>OY723408.1:38921165-40121165 GCA_963210345.1 Inga oerstediana | reverse complement strand
ATCTTCAAAGCAACTAAAAGAAATGGATGAAGAAATCACATTCCCTCCTCAGGGAATCAATGTGAGCAAACTGAGGAATCTCAGAAGTACCTGAGTCACTTTGAAAGAAGAAATGTGTGCTAGATGCACTATATTGACTACAGGTTAATCAAGAGATATTGAAATTTGATCTGAGTCCCTATCATGATTCCTATATGCCCTGGTTGTCTATTAAACTCCTATTTTGCACCAAAGTTGTAAGGCATTTTTACTGTAATCTTGAGCCTGTAAATGACCCTCTCCGAAATACCTTAGGAGAGGAAATGATTACTAAGGTTAGAGGTAAAGAAATCCTAATCTCACCTTCCAAAATCAATACCTGGTTGGAATAGAGGACCATCCTTATGATGATTACCCTAATCTTGACTCAAACCAGATATTCTCTATTCTAAGACCTAGTGAGATAGTGGGACCTCTAAATTTCAATCTGAGTTATATGAGTGATTTTTATTGAGTCCTATGGTATATCTATTCTAGAGGCATGGTGAACCAATCCAACAACTACAAACACATTTCATTTAGAAGGATTTCAGAAAATTTGCCTCATTGATTCTCAAAGATCAAAAGGACTTGGGAGAATATATCTTTACTGAGATCAAGAGATATAGGTATAAAGGAAAACATACTACTCCAATGCCTTACCCTCAACTTATTTCTTTGTTTATCAAGAACAATAAGGTTTGGTACTTGGAGAGTATGGAGCCAATTAAGAAGATAACACCATTTTAGAGAAATCAAATTGGGAAGTTGAACATCAAGATTCCTCTGAAAACTCCTCTAGAAGCAAGTCCTAAGAAGAAGAAGAAGACTGAAACTGCAACTAGTCAAATGTATGACAACTAGTCTTCTACTCCAGCCAACACATCCTCTCCTTCTTTCTTTGGTGCCACAATGCAAACATTCATGGAGAACATTGTGAAGGGTTTCCATATCCACATTGCCAATATAAATGCGGAGTTGGTAACCTATATGAATGAGAAGATGGGACAACTTGTGGAGAAAATGGATAAGAAGCACGAAGAGATGTTAGCAGAACAACATTCCTAGGGTGAGCTTCTGAGATCCATTATTCCAAGACTTGATGCTATTGCATCTGGCTCCCCTATTCCTGGTCCTTCTGTTACTCTTGAGCCAGCACCAGTCTTTAAACCTGGACTTTCCAAGCCTAGTCCTCTTGATCCTATTCCTACTGAGCATAGACCTTCTAAGCTTGAACCTAGTAATCTTCTATTCTATATGCCTGACCCTCACATATCTGAGCCAATCCACATTACTACTGATGATCTAGCTCAGCCAGTTCAGCCTTAGTCAATACCTACTCCCATTGCCTCACCTGCACATACTAAGGAGGTGCTTGTTTCTTCACCTATTGCTACAGAGGAAGTAGATATTACTTCTCTGATTCCTTACCTATCACCTCCAGTGAATCCTCCAGAGGATTTTCAGACACCCCCAATGAACCTTCTTGAACCTGAACCATCATCTTCAGATTCTTCCAGTTCAGATAGTTCACATGAATCTTTGGCATTTCCTGTCACTCCTATCTCAGCAGCCAAGCCATCTACTCCTCCTCATGATTGATTCCACCTATATGATGAAGACAAAAAGGGGGAGAAGAGCCTGAGGGATTTTGTGATCAATGGCTGAGTTAATGTATTAGGGATATGGGTGTACAGGGCTTTAAGGAGCTTTTAACTTTGAATTTTAAGTTTAATTATGTAATGAATTCTTCTTTAGGCAATATGTTTCTTTATGCCATTAAAGTTAAATTTCATTAAAGTTATATTGTATTGTGGGACTAATGAGTTTTTTGATTCTGTATACAAGGTGAACAAGTGAATAAGAACAAAAACTTTTAAAAGATCTTTACTAAGCTATTTCAAAAGAGTTTTCAAGTTTAAATTGAATAAAAGATTTCATATGAAAAATATTTAAGAAGCATATGTTTGAAAACTCAATTTCAAAAAATTTGTTCAAAATCACCAAGTTTTGTCATCATCAAAAAGGAAGAGAATGTTAGCTCTCATATGTTTTGATGATAACAAAGATTGGACTAATGATAAAAGAGGATATGATAACAAACAAATGAATTTGAACAAAGTAAATAAATGGCAGACAAAGCATTACATGAAGTAAGCACTGAAGTAATGAAGAAGATCTGAGAGATAGAGTAAAGGAAGAACATCACTGGTAGATTCTTTGATGGTTTACTTGAGTGAGCACTCAAGTAAGGAACACTGTTACTCGAGTGACCACTCGAGTAATATTGGAGAAAATGTTTCAGAGAGGCACTACCAAAATTTGGAAGAAGTTACTCAAGGGGCCACTCAAGTAATCTGTAAAGTTATATGAACTATTACTCGAGTCGCCACTCGAGTAACAACATGAGCATAAGGTATTACTCGAGTGGCCACTCGAGTAACCAGGGCAAATATCTTCCAGTAGCTCTTGGCCAAGAAATGCAACAATTTACTCGAGTAACCAGGTGAGAAACAGGCATTACTCGAGTGAGCACTCGAGTAATCTGTAGAGTTATTTGAAGCATTACTCGAGGGGTTATTCGAGTAATTAGCTAAGCAAAGAATAGGTACTCTCGGCCAAGAATTTGATACTACTACTCTAGGGAGTAATCAAGTAATCTACAAACTTATTTGAAATTTACTCGATGGCTCACTCGAGTAACCTGTGAAGAAAAGCCAAGCTTACTCTAGTAAGCACTCGAGTAATCAGGAAGTTCCAAGATTTGTGATATATCTTACTCCATGTCTTACCCGAGTAATATTTTATGAAAAATGTTGAATTACTCTTTGCCATGTTTTTGATAGGTTTACTCGAGGGACTTCTAGAGTAATGAGCATGATCAGTCGAGTAGCCACTCGAGTAAGGTAGTCCAGAAATCATGTTTCTAATAGAATGTTTATTGACTTGTTATCTATATGATTAACTCTTCATTGCACTAGTATTTTAAGTATGTTTACAGAGAAACAATGAGGAAATCATGATATAAGAGAAAAGTCAAATAAAACATCCAAGATCTCACCTATCGCTACCTACCATAAAGGGATAGTTTTTTAAAATTAAAAGAACAGTCAACCGTTGTTGTTCGACTCTAACAAACATGTTTGAATTGCTTGCAATAGACACTGCAAATCATTTATATATATGGAGCATCCAAAGAGTGGAGTACAACAACTGAGAACAAGCAATCACACATCGATCAATATACTCTTTGTGCTCTATTTTCTTATACTTATTATTTGTACTTCAGTGATTATTCATTTACTCTGTAAGAGATTTTTTCATTACAAATTCAATATTTGTTATTGAGACAACTTAAGGTTGTGGAACCTTGAGTTGGGGATTTGATTGCAACGTGTAAGAGGGAGCGAGTGTCTAGGTGAAGGAACTTGCTGTGTACTGAGGTGTCAAGAATCCACTGAATCTTAGAGAATATAGTGAAACTCTCAGAGACACTCTGAGGACTGGACGTAAGTCAAAGTGGTTGTAGCCGAACCAGTATAACTCCCAGTGTACGCTTCGATGATATATCTCTTTGCTCTTAAATACTTTATATTTCTAGTCAATTTTCTTATACGCAACAAAATTTCTGGTACCACCCAATTCTCCCCCCTCTTGGGTGAAACGATTGCACTAACAAAGGAGTCCTCATCGCCCTTGGCTACTTGCTCTATTCTCGATCTACTACCTTGTATGAAAGGTTGGTAGGGGAGGGTGAGATTCTAGAGAATCTCAGCAGGTAAACAATACCAATATGCATGTACGATAAATATTTAATGTATGAAATGCTTGCATCACATAACTCATGCTGACACAATGACAAATTTGTAAGCTCAATGCTTCAAACAACATACTGATGGCCAAAGCATAAATTGAAACATAGCTTCAAATCACACATAATCATGCAAACCAAAGACATGCACCAATACACTAACACAAATATCAAATACATGCAGGGGAGATATGTTTCCTACACTGGTCCTTCCACGTAAGCTCCATCTCTGGCTGCTCACGATCAGGGCGAACACCAAGCCCTAGAACCAAAACAAGGACATAGGGTTAATCCCATTTCCAATTCCTTAACTTTCAAACACTTAAGTTGGTTATCATGCACGACCTTTAGGTCCCTACTCAAAGCCTAAACACAAGCCTAAAGGGTTAAGAGAAACTTGACCAAAGTTCTCTTTTCAACCTCAAAACCCTATTTTAGGCTTCATCACTCTAGTGATGGATGGCGCACTTGAGTGATGGACTACTCCTACCCGAGTAAGGATGTCTTACTCGTGCAAGTGCTTGACCCAAAAGCACAGAAAAGAACTAGAATTGCTCGTTCCACTCGAGCATGGCCCTCAACACTCGAGTGATACCCCCAAGCTCACCCGAGTCCTCCAAAGTGTGGCACAGAAAGTGACCATCCGATAGCAACAAAGAACCCAGAGCCAGAAGTACACTCGAGCACTAGCTCTGGCACTTAAGTGAGGCCACAACACTTGTGAGTACTAACTCACACTCTTGACAAATCAACTCTAAGTGACCACCCGAGAAGCAGCTCTTAGTGCAGAAGCAAATGATCACGCGAGTGAGACTACCTTCATTAGAGTGTTAACCTATATCACTCGCAGGTGAGGAAGTGTACTCTTACTTCTTCCATATGCAAGTGCAACCAAAACCGAAGGGGAAAGGGAAATATGACACTGTGCCCGAGTGAGGCCCCTGTTTACTCGAGTGAGGCTCTATCAGAAGCCAAAATGCAGCAGATATCAGAATTTTCCCTAACTCAACCAATATGTTTATAATGGCTCCAAAACTATAACACAAGGCTATTCCCACATAATTTCACACAAAGAACCCATTGAAAACCTCAAAACAACTAAAATCATATCACAATGACATTTTCCCCCAATGGTCACACGTTTCACACACTTTATCCAATTTCATTACTTTTACTCCCAATGACTCAAATCACTTCTAATGGCATCAAAACACACTATAACACCATTTTCAACACAACACACCATTCAAACCATCCATTTCACAATTATACCAAAATCAAGGCAAATTCTATAAGCTATGAAACTTAATCAAACATCACAAAACTTAAATCAAAAGGGTATAAATACTCACCTCTTCTTCTTTACCAAGCTAAATCCTTGATTCTTCATCTTTATAAATTTCCTCAGGCTTCAAAACACCTTCTTTCACAAATCTAAAACATATCAATGAATCTCTCATCACCATGAATAACTTTATATAAGATCATTTAAGCTAAAGAGGATATTAACCAAGCTAAATCTCAACTTTTCTATTTCTCTTTCCTCCCTCAAGCTTAACAAAAATGGAGATAGAGAGAGAAGATGAAGATAATGAAGTAGGTTAGAGTTTTAGCCACCAAAAGCACACTAACCGACTTAGAAGGAAAGAGAGGAGAGAGGGAAGAGCTTTTGAACATTTGACCAATCCAATGGTCCATATTGTGACACTTGTCACCATCTCAACACTCCTCCCATGAGCTCACATGCACACATACACATGGGATTCCACCCTTTGATCTCTACAAAAATCAATCACAACCATTGATCTTCAAGTTACCAATGAGTTTCCTCTTCGGCAACTTATCAATTGGCCGGTAACTTTATCGTTTTGCCCCTAATTATGGCAATTCCTCCTGAATCACCACCAAACACATTATATCATTTCATTATACCATAATATGTGACCTCCCTATAATTTAAGTCAATTTAGATGTTAATCCATAATTGAACTTAAATACAGGGCTTTGGCATTGCTCATATCACACTTGAATCACAAGGCATATCATCTTCTCCAAAATTGGTTATTTATAAATAATCATACCCACTTTTGAAGTCATAATCCCTTAATCGAAACTTGGGATCCTGCTAAACCAGGGCTTAGCAGTCCACTTGATCCAGGCTTATTCTCTGGCTTTAAGTTTCAAAATTCGAGGTATTACATAGTGTAACATCCTGAATTTCAGTCCCTTAAATTTCTTATATTTAAGGGAATAAAAGGTGAATATTGATATACTTTGAATAGCCTATGGCTATAAATTATTGATTATAGGAATTAAATATTGGAATTTGAAAGGTGAACAGTGCTTCTAATGAAATTTTCTATGAGGCAGTGAGTTTGTCAAGTACTTTTAGATGCCTAAATAATGTCCAAAAGCTATGAACTTTAATAGGGTGAAAGTAGACATCTTAAGCTTTAATTTGATAGGTCATGCATAATTTTTGGAGTTGTATACAAAGAGTTATGAATTTGTAAAGCTAGCTTAGGAAAACTAACTATTTTTTGGAAGAGCATCCAAAAACTTAAATTTTGGGAATTTTGTGCTTCAATTTGGATAAAGGCTATATTTTTTCTTGAAAATAGACTCAATAAGGGTTTTATAGCCTTTGGAATCACTTCAATTCAATGTCTACAAATTAAGTTATGATATTTTAAAGTTTGGACAAAAAAATCTACTAGAATTGCCAAATAATCCGAAAATGAAAAAAAATAATGTGATGGCAATTTTGAAATTACGAGATAAATGGGAAAGGCCATTTGGGCTAATTGAAGGACCCTCCTAGACGTCATTTTAGATTAACCAGGTGAGGGAAATATTAGTTACATGTTAATGGGCTTTATGACATCCAATTCCATGTAGATAATGCAAGTGTCACTAAAATCAAATTATTGGAATTTTTTGTAATAAATTAAATAGAGAAAATGGGAGATATTTTATAAAACACTCCCTTCATCTTTCCTCTTCACTTCAACCAACTCAAACAAGAGAACAAGAGAGAGAGAGAGAGAGATCTTTAGTGATTTTAGAGAGAAGGAAGAGCAAAGTTGCAAGGTAGGTTGATTTCTTTGGTACTTTGGCTTCCAATTAGTGAAATCACTTCTCTAAGTTACTCTTTTACATGATTCAAGGTGTTTGCGAAGCTAAATTTTAGGGTTTATAGAGCTTGAGTATTCGGCCAAGAGTGAGGAAGTAAGAGAAGCCAAAGATAACTTTGTAAACTTCAATCTTTGGTTGCTATTGCTGCTTTTGTTAGTTTAATTGGTGGTTTTGTGGCTAATTTACTGTGGATTTTAAATTTGGGAAATGCTAAACCCTAACTGTTATGCTGCCCAAATTTAGTCTAAATCATGGTTAGGATGCAATTAAATAGTTAATAAAGTGATTGGGAGTAGAAACGACCAAGTCTGCGAAGTCAGAATTCAAAAACCCCAATTTTTTCTGGAGAATCTTAGATTTTGGCCAGTACTGTTTGGAGGGGTTAGAGTTGGATTTTTGATAATCTGATGATTCCATGGTTTTTAGGAGGGAAAAGTAAATGGGATTACAGTTGAAACACTTTTCCAGAAAAAGTTATAAAAAGCATAATAACCAAGACGCCCCTGAAACCCTAAATTAGGGTCTGCCAAGGGCATTTTTGTCTGTTGGCACTGAATTTGGTAATTCTGATGCTGGAAATGGATTACTTGGGTAAAAATATATAGGAAAAGGCTGGTTCAAAATTCAGAAATGGTACGATTAGAATAGGTAAGTTGGGGTAGGGTTGGGTGCCTAGGGGCATTTTGGTAATTTTTCACTATAGACTCATATAACCACCAAAAACACTATGAAAGTGCCTAAAGTAGTACATGAATGGGTTTTAACCTAATTCTTGTACATTTGACATTTTAAAGTTGAGAGCTTGAGCCATTAGTATGCATACCGAGGAACACATATCTAGTTGGAAAAGGTCTAAGGTAGTGACATTATCCTTCATACATTATGCCATGGTTAATATGATTGTGTATGCCATTATTTGTGTTTTAATTAATCAACATGGTTGCTGAGAAGGGGCGTCTAGTGCAAAAAGTACACTTTTACTTAGTTGTTGAGTAACAATCGCACCAAGGTGTATGCATAGTGGTGGTTATGCCCTATCCCATGTATACATGCTTTAATATTGTTCATTAATTGGTGCATTCATGGAGCATAACATATTTAATTTTTTCATTTTATATGAATGATAGTTTGTTGCTAATGGGATTCCTTGGAATCTCATCCTTTTTCATAAATGATAAATTGTGCCAGCGAGAACCAACGGATCTACAGGTAAGGTGGTAAATACAGGTAATTGAAGGGTGCAAATCTCGAGATATATGCTATTTGGTTATATGTAGTTTTATTTTAAATATTTTGGATATTTTGGATAAATGTATGTATATTATCAAACCCTATAGGAAAATCGGTAATGTATTCAAGTATATTGTATCAATATATCAGTATACTTTTATTATTCCCGAGTTGCTCACCGAACTGCGCTCCAATACTCTAATTAATATATATAATAAGTGGAATGTAAGACAGGGTCTTACAAGAAGAATGGACTAAGGCACAACTAATAGCATTAATAGGAAGAAACATGGAAATAAGAGTAACAAGTATGCTAATAGAAGCAAGCATTTTAGGAAATGTTTTAAATTGGTGGAAAAGTAAAACTCATGAATTCAGAGATGAAGTTAGAAAAGTAAACACTTCGTAATATAATAATAGAAGAGAATTTTATGCAATAATAGTAAGACGATATGAACAAGTACTAAGAAATGAATTTGTAGGAAGAATTGCAGAGATAGAAGAAGAAACAAAGAAAATAGGAGCAGTAAATAAATTACATGAGATAGAATTATGTTCATTAGATCCAAAATATTTAAATCAGTATATATGCGAATATTAGAAGAATTATTGTGAAGCAATGTTAGAACCTTATGATAATGAAATATTTTAGTTAGACTTATCTTATACAAAATTACCAAAAATAATAGGAGAAAAGATAATAGAAGATTGTTTTAAAAATTGTGGTGGAAGGGTAGATTTAATACCTTTTATAGATACAATGGGAAGAATGAGAGATTATTTAAGAGAACATTTATCAAATAAATGTACACAAGCATGGAGAAATATGAAGTATTATAAGACAAATAAAATGCGGATAATATGAAAAACCTCATAAATGAGGATGTAATGATGTAAGAAGAAAGCCAAAAAGATATAATAAACCAAACAAAATATAATAAAATATAGATATAAGTTTAAAAAATATCCAAAAGAAAATTTCTATTGAAAATACAAACCTAGAAAATATTTTAAGAAAGGAAAGAAACATAAATTATAGTAAAAATCCTAGAAATTGTAGGTGTTATAATGATGGGCAAATAGGTGATATATCCACTGAATCTAAAGAACCGAAAAATAAGAAGACCTTGAAAGTATTAGGCAAGCTTTATAATATGACTTAGAACCTTTATAATTTGACAAAAAAATATATAGTGACATAGACAATCCTGAACTAGAAATATATAAAATAAAACAAATAAGTGACACAGAAACCAAAAACAAATCAGAAGTAGAGGAATACTTAGAAGAAGAACAAGAAGAATCCCAATTATATATGATGAATATTTGTGAAGAAAAATGAATGAAAAAGAAGAAGAGAAATTTACAAGGAATATGAGGAATATAGGAATGTAGGAGAAAGGTCAGTAAAAAGAAGAATGATATTTAATAAGAAACAATATGATAAGATAAATGATATAAACTTAATTTTGAAACCTGAGCAACTAGCTAAAGAAAATTTATGGAAAAGGTTAGTAAAATTCTAAAGACTAAGAAAAATAGTAAAAGTCATAGTGAATCATCTCTAATAGAAGGAGTATTAAGAATACCATTAATTAGCAAAGGATTAGTAAAACATGAAATCTCTAAATTACCATTCAAAGATTAGGTAACTGAAATATGTATAGTAGGAATACATATATTAGAAAAATCATATTTTAGAGAAGGAATAGATTCACCAATGGAACTACTAATAACGGATGGAAGAGTAATAAATAGTGTAGAAGATAGTGCATGTATTAGGAATATTGGCAGGAAACCTCATATATCATAAACTAAAATTTACTTTTAATACAAATTTTGCAATATCGAGAAATAATGAACATATAAACTAATCCATAATGATATATCACAAATTAAAAGGAGTAAAATTATTATAGGGAGCTAGAACTAAAAGTATTACAGCCATGGTATGACTAGCATTTATAAATAAACATAAAATATTTAATAAATCTCAAGGAAGGATAAGTATAGAAAAACAATTTATGCCTATATTACAAGATATACAAATAAATCTAATAAACATAACCATACTAGAACAATTACAAATAGAAATAGATAAGACTATAAGTTACAAAGATAGAAAAGGAAACAGATTGGTAACAAATGATCATTTAGGAAATAGATCATTAAAAATAAATACACCAACTTCATCAAAAATAAACATAAATATAAATCCACATAGAAGAAGTGTTGAACTAAGTAAAGAAAAAGGAATAGAAATTAATAGAAGCATGAGTTCTAGAGAAACTTTTATAGAAATAAAAAATAAAAAAACCCTAAGAAATTTATTAGTAGAAATTCCTATAACCACAGATTTAGCAGAAATAAAACAAGAAATATATTATTTGGATATTACTCAAAAAGAAATAGGAAATAAAATATTAGTAGAAGTAAAAAAAGAAAGGGATATGGAAAGAAGTAATTGTTTTGGTAGATATATGAATGAAGAGAAAAAAGCACTATAAATTAGAATAAACAGAGGATAATTTGGAAATAATAGATGAAGGAACAAAAACAAATGTAATGTTCAGATTAAATAAAAAGGATATGATAGAAATGGTATTATGGGTAGATGAATATAATGATAGAAATTAGAAAATATTATTAGGAAATGATTTTTTAAGGAAAGTGGAGCCATATAGAATTCAAGAAGATAGAGTGATGTTTAACATAAACTATCAAACAATTGTAATATCGAAGTTAAAATCAATCATATAAGAATAGTATTAGTGTGATGGTCGGTATACCACACCCGCCCACATATGGTAGTGTCCCCCCTCCTTAAGATATCATTACACTTGGTGAGGGATTTTCCCCAATACAACATGGGTTTTTGCCTCCCTAAGGACTTGAGGTCATGAACTGAGAGATAAGTCATACCTTAAAAGTTCCTTGGTAACCACTTCCAAATTAATTTTGTTGGTTATATCAGCTTAAATATATCAAATCACCAAAATTCCCCTAGGGACCCGGTCTAAGTCGCCTTTTTATCTGATCTGACTATACTTTTCCAGAAATTTTATCCTAGGCTGTTCGTACACAGTTTTTCCTGTAGAATCCATTTTTGACCTCATTTTTCATAAAATCACTACCAAATGACAATTTTGCCCTTGACACCCCTACTTAGGGTTTTAGGGGTATTCTCATAATTTCACTTTCTAGGGCTTTTCTCACAAAGTGATCAACATTAACCCTACATAATTTTCCCTCCTAAACACCATGGAACTATCAGATTCATGAAATTCCAACCCTAAGCCCTCTAACTAGGTCTAGATGAAACATTCTCTTAGGAAAGGGAAAAAATGTGATTTTGTGTTTCAACCCTTAAGCTTGCTCCTTTCATGCCTAACCACTTGTTAAACATTTTAGACACTTACTAAACATGATTTAAGAAATTTGGGCAGCATAACCCCTTAGGATTCCAATATCCCAACTTTACAAAATCAACAACCAAACTACAAATCATGACAAAAACCACCACAACAACAATTATACACCAAAGGAGTTGAAGTTCTTGAAGTTACCTCATGATCTTCACACTTTCTCTCTCTAGGCGTCACCCTTTCTCTCTCTTCCCTTGGGATTTTTCTTGGCTACATATGGTTTTAATGGAGATCAAGATCTTAGAGAAGTTATTCACAAGTTAGGAAGCTTAATCTTTTAAAAACACAAAGCTTACCTCTGATTTTTGCCTATTGAGTTCCTTCTTCTCTCTAGTTTCCAAAGCTTCTATCTTTGTCTCTTTATACTTGTTCTTGACATGAAAATGGGAAGATAAAAGATGACCAAGAGCTTTAAAATATCTTCATCTTTCCTTAATTAATTTTATTACTAAATTGGATTTATGACATAGCTTTTGTACTAAGCCTTATCTCCTCATCTTACCTTGGCCCAAAGACACCTCTTAAGGTCCTTGTTACACTAAATTGAGCTTCCTTCCAATTAGCCTATCCAAATGTACAAGATGTAATATTTTATCCTTAATTGAACATGTGTTCATACGTAATCAATTATTATTTAATCCCTTGCCTAAGATGATGACACTTGGCATAATTTGTATCCAAGTAAACATTTTCCTTCTCCTTTAATATTTTGGTACCAATATCTACCAATAAAGGGAAAATATGGGCTTTTACTTTATTCCACAATTTACATAATTTCCATTACATTTTTTCCCAAAATTTGCAGTAGTTGGCAATTATAGCAGATTTTCTGACCAAACTTTGAAAAATCATAACTTTATTTGTAGAAATTCAATAAAGTGATTCAAAAGGCTATGAAACCCTTATTGAGTCTAGTTTCAAAGAAAAATATAGCTTTTAACCAACTAAAAGCTCCCAATTCCCAGAAATTTGTTAAACCTTACATGTTCCGTACTTGGTTATAGAAACAGGGTTTAATTTGAAAAATCATATCTCTCAATCCTCAAGTTCAAAAATCACATATTACCGATGAAATTAAAGATTAAGATGTCCACTTTTATCCAGTAAAATTTCACAATTTTTGGACATTACTTGCCTATTTAAAAATACCCTACTAGAAGACTGCCACGCAGGAAAAATACATTAGCAGCAAATCCTCATTCATAGGACTCTTGCTAAATTGGGGCTTAGTAGTCTAATTGATTCAGGGTTATTCTCAAGACTTATATCTTAAAATTTGAACGTCTACTACTTGGGAATCACTCCTTATCACTCATGGCATCCCTTTATCATGTGAAGGCTCACAAGCCATGCAATATAATGATCATAGTCAATTTATCTCTTTCATATGAAAGCTCATCGAGCATGCAACACCACCATCATATTCTCATTAAAGATCTTAGGTAGGATTTAGCAATCATCATTCATTCAGTACACAGTATGTAGTATGAAATCAAATACAAGATCCACTGGTCCCTTCACACAGCGCTTGGTTCCTTAGGCTTCATAGCCTCTTTGGGACTTTGCCCAAATCACACAATCATATTAAACACTAAACCTAACTAGCCCAGCAATCATAACAAGCATTGGACCTCACTCACCCAAGGAATATTCATAACAAGCTCTAGACCTCACTCACCCAGGTCACACCAAAACACTTGGTCACCCTGGTCTTACTACCTAGGGGATCACCCCCATCCCATTGGCATCTTAGGATTTACTGCCTCGATTACAACCTAGCACAATCTGAATGTTCTGTCAACTTTAAGACATACCCTGGACACACTGGTTCAATGTCATCATACAAGCATCAACCACAGTGCTAAGCACATAGGTCTTATAGCCTAGAGACACCGTCCTATGCAAATTTGCACACCAGGTCTTACCACCTTAAGCCTCAGCTTGGTACAATTCTCAAACACATCATATCCTACCGGCTTAAGGACTTACTAGTCCATCAGGTCTTATGGCCTAAGCACATACAGTTCATCATCATTGCTAAATACATATCGAGTCTTACAACCAAGAAGCAATCATTGGTGGCCAAAAGATTACACATAAATTTACTATGCTTCTACTACCCACTTGAGGTCTACCTCCTTATACGAGCTTTAATAATGTCAGGATGATTTAGTGTGTGTTTGGCAACATCCCAAACCATGTTTTCAAACTATTGTTTGAGCAACCCGAGACAAAACTCTTCTCACACACTTACCTTGTAAGTCGTAAAAGTTATTAAAAAAAGCTAATCCAAACACACACTTAATATGAGTCTCATAAGAACCTCCTATAATACCTGACTGCACCCGAAATATGTGTTCCTCTGTGCCAATTCTTGGCCCATTTCAGCTCAAATCATTCTAGGCCTTTTCAAATTCTTGTGGATCAAAACTTAACAATTGATTCCTGGGTTACAGTTTACTCAGTCTTTTTATGTAACGGCCGAGGGCAATACCACACAGGCTGACTTAGGAACCGTCAGAGGGCAATACCACATAAGACTCTCACCAAGCAGGAATTTTCCCCTCCTCCATACCAAGGGCCTCTGCCACACAAGTTCTTAGAGGATTTATTCCACCTTCCTAAGGACTCAAGGTCATGACCTGAGGATAAGTCAAGCCTTAAGAGTCAATTAGTAACCCTTCTATACTTATACCTTTCAAGACATTATTTGCCATCCACCAATCACAGTGTTGCTAAGGATTATCAATTAGCATTGAGAAACCTTAAATAATTCCTATACCTCAAGTTTCCCATCACCTTATCAAATGAACTTTACTGCGTAGTAATTACTGCAACATAAACTATTTGAATTAAGATTTATACTTACATCGTCATCACCTCCATACTTCTAAACATCATTTAAATCATCTAATTAAGATTATCATTAGTCATGGAGAAACCTTAAGACAATAACTATTCCTCAAGTCTCCATGACCTTGCCAACTTAACTTCCTAGGGGGTGAGAAAATCTGCCAGAATTGCCAACTACTTTGAATTTGGGAAAATATTTAATGGCAATTATGTAAATTGTGGAATAAAGTAAAAGCCCATAGTTTCCCTTTATTGGTGGATATTGCTACCAAAATATTAAAGGAGAAGGAAAATATTTACTTGGATACAAATTGTGCTAAGTGTCATCATCTTAGGTAAAGGATTAAATAATAATTGATCAAGTATGAACACATGTTCAATTAAAGATAGAATATTATATCTTGTGCATTTGGATAGGCTAAAGGCTACACTTTAGATGTCCCTAATTAGAATTAGAGATGTCTAAAGTCAGGACTTTAGACGTCCCTAAACCAATTAGGGACGTCTAAAGTCCACACTTTAGGTGTCCCAAATTTAAAATTGGGATGTCTAAAGTGCCAGTGTGGCACTTTAGACATCCCAATTTTAAATTTGGGATGCCTAAAGTGCTTTTTTTTAAAAATGTTTATATTTCATATCTGAACTTATATTTAAAACCAGAAATTACATATCATCATCAATAAAATTATAGAACTAGTATCTGAACTCCAAATCCAAAATCTACACAATAATAACTCTAAATCTGAAATCTTATGGCAAAAGATGACAACAATAAGAGGAATAAGTTGCAAAAAACTCATTTGCTTATATTATTGAAGTTCATTTTATCGTAATAGTGAATAGAGAAGAGCGACAGCAGGGAGAGATAAACCTTGTTTTCTTGGAGGGAACGTGGACTATGAAGTGTCTTTCAGAGTCTCAATCTGCAAGCCATAACAACATGAGTTAGAAGAAAAAATAGAAGGAAAATCTAAAGAAAAAAGAGAAAATAATAAGATATGGTAAGAATGCATCACAGAACAAATCTGGAGGTGAAAAAAGAGAGAAAAATAAAGAAGCAAGAGTAAAAAGAGTATATAAAGAAGAAGAAGCAAGAGTTAAAAGGCAAGATGATAGGGGTTCTTCTTGTGGCTATAGTGGTTCCATTTAAATCAAGAAGAAGAGAAATATAAGTGTAAGAGAGTAAAACTGATAAAAAAAGATGGGAAAGTTAAATTTAATTTATTTTTGACGTCCCAAATTTAATTTAAGGACACCTACAACTGCTTCCTAAAAGATTTAAGTATTCCAAAATTATTTGGAACCATTTCGATAATACTATGCCAACCTAATTTAAGGACGCCGTAATTCAGGTAATTAGGGACGAAATCAAGGGCATCCTTCATTTTATTTTAGGCATCCCAAATTTGATTTAGGACGCCTAAACTTCTCAGGAAGGAACTTTATAAATTTGGGACACCTAAACTAAACTTTAGACATCCCAATTTAAATTTTGGACGTCTAAAGTTTCCCATATTTACAAAAATGCTACCGCCTTTATTTTTTACTTCCCTTTTCTAAAAAGGGACGTCTTTTAGGGCAGTAGTGTCATTATTCTATAGTAGTGAAACTAGGCTCCATGAAGGTTCTATAGCTTTTGGAATTACTCTGATTCGATGTCTAAGAATTTAGTTAAGATTTTTCAAAGTTTAGGCAGAAAATATGCCAGAATTTGCTTAAATCCAAAATTTTGGAAATTAAGTAAATAAATAAAATATCATATAATATATGATAAAAGCATTTCCTCAGCCATAAATAAGATGCCATTTCAGCAATAGAAGAGAGAGAGAGAGAGAGTGTGTGTGTGTGTGTGTGTGTGTGTGAAATTATAGAGAGAGAAGGAGAAGAAATCATACAAGGTAGGTCAATTTCTTTAGTAAATTGGTTCCTAATGCATATACTCTTTCTCCTAAGCTTCTCTTCTATGTTATTCAAGGTTGTTTGAAGAAAAATTTCATTGCTAAAGGGAGTTAAGTTTTAGCCATAAGAGGAAAAGCTAGAAGGAAGAAGAGGTAACTTCCTAAACTTCAATCTTTGGTTATTCAAGCTACTGTGGTTAATTTAATTAATGAAATTGTGACTGATTTGCTGTGATTGTAATGTTTGGGAAATGTTGAACCCTAAACATTATGCTACCAAAATTAGGTCTAAATGGTGGTTATAACATAATTAAATAGTTAAAAAGTGATTAGAAGTAGACTGGAACAAGTCTGCGAAGTCAAAACTCAAAAACCCCAAATTTTTCTAAAGAATTTTAGGTTTCAGCTAGTGTTATTTGGATAGGTTAGGGATGGAATTTTTATGTTTTGATGATTCCATTGAGTTCAGGAGGGAAAATTAGGTGGGGTTATAGTTGATCACTTTTTCAGAAAAGCCTGAAAAAGTATAATTACGAAAACGCCTATGAAATGTTGAAATAGGGGCTGCCAAGGGCATTCTGGCCTTGTGATAGTGAAGTTGGTAATTTTGAGTCTAGAAATGGATTCTTTGGGAAAAAATATGTTAGAATAGCCCACGTCAAAATTTTAGGAAAAGTACGGTCATACGGGTATGGCAGGTCTGGGTTGGGTCCCCAGTGGTATTTTGGTAATTTTTCAATATAAACTCATAACTATCAGAAACACTATGGAAGTGTCTAAATTGTACATTTGAAATTTTAGGATCAAGTAGAGAGCCTGAGGGGTTGGCACGCAAATCGAGGCACCCGTTTAGAGGAGAAAAGGCTTAAGGTAGGGAACTTACCTCTTTTACGTGTGTTTGATATTTGTGCTGGTGTATTGATGTATGTTATTTCTCTGCTTGATTATGTGAAATATATATGAATGATTAAAGCTCTATTTTTATTTATGTTATGGCTATAGGTATGTTGTTTGAAACAGTGAGCACACAGATATGTTATTGTTTTAGCATGAGTTTATGTATTGCACAACATGTCATGCATTAAGTACTTATCCTGCATGCATATTGGTACTGTTTCCTATTGAGATTCTCTTGAAAATCACCTTTCCCTACCAATAATTTGATAGGTGAATACAGAAGGTACGTAGAGATTAGAGAAGGGAACTATACGAGAGGATTGCAGTGGTGGAACGAAGATGGGAAGATATCTCCATTTCACTGGGACAGGTTTAGACACCAAAGTAGCCCTGTGTGACTACATTGACGGTAATAATCATGTACGAACCCCTATGGGAAATTTCTATAATCAATAACATATTATCATTATATTTATGATATTCCTGTGTTGCCCACCAAACCACGTATTAATATTCTGCTTCAAGTCAAAATAAGTAAGCGTGTGACACTGCGCATATTTCCTTTCACCATATAATCAAAACTTTATCAGTATTCTATCATGTTGCCAGAACCTCTTACTCTGATACTAAAAATGTAAGACCCCATCTTACAAACCACTTATCATTGATATTAATCATATAGCAATGCACAGTTTAGCAGTTACACAGGAATAGCATAGATATACTGATATTAATGACATTTGTACTTGATTACATTCAAGAATTCCCATAGAGGACATTGTACAATAAATTACAAACCTTAAATTTACTAAAAGGTCTTCAGATAACCAATGTCCTCTCTTGAACTTGACCAGGATCTCTAATAGCCGGTAATTATGATTTTTTCCCTCAGAGCCATTTCCCTTACTGCAAACTTTATACATTTATAGAAAGGATGAGATTTAAATGAATCTCAATAGTAACATACAATCGATCACATAAAATGCGAAAATTAAATACCATGACATATATACATGAGTTAGGGGCTCAATCCCCCACTACCCGTAAAACCTCGGTTGGGTTCTTACTCAACAACTAGGTGCACCTTAGTTGGGTTCTTTCTCAACAACTAGGTAAGTGTGCCTCCACACATAAATTGCCCTCCTCAGCAAAACCAAGTTCATTAATTATATCACTGAAGATGGCATACACAAAAATATAAACATTAGCATCATGTATGAAAGATAGAGTTACTACCTGAAATAGCCCTTTCCCACCTGATTGTCTAACTGACTTGATCTGGCTCAGCCACAACTATCTGATCCTAAAATTCCAAGTTTACAAGAAATAGGTTAATACCCATTCATGTATCATGTCAACACCCGTTTCCATTTTGATATGCATGGAGTAAAAGAGACTAAGTTCCACAGGCATACAGAAAGTACATATATACTGATAAAAGTAATTATTTATAGTCCAGAATCAACTATACAGTATGCGATAATATTTACAACTATTATAGGATATCCAAAAGTATTTTAAACCTGAACAATCTATAATCACAAACTTTATCTTTGGCACAAGACACGTGCCTATCAATTTCCTTTATCTATGTCCTTGCCTTTTGAGCTGCTGGCACCCACTTAGATGTTTTGTTTAGAAAAAGGGTTGAGATTCTAAGGAATCCCAGTAGAAACATGCTATCATTCATATAAAATGCAAAAAGTAAATATGATATGCACCATGTATGTACCAATTAATGAACAATATAACACATCATTGTCATGTATACATGAGTAGGGCTACTGTCCCACTAATCGTACACCAGTTGGATTCTTACCCAACTTCCAGTGCAAGTGAACCTCCGGCACTAACTACCTTTTCTAAGCAAACCATGTCGATTAAAAGTACAAACAATGGTATCTACAGAATCATGTATGAAAGATAATGTTCTTGCCTCAAGCTCTTTCACCTCATTTTACGTGCCTCATAAAGCGTGCCAAGCTCAATCTCCCAACTCAGTCCTAAAATATCAAAATGTGCAAGAATTAGGTTAAAACCTATTGATGTACCATTTTAGCTACTTCTATAGTATTTATATTGGTTATATTAGCCTGCTGTGAAAATTTATCAATATGCCTCTGGGACCCCGACCCCGTCGTACCCGCCCCGACTGTACTTTTTCTGAAATTTGAACACGGGATATTCTGACATATTTTTGCCCAAAAAATCCATTTTTGGACTTGGAATTATGAAATTTAGTGCCAAAAGAAGAGATTGCCCTTGGCACCCCCGCTTTAAGGGTTTCAGGAGCGTTTTTGTAATTATGCTTTTTCAGGCTTTTTCTAAAATGTGACCAACTGTAACCTTACCCAATTTTCCCTCCTGAACTCAATAGAACCATTAAATCATTGAAAATCCAACTCCTTCCCCTTAGAACAAGTTTGGCCGAAATATTGGCAAGTAAAAGGAAAAATTTGCAATTTTGTGTTTTAACACCTAAAGCTCACCCCTTTTCACTCATAATCTCTTATTAAACCATTTAAACGCATACTAACCATGATTTGAGGAAATTTGGGCAGCATAACCCCTTAGGGTTATCACTTTCCAAATTTACAAATTCAACCAACAAACAAGCCAAGAACATCAATAACAACATCATACTACCTCAAAGATTGAAGTTCTTAAAGTTACCTTGGCTTTCTTCACTTTCTCTTTTTAAAGCCTACCACCCTCTTTCTCTCTCCCTTGAGATTTGCTTGCTAAACATAGTGTTTCTTGGAGAAGTAGAGATTAGAGAGGAGATTATACAAATTGGAAGCCATAAAACTTGAATCCATAAGGTCTTACCTTAATATTTCTCCTCCTTCTCTCTCTATCTTTGTTGTTTGGACGTGAAATGGGAATGAGAAATATGAAGGATGCCTAACAAAATATCTCCATATTCCCTTAATTATTATTATCACAAAATGAGATTTATGACACCATGTACTTGGCTTTATCTCATGTGACATATTCTCTTTCTTCTCTCTTTAATGCCCAACGTAAATATGAGGAGAAGGAGGAAAAATATGATAATACCCACTTAAGACATCTCATCATCTTTTCCTTTTTGTTTTATTTTTAAATTGGAGTTATGGCAAAGCTTGTACTTGAGTTTATCTTTATCAAATGGTGTCATAAGCTCCATTACACTTGAACTAACTTTTCTTCCCTCTAGTTGGCCCAAGAATAATGTCCCAAAAGGTCCTTCATACTCCAATTTGGGCTTCTTCAATTATTCAAATGAATTGGTCAACATATAATACTTTATTGAATGTTCACATGTGCTCTACTTTTCACAAAGTCATATTTAATTATTTGGCTTAAGATGATGCCACTTGGCATATTTATGAGCCAAATAATTATTTTCCTCTCCTATTTCTTTATTCCATAATTTACACAATTTCCAACATATTTTATTTTCCTATTTTTGGAATAGTTAGCCTTCACAGTAGATTTTCTACCATAACTTTAAAAAATCATAACTAAATTTGTAGACATCATTTCATAGCGACTCCAAAGGCTATGGAACCCTTATTGAGTCTAGTTTCAAAGAAAAAATGAACTTTAGCCAGTTGAAAGCACATCATTCCCAGATTTAATTTCTTTGACCACTGCTCCAGAAAATTTCTAGATTTTCTAGGCTAACTTCAAAAATTCATAACCTTTTGTATATAGCTCTAATTAAGTCATATGATCTATCAAATTAAACATTAGGATGTGTACTTTCACCCTGTAAAAATTCATAATTTTTGCTCAACATTAAGTCTTCCAAAACCTCATGAAAACCTCACTACCTTGCAGAAAATTTCACCAGAAGCATAATCACTTTCTTTAAAATTCACTATTTTATTTTATTTAATGCCCCTAAGATAGAAGAAGCATTAGAGAATAGATTTGGGACACCTACTAAACTGAGGCTTAGTAGTCCACTTAGTTTAGACTTATTCTCAAGCCTCCAATAACAAAATTTAGGATATTATATATCACTCTAGACTCTTCCAAATTACTTTTATTGGTTATATCAGTTTAAATATGACAAATTACCAAAATGCCCCTAGGGAACCGATCTAAGTCCCCTTTTATCTGGTTTGACTATACTTTTCCAGAAATTTTAACCCAGGTTGTTCCTACATAGTTTTGCCTGTAGAATCCATTTTGACTTCAGTTTTCATAAGATCACTACCAAATGATAGTTTTGCCCTTAACATCCCCTACTTAGGGTTTTAAGGGTATTTTCATAATTTCACTTTCTAGGGCTTTTCTCACAAAGTGATCAATATCAACCCTACACAATTTTCCCTCCTGACCACCATAGAACCATCAAATTCATGAAATTCTAACCCTAACCCCTCTAACTAGGTATGGTCAAAACATGCTCTAAGGAAAGGGGAAAATGTGATTTTGTGTTTGAACCCTTAAAAATTGCTCCTTTTCAGTCTTAATCACTTGTTAAATGTTTTAAACACTTATTAGACATAATTTGAGAAAATTTGGGTAGCATAACCCCTTAGGGTTTCAACATCCCAACTTTACAAAATCAATAACCAAACTACAAATCATGACAAAAACTGCCACAACAACAATAATACACCAAAGGAGTTTAAGTTCTTGAAGTTACCTCTTAATCTTCATACTTTCTCTCTCTAGGCATCACCTTTTCTCTCTCTTCCCTTAGGATTTTGCTTGGCTACACATGATTTCCATAGAGATCAAGAGCTTAGAGAAGCTATCACAAAAGTTAGGAAACTTAATCTTTCGAAAACACAAAGCTTACCTTTATTTTTTGCCTCTTGAGTTCCTCCTTCTCTCCTTCTCTGTATTCTTGTTCTTGGCGTAAAAATGGGAAGAGAAAAGATGACCGAGAGCTTTAAAATATCTTCATCTTTCCTTAATTAATTTTATTACTAATTGGATTTATGACATAGCTTTTGTACTAAGCCTCATCTCTTCATAATTTGTGTCATACACCACTATTACATTTGAACCAATTTTGCTTCATCTTCCCTTGCCCTAAAGATGCCACTTAGGGTCCTTGTTACACCAAATTGGGCTTCCTTGCAATTAGCCTATCCAAATGCACAAGATATAGTGCCTGTTTAGATTAGTGCTGGAGAAGGAACTTTTTTTATAGATGGACTTTTGGAAACGTTAGATAGAAAAAAGTCAAATTGTAGATGTGATTTGTGTTTAGATTAGCGGTGACAAAAGTGACTTATTTTGTAACCTGAACCTGTTTGGATTAGCAATTAAAAGCCTCGTTCAGATGTAAAATGACTGAAAAGAGCATGAATCTTATTGAATACTATATATATATATATATTTGTTGTATATATTATGATAATTGAAATAAAAAAATTTTAAAAAAATTTGATAAAATAAAAAAGGTGCAATTATTATTGAAAAAAATAAAAATACAAGAAAGTATTTAATTAAAAAAGGATAAATTTGTATTTAAATTAGAATACATATATGAAATGTCTCATTATTGGATTATCTACCCTTAACAAGTTGGTCTTTGATTGTGTCACAAACATGATTCATTTGTGTTGAAGATAATCTACAGATAGTTGATATGGATGCAACATCAATCAGATCATTAGTATCTTGACCAGGTATATTTTCTCATTCAACTTATTGAAAATCCATATATGTTTGGAAATTTCTCCAGATAAGATTATGTATAGCCATTATTGCACAAACTATATGGACTTGTGTTTTAAAGCAATATATTTGATTTCCCCCAAGAGTTGAAACCTATTCTTCCATACTCTAAACGTCCATTCTATAGTTGTCCACAAACTTGAATGATAATAATTGAACATCTCGTTTGAATTTGCAACTTCCTCACGTCGCTTGAAGTCTAGAATATGATAATGCTCATATATATACGGACCAAGATATCTAACTAGTGTTGGATAGCCAGTATTGACTAAATAATATTTCCCTGAGTAATACACTGAAAATGTCTTTTACACTATAAAATTATAGCAAGTGTGAGGAAAAAAACAACCATACAATATAGGTGCAAGTGAGGAATAGATACCTCAAGGTGGATGGGGGAAATTTATAGATGGAGTTGAGAGCGCAGTATGGAACACACGAGCATCAGTGCAGTTCCCTCCCAGCCTGCCAACATAAAAGTAAAGCACATATCCCAATCACATATGGCCATGATATTTTGAGTTCTATATTCCTTTTTCCCGATGTATTTTTCTTGCTTAGACTGACTGACCACACACCGGATGTGAGTTCTATCAATTGCTCCTATTGCATCCTTGTAGTATAGGTAATATCGCCGATCGTTGCAAATTTTTAGGTGACATTGACTAAACTCGGGATCAACCGGTTTCATAATTTCTATTGATAGATTCACACAAGCATATAATACCATGTGGAAGATCCTACTGACAGTTCCACCTGAACGTTGAAATCTTTCCTGTAGGATTCTATTTCCTTGTGCATGTCTAACTATGTATAAGAACATGGCAACCATTTCTTCAATTCCAATGTTCCTAGTCTTCTGTAACCCATGTTCTACTAATTTAGAGCATAAGAGATAGAAGGCATGCTTTTCAACTCAAAACTCTATCATGGCCTTCCAGTACCTCTTGCGCCCACTTTGCACCGGTTTGCTTACTAGTTCTGCATGGCTCTTTGCAAACATATGGCATGAGATATTGAGCCATCAAGATACCCACCTGTTCATACTCCATCATCTCTTTATCTAAAAGGGATATGAGTTGGGACCTGTGATCTGTATGAGACAATCCTACTTCCATCGTTTCTTCTGAAATATCGTGACTACTTGAACTACCGTGGGTGATGTAATCTCTGTGATTGCCAAGATTGTATGAAATCAAGTATAATAACAAATTGTTCAAGTTAATTGACATCATATATAAAAAGTTGGTAACATTTATAATTGGCATAATAATAATAATGTGTCCTTTAACAATAGTAAGTTCTACCATAACAAATCACATAACCGAGTTTGCAAAAGTAAGGTTAAACATATCATTATAATCTACCATGACATACATTAGGTTAGACATATCATCATAATTACACATAACCGAGTTCGCAAAAGTGACATAAAATAGAGTTCAGTGATTCGGGCAAGCTGAAGATGTGGGCTATATAAGCATGGTGTCGAAGCCATGTTAGCATGGTAGGTTTATCCGCTTCAAGCCAAGAAACATGTCCAATTTGATACATCATCATGTTAGAAAATCATAAACAAAAGTCTTTGTCCTCAACAACCTTAGTAATGGTCAGTAAGTCAGCTACAATGTCAGTCACGTTTACATCATTAGTGGACAGCATTTTTAGCGCATCTACTCTATTCTCAAATGTCATAGCTATCTTACTACATTTGCTATAACCCTTGAGGTTGCCATTTTTTTCTCTTTTCCTTTCTCTGACCGTTCAAACCTCTTTCTCTTCCTACTTCCGTTCAAAGCACGAGGCGTGGTTGATTGAGGGTTTGTTGTCAAGGTAATTCCTTCCATATCATCTATCACTCCCACACTACCTTTAGTATTAGGACCTACAAGATCTTCCTCACTATCCCTTATCCTTCTTTTAGGTCTAACATGGGTAAGTAAACATCGCCTTTGTCATCACTTACTGCCAGTCACTACCCAGAAGATTGTGTGAACATACTAGAGCCCGATGCCATAATGTCCTTAACTAGTATGTCCAATTCCTTGGCGAACATGATCCCTTTATACCTATACTTTGCGTAGTCTGAATTCTCCTGCACATATCCAAGTTACCAAAATGAAGGCCTTATCTTCACTAATAATAATAACAATAATAATAATACTAATCCTAATAATAATAACAACAACAATTTTGTATTTCATAAATAATAATAACAACAACAACAACAACAATAATAACAACAACAATTTTATACCTATATTTTCCTCTCCCACCACCCATATTCTGTAATCACCATAAACCTTGCAGAGTCATATTGAATACCAGTCTCTTTTCAGAACAACTTGTCCCACACCTTCCATTCTTTCTTCAAGCTATCCCTCCGATTTTTCAGTTATTTCTTGTCATACGACCTTCCTATTTTTTCATTAAATCACAAAATATTCTTCTACCCATCCTTCATGAATGATGATCCTAGACGTTCTTTCTTGTATATTTGTTCAATACAAAGTTTGATGAAAATCCTAGTGCAATTCACATCCCATGATACTTTATCTGTACCCTTATTCATATTTCTATGTTGACAATTGACCAAAAATGAAAAAACCGATGTCCCATGTGAAATTAATTGAAAATTTCAACAAGAAATGGCAATACATAATACACACACATATACAGAGGCATTGAAAATTACTTTGAAAATGCTAGATGATAAGGAAATCCTAAAAAGGAAAATCATTTGTCAATAAGTACTGGGCATGCAGTACTAGGCATGCACCATTTGTCACGAGTATGCAAGACTATAACAAGGAAATGCACTAATCATGCAAGTGATGTACTATTGAACAATATGATAACTACAGAGAGTATTTTCAACACAAGCGAAAACATTTCCTTCTTCCCTTAACATCCAATTATAAATCCTTCCTTAAAGAAAGAAGAGAATGGCAGTATTATAGCTTAACTTTTAAAACAAAAGTAATTGGGAAATGTAACCTAAATTTTATGGATGGTTATAATCGCTAGCCATGGAAAATGAAATCTCAAAATTTCAAACAAGACAAACTAAAAGAGAAGGACATATTTAAATCTATCATAGTAAGATTTCCAAATGGCTACCAAATTGAAATGCCATTGTCATAAACAAGAAGGTACAGGACAAGAAAGGCAGCACCGCAGTAGTCTAAAGAATTCCTCTTAACTACAAATGATTAATCGAAACAAATAACAATAGCAAACTCGAAATCAATTGTATGACCTGAAACCCAACGAGACATAACCCAGTTGTACAGAGAATTCAAAATCCTCTTAGGCAATAAAAGATCAAAACCAATATGGCAAGCAACTAAATTTAACCAAATGAATATTCATAACAACATCTAAAAGACACAGCTTATATTCTATCATTTTATACCTCATGCAACAATTCAATGGAAAAGAAAGGGGAAAATAACAGTACCTCCAGATTCAGAAGCGTTCAATATAACAACTTTGAAGACCTTTATGAGACAAATGCTCTACATCAAATTTAGATGAATTGATTTTAATCTTGTATGAGGTATTATAATAAGAATGAAGCAGCAACAATGGCCATTAGAGGATTTCATCAAGAAATATATACAAATATTTTTATATTATCAAAGAGGAAAAAGATCATAAGTGCGTGAAACCTAGAGATATCATTATGTGCTTCACTAAATCAACACTGTCACTCTAAAATTGAAATTAAACAAAAAGAAAAGGAAATTACTCTAAAGCAACGACTATTCTCACCGATAATTTCACCGATAATTTTAGAGAAGGAGATCCGACCTGGAGATTTGAAGCATGGAGGAGGAGAACCAAAACAGACTCCCAACGGCAAGTTACCTCAAATGAACTCACTCTGCAACTAAGCTAAAGCACAGATCAGCATAGAACAAGGCACAAAAAATTCATAGCATAATAGAGGAAATCATAGAGAAGCAGATCTGGCCGCTATACGAGCTCCGACCGCCATACCAGATCTGCTGCCACACATGCCTATACCCACAGATAAGTAGATTCGACCAACCGAAGGACAACCAGTTAGGGCAATAACCTATGCCTTACTGCACAAGGGATAGAAATAATGACCTCACAAGGGGGAGCCACTTACCGCCTGCCAATTCTTTCTAACTCCGATGCAACAATGAAGAATGGAGTGATTTGAGCAGCACCACAGTTGGACCCACCTACCAATGGCGACCTCCACTTGGCATGTCCGTCGAGCCCTTTCACTCAACAACATTGTGTACTGTGTTCAAGATCGAAGGATGAGGAAGAAGCAAGTTGAACTGCCATCTATGAGGCAGCAAGAGTTATTGGAGTCAATGATTACTGAGGTAGCTGAGAAGATATTTGTGAAGATTTATGGTAGCTGAGAGTTTTAATGGGGCATTAATTATCCCAACGGTCACTGAACTGTGATTGCCAAAGCATATAGATACAGGAGAAGTGGGTTTGATAAGCTTTTGATAAAAGCTGCTTTTTCTTGACAAGCCCAACAAATATAAATGCTTTCCCAACATATTCGCTGGGCTTTTGGGGCTTTTATCCCCCACATGGGCTTTTTTTTCATGCCAACGTGTTCCCAAATAGACCCATAATATATTTTATCCTTAATTGAACATGTGCTCATGCTTAATCAATTATTATTTAATCCATTGCCTAAGATGATAACACTTGGCATAATTTGTATCCAAGTAAATATTTTCCTTCTCCTTTAATATATTGGTAGCAATATCCACTAATAAAGGTAAAATATGGGCTTTTATTTTATTCAAAAATTTACATAATTTCCATTACATTTTTTTCCCAATTTTGTAATAGTTAGTAATTTTGGCAGATTTTCTGACAAACTTTGAAAAACATAACTTTATTTGTAGAAATTCAATGGAGTAATTCCAAGGCTATGAAACCCCTATTAAGTCTAGGTTCAAGAAAAAATATAGCTTCTAGCCAACTAGAAGCTCACAATTCCTAGAAATTTGTTAAACCTTACCTGTTTTAGACTTGGTTCCAAAAACATGATCGAAATTTGAAAAATCATATCTCTCAATCCTCAAGTCCAAAAATCACATATTACCTATCAAATTAAAGCTTAGGATGTCCAAAAAATTTTGGACACCATTTTTTTGCCTATTTAAAAATACGCTACAAGAAGACTGCCACACAGGAAAAATACATTGGCAGGAAATCCTCATTCCTAGAACTCTTGCTAAACTGGGGATTAGAAGTCTACTTGATTCAGGCTTATTCTCAAGCCTCTAATCCCAAAATTTGGTATTTTACAAACTGTACGCACTGTGGCTAGAACCATTGCTCTGATGTCAAAAATGTCACACCCCACCTTACTTACCACTTATTTTTTATATTAATCAGAGTAGCAATTGTACAGTTTGGTAGGCACACAGGAATAGCATAAAAATACTGATATTATTGTTACAATGTTGCTTGATTATGTTACAAGAGTTCCCCATAGGGGTCTACATAATGTTTACAGACCTTGAAATGCTAAAGGCCTTTAGATAACAATGTCTCCTCTTGTAGTAGTTCAGAACCTTCCATTGTCAGTAATTATGATTCTGCCCTCTGAGCCCTTGTTTTAAGCTGAAAACTTTAAATGTTTATGGAAAGGGTGAGATTTAAAGAATCTTAGTAGTAACATACAATCAAACATATACGACATGAAAATAAATATGCCATGCACCATGTTATATAAAATGCTAACTCATGTTGTGTGCACACCTTCCAAGGCCAAATGACTATTTGCAACCTCGGCTTAACTTATATCCATAGTCAAACGACTATTTAGATCCTGGCTTATTCGCGTGCACCATCGCTGGATTCCATATCACAGCTAGGCTAATATGCTTGTCCAAGACATTATGCTCATGTTATAGAAGATGGCATACACAAGCATACAATAATCATATGGTACATGAAAGAAAGAGTTACTACATGGACGCCTTTCTTGAGGGGTATCTAATTGTTTCTCTACACTCAGGTAGGTCTTAGATCTCAGACAGCTAATAGGTCCTATAACCAGAATTTAAGATTGGTATGCCATTACTTAGTCTAACACATTTGGCATAGCGGAAACTAAGTTATCCTTGACCTATTCTCATGTTTATCCTTTGTTTTGAACTTGTTGGTTATCATTTGAGTCACTTGGGTGCCATTGAAAGCCCAAACATATGCATATGAGGTTGAGGAAGGCTAGAACAATCAACACCATTTAGAAAAATACAGAGTGCTGAAATAGGGGCTTTATTGCGGCCAAGAAATCCTTTGGCTATAGCCAAGAAATCCTCTGTTTCTTGGCTCAACTTCTAAAAATCATAACTTAATCTAAAAAAATCCAAATGAAGTGATTCAAAGTCCCACTAGAAGAGTTTTTAGTCATCTATACATAAAAAAATATTAACCACTACTATCTACAACGACAAAAATACAAAATTCCCTTAATTACCTTACTGTAACATAATTCAAATCCATTTTCAATATCAAACCTTAACAATAAATACCTCCTAATATATAGACCCAAATTGAGCATATTATATATCAAATTAAAGCTTAGCATGTCTACTATTGTTTTGAAATTTTTTGTCGTCATTGGACAATATTTGATCTTCAAAAACTCATCACAAGCAGATTGCCTCCAGAAAAAAAGATCTGGCAGCACTACTACTTGAACTTCACTCTTTGGGTTTTCAATCCAACCCTTCTAAAATCATGATCACAACCTAGTCCCACATAGTTTCACATTCTAAACACAATGGGAATTTTAAAATCATCAAAATCACAAAGCTTCTAGCCTTTACACCTACTGACCGAATAGACCCAATTTTGCCAAAATCACCAAAATAGAATTTTGACCACCAACTTGGTCAATATCTTTATAAATCATTATCTTACCATAAAAGCATGATTAACCCTCAAAAATACACCGTGGCCAAAATATGAACAATACCTCATCCTCATGAAAACTCATCTAAAGAACAAACTAATCGGTTCAAAAGGAAGCCAACACTTTCCCCTATGCATTTCAGCAATCGGTTCGGAATCCGGCAGTACTCTGGCTTGAGAGATGGAACCAAACCCCTCCAAATGAAAATTCAAAATAGTAGGAATGAAGGTTGGGATGAGTTAGAGAAGGTTTGTGAAGCTTATTTTGAGATAAAACACTGATTCAGTATAGTTAGGTGGATTGAACTCAGGAACAGTTACTATTCATCTTTTCTCTTTCCTCCACCATTTTTCCCTGATTTTTATGATTTTTCTTTGACTTTTGGGGTAGATGGCTGAAATATATGGCCAAGAAGGAGTCTTGAAAATTTATGCCACGTGTCAAATTCCTATGGTGCCATTTGTCCGGTAATCCAGTGGTTCGGTAACAAGTGTCATTGGCTTTAATAAAGTAGGTCTTGCTTCTTTTCTCTAGATTTTACCCATTCAACTTGTCAAAGAAAGTGAGGATCTGATTGTTTCCCCCTACTCCTTGGTTCAGTTCAGGAAAGTTAGTTGGGTGACTGGATCAGAGATCGGTGGATTTCCCTGACTTCAAGCACTAGGTGGTGCCTCCTAAGAGTGCCAACACAAAAGCCACTTTATGACTTCTTATAATGAAGGGACATATGTCCTCCTCTCATTTGCCCAAGATAAAAGTGGAGTGTACTTTGTCATTATGAGAGGACACTTGTCAATCTCTCATTTATCCAACAAAAAAGTTGTGTCATCATTACTTACTTTATTAAAGCTACTTTAATAAAGTTACTTTATCGATATCTACTTGGGTTTCACTCTAGACTTACTTAGGATTGCTTCACATATACTAAGGCCACCAAATGATGCCAGGTCAGAGTATATGTGTATGTGCCCCACATGGCACCACACACCGATGTCCACTCTAAAAACGCAGGGTGTTTATGTCTACACTGAAAATGCCCTGTGCACTCACATACCGACATACTTTACTCGATTAACTTGTCTCATAGTTCGTGACATAGTTGGGTAGTATCTTTCTACCAACTAAATGGCATCGTATATGTGTCCTATGGTGTACATATGCACCAACACTTTAATCATACTGCTTACAAATACCGAACCCTTTATCCGGTTGGGGCAAAATATCATTATCCCTTAGAGTCTTTCTATCTCTCATCATTCTTGGGACTCTTCCCAAACTTGGCTTAGTTGTCTGCTTGACACAGGCTTATCCTTAAGTTCCTAGGCCCAAAATCCGGAATGTTACAAAGGTTCATTATACTGACTTAATTCTTTTATTATTAATTCATAATTTTCTATTTGTATATTTATATCTTTTGCTACTAATTCTATCATATGAATTTCTTTTCTTTCACTTTCCATTCTTAATATTTTATTTTTTCTTTTCCATAATTCTGGAGGTAACATATTATACTTTACCACAGTTAGGTTTGCTCCTATGTCTACTATAATACCCCGAATTTTGAGACTCGAGGTTAGAAAATAAGCCTAAGAGAAGTGGACTACTAAGCCCCATTTTAGCAAGATCCCAAATTGTGATTAAGGGTTAATAACTTCAAAAGTAGATGTGGTTAGTGAAAAATTGTAATCCCCTGCCATGATAACCGTAATTAAGATTCAAAAATGTGTAATTTAAATGAATTAGAGACCGACGGATACATTTTTCTTAAATTTCTTTTCTAAAGTTCATTCAACATAGTCTCAGATCCATTTTCTGAATCTAATTACTCTACGCAGTTCAATAGCGTTCATACATATCAAATTGCATAGCCAAATTCCCGACAACTCCTGGGTTTCATACATGTATAAACTAAGGGTTATAAGTTCCAACTAGGGGATTACATGACCAACATCAACATAATATCTACATTTCAAAAATAGACAGTAATCCCAAGTCCAAAATAGATAACCAACAACCTAACAACACATCCCTACAAGATCCTAGCCGCTCTTGGTGGTTCGTTTCTCCTTGGAGCCACTTACCCTGTCTGAAATGTTAGTCAATGGAAAGAATGAGATTTAAAAGAATCTCAGTAGTAACAAATCACTCATACCACATGTAATCACAAAGCATGTAAGAAAATCATCAAGCAGCATCACAGCATAAAGCACAGCACGCAGGCTGCCACATATGAACATAATCACATAATCCCATCCCCCGTATTCCACCGCCCTGAAGGCACAGTCCTCCCACTATCAACACCGATGGGCCGCGGGTGAAGGTTTCACAAATAGCCTTTCGGCTTTCACATAGTCTCATCCCCCGGATTCCATCGCCCCGAAGATACGATCCTCCCACCGTCAACACCGATGGGCCGTAGGTGATAGACTCACAAATAATGATCAAACAAACATACCATGTATCACATAAAGTATAAGGGAAAAGAGTGACTACCTCGTTCTTTCCTAACTGGCGTCGGCACAGGCTGCTCGCGATCAGGGCAAATGTCGAATCCTACAATTCCAAATGCATCATTTAGACACTTCCATAGTGTTTCTAGGGGTTATACGAGTCTATAATGAAAATTTACAAATATGGCCTCAGGGACCCGGCCCGGGCCTGCCGTACCCGGTACGGCCGCATCTTTCTCGAAATTCTACCCGGGGCTATTCTAGCATATTTCCACCCAAGGAATCCATTTTCGGACTCGGAATTATCAAATTCAATGTTAAATTACAAATTTACTCTTGGCAGCCCCACTTTAAGGGTTTTAGGGGCATTTTCGTAATTATGCCTTTTCGGTCTTTTCCGAAAAAGTGACCAACTGTAACCCCACCTAATTTTTACTCCTGAACTCAATGGAACCATCAAATCATTGAAAATCCAACTCTAAGACCCATTTCTAGAGCTGGCCAAAATTTATGAGTTCTCCGGGAAAAATCGAGGTTTTATGATTTTGGCTCCGTAAACGCGTTCCTTTCTACTCCTAACCACTTAATTAACTATTACATTAGGTTATAACTACCATTTGAACCAAAACTGGGTAGCATAACCCTTAGGCAACTCAAATCCCAAAATTTAAAACCAACGGCAATCCGGCGAAATTTCACCGATTAAATTGCCCACAGCAGCCAGAATAGTTAATATACGAAGGTTTGGAAGTTACCTCAAGCTCTCACAAGTTTTTCCCAAATATGGCTGAAAACCCTAGGTGTTCCACAACAGATTTTGAGCTTCCAAACCTTAAAGAACAAAGAGGAGTAGCTTAGGGTCGGAGTTATACGCGTTAGGAGCTAAATCATCGGAGAAATCGGCTTACTTTGTGAGATTTCTTCTCATTTCGCTCTCTAAAATTCTGAATGTTCTCTCTCACTTTCAGCTGCTGTTTTGTGCATGAAATGTTGAATGAAGAAGATGAGAATGATATATTATAATATCATATATCACTTTAATCATTTATGGAATTTTCCAACAATTCCAAAACTAATTTTTATTACATAACTTCCTACATTCATGTAACCATGCCATCATGTCCAACCAATATTTCCTTATTTATGCCACATGTAGGAGACACCTAGGGGTCCCTTCCTAAGGTCTCAATTGGCTTCACAACTTGTTTCGGTTACGTATACACGTAAAGTCTCAATTTTAGTCAAAATTGTATTTTTGCTCAAATTTTCCATAAATTCATATTAAATTGACCAAAATATTCTAAATATATTTTTCCTTTTATTTTCCTTAATTAATTGAAATTATCTTCAATTAATCAGAAAAATAATTAATTTTGTGATAATTTGACAAAATTACGATTTTGCCTTACCTTTTTAATCCAATTTCTTCTCTTATATTTCTTTGGCCAATTTCTATCTATTTTTGGACCAAACATTTTCTCTAATATTTCTTCATTTTTTGACCTTAATATTATGCTTTTTAGATCACCCAAATTAATTCCATATTCATTTTTGCCCAATTTCCCGAGAAATTAAACATTTATAAAATTCATAAATTCCAAATTCATGAATATTCACCATTTTATTGAGTTTTCCCAAATAATTACAATATATTTGGTGAATATAAAATTTGGGGTGTTACATAAATAACCCTTTTGGAGAATATGATGTGATTTGGCACTCGAATGTGATTCGTGTGTGTTGTAAGCAGCGCTGAAACCCTGTATTGGAGTTCAATTGTGGATTAACATCCAAATTGACTTGGAATAGAGGAAAGAATTGAATGTGAATTGTGTTGACATGTTGAGATTGTTGTGAAAACATGTCAATGTGATGTGAATTTGATTGATTTGGTGTTTCCAATGGATTCCTTGTGAAAATTTATGTGGGAATGATGTTTGGTATGAAAATGGAACTATTGAAACAAAGATGCAAAATCTGAAATTCTGTCCAGTGAAACTCTATTCTGGGCAGTCAGTTTATGTTAACGGTTTAAATGACCAAATGGTGTCCAAAAATGGACATATAATTTGTGCCATTTCGTTTTGTGAACTAGGAGATATGACTGTCCAAAGTGTGGGATGGAAACTGAACTCTGTTTTGGGGCAGTGATGAGTTTTATGTAATTCTGGAATTGTGTGGTGATTTTTAGTAATGGCCAATATTTTTCCTATGAAGAGGACTTAAATATCTTTCATTTGGCTTTGGAATCACCTCATTTCGACTTTTCTAGAATTAGTTATGATTTTTCAAAGTTTGGGTAGAAAATCTGAAAATGGGAATTATGACATCATCTCAATAAAAGATGACATCAGCATGGAATTAAATATGTTCTCATCTTCTTCAGCTCTCATTTTCTGTCGTGCTGAACCAGCTAAAACTAGTGAGAGAAAGTTGAGAGCTCTTAGAGAGAGAAAGAAGAGAAATCTCGCAAGGTAAGCCGATTTCTCCGACGATCTAGCTCCTAACGCGTATAACCTTGCTTCTAAGCTTCTCTTTCATGTTCTTTAAGGTGTTGGAAGCTCAATTTTCATGGTTTAAAAGGGGCTAGGGTTCAGCCATATTGAGTAAAAGCCAGAGGGAGCTTGAGGTAACTTCCGAAACTTCAATCTTTGATTGTTCTGGCTGCTGTGGTTGATTTCATCGGTGAAATTTCACCGGATTGTCTTTTTTTTGTAAATTTGGAAAATGGGTTGGCCTAGGTATTATGCTACCTAAATTGATATTAAATGGTAGTTCTAACCCAATGTAATGGTCAATAAAGTGGTTAGGAGTAGAAAGGAACATGTTTACGGAGCCGAAACCAAAAAACCCCAATTTTTCCTGGGGAATTGAGAATTTCGGCCAAGGCTAGTTTGGAGGGGTTAGAGATGGATTTTCAATGATTTGATGATTCCATTGAATTCAGGAGCGAAAATTAGGTGGGGTTACAGTTGGTCACTTTTTCGGAAAAGGCCGAAAAAGCATAATTACGAAAACGCCCCTGAAACCCTTAAAGTGGGGCTGCCAAGGGTAAATTTGTAAATTGACATTGAATTTGATAATTCCGAGTCCAGAAATGGATTCCTTGGGCGAAAATATGTCAGAATAGCCCATGTCAAAATTTCAAGAAAAGTACAGCCAGACCGGGTATGGCGGGGCAGGGTCGGGTCCCCGGGGTAATCTTAGTAAATTTTCAATATAGCCTCATATAACCCCCAGAAACACTATGGAAGTGTCTAAATAGTACATTTGACATTGTAGGATCGAATGTGAAGCCCCAAGTTGCTGGCACACAAATCGAGGAGAAAAGACCGGAGGTAGGGAACTTATCTCTCCTGCATGCTCTGATAACTGTATTATTGTGTTGATGCATGTTATTGCTTTGCTTGATTATGTGGAACATGTATGAATGATTTAAAGCTATGTTTCAATATATGCTATGGCTATATGTGTATCGTTCGAATCATTGAGCTTATAGATTTGTCATTGTATGTGTGCATGAGTTATATGATGCAAGCATGTCATGCATTAAACACTTATCTTGCCTGCATATTAATAATGTTTCCCTACTGAGATTCTCTCGAATCTCACCCTCCCCTACCAACAATTTAGACAGGACAAGTGGCTCGTGGAGGGAGCGGCTAGGACTCCTTCGAGATGAGAGTTGGTAGTTGGTTATCAATGAGTTGTGAAGACTGTATATGATTCGGTTGAATATAGGGTTATAAATTTGAGATGAGATTGTGTAATCCCCATTTGAAGAATTATAATGGGCAATTGTGCCCCGTGTATCTTTAGCGAAGGTATGTACCCGGGATTGCTGGGATGATTATGTTGTGCACTCTGATATTTATATGAATGTGATTTATCTTCGCGTAGTAATTGTATTCGAAATGTGAATATGAGACCAAGTTTATAAATGATTTCAAAAGTTATTTTTCAAAACCCTATCTAAAGGATGGGATTTTAAATGATTTTTTTATTATTATTGGTCACTATTTCACTTTAATCGCGTATTTCGGATATAATTACGGAGGGGGTTACATCTACTAAAGCATGATATTTTCTCACCCTATATTTCTTATAATTAAATTTAAACAATATGTAATATAATGGCCTTATGATTCTATGTAACAGGTAACACGTGGCATCCTATGTAAATAGCTTTCTTGAAAAATAGGTTCAATGTTTTATTTTCATTTTTTATTATTCTTCTAGTTCTTGTCATAAAAAAGCTATTTTTAATTGACAAATGATAGTAAAAATATAAATAAAATTACTAAGATGATAAAAGTTTTGACTCTTGGTTTAACATTATAAATAACATTTTTAAGGAAGTTAAATTTAAATTTTGAAATGTGGGGGGTTATTTTGAAATGATCAAAGTTCAAAAGGTTATCTGTAACTGATCAAAGTTCTGGGGGTTATCTATAACTAATCAAAATTTAGAAGGTTTTTGTAAAGTGAGCAATTAACATTATAAATAACATTTATAAAGAAGTTAAATTTAAATTTTGAAATTTCAGGAGGTTATTTTGAATTGATCAACGTTTAGAAGGTTATCTGTAACTGATCAAAGTTATGGGGGTTATTTGTAACTAATCAAAGTTTAGGAGGTTTTTGTAAAGTGAGCAATTAACATATGATGTCACATGTCACCTTTTAATCATATGTGGCAATTTCCGTTAAAAAGATAATGGTCAATTAATGATAGGGTGCTTATAACAAAAAAACATAAAAGGTTAAGGGAGTTAAATTTAAACTTTGAAATGATAGGGAGTTATATACAACTGACCCAAAGTTTAGGTGTGTTTTGTATAATTTAGCCAACTATTAAAAGGGATACCTTAGCGAAATCAACATACATTTTTTTAAAAAATAGCTTATTCAACTAATTTTCTTAATCTCTAGAAATTAGTCATCTAGTTCATATATTTAAAATCGGAGGGCATGCTATATATATGGTTTTAGTTACACATATTTAGTGTGACAAGCATGATGGGGTTCTTGTAACACCCCAACATTCATTCACCAATATACATTGTAAATATGTGAAAATATCCAATAAAGTTATGAATTGTTTGAGCTGTATGTAAAAAGTTATGAATTTTTGAAGATAGCGTAGGAAAACTACCTATTCTCTGGAACAACATCTAAAGAAATTAATTCTGGAAATTTTGTGCTTCCAAATGGCAAAAAGATATATTTTTTGGTTAATATAACTTTTGGTCTCTGAAGTTTGATCCAATTTTGGTTTTAGTCCCTCAAGTTTAAAATCAGTGTTTTTAGTCCCTAAAGTTTGACCCTTAGTCCCTCAAGTTTGAAAGTTTTGATTTTGGTCCCTCAAGTTTACTTCATTTATAACTGTTGGTCCATCAAGTTTGAGAAGGACTTGGTGGAAAAGACCAAACCCAGCCCGAAAAAAGGCAAGTCATTTTCAAACTTGAGGGACCAAGGGTCAAACTTCAGGGACCAAAACCACCGATTTTAAACTTGAGGGACCAAAACCAAAATTGGATCAAACTTCAGGGAGCAAAAGTTATATTAACCCTATATTTTTCACTGAAACTAAACTTAATAAGGGTTCCATAACCTTTGGAATCACTCAGATACGATGTTTACAAATTTAGTTATGATTTTTCAAAATTTGGGCAGAAAATCTGTAAGAAAATCCAAATATTGTATAAAAAATGTGATGGCAATTTTTAAAATTATGAGATAAATGGAAAAATCATTTGGGCTTATAGAAGGACCCCCTAGACATCATTTATCATGGACTAAGGAAGAGAAATATGATTTACTTGCTATTGGGCTTATGGCATTAAGTTTATGTACATAAAAGTTTGATTTTGGAAATTATGACCTAAGCATATTAAGAGATGACATAAGCACAAGGTTACAAAAGGAATTTCCTTTTCCTTCTTTAGTCATAAACCGTCAATTTTTTTTGAAAATAGAGAGAGAAAATTGAGTTGAACTTAGAGAGAGGAAGAGGAAGAAAACTTATAAGGTAGGTCAATTTCTTTGGCGAATTCATTCCTAACGTGTATAACTCTTCTCCTAAGCTCCTCTTCTATGTAATTAAGGTGTTGGAAGCTCAGATTTCCTTGTTGTAAATAGATAGGGTTTTAACCTAAAGGGGAAGAGCCAGAGGAAGCGAAAAGATAACTTCCAAACCTTTGAATATTGATTGTTCTGACTGCTGTGAGTAGTTTAATCGATGAAATTTTGTTGGATTGTCTATGATTTTGAATTCGGTAAAGGTGTTGTTGGAAATGTTATGCTGCCCAAATTGGGACTAAATAGAGGTTGTAGCGTAATTAAACAGTTAATAAAGTGATTAGGAGTAGAAAGAAACACACCTGCGGAGTCGAAATTAAAACACCCTAATTTTTTTTAGGGAATTAAACATTTCCTCGAAGGCTGATGCAAGGGCATATCTATCTATTGGCAATGAATTTGGTGATTCCGAGTTAGGATATCAATTTTTTGGGTGAAAATATGTCAGAATAGCCCAAATCAAAATTTCAGAAAAAGTACGTTCAGATCGGGTGTGGTAGGGCTGGGCGGGGTCCCTAGGGACATTTTGGTAAATTTTTGCAGTAAGCTAATACAGCCACTATAAACACTATAGAAGTGTCTAAAATGGTACATGAGTGGGTTTTAATCTAATGCTTGTACATTTGATATTTTAGGACCGAGTTGGGAGCTTGACTTGGCATGTTTTACGAGGCACTCAAAACAGGGTGAACGAGACTTGAGGTAGAGACATTATCCTTCATACATCATGCAATAGTTCATATGATTGTGTGGTTGCCATTGTTTGTGCTTTTATTAATCAACATGGTTTGCCTAGAAGGGGTAGTTAATGTTGGAAGTGTACTTACACCTGGGGGTTGGGTAAGAAGCCAACCAGTATATGATTAGTAGGGCAAGAGCTCACTCATGTATACATGACAATGATGTTTTATGTTTTTCATTAATTGGTGCATACATGGTGCATATTATATTTACTTATCGTATTTTATATGAATGATAGTATGTTTCTAGTAGGATTCCTTGGAATATCACCATTTTTTCTAAATAAAACTATCTCAGCGGGTAGCATCAGCTCGAAAGGAAAGGACGTAGATATGGGAAACTGACAAGCACATTGACCTCTATTTTTGTGAAGTTGGTTAAATGGTTTGTGTGATAGCTTTCTTAAATAATGGTCAGGGCGTGTAGAACATATGTCTATGTGGTATGAACTGTAACTTTGTTATGATGTTTGGTGACATATTAAAGAGTATATACATGATCTTCTTGTTAGAATTGGCAGGCACAGCGGAAGAATTTTAAAAATTTTACCGATCCTAATCAAGGATCTATCAACGATGTTTAAATCGGGTTAGAAAGAACTCGTACCATTTTCAACTTAGGGTTTTCACGATCTCTATGAGCTAACACGTTAGGTTCGCTCCCTCTACCGGTATCCACACGAATGCTCTCCAACTGAGACTGTGTGCTAGCACCTCCAATATTTTTAGGGTTTCCCTTGCGGCTCTGAATTCTCATGCGCGTATGAGTATATCTGCTCTATCAACTTTATAACCTATGATGGCTATATTCAAATTTCAAAATTAATCATCATTAATTTTGAAATTAATCAAGAATTAATTATCTTAATGAACTAATTAAATAAATTCAGTTTAAATTAAATCTGTCCATTTATTTAATCCAAATAAAGAGCCATTAGATTTAATTTATCTTCATAAATTAAATCTGAGATACTATATCTCTATCATATTAGTTATTAAATTTAATATATCTTAATAAATTAAATTTAAAACTAACACAATATAATAATATCATATAAAATATATATATACATATACATATATATAATATATATAAGATATGTATTTTGAAAATATATATCTATATAATATTATTAACGAATTTTATATTATATATATATAAATATAAAATTCATCCACCCTAAATTAAATATTATCTCGTGTTGGGGCATTCTTGTGTACGATCCGGTAGGCCCATATGAAGTTGGCAATGGGCCAATAACTATACTAACCTAAAAGTAGCAAGCGGCCTCTAGCAAGACATTTCATCTCTACTCCCGCATAGGTGACCGACCGGGACATTTTAGGACAATCTTCATGAATTATCCAAGGATACAATTATCACAGTTAACATGCAAATAATATAATAATAAATGGAGAAATTTCATTAAAATAATAATGTTCAAAGTACAATGATTGGCTCTTAGGGCACAATTTCCAATATCCTCGTACTTGCCCTAGGTACAATCATTAATTTGCCTAATTCTCATTGCCCTAACATGACACTCATGCTTTACCTGTGCAAGTGGCTTAGTAAGAGGATCAGCAACATTATCTTCTCCTGCTACTTTGCATATCTTTACATCACCTCTATCATTGATTTCTCTAATAAGATGAAATCACCTGAGTATGTGTTTGGTTCTTTGATGTGACCTAGGCTCCTTGGCCTGTGCAATAGCACCGCTATTGTCACAGAACAAATCTATTGGATTTGAGATGGTAGATACCACCCCTATTTCAGTAATGAACTTTTTTATCCAAATGGCTTCTTTAGCTGCATTCGATGCTGCTATATACTCAGCTTCTGTTGTAGAATCTGCTACAGTGCTCTATTTAGAGCTCTTCCAGCTTACTGCTCTACCATTCAAGAGGAATACGTATCCAGATTGCGATTTAAGGTCGTCTTGGTCAGTTTGGAAACTTGCATCTGTGTAACCAATTAAACAGAGCTCATCATCCAATCCACCATAGACCAAAAATAGGTCCTTAGTCCTTCTTAAGTAATTTAGGATATTCTTGACCACAGTCCAATGACCCTTACCAGGATCTTGTTGATATTTGTTAGTCATACTTAAGGCAAATGAGACATCCGGTCGAGTACATAACATGGCATACATGATGGATCCAATGGCTGAGGCATATGGAACCTTACTCATGCGATCTCGATGATCTAGTATACTAGGACATAGATCCTTACTAAGATGGATGCCATGAGACATGGGCATGCAACCCCTTTTTGAATCCTGCATACTGAACCTATACAGTATCTTGTCTATGTATGTGCTCTGACTTAGGCCTTTTAGTCTTTTGGATCTATCCCTATAGATCCTAATCCCTAGGATGTATATGGCTTCACCTAAGTCTTTCATTGAAAATGACTTTCCTAACCAAGACTTGACACTTTGCAAGGTAGGAATGCCGTTCCCAATGAGTAGGATGTCATCTACATAAAGCACTAGAAATACAACTATGCTCCTAATAACCTTCGTGTAAACACAAGGTTCATCGATGTTTTGAATGACCTTTGTGTAAACACAAAGTTCATCGATGTTTTGAATGAATCCAAACTCTTTGACTACTTCATCAAAACAATGATTCCAGCTCTGAGATGCTTGCTTCAATCCATAAATGGATCTTTAAAGCTTGCAAATTTTACCAAAGTCCTCTGGGTGCACAAAACCTTCAAGTTTGTCATGTACACATCCTTAAGTAGCTTTCCATTAAGGAAGGCTGTTTTGACGTCCATTGACCATATTTCATAGTCATAATATGTTGCAATGGCAAGAAGGATTCTGATTGATTTGGCCATTGCAACTGGGGAAAAGGTTTCATCATAGTCTACACCATGAATTTGAGTGAATCCTTTTAAAACCAGTCGTGCCTTGAAGACATTTACTTTGCCATCCATGTCAGTTTTCTCCTTGAAAACCCATTTGCACCCGATGGTTTTTACACATTCAGGTGGATCGACTAAGGTCCATACATGATTGTCGTACACGGATTGCATTTCAGACTTTATGGCATTTATCCATTTCTCAGAGTTTGGTCCCACTATGGCTTCTCGATGGTGGTTGGCTCATTCTGGTCAATGAGCAACACATCATGGCCTTCAGTAATCAAAAATCCATATCTCTGAGGCTAATGCCGTGTCTTATCGGATCTTCGTGGACCTTGTGTTACTTGAGGAGGCTTAGCAACTTGTTGTGAGTCTTCTCTAATTTCCATCTGTGGTTCTGTATTATCTTGTGACTCTCAAATTTCTTCGAGATATACCTTGCTCCCATTGGTTATTTTAGAGATAAACTCTCTTTCTAGAAAATTACCATTTCGAATAACAAACATTTTGTTATCGGTTGGATTGTAGACAAAGTATCCCTTCATTTCTTTAGGATACCCCATGAAAAGGCACTTTGATTATCTGGGCGCTAATTTATCATAGGCTTGTTGCTTAACATAGACCTCACATCCCCAGATCTTAAGAAAAGATAAATTTGGTTTCTTTTCAGTCCATATCTTATATGGTGTATTTTCAATAGCTGTCTCTAGTGCATGTCCCCGAAAGGATGGTGGAAGATCTATTTGACTCATCATAGATCGAACCATATCTAATAGTGTTTGATTCCTCCGTTAAGAAATGAAATTCCATTGTGGTGTTCCTGGAGGAGTTAATTGTGAGATTATCTCATAACTCCTAAGATGGTCAATGAACTCTTGGCTCAAATATTAACTACCTCTATTAGATCAAAGTGCTTTAATTGTTTTGCCAAGTTGGTTTTGTACTTCATTTTGGAATATTTTGAACATTTCAAAAGATTCAGATTTATGTTTCATTAGATAGATATAGCCATATCTACTAAAATCATCTATAAATGTAATGAAGTCGACATAACCTCCTCTGGCAGCAGTATTTAATGGTCCACATACATTTGTATGTATGAGACCTAATAATTCAGTGGCCATCTCACTATACCCAGTAAAAGGTGCCTTTATCATCTTTCCTAATAAGCAAGATTTGCATGTATTATAAGGTATAAAGTCAAATGAGTTAAGAAATCCAACTTGATGGAGTTTGGAAATGCGTTTCTCATTTATATGGCCTTGATGACAATGCCATAGGTAGGTTGGATTCAAATCGTTTGATTTTATCCTTTTAGTAGTTACGTTATAGATATTCTCATTATTAGGATGTTCTAAATTTAATATATAATGACCAACATGCAAACCATCATCAGCATAGAAAATGTCATTACGATAAATAGAACATTTACCATTCTTAGTAATAGAGTATAACCTTCCTTATCCAAATAAGAAAGAGAAACAATGTTACTATCTGAAAATGCACAATAACATTGAACATATTTCATTTCTTAATAACATATTTGGATGTTTTCTTATAAGCACACATATATATCAAATATATATCACATGTATAAGAACATAAACTCAATTTAAATGCACAATTGATCTGGCTCTAATACCACTGTTAGAATTGGCAGGCATAGCAGAAGAATTTTAAAACTTTTACCGATCCTAATCGAGGATCTATCAACGGCGTTTAAATCGGGTTAGAAAGAACTCGTACCTATTTCAACTTAGGGTTTTAACGATCTCTAGGAGCCAACACGTTAGGTCCGCTCCCTCTACCGGTATCCACACGAATGCTCTCCAACCAAGACTGTGTGCTAGTGCCTCCAATGTTTTTCGGGTTTCCCTTGCGTCTCTGAATTCTCATGCACGTATGAGTATATCTGCTCTATCAAGTTTATAACCTATGAGGGCTATATTCAAATTTCAAAATTAATCATCATTAATTTCGAAATTGATCAATAAATAATTATCTTGATGAGCTAATTAAATAAATTCAGTTTAAATTAAATCTGTCCAACAGTTTTAATTTTAACCTATTTATTTAATCCAAATAAAGAGCCATTAGATTTAATTTATCTTCATAAATTAAATCTGAGATACTATATCTCTATCATGTTAATTATTAAATTTAATATATCTTAATAAATTAAATTTAAAACTAACACAATATAATAATATCATATAATATATATACATATATATAATATATATAAGATATATATTTTGAAAATATATATCTATATAATATTATTAAACATTATCTCGTGTTGGGCCATTCTTGTGTGCAACCACGTAGGCCCATATGAAGTTGGCAGTGGGCCAATAACTGTACTAATCCAAAAGTCGCAAGCAGCATCTAGGAAGACATTATGACTACCCAAATCATATGAGGATCGTTATCACTATGCAACCTATCATACAACTATGTATCGTCCCTTTTGTCACACGATATATCGATCAAGGATAAGGCATGGATAATGTCATCCTCTTGTTCTTGACTATTACTTTCTTGATTCCTGAGTAGCCTGACAATAGAAATGGAAACTCATTTCCATTGTAGTATTGCCATAAATTTCTCAGACTCACTCATCGAGGGGCCCAGTAATATCTCTCTACTAATGTGAGGGACAAATTCCATCTTGATCATTCATATTCCTCTGCATGAAAAAACACCAAGCCCGATCATAGCCTTTATCATCACTCGATCAAAAGTGACTTTTGACTAGTTCAAAGCTTAGCAACTCTCATGTAGGAATCCATGATGACCTCAGGTCTAAAGGCATTGTGACGTGGTTATACATGAGGAAAACTTATGACTTGATCCATGTAGCTTTCTCATAGTGGGTCGGTCTAGCACCTTGTACTCTTACAAGTGCCTAAGACTTTGATTCGTATCTCTATATCTTATGAAAGTCATACTGGTCTTATTTCATCTCTGCTCCCTCATAGATGACCGACCAGGGACATTTTAGTACAATCTTCATGAATTATCCAAGGATATAATTATCACAGTTAACATGTAAATAATATGATAACAGAATGGAGAAATTTCATTAAAATAATAATGTTCAAAGTATAATGATTGGCCCTTATGGCACAATTTCCAACACTTCTAAATATAGTTTTTGTTTAACCCCTTTTGTGTCTTCACATAATCAGTTGCATACACCTTTATGAACTATTCATCCAGATCATGACTTGTCATTATTATATCCTAAAGGTATATTTGATACGTTTAATCTACTTTTAATTCTTTTGGCTGATGTTGATTCCAGCTTTCCAGAACCTCTCTCTGTGGATCACCATGATAATTTGAATCAATTTATAAATAGAAGTCAATTCAAACATCATGGTCAACAGCTCCATTTCCAACACAACTTCCAGCTAAAGCTTATTAGCCTCTTGTGCTTGTACACAAAATTGTACCTGAAGCTTCAACTACCCCCCCAAAAAGGGATTTGACATAACTTTAGCCACCTAAAGGTCAAATCACAAATTTTACTACAAATTAAATGCAATATAGTGCAAATAACTTGGGTTCATTCTCTTATTAAAGAGCCTTTTATTTTGGTTCCCTGGGTTAGACTACATGTTAAAAATATAGTTAGAAGTGAGGTTTTAAAATTGGTTTTTTCTAGATCAAAATTCATGAAAATAAAGCTATATATAATCTTTTTGGTACTTTTGGAAAACAATAATGAAATACTTTGGATTAAAAAGGATGATATGATAAAATGAGTCTTAGAAGCAAAGTTAGTGGCTTTCCTAGTTTCGTAGAATTAATTGGAAGTTGATTTTCATCAAGTCAAATTGAAAACCTCAACCAATCACATTGAGTCCAATCTACCTAATTAATGACTAATTCTACGATCGCATTCATAGTCATCTCTTAGATAAATTGTTGAAAACCACTTGATGTGTGTTTAAAATCATTTTAATGCACTTGTTTCCTCTTAAATGAGAGCATAATCGCAACACTCAATATAAATTAATTCAACTACATATTGTAGTAATCACATACAATTCATAAGCTCATTAAAACGTAAGGAAATATGTTTAATACAAAATCTAAGTGCATTAACAAAAAAATTCAATAAAAATGTAACCAACAAGGTCAAAAGAACACTCATCCAAGTCTCACAAATATGTACCAATAAGTAATTAATTCAAAAAAGTTACAATACATATAATGAGCTAATGGAAAACTAATAAACTCCCCTTTCTAGCCACTTTATCTATTACCAAGCATCAAGGAAAATCTGCCACTCATGAGCTTAACAATAACCACAACTTCTTAAAAAACGCTCGTCGGAAAATGTATGAACATTGGCAGAAATTGGAAAACTCTCACCAAAAAACTCAAGGTTTCTTCGAAAACTATATTTCATCACTGGAAAACTAGACAAATTTATGATTTTACAAAATCCAGCACTTTAAGGTCTAATTTCCTTGCTCCAATCTCATCCTCGGCATGCTCTCAGTTGCAAGACAAAGAAGTAGAAGTTCGGTGATTTTAAATAGTCCAGCAACTCTGTGGTTCTTGTGTTTGTATGGTGTTGAGTTTCACTGAGGAGAAAAAAGGTGATAAAGAAGAAGATGGTGATCGAGATCCAAGTTCTCTGTAGTCGCTCCTGAGCTCTCAACCTCCTACTCCCTGCGACACTATACTCTACTTCTCCATGTTGCTTCTCCAGTATTAGGAGTTGCCAGCAATGGTGGCTCAGTTTGGTGGTGTTGGTGGTAGTAGGGTAAAGGTAGGTGATAGAGATTGAAGGTTCGAATCTTAGTTCTCCCTCTTGTTTTTCTCCGTGACGCCCTCACTGTACTATCTACCTCCCAAAATCACAGAAGGTAGCGGCTGCTCCCCAATTTCTCTCTCAGATCCTCCCTTTTGTTTCTCCAAAATATCAGGCCTCCAAAAGACCTCATTAGACTCTGGTAAGAATGCAAGTTTTGACTAGGGACTAATTTTCAAATTTGAAAAGTTTGTATAGGGACTACAATGAAAATTTTTGAAATGTTTTAGGGCTAAACTGTAATTTCCTGAACATTTGGATTCTTTTCTATGATTTTCCTTGTACCTTTTCTTTATTGATTTGTAATTTTTAGAAATTTTAGGGCCCTTTGCTATAATTTTCCCAAGTCTTCGAAAAATATTAATTTTGGCCCCAATTGACATTTTCCAAAAGTCTCAAATTTTCTTCTTAAACATATGTAGTGGAAGATTAAACACAAGGGAGCATCAAAAGTCTAAGAAATCATTTGCATAAATAATTAACAAATTCTGACATTTTACCCCTAATTAGACTTAATTCAATACAAATGTCCCTAACTCAAATTAGTGTTTAATCATGCACTAATGTCTTAGGAAATGCATTAAAAAGCCTAAATTAATAATGAAAAAGAATATAAAAATGTGGTTTAATCAATTCTCCTACACTTAGACCTTTATACTTTTGAACAAAGGCAATTGGGTACAAGATTCCAAGTTCCAATCTTTAATGCAATTGAAAGATAGGTAATTTTATCATTAGAAACAACGGATCGATTAATCAAATTCCTCAAGCCAACACTAGCCATAGTCAAGCGATGTAAAGAAATTAGCTAACTACACAGTACAAAATATTAGAATGAAACACAAGAGAACTCTCAAGGTTTTAGTGTTTTACTCATCTTACCTCATTGGGACAATTTCTCTCTAGTTTACTGAATCAACATTTTACCCTAGGCTTGTAACAACTCTAACATCTCCACTATTAATAGCAATTAATGCAATGAATCAAAAGGACTTAAAAAGGTTTTAAATTTGGATGAAGGCTAGATGGAATGAATTAATTAAGAAAAAGGAATTGTTGATAGCAAGTCAAAGTTAATGAATAAGTTTATAGTAACTATGTAACTTGACATTCTTTTGCCAATTCTTTTTCAAATTCATGAACAAATGTCTTCTTTATATTTCTTTTTCCTTTTTTATATTCTTTTTTTCCCTCATTTCTTTTTCAATTTTATTATTATTATTTTTTCAAACCTTGTACATTTTTCTCTTTTATTTACTTACTTTCTTTCTCTTTTCTATATATATGACATTTCAATATACACATTGTTCAACTCTCTATTGGCAAATCACTTTTGATTTTAGAATACAATGAACATTGTGAATCAATGATATGTTTACAATATAGGAATGGCTCAAAGAGGTAATTGTGGGTTTGTGTTTGGGTGAAATAATTAAAAATTGAATGCCTCTTTCATTTCCATCACACTAATGCAAAGATCATTTCAACAAACAGTTGAAACAAGCTCTAGAAAGTGAAAAATGAAGTGAACATACACACATGAAAAGAATTAAGGTTCAATTAATCTTCCAACAAGGTTTTTCTATAATACTCACTTTAGCATAATCAATTACATAGTAAGCTAACCACAAAACATCTACTTAACCATTCCAAATGCTAGCCATACAAACACAGGCAATCAAAATATTGCAATCAATTAAAATAATGCATAACTCTTAAAAGTACTAATGATGTAATAACTCTTTCTTTCTCAAAGTAAGGAGTAAATAAAAAATCCAATTATGGGTTCATTTCTCTAACCATTCACTTGAAAAGCAAAACAATGTTTTAAAAAAGTTGCCAAAACACTAGATCTCTTGAATGCTCAAAGAATTTCCCACAAATCACACTTCTAAAGTGGTAAATGCAACCCTTTACAACTTAGGGCATGCATCAAAGCAAGTCATTCTTGAAAATTTTTTTGAAAATTTTTCTAATTTAAAGCATTTTTCATTTAAAAACAACCAATTAATTGGATTCAAAAATGTATTCCCCTCCCCACACTTAATCAACACATTGTCCTCCATATTTGTAAAGAAAATCTATTATTCTAACTTGTTCCTTAGTGAAGTGGAAAGTTGTGAAGTCTGATTGCAATTGGAGCACAACACTTCAACATCACATAAAGAGTGAGAGATATAGAGAGAGAGAGAGAAGGAGAAATAAGTCATAATAATAAAGAAATAAAGGTGAAAAGGCACAATGGTAATTAAGTATGGTAGTGGCAAAAAATGCAAAGCATAAATAGGGGGTTCTTATTTTACTTACTAAGCTATACTACTTCTACTTTTTCTACTTGGATGACCTTCCCACACACTTATATCAAACAATTAGTTAAGCATATATAACCACTAATCCAGGAATACGGAACATAAAAAATAGTGAAAGCAGAAGAAGCAACCTAGCCTCAAGGAGGATTTGATGAATCCTTATGATAGAGATTGAGGAGATTCCTATTGACTTTGAATTCTTCTTTGGTAGGCTTATCCATAAGCTCAACCATTCCAAATGAGTATGCCTTGGTGACTATAAAAGGCCCATACCAATTAGATTTGAGCTTCTTACTTCCAAATGTGAATCGAGCTTGGAACATCAAAACATGAGCACCGGCTTTAAATTCCTTCCATACTATCTCCTGATCATGAAGCTTTTTGGTCTTGTCCTTATAGAGATAAGAGATTTCATAAGCGTCTACTCACATTTCCTTAAGTCCTTGCAGTTGCAACTTCCTCTTTAAGCCCGATTTCTCCAAATCCATATTATACATTTTCACTGCCTAATAGGTCTTATGCTCTAATTCCACTAGAATATGAAAAGCTTTTCCATAGATAAGACGGTAAGGAGATATCCTATCGGTGTCTTAAAGGCAGTTCTATATGCCCATAGTGATTCCTCCAACCTTGAGCTTCAATCCTTACTTGAAGGCATGACTATCTTTTCTCAAATTTGTTTGATCACTCGGTTGGAGACTTCTGCTTGCCCATTTGTCTGTTTGATGATAAGGAGTGGACATTTTGTGGGTTACTCCAACCTTAGCAAGTAGGTTATCGATAACCTTATTATAAAAGTGGGAACCTTTATCACTCATTATAGCTCTCGATACTCCAAATACAAAAGATGTTAAACTTGAGAAACTTGGAAACCATTAAGGCACATCTTTCCTAGTGGGAATGGCTTTTACACACTTAGAGAAGTAATCTATGGCTAATAAGATTTGGTAAAGTTAGGTGATGGCAGAAAAGTGTTCGTGCAAGTGTTTCACCTTAGAGGGGGTGAATTGGGTGATAAAAAATTAATTAAAAATAGAAAGTAACGAAAATTAAATTAGAGTTTTGAGTTAGAAGGATACCACCAAAGTGTATACTAGATATTTATATTGGTTCGGTCATAATCTTTTTGACCTACGTCTAGTCCTTAGAGGAATTTTGAGATTTTCACTATATCTTCCAAGATTCAGTGGGTCCTTGGCACCTCAGTACACTGCAAATTCCTTCTCCAGACACTCACTCCCTCTTATACTTTGTAGACTGATCCCTCTTAAGGTCTCACTACTTTAAGTATCACTTTACAGATGAATGAAGGAATTAAAGTTCTCTCAAAGAGTAGATAGATAAAAATTGAAGAACAAAAGGTATATGAAGGAATAATAGACAAGTAGAAAATAAAGAACTTAATGAGCAAATTAAATATCATCGTTGGTTAGTTCCTCCATCTTGAATGCTTATGTATTTATAGGTAGAGAATGTTTGAATACCATTGTGAGTATTCAAATTTGTCCGTTAGAGAGTAAATGTAGCCATTAATAAAAGATAGTATTTTCGTCACTTCTCTCTATTAAGCATTTAATGCTTCTATCAGATTTTTTATCTTCAAGCTTTTGTACCTAATCCATTGTTAAAGCACTTGAAACTTACTAGGACATAAGATTACTAACATTTAGGAATAAGATAAATATTTAGGAAGAAATTCAAGATGTAAAGAATGAGTATTGAATTTCCCTAGACGATGAACTTTAGATTCTGATATCTTCACTCGAGTGTGTCTCCTAATCACTTGAAGTAATTATAAATCATTCGAGTGTTGATCTCAGTCACTCGAGTGATATGGTCTTTAGTACTCTAAATTTTATCAAAGAAATCAGTATTGATAGCTTTTAAAAAGCTAAGTGTCACTTGAGTGCTCAGAGTCAGTCACTTGGGAATTCTTTTGATATCTGGAAAGTTTGTGAAATCACTACTAAGTGTTTATTACTTTCTCATCACTTTCATAAATTTGCAAGCAATTATGGATCACTCGAGTGATTTTCTTTGAAGATCACATTACTTGAAGTGATCTGAGAGTGAATTTTAAAAATGAGTGTCATCACTTGAGTGATCTACTAAATTATCTGAAAGAGTCTGCATTACTCGAGTGATCTACTCCTCAATGAATGTTACTCAAGTTATCTACTTGAACACTTGAGTGATCTGTTTCTTTTTAGATACTAAATCACCATTACCTATGATATCACTTAAGTGCTTACCAATCACTTCGAGTGATCTTATTCCTTTATATATTCTCTTCCAATTTTTTTGAAAGCCACCACCTACAAATGATATTATCACTCAAGTGATCACCCATTCACTTGAGTGATTTATTTTAGAAAATTTTTCCTAGAGTTTGATTAATAAGAAATAATTGAAGATCTTCTAAGAATGACCCTTTATCACTCGAGTGCTCAAATAGATCACTTGAGTAATCTTCCAATGGTGACCGATTTTAACTTAAGTATTGTACCATAAAGTTCACACTTATTCTTTTTAAAGGATTTAAATACTACTTAAGTCTAATAAATCACAATTTGTTATCATCAAAACATTATGAGGAGCAATATTCTCCCCCTTTTTGATAATGACAAAACTTGCCAATTTGATTTTGAAAATTTGAAAAGGCGATCAAACATAGGTAAAGAATTTTGTTAATACTGGAAGTGATATAAATAAGCAGAGTATATAAAAAAATATAATTCCATAAAGCATTTATTAACATAAGTACAAAGATATTAATGATCACATATCAAAAAGAACTACAAGCAAAAATTAGAACATCGCATATCATTTAAAAGTATTAAAGAAAATGCAACATATCAAGCTATTCTCCCTCTTTTTCTCATCATCAGGAAGAATGAAAGGGGTTGGAAAAGTGAGATCTGAAGTAGAAGATAGAGGATTGATACATATAGGTGTTGATGGTAGAGTAATATTGAGGTCAGAAGAGGAAGTAGGAGGTGTAGGGAACCATGGCAGTCAAAGGGTCAATAGGAATATAGGTGTGATTAAGTGAAGATGAATGGGTGGGGGAATGTGATGGAAATATAGGAGACAAAGGTAATTTAGGAACAGGCTCGGTGGTAGGTCAAAGATCAGATCCTAGAACCTCAGTAGTGACAACTGTGTCTAGAACCTTAATCTCCTCAACATGAGAGCTAGAGCTAGAGTTGTTAGACTGGGCGGGTGAGGTTCGAGATGGAGACAAGAGAATGGGATCTTCCCTAGGAAGATCACCAGCTAGAATAGGATCAGATATGGGTGTAGTAGAAGGTAAATGAATGGGACTATCATTAAGAGTGACGTCAGGAATAGTAGCAGGAATATCAGTGGTGATGGTGATAATAGGAATAGCTGTAATATCAGGAAAAGTAGAAGGAGCAACCTGAGTGGAGGAGAAGGAGTAGAAGTGGTAGCAATAGTGGGCTCAGGAATAGGGATACGATCAATATGGTTTGCCTGAGCTGCCTAGAGGTTAAATAGTATCCTAAAGTTATGGTTCACGGCCTCCAGTAATACTCTAACTTAGTAACTCACCTTGTCAACCAAATAGGTATTAGATTTCTTCAGTATTGAGATAGCAGCCTGAAGAGCATCCTAAACATAAGTCTAGAGAGTAGCTTCTTTGAATGGTGTTCTTGGTGATCCTGCTCTAGAGCATTAGGCCTCATCTAGCCTTAAGGGAAAAGGCTCTACTCCTTTATTCTTGCTTTGTTTCTTGTGCTTGCTCTTGCTCTTGCTTTAACCTTGAGGCGAATAGTGGCTACACTGAACTTTGCAAGCTCTAATCAGTACTGATATTCCTATCCTTCCTAAGTGAATCTTTCCAAACTTGGGAATCCTTACGATCACTCCTTTGGGAATCAAATGCCAAATGTTTGCATAGATAGGATGAAGGATACAAGATGTGGATATAGGATAGTGGTGGTCCTAGTGGAATAAAATCTGAATCTCCTTATCTCTTAAGAGATTAGATCAACTAAATCTCTCTTCTTTTGAGTAACTATAGAAGCCATTATTTGTAGGTCTTCCCCGGTGATATGTGTGAAGTTTTTGGCTTTGTTTACTATACGGGGAGTAGATATAGAAAATGGCTTTCTATACGCTAGTCAGAGCAGTAGGTATACATGGTAAAGGCTCACTAGGCTCCCCTGGTCTAAATATCTCAGATATCTCGTGGATATGTAAAACTTTGGGAGAACCACTATGAACATATCTATACCTAGGAAGGTGTTTATCAAATCCCCAAACAGTAATATCCTTTGATCTCTCACAGTAGTCTCAATTCTCTCCTCGATTACCCTTCCCTACTTATCACATATGTTAGTTATCTTTATATTACTATGAAAGTATTTAACTACTATTGGTTTGTATAAAATTCTCAAGCTAAGCCAAGATTCATATTGTTCTAAAAATGGGTATAAGTCCAAATGGTAGTCTCTCTTAAGCTCAGCCAGATCAATGTATACATTGGGTAGAATTACCTCTTTGCAAACTCAAAATCAAAAACAATTTTGTTGTTTACCTTGAGTTCACTAATATTCAAGCCAGGCACTAGCTTGTGATTGATAGAGTAGAGTAGAGGCAGACAGTATTGGAGTTGGAGAGGACTTACTTCTAGTGGCTTGAGGAGATGGAGTACTATAAAGAAACCTCTTTGGGATAGAACCTTTCTGTCCAAGTTTCTCTACAAAGGAAGCTAATTTGCTCTTAATGTGATAACTTGATTGTCTGCCTTTCTCTCTAGATAAAGCTTCGCTTTCCCTTTCCCTTTTGGTGTGGTTTTTACCTTTAACTGAGACCTTGTCTCTCTATGCTCTTTAATGACTTTGCCTTTAGCTTTTAGAGCCATTGGAGGATCTTTGCAATGGACTTTTGGCTTGTACTTAGGATTCTTTGTTGTTTTGGATTTCTTGGCTAGAGGGGATGATTCTCGATCAACATTAGGTCATCTAATTCTTGCCATGGTCAGAAATAAGAGAGGAAGAGAATTTAGGATTATGGTGTAGTTGATCAGAGAATGTTGAAGGCCACCTTCAAAGAGATTAGGGCACAAAGAGTTGAGTATTAAAGATGAAGTGAATAATAAATGGTGATTGGAGACTTAGAGTGATTTATTAAGTGATTTGGGATGAGTATGAGAGGTTTAAGAGAGTTGAAAGAAATTGAGAGAGAGAACTTGAGGATGGAGAGTAGTGGGGAAGATGATGGTTTAAAAGAGAAGGGTTAAGGAGCAAATTTACCAACAAAGTTTTGTCTGAGGAGCGTCTGACACAAATGTGTTTTAGAAGGGGCAAAAATAACAATAAACAATTAAAAAGGGGTATCCAGTACAAAAACCATTAAATCCGTACTAACGACATTAAATTATAAGAGAAGTAAACCCTAACGGCGTTAGTACGGATTTAACAATTTTTGTTCTGGATGCCCTTTTTTAATTGTTCATCAGTGTTTTTGCCTCTTCTAAAATATATTTGTGCTAGACACTCCTCGAACAAAACTTCTTTAGTAAATTTGCTCCTTAACCCTAAAAAGAATGAGAGGAGTTATGGGAAATCAAATTGATATAGCTTTTAAAATAACTTTTCACTTATGTGAATCACTAAGTCACTCGAGTGATTTTATTATTCACTAGAGTAAATTTAAGAATTCACTCGAGTGATTTCAATAAAGTGCTGAATTCACTTGAGTGAAATTGCAAGTTCACTCGAGTGAATTTCAAAATAAATACTACCACTCGAGTGAATTAAAAGTTCACTTCAAGTATCTTTGCAAAGTACATAACTCACTCGAGTCATGTGATTAGAATACTCAAGCCACCTTACCTGAACCTGAGTATCACTCGAGTGATTGTTTCTTCACTTGACTGACCTCCTTGTTATAATCTGCTTGATGCCTTATCACTCAAGTGATGTTCATTATCACTCAAGTGATTCTCTTGCACTTCTAGAGCACTTGAGTAAATCATCCAACCGAATAACTCTCTATTTATCTTTGTTTTTCAATGCGAAAGTAGAGCATCTACTTTGACATCTTTCTTTTGCATATGGTCTTTGATAAAGTGATATCCGACATCAATATGCTTGATCCTAGAGTGTTGAATAGGATTCTTTGCCAAACTTATTAAACTAGTGTTACACAGTAGATAGGTATCTCTTTCAGGTGAATACTAAGATCTTGGAGTTATTGTTTTAACCAGAGCACTTGTGAACAACAACTTGAGGCAGGAACATACTTAGCTTCTGTTGACGATAGAGACATAGTGTTCTGTTTTTACTGAACCAAGATACTAATAAGCCTCTAAGAAACTGATATTGTCCACTGGTACTTTTTTTGTCTGTTTTGTAACCTTTATGGTTAGAATCTAAGTATGTAATAAGATACTCATTTCCTCCCTTAGGATACCAGATACCTAACTCAGATGTGTCGGCAAGATATCTAAAAATTCTTTTAACTGTCTCAGTATATGATTCCTTTGGAGCTAACTGATATCTTGCACACATTCCAATACTAAATTGAATGTCAGGTCTACTTACCATAAGATAGAATAATAATCCAATCATTTCTCTATATTTAGTGATGTTATGGCCTACTCCTTTTGCATCAGCATCTAGTAGAGTGGTTGAACTCATGGGTGTATCTACTTCAATTAGTTGATCTATTTTGTACTTCTTCAATAGCACTTGTAGGTATTTTATTTGAGATATAAAGATTCCATTCTTCCTTTGTTTGATTTGTAAACAAAAAAAGAAGTTTAATTCTCCCATCATTGACACTTCAAACTCATCAGCCTGCATTGCCTCAGAAAATTCCTTACATAAGAGATTATTAGTAGCACCAAAAACGATATCATCAACATATATTTGAACAATTAGAATGTCATTTCATTTTCTTTTTATAAATAATGTTGTATCAACTTTTCCCCTGGCAAAACCTTGATCAATAAGAAATTTACTAAGTCTTTCATATGAAGCTCTGGGAGTTTGTTTCAAATCATATAAAACTTTCTTCAATTTGAAAACATGATCAGGTTTAGTTACATTCAAATTCTGGAGGTTGTTCCACATATACTTCTTCCATAATATATATGTTTAAAAATGCACTTTTCATATCCATTTGATGGAATTTGAATCCCTTGATGAATGCAAAGGCTAAGAGTACTCGTATAGCTTCCAATATTACTACTGGAGAATATGTTTACTCATAATCAATTCATTTTCTTGATTATAGCCTTTGGCCAGCAATCTTTCCTTATTTCTGACAATGATTGCAGATTCATCAACTTTGTTTTTGAATGCCCATTTAGTGCGAATGATCGGGTAATCTTTAGGCCTGGGTACCAAATCCTAAATTTGATTTCTTGAAAATTGATTAAGTTCTTCTTGCATTGCTATCACCCAATCATTGTCTGACAGGGCTTTGTCAATGTGTTAAGGTTCAAGCACAAAAATAAATGCAGAGAAACTAACTTCATTTAAAGTTTTGTTTCTAGTTTTTACACCTTTACTACTTATTCTATGATTTGGTCTAGGGGATGACTCTTGTTATATTTTCAAGCTCTAGGTTGACTTTGTACAGAAGGTATGTTTTCATTTTCAATTTTCTCAACCTCAAGATTAGAGGAATTAGGAGTAGTCAGATTATTTTATTTTGAAATAACTATTTCCCGATCATCGTCAACAGTTTTGTCAGTGGATTCATTTTAATTAAATACAACATAAAATGATTCTTCAACAATACATGTTCTTTTATTAAAAACTCTATAAGCTTTGCTTCAATTTGAGTAACCTAGGAATATTCCTTCTATGAGACCTTATTTCCATAATCTATCTAATGAGTTTTACATAGCTATTTTAAACGACTAAGTGAGATCTTTTAAGGACTCTTTCAGTTCCCGATCTCAAGACAGGACTCGAACCTGTAGTTGAGTGGGTTTTTCTGATGAATTTAAAACTTTTCAAAATGGTTTCATAAAGTTTAACAATTCCATCATAACTCATCAGTTCTTAATTCCTTTTATTAGAGTATGCGAGTATTTCTCTACTTAAGTGGTGTGCTTCATAGATCGGTTAATGATCCTTTACCATACAAAAGTGTCATTTCACTAAGTTACCTAAGCATTAGTTACTATTGGTTTTAGTATTGTACTATCATTATTTCTACCAAGTTATATACATTATATACAGTACCAAGGTAGACAACCAACAGAAGAAAAAATCTCTCATCTTTGTCCGTGCTGGAGTTGTTATAGGAAAAGAATGAGATTCAAAAGAATCTTAGAGTAACAAGCATTCAATCACATATATACAAGAAAACAGAGCATGCCACACAATCATCATATAACACAAAAATAGCAATTAGCATTCTATTAGATTCCAAGTTTTGATGTTAACAAAAGATTATTGTGTGTCATGGTAAGAAACTCATGATTTCAAAGTTTAGACAATGGTTGAAAATGTTACCAAATGCATCCCACAAAGTTTAGAAGTCATTGCTATGATTTTAACTGATGTACTTGAGTGATGGAAGCAAGTACTCAAGTGATAAGCAATTTTGCACTCGAGTACAAGCAAGTGTTGAACTGAAATTGTTTAACAGAAGCAGACTTTAGCTTAAAATACTAGGATAACTTGAGTGATAGCCTCATTACTCGAGTGAAGCTATTATTTGCACTCAAGCATGAAGACTCACTCATGCAAGTATTTGACAAAGAGCAATGTTAGGGACAGGAAATGATCATTGCACTTAAGCATGGACTCAATACTTAAGTGATAGCCTCAAGTTCACTCGAGTCCTATAAAGTGTGATACAGGAAGTGTTCGCCTGAGAGAAAGACTAAATCAAAGTGAAACCTGCACTCGAGTCAAAGCGAGTAAATGATAGAAAGTGTTTGTCTGAGAGTCAGCCAAAGCATGGAAAAGTAAGTGCACCTGACTGGAGAGTACTTGCACCCGAGTGATACCTCAGCACCTGCGAGTGAGAAATCTAACTTTCTCCATTCCTAATGCAAGCACTAAAGTGAAAGAGTATTTTATACAAAAATATACTATACACTTAAGTGAGGGTCAGTGTGCTCGAGTGAGGCCCCACATCACTTGTAAGAGCAAAATCACACACTTGAAAAATAGGATGCGAATGTTATCCAGAGACGAGAGTTCATAGTGTAAGATATATGTGCACTCGAGTGAGACAAGATGCACTCAAGTGAGGACCCACATCACTCGCAAGTGTGAAAATGAACTCTCTCAAAATCATGTGGAAGTGTAACACAAAAGCAAAAGCAGAAGAGCAAATATGAAGATGTACTTGAGTGAGACTCAATACACTCGAGTGATACTCTGTCAGAAGTAAAATACAACAGACTTACAATGATCAATCCGAACATGGTTTAATATTATTTATTCATTCTATTTTCACCTGTTATTATTATTTAACATCATTTAACATATATTTCAAGTGTGAAACAAGAGTTTGATCGTTTGAATTAGAAAGGCACAAAGGAAGTCAAACAATGGCAGACAGAATCATTATGACCAACTAAGCACGTACCTACCATGATATCTTGTTCAAATTGAAAGAGGCAAGCTTCACCCAAGAGGGGGTGAATTGGGTGATGTGATAAATTTTTCGTTTGATGTAGTGATATGACAATAGTTGTAGATAGAGTAGAGTTGAGAGGATTAGTACACAGAGAGTTATACTGTTCGGCCCAAAAACCAGGCCTACGTCCAGTCCTTAGAGATCAATACCTACTGAGATTTTCACTATGCTTTCAAGATTCAATGGGCTCTCAGAATGACACAAAACAATAATAGTCCTCGAATGGACTACGAGCAGAAATATTCTAATACTCAGAAATTTCTCTCCCCCTTACGACAAGTCTTACGTGCAGAAAAACAACCTATGACCTTTCTCTCTTGCTTACGTATACAAGTCTTATGAGCAGCAACGTTCTCTCCTGCTTACACCACTGTAAGTCTTACGAGCAGTAACATTCTCTACTGCTTGTATCTTGTAAGTCTTATGAGTAGAAAGTTTTACTAGGAATTCTCTCAATTGCTTCTCTCGTAAGGATATCTACCCTCTTAAGGTCCAAATACCTTGAGATCAAATGAAAATAGAATTTGAAGTGTATACAGACTATCTTACTGAGCAAATATGATAAACACTGAAGAACGATATGAATATAGAGAAAATGTGAATAACAGAGACTCATGAATTTGCTTATGTGAGTTCTTGGCCACCAATCTTGCTTTGTTTCTCACAATGATTGCTGATTCATTAAGTTTGTTTTTGAAAACCCATTTGGTCCCTATAACCGTGTGATCTTTAGGTCGAGGAACCAAATCCCAAACTTGATTTCTTTGGAATTGATTTAATTCTTCTTTCATAGCAATCACCCAATCATTGTCAGATAAAGTTCTTCCATATTAGAAGGTTCAATTTCAGAAATAAAAGCAGAGAAAGTTACCTCAGTGAGAATTCTATTTCTGGTTTTGACACCTTCGTGAATATCTCCAATTACTTGATCAATTGGATGATCTTTAATATGTCTCCATGCTTTTGGTTGAGCATAATCATCGACATCTTCTATATTTTGAAAATCATTTGTTTTAAAATCATTCTGTTTTGAAATAGTTTTGTTTTTCTTTATCAAATCCATTTCTTCTTCATCAACATGTTTTGTCTGAGAGTCAAGTTCATCAAACACAACATGAATAGATTCTTCAACTGTACATGTTCTTTTATTAAAAACTCTATATGCTTTACTTCTATTAGAATATCCTAGAAATAAACCTTCGTCAGAATTAAATTTACCCAAGTTTTCTTTACAGTTGTTGTGAATGAAGCACTTCCATCTGAAGATGTGTAGATGAGCAAGATTTGGCTTTCTTCCTTTGTAGAGTTCATATGGTGTCTTACCAAGTAACTTGCGAATATATGCTCGATTCAAAATGTAGCATGTAGTACTCATTGCATCTGCCCATAACACTTGTGACATTTCTTTTTCATTAAGTATTGCTCTTGCCATTTCTGTGAGGACTCTGTTCTTCCTTTCTACTATTCCATTTTGCTGGGGTGTTCTAGGTGCAGAGAAGTTGTGATCTATTCCTTTGTTGATGCAGTAGTCTTCAAAGAGTTGATTATCAAATTCTCCTCCATGGTCTGTCCTAATAGAGACAATAGAAATACCTTTCTCATTTTAGACCTTCTTAGCAAACGTAATAAATTTGACAAATGTTTCATCTTTTGAAGCAATAAATATAGTCCATGTAAATCTTGTAAAATCATCAATAATTACTAAAGTATATAGATTTCGTCCAAAACTTTTTACTCTTGTTGGACCTACCAAATCCATATGAAGTAATTGTAAAGGTTTGGAAGTAAAAATCTCATACTTTGTTTTGAATGAAGATTTAGATTGTTTGCCTTTATGTCAGGCTTTACAAATCATATTATCTTAGAATTTTAGTTTAGGAAGACCCACAACTAAGTATTTTCTAATCAGTTTGTCAAGTTGGTTCATATTAACACGAGTCAGAGGCTTATGCCATAACCAACTTTTCTCTGATTTACTAAGAAAACAATTTTCAGAAGAATTTGAATCTAAATCAATAGTATAACAATTACCATCCCTTTGAGCTTGGATCTTTGCCTTGATAGATTCTTTGTCAAGTGGCAGATCTTTCTTGTTTACTATCAAGCATTCTTTTGAATCAAAGATCACGCAGTTATCTTTATCAGGGCTTTGACTTACACTCAAGAGGTTGTGGCATAATCATTCAACGTAATATACCTCGTTGATTTGAACACCATCGGATTTTCCTACTTCACCAATTCCAGTAATACATCCAGATTGATTACCTCCAAACGTTACCTTTCCTCCTTCTGTGGTTTCCAACATGGTGAACTTATTTTTGTCACCAGTCATGTGTCTCAAGCATCCACTATCAATATACCACTTGTTTACTCGTGATGCTTTGAGACATACCTAGAGTAAGGTGATCAAGTTTTAGGTACCCACACTTTCTTGGGTCCTTTGTGGTTAGTATGTAATACATGTGTCCCTTTCGAAACCCATTTATATGTGCCAATAACTTGTCCTTTTCTAAAATAACATGATGAAGTATAATGTCCTTTCCTATTACAATAGCTATATGATGCGAATGAATTTGATGTATGCACAGAATTCTTGAAATATTTGAGATAAGTTCTACTGCTATTCTTCTTATTTCCTCTATTTTTATCATGATCGGACTTATATCCAATTCCAGATTTATCAAAGGAAACTTTCGGAGAATTTAGAATAACTTTAAGAGTTTCATTTCCTTTAGTAATTTTTTCTACAGTTTTTGTTAAATATCTTATTTTCTTATCTTTCTCTTCACATACTTCATATGATGATATCACAGTATTTTCTAATTCCTTTACTTTCTTCTTGTAACTAACCATTTCTTTAGCTACCTTGATGAATTTTGTTTGTAATACATTATATTCAGATAATAACTCATCATAAGTAGGTTCAGAATCACTTACCTCCGAATCCGATTCTTCTTCTTTGGCTACCAAGCATAGATTTGCCACTTTGCATCGTCGTTTTCTTCATCCGACGAACTATCACCCCAGATAGATGATATGTATGCTTTCTTTTTCTGCTTCTTTTTGTCTTTGTTTTTGAAGCATTTGGATTTGATGTGTCCAGGCTTCCCACATTCATAGCATACTATCTGTTGCTCTTTGTTTTCTTTCTTGCTTTGTCCACCTTGATAATTTTTGAAGTTCTTTTGACCTTTTATATAGAACTTCTTGAATTTTCTCACGATCATTCCCATATCATCATCATTAGGAACATCTTCATTTTCGGAAGATTCTTCTTCCTTGATAGCTTTAAGTGCAACTCCTTTTTTCTTTTTATCATCGAACTCTTCTAGTTCCTTCTTGAATCTCAACTTCCCTTCATACTCAGAAAGGCTACCAAAGAGAGCAGCTACGGATCTCATTGACTCTCCTTTAGCTTCTTCGATAGCTGTCACCTTCGCTTCCCATTCTTTCGTAAGAATATTAAGAATCTTTCCTACCTAAGAATTTTGGTCAAAGGATTTTCCAAGTGCAGATAGTTGATTAACAAGATGAGTGTACCTTAATTTGAATTCTGATATTCCTTTTCCAGGTTTCATACAAAATAGATCATACTCTATAATTAGAGTATTGACTCTATTTTCTTTGATTCTGGATGTATCTTCGTGAGTGATTTCAAGAGCATCCCACATATCTTTGGCTGTTGGTATAGTGCAGATTTGAAAATATTCATTTTGATTGAGAGCACTCTGTATCATTAAAATAGCTTTACTATTTAACGTTACTAACCTTTTGTCATCTTTTTCAAACTCCTCTGGGCTCTTTTTAATGACTCTATCTTTGATTTTCTTCATTAGAACATAGTCACCATCTTGTATTACATTCCATAAATCGTACTCGTTAGCCATCACGAACACTCTGAACTTAGCTTTCCAAAACGAAAAATGTTCTCCAGCAAAACCAGGAGGTCAAGTGATTGAAGCTCCGTCTAGAAGAATGTTTTCACCCCTTGTTGCCATTTATCGGATCTTTCTCAAGCTGTTAGGCTCTTTGGAGCAGACCTCGCTCTAATACCGAATGAAAGAGGCATGCTTCACCCAAGAGGGGGTGAATTGGGTGATGTGATAAATTTTTGGTTTGATGTAGTGATATGACAATAGTTGTAGATATAGTAGAGTTGAGACGATTAGTACATAGAGAGTTATACTGGTTCGGCCCAAAAACCAGGCCTACGTCCAGTCCTCAGAGATCAATACCTACTGAGTTTTCACTATGCTTCCAAGATTCAATGGGCTCTCAGAATGCCACAAAACAACAATCGTCCTTAAATGGTCTACGAGCAGAAATATTCTAACACTCAAAAATTTCTCTCCCTTTTACGACAACTCTTACGTGCAGAAAAACAACCTATGACTTTTCTCTCTTGCTTATGTATACAAGTCTTATAAGCAACAACATTCTCTCCTGCTTACACCACTCTAAGTCTTACGAGCAGCAACGTTCTCTACTGCTTGTATCTTGTAAGTCTTATAAGTAGAAAGTATTACTAGGAATTCTCTTAAATACTTCTCTCGTAAGGATATCTACCCTCTCAAGGTCCAAATACCTTGAGATCAAATGAAAATAGAATTTGAAGTATATACAGACTCTCTTACAGAGCAAATATGATAAACACTGAAGAACGATATGAATACAGAGAAAATGTGAATAACAGAGACTCGTGAATTTGCTTATGTGAATTCTTGCACTTCGTTATTTTTTATGGTCTCTGATGTTCTGTATTTATAGAAATTTGTTTTTGCTTGTTTGAATAATGATAATTGTGGAGCGGGGCATGTTACTGTGTAATGGCATGCGTACGTTTGAAATCTTTAAATGCGGTAGGTATGTGCTTGGTGATCGTAATGATGCTCTCTGCCGTTTTTTGACTTCCTCAGTGTTTTTCTAATTCAAACGTTCAAACCCCTCTATCACACTTATAATACATTTTAAATGATGTTATATAATAATAATAAGTGTAAATATAATGAATAAATATCATTAAACCATATTCAGATTGAACGCTATAAGACTGGTGCATTTTGGCTTCTGGCAGAGTCTTACTCGAGCACTGAGGGGGCTCACTCGAGTGAACTACCATATTTTCTCCTTTTGCTTCAGTTTTACACTTGCAGTTCCACATGATTTGAGAGAGTGCATTTTCACACTTGCGAGTGATGTGGGTCCTCACTCGAGCACAACTCCTCCTACTTGAATGTCCTTGTATTTTACACTAAGAGCTGCGTCTCTGGACAACACTCACATACCATTTTAGCAAGAGTGTGATTTTGCACTCGTAGGTGATGTGGGCCCTCACTCGAGCATACATACTCCTACTTGAGTGAGAAGAATATTCTTCTATAATATACTCTTATATTCAGCACTTGCATCAGAATTGAGAGATTAGATTTCTCACTCGCGAGTGCTGATGTATCACTCGGGCATATGAACTCTCACTCGGGCATACTTGTGCTTCTCTGTTCTGCATGACTCTCGGCCAAACACTCGTAGTCCCTCACTCGCTAGTACTCGAGTGTAAAACAGCTTCATGCTCGAGTGTTAGTTATATTGCTCGAGTGCATAAGTAAGATTGACAGTAATTGCTCTCGGCCAAACACTTCTTGTCTAATACTTACATGTGCTTGAGTGTAAAAGAGGTTTATGCTCGAGTGCAATAGTAGAACTGACATTAATTGCTCTCGGGCAAACACTTTCTGTCCAACACTTGCATCTGCTCGAGTGCAAAACAGCTTTATGCAGCTTACAACAGACATCTCCAAACTTTGCCATATGCATTTGGTAACTTTGCAATCATTGTCTAAACTTGTAAAAACATACCTTGCACACAATTACCTTTTGTTATCATCAAAACTTAGAATCTAACACAAATATTTTAAACGTATGCATGTTGTTCCACAATGAAATGCTCGGCTCCACAATGACTATTATTCAATGGATAAAATCAACTGACTATAAATACAAAGCTTTAGAGACCATCAAATACAAGAACTCAGAACAAGAATTCACACAATCAAATTCACGAGTCTCTATTATTCATATTTTCTCTGTATTCATATTGTACTTTAGTGTTTATCATATTTGCTCTATGAGAGAGTCTGTATATACTTCAAATTCTATTTTCATTTGATCTCAAGGTATAGGGACCTTGAGAGGGTAGATATCCTTAGGAGAGAAGTAGTTGAGAGAATTCCTATGAGGACTTTCTGCTCATAAGACTTACAAGGTACAAGCAGTAGAGAACGTTGTTGCTCGTAAGACTTACAAAGGTGTAAGCAGAAGAGAATGTTACTGCTCATAAGACTTGTATATGTAAGCAAGAGAGAAGGGTCAAAGGTTTGTTTTTCTGTACGAAAGACTAGTCGTAAGGGGGAGAGAAATTTCTAAGTGTTAGAATACTTCTGCTAGTAGTTCATTCAAGGACGATTGTTGTTTTGCAACGTTTTGAGAGCCCATTAAATCTTGGAAGAATAGTGAAAATTTCAGTAGATCTTGATCTCTGAGACTGGATGTAGGCCTGAGCTTTCGGTCGAACCAGTATAACTCTCTGTGTGCTAATATTCTCAACTTTACTCTATCTACAGTTATTTTCATATCACCACATCAACCAAAAAATTATCATATAACCTAAATCACCCCCTCTTAGGTGAAGCTTGCCTCTTTCACATTCAAAACACATCATATAGAATATCATATTACCATAGCGCTAGCTATATAAATCACTTGGCCCTGAATGTTCACCTGTGCAATAGGTCCCGGGATTCCACTTATGCATAAAAGTAATTTTCATGAACCAGGCGTCCACCCACACAACAGGCCTATGGTGACCACCTGGAAAACTGTGAATATTTCCAAAACTTATGATGATACCATAAACATGCAACATATCTCATAATATATGAAAGAAAGAGTTACTACTTGTACGCCTTTCCTGAGGGGTATCCAATTCTTTTCCCAGGCTCGGGCACGTCTTAGATCCCGAAGCCATCAGGTCCTATAATGTACAGTTGACAAAGACAAAGTCATTACTAAGTTCAAAGTTATTAGTATAATGAACTATATACTGCTCTTATACTATACCATACCACACAGCATATATTTCAAGACACATTATGTGTCTCTTTACTCATAGGACTTGGATATCTAAGGTGATCCCTTCGTTCCCTAGGTTATTCCCTAACTCTTTATAATCACTATAATCTTAACTTGGACTAAATTCTGCAATTTCGTAGTTTAAGCCTAATATGCCAGTTTTGTTAGTCAACTTTGAAAAATCATAACTTAATCTACAAAAATCTAAATAGAGTGGTTCAAAGTCCTAATTAAAGCTTTCTAAGTCCTCTGTACAGGAAAAATTTGAACCATTACCATATACAACTAAAGAAATACAGAATTCCACACATCGCCACACTATTGTAGAACCAATTCTAGTTTCAAACCTCAAACTTTAACAATTAATATCTCCCAAATGTACAGAGCCAAAACGTCAAATTAAAGCTTATAATGTATATTATTATTCTGGAAAATATCACAGCCATCAGACATTATTTGACTAATCAAATTCATCTCACAAGCAATCTGGTTCCAGACTAGCAGCAACTAACCATAAGTACTTTAAACCCAAATTTTGGTTTTTCATTTCTATCGACTAAAATTTATATTCAGGGCCTATTTCCATACAATTTTTTTTGTAGAACACATTGGAGGCCTCAAAAATACCAAAATCAAACTCCTTCTCTCACTTCCTAATCTTGCCAAAATATGGCCCTAAGAACAATCAAACAAAATGACACTTTAACCATCAAGCTTGACTAATATCATCATAAATCATCATTTAACAACACATACATGGTCAAAACATCAAAATCCCCAAATTTCCCTCATAGCCAAAAACCCTGAACCTCTCAAAACTCATGAAAACTCATCAAAACCTCAAAGTAACCGATTCAAATTAAAGCTTACGCTTACCTTTACACGTTTCTATTACCAGTTCTGAAATCTGGCAGTACTTCTTCTAGCAAGATCTCACCAAATACTTCCAAAAAAATTTATGAAACAATAGAAATGAAGCTTAGGATGAGGCAAAGAAGATTATAGAAGGGTTTTTCAGGTGAAACACAAATTCGGTTGTATTTCAGGGGATTGAACTTAAGAACAAACACTATTCACCTTTTCTCTTTCCTTTTTTTGTTTCTCTGTGATTTTTCTGATTTTTCCCTTGTTTTTCTTGTAGGCTGGCTAAAACATTAAGAGAGAAAAGAGAGTGAAATAATAAGTTTCAATATTCACTTATGCCTTCTTGAAATTTACTTGGCTAAAAATTGCCAAGAGAACATGTGGCCAAAATTGTGGCTTCTTGCACAAGTCCAAACTAATTAACCATATGAGTTTAAGTCAATTAAGTTGGACTTTTTCTTTCTCTCTTCTCTTCTTCATTTGGATGAAATATTCCCTCCAAATGAAGGAGGAAATGCTGAACATATTTCTCTTGGTTTTCTTGATTTATTTAAAGCCATTATTGTTGCCTTTTCTTCTTTTTTTCCTTTCCTTTCCTTTTTGACTTATAAAATGGATATAAGATGGCTTCAAATTGAATTCTCTCTTTTGATTTTAGACAAAATATAGTGTCTAAATGGAGAGGAACTGTTGACCAAAAAGCTCTAATTGCTTCCTTTAAGTCTTAGCTACAATTATTGACCAAAAGGGTGAGGATTTGTCGACCAAGCTCTTCTTTTTTCCTTCTCTTTTTGTGCTAGGACGTTTTTGGTCCTAAGGGAGGGAGTTTATTTTCTTTTCAATCCTCATGATTACTCTTACTTTCCAAGATCAAATCCTAGCCCTCTATTTAGTCTTCTAATTCTATCCTCAATATCAAGTTGCAATTGTCTCTTTTGCCCTTGATTTAGTAATATTATTTCTTATGCCATTAGTTATTTTAATTCTCTTTCTCACTTCTTTCTAGACACCATTTCCATTTTCCTTTGAATCTGAATTAGATTCTATGTCATTCTGACACATCTAAAGTAATCGGGTATTTTCTTTCAACTAATTCAGAATAAATTTCTTATTCTATTCTGAGTACGATTTTTTATAAGCCATTCTACTTTTTATGTCTTCCTAGGACACTTGCTAAATCAAGGCTTAGCATTCCACTTAATTCATGCATATTCTCAAGCCTCTAATCCTAAAATTCAGAATATTACACCTTCATTAGCTTTAGGATCGAATTTTCCTAGGTTATCTTTACCATTATTATGAATGAAACACTTACAATCAAGAATGGAAATGAGCATTGTTTAGCTTTCTTCCTTTGTATAGCTTGTACGGAGTCTTTCCAAGTTTGATATGATGTAACCTCTATTTGAGATATAATAAGTAATGCTCATTGCATCAGCCCAGAAAACTTGGGACACATTGTTTTCATTCAGCATAGCTCTAGCCATTTTGGTAAGAACACTCTTCTTTCTTTCTATGATTCTATTTTGTCGTGATGTCCTTGATACAGAAAAATTGTGATCAATGCCATTGATGCCATATTTTTCTCCAAATTCCTAATCCTCAAATTCACCTATGTGGTCTGTCCTTGTACCTGTAATACATATACCTTTCTCATTTTACACTTTCTTCACAAATACAATAAATTTACTGAAGGTTTCATCTTTTGAAGACAAGAAAATAGTTCATTAAATCTAGAGAAATCATAAACAATGACCAATGAATATAAATTACTACAAAAAATTTTAACTCTTGCTGGTCCAACTAAATCTATATGAAAGCAATTGAAGTAGTCTGGTTATTGTGATTTCCTTTTTGGATTTAAAAAATGACTTTGTTTGTTTACCCTTTTGGCATACATCATAAACTAAATCATTTTTGAAGTTTAATTTGGGTAATCCAATTACTAGATCATCTTTAAGTAATTGCCTAGTTAGTGTATATTGAAGTGAGCTAGCCTTTTATTCCATAACCAACTTTCATTGGCATTACTTAGAAAATAGATTTCAGAAACATTATTGCTCATATCAAGAGTATAACAATTGGCTTCTCTTGTTGCTCTAATTTTTGCTTTGAGATTCTTCTTCTCTATTTGTAAGTCCTTCTTGCTTACAATTAAGTATTCTTTTGAATCAAATATTACCCACTTACCTTTATCTATGCTTTGACTCATGCTTAGTAGATTATGGCACAGTACTTCAACATAATATACATCTTTTACTTGGATTTCCTTATTGCCTCCAACCTCTCCTATTCCTATTATCTTGCCAGACTAGTTTCCTCCAAATTTTACTTTTCTACCGTCCTAGACTCTAACATAGGGAAGTTTTCTTAGTCACTAGTCATATAACAGAAGCATCCACTGTCTATGTACCATTTGTTGGTTTTGGATGCTCTAAGACATGTCTATAATCAAATAAAGTTAAGTTTTAGGTACCCATATCTTTTTGGGTCCTTTTGGCTTAGTATGGATCACTTTATGAGCATTTGATCCTTTAGGTACCCATTTGTAGGTTCCTAATCTACCTTCTTTTTTATGAAAACATGAAGAAGTATAATGACCATTTCTATTATAGAAATTACAATGTGCAAACAGATTTGATATATGTATAGAATGTTGAAAATAATTTCAATTTATTTTGCCTCCTATTTTCTTCCTTCCTTTCCTTTTGTCTAATTTAGGATCATATCCAATACCAGACCGATCATTTACAAAATGTTGGGCTTTCAAAATGATATTAAGTCACTACCTTTAGTGAATCTTTCAAGTGTTTTAGTGAGACCAGTATTTTTCTTTTGTAAAATAAAGTAGTTCTCACAATTCTTTTCAAGAAGTCCCTCAAGTTTTTCTTCAAGAACTTTATTCTTCTTTTTGTAAGAAACCAAATTCTTAACTACTTTGATAAATTGAGAATGTAAAGAATTATATTCGGAATGTAATTCATTATAAGTAGGGTTAGAGTTAGTTATCTCTTCCTCTTTTGAATCTTCTTGAGCAAGTAGATAGATGTTGGCTACTTTTTCTTCATCGCTTTCTTCATCAGAGGAACTGTCACCCCATATTGTAGATACAAAAGCCTTCTTTCTTGTTAAAGAACTTGCTTTTTCTCTTTACTTTATTTGTTTGAACCTTTAGACTTTTGGCCTTGATATGTCATGGATTTGCATAGCAGAAGATAAATTCCTTGGTTTCCTTTTTGCTACTGTTCCTCCCTTTTGAAAGTTTTTGAATCCTTGACCTTTCTTGTAGAACTTCTTGAATCTTTTTACTATTATCTCTATTTTGTACCATCAAGATCTTCCTCATCTTCTTAAGCCTTTTCTTCCTTTATCACATTCAGTGCTAGGCTTTTCTTTTTCTTATCATTGATTTCTTCTAGTTCATGTTTGAACTTTAGCTTGCTCTCATATTCAGAAAGGCTTCCAAATAGAGAAGCCATAGAACACATTGATTCACCTTTGGCTTCCTCTATTACCATGACTTTAGCCTCCTACTCTTTAGAGAGGATGTTCAGAATCTTCCTCACTTGGGTATTTTGGTTATAGAACTTCACGAGTATGCTAAGTTGGTTTACTAGACATGTATATTTAAGTTCAAACTCAGCTATTGACTCTCCTGACTTCATTTAGAGTAGATCAAATTCTGTAACAAGTGTATTGATATGGTTTTCTTTTATACCTGAAGTTCCCTCATAGGCTATTTCCATGGCTTGCCATATTTTCTTTGTTGTTAGAAGTGTGTAAATTCTGAAATACTCCTTTTGACTTAAGGCCCTTTGGATCATCAGGATAGCTTTGCTATTAAGAATAATGAAATTTTTGTCGTTGTCATCAAATTCTATTGGTGGCCTAGGAATTGGTTGTCCATTTACAATTTTTATAGGTATGTAATTCCCATTTTGAATAACTTCTTAAAGTCCATATTCTATAGCCATAACAAATGCTCTGAACTTCACTTTCCAAAAAAAGAAGTGTTCAAACCTAGAGGTCTAGTGATTGAAGCTTCATTAGGAAGTATTCCTTCACCTATGCTTGCCATTGGATCCTTTTTAGGTTGTTACAAATGAAAAAGAAGACCTGCTTTCTGATACTAAATGTTAGTGCAAGCAGTTCACCCAAGAGGTGGTGAATTGGGTGATAAAAAATTTAATTAAAAAATATTAACAAAAATTAAATTGGAGTTTAGAGTTAGAAGGATATCACCAAAGTGTATGCCAGAGATTTATACTAGTTCAATCACAACCACTTTAACCTATGTTTAGTCCTCAAAGCGGCTCTGAGATTTTCACTATATCTTTCAAGATTCAGTGGGTTCTTAGCACCTCAGTGCAATGCAAGTTCATTCACTAAACACTTACTGCCCCTTACACTTTATAGATTGATCCCTCTCAAAGTCCCACTTCCTTGAGTATCACTTTACAGATGAATGAAGGTATTAAAAGTTCTCTCAAAGATTAGATAGATAAAAACCAAAGAATATAAGGTATATCAAGGAATAACAAACAAGTGGAAAGCAGAGCACTTAATGAGCGAATTGAATATCATCATTGGTTAGTAACTCCATCTTGAATGCTTTTGTATTTTTAGGTAAAGGATGTTTGATTATCATTATGAGTATTGAAATTTGCCTATTAAAGAGTAAATGTAGCTGTTGATGAAAGAGAGTCTTTCTATCACTTCTCTTTACTCATCATTTAATGCTTCTGTCAGATTTTTTATCTTTAAGTTTTTGCATTTAATCTATTGTTAAAGAACCTGAAACTTACTAGGAAATAAGATTAGTAACACTTAGGAATAATATAAAGATTTAGGAAACAATTCAAGGTGTACAAAATGAGTATTGAATTTCCCGAGATAATAAGATTTAGATTCTGATATCTTCACTTGAGTGTGTCTCTTAATCACTTGAAGTGATTCTAAATCACTGAGTGATATAGGTTTTGGCACTCTAAATGTTATCAAAGAAATCAGTAGTGACAGTTTTTAAAAAGTTAAGTATAACTTAAGTGCTCAGAGTCAGACATATAAGTGATCTTTGTTAGATATGATTATGTTTTGATGATGTCAAAATATATGTGAAATGATAAGAGAAAAATTTTATATAATGTATTTATACTTTGACTAATTATTGTGTTTAATATTGCATATCTTGTAGATTATTCAAGCAAAGATTGAAGATAATCAAGAAAATAAAGTTGTCTTGTTGGGTTATGGAGAATGACTATTAAGAAAAAAAATCAAGAAGCAAGAGATTGAAGAAAGAAGAAATTGCAAGATCTAATGTGAATATCAAGATTCAAGCTTTTAGAAGTGATATTGGAGGTTTCTATGATCAAATGATGGTTGAAATGGGTTAATATGAAGCTATAATGACTTATATATAAGTTATGGCACTTCTAGAGAAGTTGCACTTGAGTGTGAGCTCATCACTCAATTGCTAGAGTTGTTGCACTCGAGTACGGGATGAACACACTCGAGTGTCGAGGCTACTCTGTTTAGCTTTGCGTTTTGTTTTACCTGACCGAGGTTCAGTATTTTAGCCATATCTCTCAAAATCATATGTCAAATTGACCTAAAAATAGTGGCATATGAAAGAAGATTCACAACACAACAAATGTACACCAAGATCACATTAAAAGAAACTCAAATGAAAGAGATGTGAATCATGGAAGATGACAGGCAAATCACCATCACTTTTCAAGATAGGTTCGGTATTTTGAATATAACTAACAAATGACATATCGGATTGAGATGAAATAGTGTCATATGAAACTAGACTCAAATAGCTTTCCATGGATAGGTAATTTTCCTAATTTGAAGTTATATTTTAGGAGATATGCCTTCTGGAAGTTGATGATTGTGCGGTCTAGTACGATATACACTCTTTTAATCATAACTTATAGAATACAAGGAGTTTGGAGCTGATTCTTTTTGAATTGGAATACATATGACAAGAGCTACTTATGATACATCATTTTCCATATTTAGAATCAAATAAATAAATCAAGTCTGACATGGCCCCACATCACTCACGAGAACAAAAATGCACTCTTCATATTTTGGTACGAGTATTGCCAGAAGTGGCTGTGAAGTAGAAGTATTTCAGTTACACTCGAGTAAATGACAATACACTTGAGTAAAGTAAAGGTTTACACCCAAGTTATGCAAATGTTGACTTAAAAGTATTAATGAGAGAAGAAATATGACTAGAGAAACATAAAAAGAACTAGAGCATGACTAGTAGCACTTGAGTGAGGAGAAGGATTGCACTCGAGTCCTGTGAGTGAAGAGTAGCAAGTGTTTGTCCAAGAGGAAGCCAAAATGTGAAAATATGAAATGCACTTGAATAAGCTATACTGTAGTCAAGTAAGAACGTAATACTTTGGAAGTGCAAAATGTACTCTTGAATATTTAGTTGCAAGTGCTTTCTAGAATCGAAGCTAGAGGCTGAAATATACTGATGCACTCGAGTGAGGCTCAGTATACTCGAGTAAGGGCCCACATCACTTGTGAGTGAGAAATCACACTCTCTCAAATTCACATGGAAGTGCTACTCAAATATAAAGAAAAAGTGAAGAATTGGTGTTGCACTCAGTGAGGATTCTTTACACTTGAGTGAGAACTTAGTAGAATCCAGAAACGAAACAGAGCCTCACAGCAATTAATTCCAACATGGTTAAATGTTATTTATCCATTATGTTTTCACTTGTTAGCATACAAAAACGTTAACTAACATATATTTCAAGTGAGAAATAGGAGATTAAACATTTGGATTACATCTTCAAGAATGGAGGTCATATATGGCAAATATCATCACTCAACATGATGAGTCTAGAAATCAAAAAATCATCTTTTAACCAAAGATCCAACATACCCATGACTAACACTTCATCATATTAGTGATTAAGCATTTTGCAGTGTGAAATAGGAAATTTAAAGTTGAGATTACATATTCAAATGAAAAAGTCAATTGTGGCGGGCGACATCCTTACATACCGAATATTGGCTACCTACTATGACAAAAGATTGACCCATCATAAAATATTGTTTAGAAACTTAAACATATTCATCCCACTGCACAATGTGACATACATCTCATAATGAAACATTCCGCTCCTCAACGGGATGCTCTGCTCTGTAACGGAAATCTCATAGTAGCTAGTTTTTTCAAATGCGCTCAACGGTCAAAATTAAGTAATAGGACTCTAATAGACGAATGCTCACAATGGTCATCATCTTCATCAACTATAAATAAGAGAGCATTCAAAGTAGATGGAAAACAGAGAACATAGCAACGATGCCAACATACAAATATCATGAGTCATTACTTCAACCTAAATACTCTCTATTATACAGTTTATATATTACTTATCATTGAGAGAGTAATTATTTGTATTGTACTTCAGTGTTCATTTTATCCACTATGTGAGAGAATTTGGAAACATTTTCAATTGTATTTCTAAATTAATCTCAAGGTATAGGGACCTTGAGTGGGTTGATTTCATTACGGAGGAAGTTGTTGAGAGAATCATTAGTAATATTTTCTGCTTGTAAGACTTACAAGGTTCAAGCAGTAGAGAACATTGCTGCTCATAAGACTTACACTGATGTAAGAAGGAGAGAACGTTTCTGCTCGTAAGACTTGCACAGGTAAGCAAGAGGGAAAGGTCTTTGGGATTGCTCTGCTCGTAAGACTTGCCGTAAGGGGAAGTATCTTGGTGAGAGATTTGTAAAAGGTTTCACAAGTACCCTGCTAAACTTGTAGGTTTGTAAAGGCTTTTCTTGTGCCCAGATTAAACAAGAAGATAATGTGTTTGAAAATCTCAGGAGGAGCCTGGGGACTGCATGTAGGCCATCATAGATTGGACCAAACTAGGATAAATCACAGTTTACATATTCTCTTCCCTAAGCTCTTATATTTCCACTATATATTATTTAATCTAACTGTTGATTAATAATTTATTACCTTCATATTTACCATCTTCGTCAAGATGCGAAAAGATTTTCAAAATTCTTAAGTTTTTATCATACACCCAATTCACCCCCTCTTGGGTGTTAGCTGGTTCTAACAATATTTTGATGTCAGGAAAGTTTATGAAATGACAACTGAGTGTTTATCAATTTCTCGTCACTTTCATAAATTTTCAAGTAATTATGGATCACTGGAGTGATAATTCAATTCACTCGAGTGATCTTCAAATGATCTTCTTTGAAGATCACATCACTTGAAGTGATCTGAGAGTGACTTTTAAAAATGAGTGCCATTACTAGAGTGTTTTCACTCATTACTTGAGTGATCTACTAAATCAGTTGAAAGAGTTTGCATTACTCGAGTGATGTCTCCTGATTACTAGAGTGATTTGCTCCTACACGAATGTCACTCAAGTTATCTACTTGAATACTTGAGTGATTTGGTTCTTTTCAGATACCAGATCACCATTACCTGTGATATTACTCAAGTGCTTACCAATCACTCCAAGTGATCTTATTCCTTTGTGTATTCTCTTCCAATTTTTTTGAGAGTCACCTATAAATGATATTATCACTTGAGCAATTACCTATTCACTTAGTGATTCGTTATGGAAAAATTTTCTTAGAGTTTAATCACTATTGTAATATCCCAAAAAGTGATTAAGGGCTAATGACTTTAAAAGTGGATATAATTATTGTTGAATAAATACTTTTGGAGAATGTGTGATGGGAATTTGGATATTTTAATGATTCCAATGGCTTCCTTGTGAAAATTCAGGTGGGGAGAGTGTTTATTGTGAAATTGGAACCATTGGGAACAATCGTGCAAAAGTTGAAAACTCTGTCCATTGAAACTCTGTACAGGGCAGCCAATTTGTATGGACGTTTTAAATAGGCAAATGGTGTCTAAAAATTCTGAAATTTTCCAGTATTAAAGTTCACATGTCAAGCTTCAAAATGAACATATAATTTGTATCATTTTGATTTGTGACCTAAGAGTTTTGGATTTTTGAAGTTTGCCCAGCGAAATTAATTATTTTCTGGAACAGTATGCAAAGATTGACATTCTGGGAATTTTGTGGTGATTTGCAGTAATGGCCAATATTTTTCCTATGAATAGGACTTAAATATATTTCATTTGGCTTTGGAATCACCTCATTTCGATTTTTCTAGAATTAGTTATGATTTTGCAAAGTTTGGGCAGAAAATCTGCCAGAAAATCCGAAAATGGGAATTATGACATCATCTCATTAAAAGATGATGTCAGCATGGATTATTAATCAAATTGCTCATCTTCTTCAGCCATTTCACGCCATTTCCAGCTGAAGATAGTGAGAGAAAGTTGAGAGCTCTTAGAGAGAGAAAGAGGAGAAATCTCGCAAGGTAAGCCGATTTCTCCGACGATCTAGCTCCTAACGCGTATAACCTTGTTCCTAAGCTTCTCTTCTATGTTATTTAAGGTGTTTGAGAAGAAAATTTGGTGTTCAAGGGGCTAGGGTTTTCAGCCACTCTTGAGAAAAGCTAGAAGGAGCTTGAGGTAACTTCCAAACTTTCGTATATTGCTTATTCTGGCTGCTGTGGGCAATTTAATCGGTGAAATTTCGCCGGATTGCCATTGGTTTTAAAGTTTGGAAATGATGTGGCCTAGGGGTTATGCTGCCCAAATTGGGTCTTAATGTTAGTTGTAACCTAATGTAATGGTTAATAAAGTGGTTAGGAGTAGAAAGGAACGCGTTTACGAAGCCGAAATCGTAAAACCCGAATTTTTCCCGGAGAACATGTATATTTCGGCCAAGGCTGTAAATGGGTCTTAGAGTTGGATTTTCAATGATTTGATGATTCCATTGGATTCAGTGGGCAAAAATAGGTGGGGTTACAGTTGGGCACTTTTTCAAAAAAGGCCGAGAAAGCATAATTACGGAAACACCCCTAAAACCCTAAAAGTAGGGCTGCCAAGGGCAATTTCGTAATTTGACATTGAATTTGATAATTCTGAGTACGGAAATGGATTCCTTGGGCGGAAATATGTTAGGATAGCCCATATTAGAATTTCGAGAAAAGTGCAACCGGTCCGGGTATGGCGGGCCCAGGCCGGGTCCCCGGGAGTATTTTTGTAAATTTTCATTATAGACTCATATAACCCTAAGTAACACTATGGAAGTGTCTAAATAGTGCATTTGGAATTGTAGGATTCGATATTTGCCGCCCTCGTGAGCCAACTGCGCTGAAGGACGTCAGGAAAGGATCAGGTAGTGACTCTCTCTCTCTTTCTTATACTGTGTGTAATGCTCTGTATGTGTGTGTTATCACTATTCTGTGATGAATCTTTGATGTTGCTATGGTTACAGCTGGTGATAGCTGTCGTTTACAGCGTAAGCTGTCGTTTACAGCGCAAGCTTTCGTTTACAGCATAAGCTGTCGTTATTGTGATTACAGCGTAAGCTGTCGTGATTATGATTACAGCGAGAGCTGTCGTATTGTGTATACAGGCATGAGTGCTGTCGTTTGTGGTGAAAACCATGTATCTCTGAGATTGCTGCTACTGTTGCTGTTTGTGATTTATATACATGCTTGGTATTTATACATTGTATGAGTGGTTTGTTACTACTGAGATTCTCTTGAATCTCATTCCTTCCTATGACTAACCTTTCAGACAGGGCATGTGGCTCAAAGGAGAAGAGGCCGACCCGGAGCACTTAGGACCCTTAGGGGTATGTTGATTTTGGAAATGTTGGTTATTTCTTTTGAATTCGGGATTACTGTATAATCTGAAATATGAATAGTATATTCGATTTTGGATGTAATCCCCTAGTGGATACTTAAACCTCAGGTTATATATGTATAGAATCCGGGAGTTGCCGGGGAATTGGTTTTACACTCTGTCATACGTGAATGTAGATAAACTGCACAGGTGATTATATTCGAATTTTGAAATGGAGACCAGGAACAGGAAAGAGATTTTGAATGATTTTGTGAAAACCCTACCACAAAGTAGGAGATTGAAACGAGTTTAAGTTATCCGAAGGTCTCTAATCTACTTTAATTATTTAATATCGAATTATAATTACATGATTAAAGGCAGGGTGTTACAACTATGAAATAACTTGAGATCTTCTAAGAATGAGCCTTTATCACTCTAGTGCTCAAATAAATCACTTTAGTGATCTTCCACTAGTGGCTAATTTTAACTTAAGTATTGTACCATGAAGTTCACTCTTACTCTTTTCAAATGATTTAAGTATTACTTAAGTATAATAAATCACAATTTGTTATCATCAAAACATTTTGAGGAACAAAAAACATGACCCATGAAGTCGATACCCCAAACATCAAATACCTTGTAAAAGAGTATAGGTTGTTGTGCCTCATGTCGTTTACCTAACCCTCCAAACGTTTGGCATTTATCACATGCCTTATAATACAAATATGCATTCTTAAATAAGGTAGGCTAGCAAAACTCAGCATCTACCACTTGCCTATAGGTTTTATTAGCACTAAAAAGTCTACCAAAAACCATTGAATAGCAAGCAGAGAGTAAGTCCTTGGACCCAGTCTCTAGGATACACCGTCTGATAACTTGATTATTGCATAGTCTCCACAAATAGGGCTCATCCCAAATGTAGTGTTCAGCTTCTCGATTAAGTTTTTGAGCCTAAAAGGAAGAAATATGCTTAGGAATGAAACTAGTCATAATATAATTGACTAGATTAGAAAACCAAGGAACATAGACAGAGATAGACATAAGGGATGCATTAGGAAAGTCATCATAAATAAGGTCAGAGTCAAGTACTCCCTTTGTACCATTTGGTAGTCTACTCAAGTAATCTGCTATAAGGTTCACAGTTCTAGGCCTATCTTTAATGCTAATAATGAACTCTTGTAGTAGTAACATCCATATAATGAGCCTTGGTAAAGAGAAACTTCTCAATTACATGATCTGTATACACAATCACTTTGAAATTAGATATTTTCTGAACTTATCTAATGCAAATGTCATAGCAAACAATTCTTTTTTAGTGGTAGAGTAATTCTTTTGTACACTATCTAAGGTTTTGGATGCATAACAAATCACATGGGACAACTTGCTACGCTTTTGTCCTAGTATGACCCCTAAGCAGAATTGGAATCTTCGTATTCTAGTTCAAAAGGCAAGGTCCAATTCGGTGCACTTAGAATAGAAGGAGAAATCAATTGTTCTTTTAATTCATCAAATGCTCATTTATAAGAATTATCAAAGACAAAATCAACATCCTTTTGCAATAAAGAGCTATCTTAGTTAAATCTTTTATAAATCTTCGGTAAAAACCCACATACCTTAAGAAAGAACGAAGTGCTTTAATATTAATTGGGTAGCATAAGGAGAAAATCACCTCAATTTTAGCTTTATCGACTTCAATACCCTTGCTAGATATCAAGTGACAAAGTACTATTCCATGATCAACCATGAAAAGTCACTTCTCATAATTCAAAACCAAATTTTTCTCAATGTATCTAGCAAGAACATTGCCCAAACTATCTAAACAACCATCAAATGAATTGTGATACATTGTAAAATTGTTCATAAAAGCCTCCATTCAATTTTCAAGGAAATTTAAGAACAGTGAGATAATACAATGTTGGAAAGTGCCAGGTGCATTGCATAATATGAACGGCATTATTCTATAAGCATAGTTACTGAATGGACAAATAAAAGTAGTCTTTTCCTGATCTTCTGAAGTTAGTAGGATTTGAAAATATCCTGAATAACCATATAGGAAACAATAATGGCTCTTACCTACCAACCTTTCAAGCATCTGATCTATGAAGGGTAAGGGAAAGTGATCTTTCCTAGAGGCTTCATTTAATTTCCTATAGTCTATGCATACTTGCCAAGTATTTTGCACCCTAGTAGGTATCAACTCATTGTTTTCATTCTTTACTATAGTGATACCATTCTTCTTAGGCATACTTGCACTAGACTAACCCGTTCACTATCCAAAATTGGGTAGATGATGCCTGCACTCAATAACTTGGTCACTTCTTTCTTGACCACATCTAGAATCAAGGGATTGAGTTGCCTTTAGGGTTGCCTAAAGGTTTTGGATTCTTTATGCAAAAAGATCTGATAGGTATAAATAGCCGGTCTAATCCCAAGAATGTTAGCTAAAGTTTAACCTGGAGCCTTTTTATTCCTACTTAAAATATCAAGCAACCTCCCCTCCTTACTCAAAGACAAAGAATTTGAAATAATAACAAGAAATTTCCCATTAGTAGCAAGGAAAACATATTTCAAATTAGAGGGGAAAGGCCTAAACTCTAAATCAGGGGGTTGAATAATAGAGGGAATTAGTCTAGGAAGATCAAGGGTAGTAGAATTACTCCCCTTTGTAGACTTAGGCGATGCATAACCTATGCTAAGCTCTAAATATTCTACCACTTGTGCATTGGTCTTCCCAACTGTTGAACCAACATTCAGTTAGCCTACAATAGCAACAAGCTTAGGCAAACTAGCCTCTTTCATACCTACTTCACAAGAAGTGATTAGCTCATTCAAAAATCTCAAGGCATGAGGAGTAATCTTAGTTCTAGGATTAAGAGATGAGTTAGGATGTGGCCCTTTAACCACATTGTGTTGAGGCCCAAAGTGAGTCACATGAGAGGATGTCTTGGTTAGTGTGAGCATTTTTCCCTTAAAAACCAAATCATCTAGGTTATGGTTACCCACCTAACTTAACCTCCTTTACTAGTTTGTGACCTGAAACATTAACAAAAACACCTTCCTTACAAGTATCATTAGTAAACATTAATTATTGAAGAATTAAGCTCCAATGAATTAAGAGAAGTAAGAGAAAAATCACTAAGGGAGGATAACCAACAATCAACCATCGATGAGTTAAGATTAGAAATCTCACTCCTAAGTGAATCAAAATTATCAACAAAAGAAGGTGAGGAAAATATATCATCACATGAATCCAATGAAATACCACAATCAAGATCGTAATTATCAGTATGCAAGTTAAGCTCATATTCATTAATCACATCATCAATTGCTAAGTCAACTAAATTCACACGATAAAGGTAATCTTCAAAAGGGTGCTTCATGGCTTAAAACATATTGACTCTTAGCTTATGGTTTCACACTTCTATAGTGATTGAACCATTTCTCATGTCTATCAAGGTACTAGATTTTCTCATAAAGGGTCTCCTTAAGATAAGGGGGGATTCACTAGACTCATTAGACATGTCTAACAGATAGAAGTCAGCGGGGAAAACCAAGTCTTTGACTTTAAAAAGCAAATGCTCAATGATGCCATGTGGGTGCATATAATGCTCCAATTAGCTAGTTGGAGAACCATAATAGTCCTCTTAAATTCCTTGACGCCTAGAGACTTAAAAATGGAACTAGACATGACATTAATAGTTGCACCTAGGTCTAACAAGGCTTAAGCTACATTCACAATACTTATGGTACAAGGTATAGTGAATGAGCTAGGATCCTTGCACTTAATAGGTAGTTGAGGTTTGAATAGAACAGACATATTAAAGCTAACTTGCACTCTCTCATTAAGCCTAAAATTCTTCTTGTTAGTACAAAGCTCTTTCAAAAATTGGCAATAACTTGGCATAGAGTTAACCAATTGGAAGAAATGAACATTGATATAAAACTTATTAAACAAATCATGCATTTTATTCTTAGTTTGTTCTTGATACATTTTCTTGAAATGAAAGTAAGTGTTAGCATTGGATATGGTGCCTTGTTCACTTGTCTCACCTTTCTCAATAGCGCTTCTTTCCTTAGAGATAACCTCTCTCAGAAGTGGTTATTGTTCCATTTGAGGTTGCTTAACGGCTTTGTCCTTCTTCTTCTCAAGGATAGCCTTCTCTTTGGACCTTTCAGAATCATGAAGCTTAATTAGGCTCAAAGGTTGACTCTCGACCTCTATCTCCTCATCCACCTCATCGTTAACCTCTCCTAGGAAGCATACCTCCTTACCACTCCTCAACTCAATAGTATTGAGAGATTTAGGATTGGTGATGGTATTTGAAGGAATAAAACCACTTGTTTTAGCATGTGTAATGCCCTCCCTAGACCTATTATACAACACTACAGAAGCATTACTGGCTTAGGGGAAAACATTACTCAGGGCCCTAAAGCCATACTTAATCTTAAGTTCATAGGGGTAAATATTCATTAATTACTAGATTATTGAATTCAATTCACGGGGTTACTAAGTTGTTTCCATTCCTTTTTATCAAAGTTACCTATACGTATTTCTCTACATATATATATAGACTGCGTAGCCATACAGGGCTATCAAAGTTTCTACATCTAGTATATAAACTATACCTATGAACACAATAGACACATCCCTGTCTTTATTCCACCGTTGCATTTTTCTCATATAGTCTTCTTCTCTGTTCTCAGCATACTTCCGTGTCGACCTATTTAAATGGTTGGTTAGGGGAAGGTGAGATTCGAAGGGAATATCAATAGTAAACAATGCTAACTTGTGAATGCAAGATAATGCTTAGTGTATGACATGATTGCTTACATAAATTTATCCCAACATAATGACATCTACATGCTCAATGCTTTACAATACACTAATAGCCATATCATAAGTACAAACAACGTTTCAATCATTCACATATATTCCACACAATTCATCAAAGCAATAACACATATCATCACACAAGCATACACATATCAAATACATGCAAGTTAGGAGAGTTTAACTACCTTTAAGACTTGTGTTCTCTTCTTGTCCCCTTTTCTTCCAGCCATTGTAGCTTCTTGGAAATTCTTCCATTTTCTATATTTCTTGACTTCTTATAGCCCTAGATATATAATCATATTATTAGGGTTACTTTACTTAGTAAAATGAAGAACCATTAAGGTCAAACTAACCTAAACTAGTTATTTCTACCCTAACAGTTCTAGGTAATTACATTGTGCCATTACTTCTTCTATTTTCTCACATTCACTAAAAGCTGCCAGAATTTTCAACCAACTTTGAAAATTCATGTCTTTATATACACATGTCCAATTGCAGTGGTTCCAAAGGCTAGGTGACCTTTGTTAAGTCTATTTTAATGGAAAAATATTTTCCTTAGCCAATTGGACGCACATCAATCCATAATTACCAGTTATGGGACACTATCCAGAAACATGTCAACTTTCACATAACCAACTTCAAAAAATCATAACTCTTAGTATACAGATTCAAATGACCTGTATGACCTATCAAATTAAAGCTTGATAAGTCTACTTTAATTTTGAAAAGTATCATAGGCATTGGACATCATTCATTTAATCAAGATACAATGTAAACAATATGCCAGGTAGGGAAACCCTACTGGACAACATAATGCAACTTTTCAAATTGTGTTCCAATGATCTAGAATTTATAACTAGGGCCTATTCCCACATAGTTTTTCATGTAGAACACAAATGTAACATCGAAATAATCAAATTCTTATTCCTTCTTAATGTCCTATTCAGACAAAAAATTAGGGTTTAATGTCCTATTCCTTCTTAGTTCATTTGCTTCCAAAAGAACATATAATCACATGTATATGATGAAAGCTTCATGAACCCTAATAAACCCTAAAATGACAAATTATCACAGCATAAACCAAACCTAAAACTCAATAAACCAAAGAAATATATACATAAAAATGATGCTTTTGCTCACCTCTAGCTCCTTCTTGAGCTCTTTTCTTGATTCTCCACCTTTTTCTCTTTCAAGATAGCTCAAAACGGCTCCTCGTCAAAAACAAAAATAAAAAAATGTAGCTCTTAAAGAGGGGAACAGATTCATGAAGAGCTTTTGATCTATATAAGTGGTTAAGAAGGTGAAAATAAGCTAGAAGTCATACCTTTAAATATGTCTTCTCTTTTCTCTTTTTCCTTGGCCTCTTGGCGAAAATTTGCAAGAAAGGGAGAAAGAGAAATATTCTAATGTCTTTTTTATTTCCTTGCCTCTTTATTACTTGGTTGAAAATGGCCAAAGAAAATAGCAAAAAATTGTGGTAAAAAATAACCATTCTTGCACAAGCTAAATGAATTTAACCATGTGAGGTAAAATTCCACTTTGTTGACTTTTCTTCCTCTTCCTTCTTGCTCTTTGGACGAAAATGTGCTGCCAAAATGGAGGAAAAAAGTTAACCCAATTATCTCACTTTATCTTGCCATTGGTCAATAATTTTCCAAGTTGGAAAAGTTGACAAACTTCAACTAATTAACTAACTTGTCTTCCTTCTTTATTTACCCTTGTTGACCAAAATTTAACCCTTGTTAAAGGAGGGTTAGTTTTCTTTTTGATCTCATAATTACTTCTTACTTTTGAAGAGGAAATCCTAGCCCTTGATTTTGTCTTCTAATTTTGACCTCAAGATCAACTGGCAATGGTCTATTTTACCCTTGATCATGACAACATTAGCCAAGTTGCCTTTAATTCTTTTGTATACTTTATTTCCACTTCTTTCTTTCTTCCAAGACACCATTCTTCTTCTTTTTGGATCCAAATTAGGCTTTGATCATTTTTTCCTTTAGGTCAAGGAATTGGGTATTTTCCTTTAGCTATTGGGAACTAAATTCCAAACTTTGTTTTTCCTAAATTAGTCCCTAAAAGTCATTCTATCTCTTGGACATTCTTGTGACTCTTGCCAAACTAGACTTAGTCGTCTGCCTGATATAGGCTTATCCTCAAGTCCTTAGGCCCAAAGTTTGAGATATTACAGCATGCACATCACTTAAAGAGTTGGAGAGTGGTTAAGTGAGATTGCACAGTGTTATTCTTCAATTCCAACTTGGAAACCTCTTAGACACATGAGCCATTTAAGGACTATGACTTACCCTATCACTTTTTAGTTTTTGTAGTAAATTGATTCTCATTCAAAGCTTTATCTTCCATCATTTGATTATCATACTTGTAAGTCGAGCAGCCATACTCTTCAATAATTGGTTGGTATCATCACCTTTAGACTATAAAAGGGCATAATTTGCCCACAATTTGACCTATATGGTTGAACTTGATAAGATGAACCTTCTTGATTCCTCCAACCAAAATTAGAATTTGTTCTTTCACCTTTATAGTAGGTAGTAGTGTTAGAGTCCTATCTTTGTTATTGGTTAGACCTTTCTTGATACATAGCATTAACTTCCTCATGGTGATTAGGGCATAAACTTGTAATGTGCATCACTAAACCATAATCATCACAACTAGGTGCAACAAGAGCTTGTGAATTAGGAGAATAAGTTGCTTGTTAGATTCTTAGATAATGAAGCCCATATATGATGAGAGAAAGTTGTGAAGTAACTGTACCCATTTTAGACTTTAGTGAGACCATCGTTTGGTTGGAACCTATATCATAGACTCCTCTGTTTTAATATCCTAAATTTTTGGACAAGAAGCTTGAAATTAAGACTAACTCAAGCCAATTGCTAAGCCCCAGCTTGTAAAAATCCCAAGAATATCTAAGACACAAAATATCTTTTAGGGACTAATTAAGAAGAACAAAGTATGGAATTTGGTTCCAAAGAATTAAAGGAAATACCCAATTCCTTTATCTAAAAGCAAAAATTATATAAAGCCTAATTTGGATCCATAAAGAGAGGGAATGGCATTTGAAAGAACGAAAGAAGAGAATTAAAATGAGAAAGAAAAATACTAATGGCTATTCAATTAATATTGCCAAGATTAAGGGCAAATGTGGCAATTGTCTTTTGATCTTAAGGTTAAAATTGGAACACAAGATTAAAGGCTAGGATTTACTCTTGAAAAGAGGAGTAATAATATGACTCAAGAAGCAAAATTAATTCCCTCAAAATAGCCAAGAGTTTCAGCCAAAAGAGAAGAAAAATAGAAGACAATAATTAAATAAAGTAACCAATAGATAATAAGCTTTGTGTATAAAGACCTAAGAACCATTACATAAAACACTTTCTTCTCTCTCTCCCTTTAGATTTGGTGATGAAGGAATAATTGATTTTAGTCCAACAAAAACACTCTTGGTTAAGCAAATTAAACTAGAGTTCAAGAAGTAACTAGGAAGGTCATGTCATTATTTTTCTCTCTCTCTTCCATTATATCAGTTAACAGCTTTTAGGAAAGGAAATAAGTGTTTTGAAACACATCTTCACCTTCCTCATTCATGTCATTAGCTATCCAAGAGAAGGGAGAAGAGAGATAAAGAAAATATGAAGATTCAAGGAGTGGTAAGCACATTCTCTCTATATTTTCACCTTCTTAATCACCTTTCTAGCCAAAAATGTCTTCATGAACATTATTACTCTTGGCCTAAGCTTCATTTATATGGTTTTAGTATTTCAAGAGGAGGTGTGTTATGGCATTTATCAAGGCCCAAAGTGGTTTAATCAAAGAATAAAGCCTAGAAAGAGCAAGATGTGAGTAAGAGCTTTATTTTGAGTTAAGTGTTGTGTGATTTGGAGAAGCTTTATGTAATGGGTATTTTTGCAATAATTTTCAATTATATGGTTATTATTAGAGTTTATGGTGGCTTGGTTTTGTAAATGGTGTTAAATAAGGTTTAGAAATAAGAATTCATAAATTTAAAACTTAAGAGTAGTGCTACCAAATTTTGTTTTTTACAAGGCAGCAATGTTGTGGCTTGTTTTTTATCAGTTAAACCTGGTCCAAACGATATGAAACTTTTCAAAATGAAAGTGGACATATTGAGCTTCACTTTGATAGGTAGAATGTGATTTTTGGACTAGTTGATTTAACTTTATGATTTTTCAAAGTTGGACCTTGTTTCTAGAACCAATTCTGGAACTGTTAAGGTTTGACGATTTCTGGAACTCTTATGGTTGTAGTTTCTAGTAACTTGGAAGTTGTTCTGAGGCAGACTAATGGTGACATGTTTTTGTCTCGCCAAATGAATTCCAATATCCATGAAATTCTCCAAAAATAAAGCATACCCAATAAGATTTAATTTGATGGGTAATTTGTACTATTTGGATAGGTACACAAAAAGTTATGATTATGGGAAGTTAGGCATCAATTATGGGAAGGATTTTGTTATAGAAGTGAATAATTGAGAAGTCTGGAAATGTGTGCGTGTAACTGGCAATGCTAACTACTTTTCCCTTAAAGTGAACTTAATAAAGATCACGTTGAGCTTTGAACCAACCCAATAGGAATTTTGTAGAATTAGTTATAATTTTTCAAAATACAGTAAAAATTCTGTCAACTTTATGTGTTATACAAATTTAACACTTAATGTCACAAATGTAGTTATTAGGTTGGGATTTGAAATTATTTACCTAGAAATATCACTTAGTAGTTTAGATTCACTACAAAAGATTTATCATAACGATAATGTAACTAAGGTGTTACGTTTGTTAGTATCAGAGCATAAGATTCTGGAATTTGGCTAGTATGCTCTATTTGTATGAATAGTATCTGAGTCGATGTTGTGATAATCCTTAGCGATACTAGGATTAAGTATTCTCGGTGATAGATGAACCCAAAGAAATAAAATTTTCTCGACCACTCATTGGCAGGTTGGTATAGAGAAAAGGTAGAGCCGTATATCGGTGAACCAGCTGATTTTATATTCTCTGCCAAAGGAGGGGGTAGAGTTGTATATAGAGAATGAAATAGAGCAGCAGTGATGTATACCTAATATGGAAGGGAAGGGCTCCTGTGTATCTGATGCCAAATTAGCATATGGCCTAGATTTCAAAAGAACTCCGCAGTTAACCGTGCTTAGGCAAGAGAAATCCCGACATGGGTGACCCCTTGGGAAATTAAGTTGGCAATGTCATAGGGACTTGGGGAATAGTATTTTTCTTAAAGGTTCTCTATTGCTAATGATAATCTTAGTTAGATGAATTGTGTACAAAGGAATATAGGTATGATAGATAGGATTAAACTAGAGGAGGTCAGAAATTGTTATAGAGATACGCAGTCTTCTAGATCCTACAGATATTGTTAGGGAGATATCCTACCACCTGAATCACCTAGCCATTAATAGAGCTCATGTGAATGAAAGAATTTGATATTATATGGGATGATAAATGTGAGAGGACTTCATAAAGCTAAGGGAAGCACTAACATTCTCACCAGTGGTAATTATCCCAAATCGTAGTATGGCCAGTGTGGTATGTAGAGATGTGACCTGAGTGGTTTGTAAATGAAGCAACCTATATGGGTTGCAATGAAATGAATATACGAGATTGCACTAGTAGAAAATTAACTTTTTAGACCGGTTGTGAATTAGGCTTGTTACAGCAGGTCTAAATAGTCTGTTAGTTTTTAGACCAGTTGTTACAACAGGTTTTGAAAGTCATACTTTTAAGACCGATTATTCTTAAAACTGGTCTTAAAGGTCAACTTTAAGACATGTTCTGCCTAAAACAGGTCTTAAAGGTCAGACTTTTTAAGACCGGTTGTGCAGACAACCGGTCTTAAAATTCCATCTTTAAGATCGGTTGTGGGTACAACTGGTCTTAAAGGTCTGACCTTTAAGACCGGTTGTGTGTCACAACCGGTCTTAAAGTTGGAGTTTTAAGACCGGTTGTTCAGTACTTTTAAGACCGGTTGTGACTACAACCGATCTTAAAGCTTCTATTTTTTCTAAAAAACGTCCCTTTTATATATACACGTAGTGGATGCTCTAATTTTAACAACAGTATAGAACAATCATAGATTTCAATTTCAATATTCAAAAGCAGCAGTCTATAGCAACAACAAATTTTCATACAAGCCAGTCACACATTGATGATTCATTTGTAGCACTTTAATTACAGTATGAAAAATATGGCAGCAAGTAATGTAAACTTCATTAGCTCAATTTCAGCGCAAATACACTTGTAGTTTCAGTCCCTAAGTCAATAGATTGGGAAAGTATTTCACAAATTTAATTTACTATGACATCTTTCCAAAGACTCAATTTTGTTCCAGCAAGGTAAATGAAGTACAAATGCACATTTTCACCAAGTTTCAAACAACACCACTTCAAACAGAGGCTAGAAATAGGGAAAAACTAGGAATGAGTTCAGACAATGTTAAAAGCATACCAGTGTAATAGAATGTACAGCAAAACTCAGATGAAGATAATGCTTGACCTAACCCAACCTACAAAACCAAAAAGCAGACAAGAAATTAATATCAAATGCACAGAAAATGCGAAACAGATATGCTCAATTTCAGCAAAGGCTTCATAATGATGCAGAAATTTATTTAAATCCTAGACTTTAGGAAACTATGCATGATGGCTTAATGCACAACTTTGACAGTAATTCCAGTTACAGTAAAGTGCAAGAAAATTTGTCAAGAATTTAGCCAAAGGTAATGACCAACCTTAGTTTAGTACTAAAAAACACCAACAGTGCAATTATACAGTAAGGAGGACCAAATAACATCAGTAATGAATCTTGAAGCAACATAAAACAATACAAAATGCAATGGATGAAATGGAGTGCATGTATTTGTCTATTTATATGCAACTCCCTAAGTATGAAGTAAGTAACAGATTGCACAAACGCAACATAACATATTTCACAAAACCAATGACATAAACAAGATCAACAACAAGCACAAATAAAGGTGTAAGCCAGGTGACTTTAAATAAACTTCCAATAAATGGTAATTAGTGTAGAACAAGGTTTAAGATCAAATGTCACAATTTAAGCAACAAGCAAGAATTAGATTCTAGGAACTCCAAATTCACTCCATTTCTTGCAATTTCAATGTGCAACATGAAGTTGTCTAAAACTAAAAACATGAAGGAATGTCAAAACAGATGAACTTGCTCAAAAATGGATGCAAAACTTTGAAATGACAACAGCAACAATAAAATTCAAGTATTGATACAAGCAACAGCAGAAATTCCTTAACTTTACATAATACAAAGGGAAGAAAAATTACAAAGGTTAGTCCCTCAAATCCCATGCCTCCTGTATCACCCATATCACAAAAATTGTCTTACATAGATACATAAACCTTATTAGCAATACATATGGGAACAATGTACAATGTAATGTTGGATTCAAAAACTCATTATTTTTGTAATAGCTCATAGATGAATTTAGTACAACATGTGCTAATGAAATCAATATCTTCTTCAGGAAAGAGATCAGTAAGATCAAACATCTGTAACACCAAAACCAGATGAAACATTAACTTAGAAGCTTAAAAACAATAAAGTAATACAAAAGTTCATAAATATAAATTAACCTCTTGAGTAAAATCAGTCGTGCCTAGAGTGATAATATTATAAATGTGTCTTAAAACATAAAAACCACATAAGTTAGACCCCTATGGCTCTAAGAAAAAACATGATATCATTAAAACAAATATAAAGGCATGGCTTATTACATTCTTTAAACAAATCAATATGTACTAACCTTTGGCATGATCCATGTAGGGTCCTTTAAGTCACGAACGTGCTTACCACAAGCAGTGTGTAGGAATGTCCGCATAGCCTTATGATCATCACAATCACAAAGGTTATTGGTTTTACACAAATTCCATAAAATTTGCATACAAAAGGTATTAATGCAAGAAAACTAACGAGTTCATAGTCTTTTTCAAATCATTCCCTGGTTTGAAGTAGAGGGAACATAAGAGGATGACAATATAACTACACTTGCATTGAAAAAGCAACTGCCAATCATCACTAAAAAAAGAGAAGAATATTAAGCAAACATAAAACATTATATAAATTATAAAATATCAGTTTGTTTCTTACCCATGCACATATGGAGCCAAGAAACACTCAATTCCAGTTTCACTAAGCCTCTCTAATAAGTATCTATGTCTGCTAGCAGCAGTGGTCCCTTTCTGTTGGATGTTATGGGGACATAAGAATACAAATTTTTTGCTTTTGCTAGAGGAGACCAACCTACGATGCATGTACCTACAATAATACAAGCACATAAATCAAAGGTAAATGGTGAAACTTTTAAAATATTTACTTTGAATTGTAGAAGATACTTAAATTAAGAACATTTAGATAATCCCAATCGTAAGATTTTGTCTAGGAGCTACCAGGGACATCAAATCATCCCTCTCAAGATAGCATGTCACCCCTGACTGTCCAATAACTGAATCCGTAGGCCAATCTCTTATTTTAAAGGATGTATCATATGCCATAAGAATCACTTGTTTCATGATATTCAATGGAGGCTGTGAAACTTCTTGCTGAGTGAAGGGAGCTAGACTTGGTGGGGCTTTGATCAGACTTTCCTCAGCTCGAACAGAAACAATGTTCGTTGGCCACAAGATGAATGTACCCAGGACATCACTTACGATCTTGAATTCATCAGAAGGGATAGGGACAGGTGCATCTACAATGATCACCTCATCAACTGAAACTCAGACTTAATCAGCTTCTATTTATTGGTAGTGGATAGTTGATCCCATGTTATGCACACTACCCCATATAACTAACCATCTCAGATGATCCTTAACAAAAATATCATAAGGCTCAGAAAGTTCTCTTGCAGGACCCTCTGATGACTGCTCGATATTTCAATAACTCCCTTTAGTGCTCTGCTTATTAGGATCAATCGATTGTGGCTGAGGAACACTGGTATCTTGTCTTGAGCTCATAAACACTATCATTTCCTCTTTCATCTTGCTCAACCGGGTCTCTAATAGTGCATCAAATGATGTTTTAGCCTCAGCCTTTGCTTCTGCTCTTGCAGTGGCCAACATAGTCTCTAATTCCTCCCTAGTCAAGATGTTTGAGGAATGGCGTACGGGGGCTCCATAGTAATTTCATATCCCTACCCCTCCTCCAACTTCCCTGACCCGGCCTGGATGCTCATGTTTGCCAGTAGCAACAGTCAGAATATCATTCTTGCCCTCCGACTTAAAAGATCCCTCAACTTGTTTTTTCCTAAGTTCCTCCTGTAAGATAATACAAAATAACAAACATAAGTAATGAAGTATGTTTCTTATGTAATTAATAACAACAACGATATATACTTACAATTTTTTCACCTACTATACAAGATTGTTCACTCGTATAAGACCCACTCCTCTTTTGGTGGGCAAACAACTATTTTTCTTCGTGACGTATCGGAGATGGTGGAGAAAGAAGAATAGAAGGATCATATTGAGATGCTTCTTCCAATATCTTCTATTTAACCGCCAAGTCTCTTTCAGCCTTTACATAACCCCCACGAGACATTGTATGAGGGCAATCATTCTTTCTACCACTCATGCTTTTTGCCTACGAATAAGAAATGATATGAAAGGAAAGTGTTATAATCAATTAAGATAATTGTTAAGTAAATAAAACAAAAAAATAAGTCAACTAACTAAATATTCTGGAGTAGTTTGAAGCCTAGCAAAAGCTTGCCAAGTCGCTTGATCAAGAAATGTATACTGGTCACACGGATTAGGATGAGGTTGACTATCTTTCACCTTGATATGATTGTAATTGTTGGTCAGATTTGTCTTAAACTTGCTCCAGCGCTCATAACAATACGTCATTGTCTTGTTGTACACGATCTCACTCTGAGGAACGTTGTAGGTGAGCTGGAATGCATGCATTGAAGGAGTAAGTGACAAATTTGTGACATATTTGATAATAATTAATTACATACAGAAGAGAATTGTATACCTGGATAGTATCCCAAATATACGCGCTCACTATGACCTTCTAAGCATTGCAGGCTCGCCCTGATTAACACTAGCTGGCTAACTTTGTTGAGTTCTAGCTGGCTGACTCTCCTGAGTACTAGGAGGCTGACTCAGAGGTGCAGTAGGTGGCTGATCCTCTACACTAGGATACTAGGGATTCGTCATTTTCCTGTCACGACAACAAAGAAAGATAAATCCTAAGCTATGACATGAGAAGACTATATCGATAAAATAACTAAACATATTCTTCGGATATAAATCAAAATCATAATTAATTTAGTTAGGTAACTTCAAAGTAGTATCATAAAGAGATATCCTCCCATATTCCCTCGTGATGATCATTTCTTGTGTCATGCGCATTATCTGCTTCATCTTCTTCGTTTAATTCTAGTAGACCCCTAGAAAAAGAAGGAGTCTCAAGAAGATCATAATTTGAGTGACTTTTCTCGTCAATATCAATGACCCTTTTTCCTTGGAAAGCTATAGACCACATTTTATTTGCCTGATAAGGGATATAGAACACTTGTTATGCCTGATCTGCCATAATGAAAGGCTTATCTCCAAAACTTATACTATTCAGGTCTACTAATGTAAATCCTAACCTAACAATCTTTAAACCATTATTGACATCAACACACTTGCATTTGAAAATAGGAAATCTAATTTTAACATAGTCAACCACCCAAATCTCTTCAATCACCCCATAATAAGGTATGACAGCCAATATAGGGTTCTTATCTTTTGAACTAGAGAAGTGCATAGATTTAGCCACTAATACAACACCATTGTTCTGGATGGTGCTCTTATCATCTAGGGACTTTGTGTAAAAGGTATAACTATTAATCACAAATGAAGTCCAACTTATGACATCAACTCAGGACCACGTGCTAACTAATTTATTGTATCAGAAACACATTCTTCTCTGTCAAACTTTTGTTTGAACCAATATGTGAAAGTTTTGTTATGCTACCTAATTAACCTTTGTTTAGTCATTCGACTATTTTGTTTCTGTACAATTTCTTTATGGGCATTCATGTAATATTGAACTTCATCAATATTGTTCAAGATGTACAAGTGGACTTGTTGCAATTTATCAGCATCTATGCTTTTTACTGTTGCCCTGCATCTACCCCCTTCTTGATCATGACGTATAGGAAGGCCAATATGTCCTACATTTGACAAATAATGTTGACAAAATTCCATAGCTTCTTTAGAAACATATTTTTGAACAATAGATGCTTCAAGCTGGTTGGGGTTCTTCACATACCCTTTTAGGATTTTCATAGTTCTTTCGATTGGGTACATCCACCAGAAATAGATAGGTCCACACAACTTTATCTCCCTCACTAGATGAACAATCAAGTGTACCATGATGTCAAAAAAAGAAGAAAGAAAAAGCTTCTCAAGCTGGCACAAGATCATATATCCTTCATTTTCCAATTCCTCCAATCTTTCCATGTCAATGATTCTACAACAAATGCCATTAAAGAAAAAACAAAGTCTAGTTAATATGTATTGAAGATCATATTCGGCAATGCCTCGAATAGCTACTGGGAGTAGTTGTTGCATTAAGACATGACAATATGAGACTTTAGCCCTATTAACTTCAAGTCTTTCATCGATACTAGCTTTTTAAAATTTGAAGAATACCCTGAGGGAACTTTAGCGCCATAAACACTCACAAAAGCTTATTTTCTCATCCTTAGACAAAGTATGAGCAGCTGGAGGACAAAAAGTTCTATTACCATATTGCCTTGGATGTAAATCTTCTCGTATTCCCATTTCTTGCAAGTCTAATATTGCCTTCACGCCATCATTAGAACTTCATTGTATGTTGAGTAGCATCCCAACAATACTATCACATACGTTTTTCTCCACATGCATGAAATCAATACAGTGTCTGCATCAAGATTACACCAATATGGAAGATCAAAGAAGACGAACCTTTTTCCATGTATTTTTCTCATTTCTACTCTTTGATGACTTACCAAACATAGTATTGATATTTTTCACTTTTTCATAAATTTTCTCCCCAGTCAATGCCTCTGGAGCATTTTCAAACTCTTGGCTATCGAAAAAAGCTTTTTTTACTCTACGATAAGGGTGGCTTCGTCTAAGAAATAGCATATGGCCAAGGTAAACTGTCTTTCTTCCATGTTGAAGTTGATGGTAGCATGTGCCTTCTTCACATATCAGACAAGCTTTGTGGCCTTTAACGCTATATCCTGATAAGTTCCCATATGTAGGGAAGTCATTTATAGTACAAAAGATCATTGCTCATATATCAAAAGTCTCCTTCTTGTTCGCATCAAAAACATCGACACCTTTATCCCACAACTCTTTCAAGTCTTCGATCAAGGGTTCTAGGTAAACATTTATGTCATTTTCGGGTTGCTTTGGTCCTAAAATCAACATAGACAACATAATGTACTTTCGTTTCATACATAACAAAGGAGATAAGTTATAAATTACCAATAGAACAGGCCTTTAACTATGTATACTACTTAGGCTACCATAAGGATTCATACCATCTGTGCTAAGCTCAATCCTGAGATTCCTAAGTTCTTCACTAAAGTTAGAAAATAATTGATCGATTTTCTACCATTGAGAAGAATCAGTTGGATGTTGAAGCTTTCCATTAGAAATCCTCTCATCCGCATGCCATCTCAAATTTTTGGCATCAATTTCATTGGCAAATAGGCACTTGAACCTTGTAATGATTGGAAGATACCACAACACTTTTATAGGGCCCTTATTTGATTTATACCTTGGAGTTTCACATATTGGACATTGCTCCTTCTCTTCATGATCTTTTCTGTACAATATGTAATCATTAGGGCAAGCATGGATCTTTTTATACTTTACTCTAGTGGACACAGTATTTTCTTAGCATCATAGTATCAACAAGGCAACATAATATCATCAGGAAGCATGTCTTTAAAGGCCTCAAGCATTTTTGAAAAACTCTTGTCGCTCCATCCATGCCGTGCTTTCAAGCTTACCAATTTCAATACAGCTTTCAGCAATTGGTATTTTTTACACACTGTGTACAGCAGCTTCTCAGCATCACTGCACATATTACCATATGCATGTGATTGTTCAAAAGCCTTTTCTCTTGCATCATGAATAATATCCTCTATCCGATCATCCAGATCCATGTTATTATCATCACAAGTCACTTCCCCCTGTTGAGATGTACTTGGCATTTCTAATTGTTCACCATGTCATACCCACACTACATACGTTTTACAAAACTCTTCACAAATTAAATGTGTATATATATCTGCAGGACTTAATCACTTCTCATTCAAACATTTTACACAAGGGAAATAAAACATCTCACTATCAACATCGGCATTTCTTTTTGCAAAGTCTAAAAACCCCTCACCCCAACATCATATTCAACACTTATCCGTTTAGCTTGTATCCAACTATGATCCATATATTCCAACACCTTTTTTTGTTTTCTACTTTTTCCCCTGTAAAAGGCAGGAGTATGATGAGAGCATGCAATTATTAAACCCAAGTACCTAGTTTAACTACTACATAATAATAACATGGGCTTTCAAGTTGAGTTGAAACTTGTCTTATTATTGAAAGTAATCAAAGAAAATAAAATCAAAGAGGCAATTTGTAGGCGATAGAGAGGGGTTGGTGTGTCTAATTTCTTGTGTTGATTGAAAAGGTTCACTAGTTGAGATCCATTAAGAAATCAAATATAGAGAGAGGTCCTAATTCTTTTTAGGAGAGGTCTTGTAGGTGTTAGGTATGTCCTAACCCACTCATCACGCTTAGTTGACAAAGAGGGGCTCTTTTGTTTCAGTATTTACTGGCATGCATGGATACAACCTGCTTCCAGACATGTAGATCATGATTTATTTTAAATAAGAGCAATACATAGGGGACCCTCACCCTATTATCTATATATAAACATAGTTGGATCTAGCTCAAAAGAGAATTCACAATCATTATTATACAGCTTTGCTTGTAAGTCAGGCGAAAAGCAAGAAATGGAATAAAATTGATCTTTTGCCCAAGTCCACTTAAAGCAATTTATTAATTTATAAATTATAAATTGGTTTTCCACAGAAAAATTACCTGCACTATAGCTGGCGAACAAAACCCAAAGGAGGAAGGTCCTTTCTTCCCAGCTTATGCTGCTTAGTGATTTCCAGATTCACTCTCTCTCATACTAGTTCCCATCATCTATCAGCAGAAAGATGAATGAATACCACACTTGGTTGATGTTCCAAGGACACCTGAGGGAGAAAAACAAGCATGTTATTATGTCTTTAACTTTATCCCACTGAACCGCACTTTGGAAATCCTAACAAAACAACCAGTTCTTTATTCAAATTAAGGCTTTCAAAGTTCAAACTAAGTTTATTCATGAAAACTAATTCTAGAAATCAAAATCCTAAGTAGGGCATAGTTTCAAAATATTCTTTTCAAAGGGCTAAGAAAATGGTACAATTAGTTTGTGGAACACATGAAAACCAAGAGTATATCTCCATCCCAGAGAGAGAGAGGGTGGAAAAGAAATAGTTTATTCAATTTTATCATTTAGATTACAAAAGTAATTAAACTTGAAAGGATTTATATGCAGTCTCTGTTTTTCTTCTCTCATTTGTGGGAGGTACCCTACAACTTGCTTATAGTCATAGGGAGGCTAGTGTTCTAAGAATGGGTTATCTTTTTTCTTCAAGTATAAACAAGAGTGTTGACTTTTTACTTCTTTGTAATATAAGAAACATTTTGGCCACAAATTTATATGAATGGGGTTGAAGAAGTTAAATCTCAACCCTATTCATGCATATTGAATGTGTGATGACAAGAGTTGGCAACATTGCTCTTATAATTAATATTCTAATGGATTAATTAAAGGCAAGTATGCACTAAACTTATATTAAAGGAACACAAACTCATGTCGCATTGCCCTTGTATGTATCCCTCCATTATATATATGCTTATAAAAAAGCAATAATGATTAATATAGCACCCAGATCATTACCTATATGATATATTCCTATCCTTCCCAATTATTTATGTTCCTATATTTTATTCATCATAATGAGTCCATAACTAGTACACAAAAACATAAAACAAGTTTTTTTAATAAAACAACTATAAATGGTCCAGCTAGATCCAGCACTTGCAAGCAAATAATTAGATTAATGTCTGTTATAATCATTTTCTATCACACTCGCACTTTAAGGCCAAAAAATAGTCAAATTAACTGCAAATGTTAAATTTAAGGTAAGGCACTGACATTGGCATTCAATAAATCAAATCATGCCTAAACAACTATTCAGTTTTCACCAAAACTTTTGCTCATACAATCGTTGCCAGAACTAAGTAAGATTTTTGTGAGAGGGTTTTAAACACCAAACACACCAGAAAATTTATATTAAGCTACTGTTTAGCCTGATGACAAAATCTAGAGGTAACAACTTCTATATAGTGATTGTATAGGGGGAAATGTAGAGGACGATGAAGCATACCTCAAAAAAGAGATTGAAGATAAAGACGTCCCAGAAATGTAGTGAATAACGGACGACAGCACCCACGACGACAACCACGAGTAGCTGAAGTAATGTATGACAGTGACCGAAGAGCGACGACAGACTCGATTCAGAATAGGATCAGGTAAGGGATGGGGAGTCGACGGCTGATGAGAGAAAAGATTGGGATCAAAGTAGTATTAGGTGATTCAAAATGGAAGGAATTTCAGAATGGAAAAGGGCGGGAGTGTGAGGCGCGGCAAAATAATAAATTAGGGAAGATTTTTTAGACCGGTTAATTGGATTACCGATCTAAAATAAGGTTTTTAAGACTGGTTCCCTAACAACCGGTCTTAAAAGTGGACTTTTAAGATCGGTTGTTAGGATAACTGGTCTTAAAAGCCTTTCTTTTAAACCATTTATACTATTAACCAGTCTAAAATAAATGTGTCTTAGACCGGTTATCTCAGTAACCAGTCTAAAATATAAAATCTTTAATTGTTTTAGACTGGTTATTGTAGAACAGGTTTAAATAATCTTTTTTAGACTGGTTATTATAATAACCGGTCTCTCAACTTATTTATAATTATGAAAATGCTACCGTACATTTCTTTTAGATCTCATCCAGTGTGTCTTTAGGGTATAAGGCTTAGCATGCATTTAAAGTAGGTTTGTAAGACCTGCTGGGCAATCCAAACTTGAGATTTTGGATAATGACTCGACGCATGAGATTCCAGGAGTGACCCGATGTATGAGATTTTGAGCATTATCATGAAGAGGTTGTAAATCTTGAGAATAATGGGATAATTAGTCCCAAGGCAATAAGACCCAATTAGCTCACAAATCGAAATGATACAAATTATATGTCCATTTTGAAGCTTGACAAGTCAACTTCAAAACTGGAAAGTTTCAGAATTTTTAGAGCCCATTTGCCTATTCAAAATGTCCACATAAACCAACTGCCCTGCACAGAACTACACTTGACATTTTTTCCAATTTCCAACCAATGTGTCTAATGGCTCCAAAATCAACAATCAAACCTATTCCCATACAATTTTCACAAGGAAACCATTGGAATTACTAAAACAACCAAATTCCCATCACACATTCTTAAAAAATGTTTATTCAGCAATAATTGTATCCACTTTTGAAGTCATTACCCCTTAATCCCATTTTTGGTTCATTACAAATATCCCCCCGTAAAATAAATTTCGTCCCCAAAATTTGTCACACAACTTGAGCCATAAAATCTGGATAACGCCTTGGCATATCCGCTTCTACTTCCCAAGCTACTTCGCCCTGAGTCATTCCCTTCCAGATAACCTTCACATACGGAATGCTTCTGTGTCTGAGCCGTCATTCCTCTCTATCAATGATCTTCTCTGGCTCTACCGCATAGTGAAGTTGTCTAGTAATTTGACTTCTTCATACTCAACAATGTGAGATGGATCTAGGTAGTACTTCTTCAGTTTGGAAATGTGAAACACATCATGGAGTTTGATCAAGTTTGGGGGTAGGGCTACTCGATACGTAATAGGCCCAATTCTCGCAAGAATCTCAAAAGGACCTATATATCTCGGGCTTAGCTTCTTTCGATTGATAGCTCTCCCAATTCCAGTGACTGGAGACACCCTCAAGAACACATGATCACTGACCTCAAACTCTAGAGGCTATCTTCTCTTATCAGTGTAACTTTTTTGTCCACTCTATGCTACAAGGAGACTCTTTCAATTGGTTCAAATCTATGCTGAGGTTTGTTCAACAAGATCCGGCCTGTAAAGTTTCCTCTCAGATAACTCACTCTAACATAAGGGTGATTGGCACTTCCTCCTATACAACGCTTCAAATAGTGCCATATGAATGCTCGCATGATAGCTATTGTTGTAGGTGACCTCGGCAAGTGGAAGAAAGTTATCCCAATTCCCTTTAAAATCGAGGACACAAGCTCACAACATATCTTCCAGCGTCTGAATAGTTCTCTCTGACTATCTATCTATCTGAGGATGGTAGGCCATACTAAATCTCAACTGAGTACCCAGGGCCTCATGCAAAGCCCTCCAGAATCTCGAAGTGAATTGGAGATCTTTGTCAGAAATGATATTCTTCGGTATGCCATGAAGTTTCACAATCTCTCAAATGTAAATCTCTGCCAGTTTGTCTGGAGAGTAACCAGTATTGATCGGTATGAAGTGTCCCGACTTCATTAACTAGTCCATAATCACTAAGATCGCATCATAGTTCCTGATACTGGGTAATCCCACAACAATGTCCATGGTCACACACTCCCATTTTGATTCCAGAATCTCCGGACTTTGCAGGAAACCTGGTCTCTAGTGCTCAATCTTTACCCTTTGGCAAGTAAGACACCGCACCACATATTTCATCACATCACTCTTCAATCTCAATAACTAATACACAGATTTCAAGTTATTGTACATTTTGGTCATTTCGAGGTGAAGAGTATACCGACTCTTATATGCCTCATCAAGGATCTTCTACCTTAACTCTGCCTTAAGTGGAACACAAATTCTCTTTTGATAATAAACCAATCTACTAGGCGACAAATCATAGTTTTGAGCTTCTCCCTATTAGATTCTAGCTCAAATTCTCTGCATCCGATCATCTTGCCTTTGAGCTTCTTCAATCACAGCTCTCAAATCACTTTCCCCTTAGGAAATAGTGTAATTGGCATAGACGATCTAGTTCGACAAATTTATATCTTAGAAATCTAACTTCCCTTCCTGTATCTCATTGCTGCCACAAGCACTATCTTTCAACTAAGAGCATCTGTGACTACATTTGCTTTACCTGGATGATATTTGATTTCTAGGTTGTAGTCCTTAAGCAACTCTATCCATCGACGCTATCTCATATTCAATTCTTTTTGGTTGTACAGACACTTGAGACTCTTGTGGTCACAGTACAGTTCTACCATCACACCATACAAATAATGTCGCCAAAATTTCAAAGCAAACATAATTACTGCAAGTTCCAGATCATGGGTGGGATAGTTCATTTCATAAGGTTTGAGTTGTTATGAGGCATAGGCTACCACACGTCCCTGCTGTATGTAACCGGTCTTAAAATTATTTTTAAGACCGGTTATTAATATAACCGGTCTTAATATTTTATCGTAATTACAAAAATGCCACCAGTCATATTTTTTAGACCTTATCCGATGTAACCGGTCTAAATGTTGCAGTCTAAAAACCCTTTTCTGTACTATTGCATCCCTGCTGTATAAGAACACACCCCAATCCCTGCTTACTCGCATCACTATACACAACATAAGTCTAGCTAGGATCAGGTATAATCAACATAGATGCCGTAGTCAATCTCTCCTTCAGCTTCACAAAGCAATTTTTACATTTCTCATCCCACACAAACGGCTGATCCTTTCTCGTGAGTTTGGTCATCGGCTAAGCAATACGAGAGAAATTCTGAATGAAAATCCGGTAGTAACCAGCAAGACCCAGAAAAATGCATACCACAGTAATAGTTCCTGGCCTTTTCCAGTCCAGTACTTCTTCGACCTTATTGGGATCTATGAAGACCCCTTCTTGCAAGATAACATGGCCTAGGAATTTTACTTCTGGTAGCCAGAACTCATACTTACTCAGTTTGGCATAGAGCTGCTTCTCACGTAATATATTTAACACAATCCTGAAATGATGCTCATGCTTCTCCTTACACTTGGAGTATATCAATATGTCATCAATAAACACAATAACAAACTGATCTAAATACTGTCAAAAGACATGTTTATGTAATCCATGAATATCGCTGGTGCATTGGTTAGCCCAAATAGTATCACCAAAAACTCATAATGCCCATATCTCATTCTGAAAGTAGTTTTTGGAACATCTTTTGCCTTCACACGCAAATGATGATAACCCAACCTTAGATCAATCTTCGAAAACATACACGAACCAGATAGTTGATCTAGAAGGTCATCGATTCTTGGGAGAGGGTACTTATTCTTAACGGTAATCTTGTTCAATTCCCTATAGTCAACACGCAAATGTTAACTCCCGTCTTTCTTTTTAATAAACAAAACTGGAGCTCCCTACGGTGATACGCTGGGTCTAATAAACCCTTTCTCAAGCAAATCTTCAATATGCTTCTTTAACTCCGCCATTTCATTTGGAGCCATATGGTATGGGGCCTTTAAAATAGAACCACTCTAGGCACAATCTCAATTGGGAACTAAACTTCCCTTTCAGGAGGCAATTCGCTAAGATCGTTCAGAAATACCTCAGGGAATTCATTTACCACAGGTATACCATTCAGAGTTTTATCGGTCTCTCCTTGCAAAGAAAAGAATACCATATACCTCTGGCACCCCTTCTCTAAATATTTCTCAGTCTTCGTTGTTGAAAGGAAATTCATACAGGCATTCACATCATCTACCATTTGAGAAGCAGGATATGCTATCCTCTTGTTCCCACAATCAAGCAACACATTGTTTGCCGTTAACCAATCAAAACCCAGAATGACTTCTAATTGGTAAAGCGGCAGACAAATCAAATCCACAGTAGACTCATGCCCTCCACGATTATGACACAGTTCAAATAGGCTTCAACAGTCACAGCCTTGACACCCATCGTTATTGACACAACTAAATCAAATGTCAATTTTTGCACTTGCATACCTAGGCACTTCACACAATCATAAGCAATAAAGGAATGACTTGCACCCAAGTTGAACAATGCTTGCAATATATTACCATTAAGAAGAACATTACCTTGAATGAGATTAGGGGACTTTCAGGCTTCCTCGTGAGTCATCGCAAATACCCTGCCCTGAGTCCTCAGTCTTTACTTTGCCAGCGGCTATTGACAATCTCTAGAAAGATGTCCCGATTGTTTATAATTAAAGCAGATCATTTCGCCCCGACAATTTCTACCATGATGTGGTTGATTACAATAAGGACATACCCACTCTATCACATATCTCTGAGGCTCACAATCTGGGTTGGTAGGGCTTCTTACCAGTACCCCATGATAAAGAAGATCCTTGGCCCTTCCGCTTTAGAGAGGTATTACCCTTACTAGGTTCACTCCGGCTACCAGTACCCTTAGCTGGATACAAGTCCCTTAAATTGTTCTCAGTAATTCTGCATTATTCAACTGCCTTACTAAATACGATAAACTGGTAGGTGGCTAGTCTCTTTCTCATTTCTTGCCTTAACCCACGTATCAACATGTTTGAACTCCACTCTTATCATCCATTTTTTGTAGATACGAGGAATATCTAGATAGCCAGATAAAGCGAGAGAGATAATCGTCGAAAGTTTCTGTGTCACCCTGTTTAATTGAGAGGAATTCAGTCTCCTTCTCCAACTGCACTAACTTAGGAAAGGTTTTTTCATTAAATTTCTATTGGAGCAACTCCCAGGTTAGTGGTACGTTTCTGCTCCGCAGTGTTAGGGCGATAATCCTTTACCAACGATCAGCATCCTCTTCTATCTTGTATATAGCCAGGCGAGGCTTTACCTTATTCCGGTATTCAAGAACCTCAAAAATTTTCTCCAGCCGATTCAACCAATCTTCAGCTGCTTAGGGATCAAACCTCCCTCTGAACACCGGAGGTAAGTGGTCGCAGAATCTTGAAACCTAGTATTGAAGATCCCTTTCTTCTCTAACTGGAATCCCATGTGATTCTTGGTTTGGTCTAGTATGAGGAGGTGATTATGGTAGTCGTGTCGATCCTTCTGTAGTTTCTTCTAGTAGTGTCTTTTCATGGGTCTCTTCCTGTGTGGACTAACCCCGACCCTCATGCTGTTTAGCTTTCTCTTCTATGAGTTCTTCTCTCAACTCAACAATCATATCCCTCTAATCTTTAATCAGACCTGTCAATTCTTGCATAAGGTCCGGTGGATTGTCATTGACCACCTCCACCTTAGGGTTTATTTGCTGTACTTTAGGGTGACCTTTTGTTTTCTTCATTCTATAAATAACTCACCCAATAATATCACAAATAAAGTATACACATATGTCCATAAAGCTGATATATATCCATAACAGCAAAACAGACATGTGTATACACAATAATCACTCACAAATCATCTTCTACCCCTATAACCAAGACTAAGGAACTATCATAGCAACTCTACCTTTGTATGGAACTACAGCTCTGATACCAAAATGTAACCCCTTACCTCAAAAATCATAATTATGATTTGAGAATGCGTAGTTAAAATGAATTAGAGATCGATAGATAATTAAAACTTATTTCTTCCTTTTCTACCAGTATGGTTTTCACAAATTCTTTCAAAATTCCTTCCATATCCTGGTCAATTGCAAACTTTGAATATAATTACTCTGTGCAGTTAAATCATACTTATATATATCAGAGTGTACAACAAAAATCCTGGCAACTCTCAGGTTGATATATATGTACATACTAAAGGTATTTAGGGGATTACACAACCGTATCCAAAAATACTATTTACTGAATACATAGTGATCCTCAATCCAAATATGACAACCAACTAAAATCTATGTTTGAGCTATCTGCCTTGGGTCGTCTCCTTTCCCTTAGAGCCACTTGCCCTATCTGAAGGTTAGTCAAAGGAAAGAATGAGATTCAAGAGAATCCCAGTATTAACAAATCACTCATTCCATACATGATCACACAGCATGCACGTAAATCACCAAACAACAGCAGCAATACACAACACACCCCACCCTCATCCCCTTTTACTATAGGGACGGCACGCAGTCCTTACCTGAACCGTTGTTAGCTATTCAGGGATTATTGGCGTGGCGGTACCTACACAGAGCCTTATGGCTCATATAGCCTTTTGGCTTCACAAATAGCCTTTCAACCCACAAATAGCCTTTCGGCTTTCACATATCCACAGGTTTTGCAGCATCAAAAATCATCACAAGCCAATTATATAACACTCATACAATACATCACATATAGTATAAGAGAAAGAGTCACTACATTGTTCTTTCCTGACTGGCGTCGGCACAAGCTACTCGCGATCAGGGCAAATGTCGAATCCTATAATTCTAAATGCATCATTTAGACACATCCATAGTGATTCCTATTATATGAGTCTATAATGAAAATTTAAAAAAATACCCCCATGGACCCGGCCTGAGCTCGTCGTACCTGTTCCGGCTGCATCTTTCATGAAATTCCAACCTAGGCTATTCTAGCATATTTTCACCTATGGAATCCATCTCTGGACTCAAAATTATCAAATTCAATGTCAAAATACAATTTGCACTTGGCAGCCCCACCTTAAGGGTTTCAGGGGCATTTTCGTAATTATGTTTTTTCGGCCTTTTCTGAAAAAGTGACCAACTGCAACCCCACCTAATTTTTCGTTCTGAACACAATGGAACCATTAAATCATTGAAAATCCAACTCTAAGGCCCTCTAACAGCCCTAGCCAAAATTCACAAATATTCCTGGAAAAATTGGGGTTTTTCGGTTTCGGCACTGTAGACGTTTTTCTTTCTAATCCTAATCACTTTATTAACTATTATATTAGGTTACAACTACCGTTTAGGCTAAAATTGGGTAGCATAATCCTTAGGCAACTCACTTTCCAAAATTTAAAACCAACGGCAATCCAGCAAAATTTCACTAATTAAATTGCCCACAGCAGCCAAAATAGTTAATATACGAAGGTTTGAATGTTACCTTTCGCTTCCTTTCGGCTCTTCTTGACTTGACTGAAACCCTAAGCCCTTCCATAACCAAATTTGTGCCTCACAAACTTTAAAATACATGGAAGAATAGCTTAGGAGCAATATTATACGCATTAGGTATGAATTCACCGAAGAAATCGACGTACCTTGCAAATTTTCTTCCCTTTCTCTCTTTAAATGCTCTCAAACCTCTCTTTCTCTCCTATGGCTGCTACAACATGACAGAAATAAGAAGAAGAAGAAGATAGGAAATATTTCATAGTCCATGTTGATGTCATCTTTTCATGAGCTGATGTTGTAATTCTCTATTTTCTTCATTTTCTGATTTTCTACCTAATCTTTGAAAAATCATAACTAATTCTAAAAAAATTGAAATAGAGCGGTTCCAAAGGCTATAAAATGCTTATTGAGTCTAGTTTCAAGAAAAAAATATAGCATTTTACTAGCTGGAAGTATATTATTCCCAGAGTTAATTTCTTTGACCGCTGCTCCAAAAAATAATCAATTTTGCTGGGCAAACCTAAAAAATTCGTAACTCTTAGCTCACAAATCGAAATGATACAAATTATATGTCTATTTTGAAGCTTGACATGTGACTTTAAGACTGGAAAGTTTCCAAATTTTTAGACACCATTTTCCCATTCAAAATGTCCATACAAACCAACTACCCTGCACAGAATTACACTTGACAGACTTTTCAATTTCCAACCAATGTGTTCAATGGCTCAAAAATCAATAATCAAACCTATTCCCATACAATTTTCACAATGAAACCATTGGAATTACTAAAAGAACCAAATTACCATCACACATTCTCCAAAAGTATTTATTAAGCAATAATTACATCCACTTTTGAAGTTATTAGCCCTCAATCCCATTTTTGGGTCATTACACCCAGTTTAGCAAGAGTCCCAGGAATAAAGATGTGCTATCAGTGTAGTTTTGCAATATGGTAGTCTCATTATGTGACATTTTTAAATAGGCAAATGATGTCTAATGCATATGATATTTCGAGGATGAAAATAAACTTACAAGCTTTAATTTGATAGGTCATATAGGTCATTTATAGCTATACATAAAGAGTTATGAATTTTCAAAGTTAGCCCAGTAAAACTGGCTAGCTTCTATGACAGCGTCCAAAATTGAAAATTCTGGGAATTATGAGCTTCCAGTTGGCTAAAGACTATATTTTTCCCTAAAAATAGACTTAATAAGGGTCACATTGCCTTTAAAATCACACCAATTGGATCTCTATATAAAAAGATATGAATTTTCAAAGTTTAATGAAAATTCTGCCTATATTTCTAGTAAGTGCGAAATGGAAATAAGTGTAAGGGCAAAAGGGTTATTTTACCAATAAAACAAGAAGCCATCTATTTTTCCCTTTAATTGTGATAAATTTTGGCTGAAGTTGGGAGCAAGAGAAAAATAATTTGCTTAGCTCACATTACATTAATGCAAGAGGAAAAATCCTTGGCCAAGTAAAATTTAGAGTTGAAAAGTCAAAAGCTAAGTGTCATAAAGCAAAGTCTTACATGTTAGTTACAATGGAATACAAAAAAATATTACAAGACCATTTTCTCTTGTCCTTTCAAGGTGCTTTATGGTTAATAAAGGAAAATGAAGGGAAATACATTTACTTGGTCTATATTAAGTCAAAAGAAAGAAAAATTCATGACCATGTATTTGCATTAAACAAATAATATGTTAAAAGTAGGTAGAGGTAAATGGATAAATTGAATATCCTTCCTCTTCCTTTATCATTTTCATGCAGTAGCTACAAAATAAAGAGAGAGAGTTCAAGAGCATTTGAAGAAGAACAAGAAGGGTCTTAGGCTTCCAAGAGCAAAATCAAAGGTAAGAGCTTGTAATCTTAGTGATTTTGCTTCTTAATCAGCATGGAACTTCCTCTAACCTCTCCTCCTTCTTGAAAATCATGGTTAGTAAGCAAAATCTCAAGGGGGAGAGTATGAATAGTAAAGTCCTAGAGAGAGAAAGTGGTGAAACCAAGAGGTAATCACCCTAAACCTCATTATCTTGTTGATTCAAGGTTGTATGTTGTTGTTATAGTTTGATTTGTGGTTGTTTTGCTTGGTTTGTGTTTTGGGATGACCAAACCCTAAGGGGCAGCACTACCCAAATTGCCTCTAATCATGTGCAATTAGTAATTAAATGGTTAAACATGGGATTATGAGTGAAAAGAAGGAGGTTTATGGATTAGAATCAAGAAACTCCAGTTTCCCCTTTTTATTGTGAAATTCGTCCATCTACTGTTCACCTAGGGTCAAAGCTTGAACTTGCTCATTTTAATGATTCCATTGGATTTAGAAGGCAAAATTTTATAGGTATACATAAGTTCATGATTTTTGGATGAATGTATGCAAATCTGGAATTTTTAGATGTTTAAAGTACATGTTGTTTGCTTGTTTTACTGGAGGTAGTGTTAATGTACAGTGAATCTTATGGGTCAAACCTAGTCTAAATGCTATGAAACTTTCTAGGCTTAAATTAGATATGTAGAGCTTTAATTTGATAGCTATTATAAGCAATTTGGACTAGTGGATTGAAAGTTATGGATTTTTGAATTTGCGCCCTATTTTAGGGAATGTAATCTGGAATAATGTGGGAATTTCATGGAATTCTATAATTTTGTGGTTGTAGATGGTAGTGGTTTATATTTTTTTCATTTTAGAGGACTTAAAGAGCTTTCCACAGAACTTGGAATTACTCCATTTGGAGTTTTATAGATTAAGTTATGATTTTTGGAAGTTTATCCAAGAAACAAAACAGTTTTTTGCCGTAGCCAAAATGTTTCTTACCTTTTAATGGCCGTAGCCAAAATGCTTCTAACCTCCTTTGGCCATAGCTAAAGAATTCTTGGCTATGACCAAGACCCCAAATTCCAATATTTCATATATTTTTGATAAACAATGAATTGTTTAGCCATTCTAACTTCTTGGACATTGTTATACACTTCCAATAACTTGCTATTATGGCTCTAATTATGTGATTGGGTATCTAGGGCCATGAGAGGTCAAAGAAGAGGAAATGGAAGAATTTCCAAGATGCTATAATGGTTGGAAGAAAAGGGAACCAAAGAAGGACTTAAAGACATAAGGTAGGGAACTTTCCTAACTTGCACAACTTGATATGCATGCTTGTGTATTGATGTGTTAATTGCTTTGATAAATTGTATGAAGCATATTTGAATGAGTGAAGTTCTATTTGTACTTATGATATAGCCATGGGTGTATTATAAAGCATTGAGCATGCATATCTCATTATGTTAGCATGAGTTTATGTAAGCAAGCTTGTCATGCATAAAGCATTTCTTGTATGATTTTTTAGCACTGTTCGCTACTGAGATTCTCTCAAATATCACTCTCCCTCTATAACCTCCTGCCGTAATTATATCCGAAATACGTCAATTAAGTAAAATAGAGAGCCATAAGAAACAAAACTTATTTAAAATCCCATCTTCATGATAGGGTTTTCACAAATACTTTTTGAAACACAAATAGCCTGGTCTCATATTCACCTTCTGAATACAATTACCACACGAAGATAAATAACATTTATTACAATCAGAGTGCACAACATAATCCCAGGCAATCCCGGGTTCCCTTCATTAACTCAAGCTTTACAAGGCACATTCGCCCATTACAAGCCCTCATATAGGGATTACACAACATCTTCTCAAATACATATCCAAATACACATTCAAAACATATACACATCCCACATAATCCAATATATATCCAAATATCCAAATAGACAGTTATCCCAACAATGATCGATAACCAACTATCAAATCTACGACCCGAAGGAGTCCTCGCCGCCCTTGGCTGCTTGCTCCATCCTCGATCCACCTAACCTGTCTAAAATATTGGTAGGGGAGTGTGAGATTCGAGAGAATCTCAGTAGGTAAACATTACCAATATGCATGCAAGATAGATGTTTAATGCATGACATGCTTGCATAACTCATGCACACACACAATAACAAATCTGTAAGCTCAGTTCTTCAAACAACATACATATAGCCATAGCATAAATTGAAACATAGCTTCAAATCATTCATACATGTTTCACATAATCAAGCAAAGCAATAACATAGATCAACACACTAACACAAATATCAGAGCATACAGGAGATGTAAGTTCCCTACCCTCTTTCCATGTGTGCTCCAGCAACGGCTACTCACGATCTGACGAACATCGAACCATGATCAGGGCGACTATCCAACCCTATAACCAAAATCATGGACATAGGGTTAATCCCTTTTCCAATTCCTCAACATATAAACACTTAATGTTGGTTATCATTTAACACCTTTAGGTGGCTACTCAAAGCCCAAACACATGCCTAAAGGCTTGGAAAAACACTTGACCAAAGACCATCTTTAAAAACCTCAAAACTACATTTTTCAAATGGTTGGCCGCGGCCAACCCCATCATGGGTCGCTGCCAACAGATGGTCAGAAAGTCCTGGGCAGCGGTCAACACTTATGGGCTGCGGCCAGAGACAGGTCAGAAACATTTAGGCCGTGACTAGAGCCTCATGGGCCGCAGCCAGAGACTGGTCAGAAGGTTTTGCGTCACGGCCAAATTCATGTGCCACGGCCTACCAAAGACTTGACTCCTGGCACAATTTCCAACAACCATAACTTGGTCCACATAACTCAGAATGACCCAAACTTTATATCAATGGAAAGCTTGCAATACGAACTACAAATCTGGAAATATCACATCATTCTAATACCATTTACAGTATCAAAATACCATGCAAAGTTGGCCCCTTACACAACATTTCAAACTTAGCCAAATTCTAGATTTCACAGCTTTCACAATTTTGGCTTTTTTGTCTCTAATGGTCCCAATTTCACACCAAACACCATTTACACAAAATTTTTCACAAGGAAACCTTTGAAAACACTAAAGCAACCAAATTCACATTATATTGACATGTTTCCACAACATTTTACTACATGTCTCTATAAAACACAATGCAAATACCATATTACAAACCTTTCCAATCCAAGTTTCCAAACCAATTCTAATGACATCATAACACATTATGACACCATTTTCAACACAAATCACTATCTAATTCCACTATTTAGAAATCATCATAAAATTAGGGCAAAATTCCATAGTCCATAATACTTAACAAATAATCACAAAACTTAGATCAAAAGGCTTCAAATACTCACCTCTTCCTCTTTCCCAAACCAATTCCTTAATTCTTCATCTTTCTAAATTTCCTCAAGCCATCAAACACCTCCTTTCACAAATCTAAAACCATAAGATAAAGCTCTCATCAATATGATTAAGATTAGTGATACGGATGATTTAACCATTAGAGGCCATTACACAAGCCAAAACTCACCTTGTTTCTTCCCTTTCCTCCCCCCAAGCTTGCGTCCATGGAGAATAGAGAGAGAGAATGGAAGAGGATGAAGAAGTAGATTTTTGGGGCTGCCAATGGTCTTGGCCAAAATTAAAAGAGAGGAGAGAGGGATAGTGAGTTGAAATCTTGACCGAAGATCAAGGGTCCACATCTTGCCAAGTGTCACTTTCTTGATCCACCAACCATGAGTTCACAAACCCACACATATACTTGATTCCACCCTTTGATCTATTACACAATCAATCTCAACCATTGATCTTCAAGTTACCAATAAGTTCCCTCTTTAGTAACTGGCCAATTGATCGGTAACTTTGTTAGATCCCATATGTTTTGATGATAACAAAGATTGGATCAATGATATAGAAAGATTTGATAACAAATAAATGAATTTTTGAACAAAGGGGCAAAGCATTACTTGAAGTAAGCACTGGAGTAATAAACAAATTTTGTGAAGGCTTACTCGAGTAGCCACTCAGGTAAGGGAAGCTATTACTCGAGTAAGCACTCAAGTAAACACAGAGAATTTCATCCAGTGAAGTGTTGCCAAAATTTGGACGAAGTTACTCGAGGGATCACTCGAGTAATTTGTAAAGTTATATAGGCCATTACTCGAGTAGCTACTCGAGTAACATGATTTGCAAAGGCATCACTCGAGTAACCAAGGTAAAACTTTTCCAGTAACTCTCGGCCAATTAATGCAACAATTTACTTAAGTAACCATGTGAGAAAAGGCACTACTCGAGGGACCACCTGAGTAATCTGCAGAGTTATTTGAAGCATTACTCGAGTAGCCACTCAAGTAATCAGAAAGCAAACTCTCGACCAAGAATTTGATACAATTACTTAAGGGAGTAATCGAGTAATCTGTCGGGTTATTTGAAATCTACTAGAGGGACCACTCGAGTAAGGTATGAAGAAAAGCGAAGGCCACTCGAGTAACTAGATTACTAGAGTCAGCACCCGATTAACGTGTGAAGGTAAAGATATAGCCACTCCAGTAGCCACTCAAGTAATCAGGTATTTCCAAGGCTTGTACTATATCTCACTCCATGTCTTACCCGAGTAATATCTAATAGAAAATGTTGAATTACGCACAGCCATATTTTTGATAGGTTTACTCGAGGGACTACTCAAGTAACAAACTTGATCACTCGAGTAGCCACTCGAGTAAGGCAGTCCAGAAATTATGCTTTTCATCGAATGTTTATTAAATTGTTATCTATATTATTAACTCTTCATTGCATTAGTATCCTAAGTACATTTGCAGAGAAACAATGAAGAGATCATGCAGGAATTGAAAAGTCAAATAAAAGTCTGAATGTTCACCTACCGCTACCTACTGCTACCTACCACAAATGGATAGTTTTCAAATTCGAAGAATAGTCAACCGTTGCTGTGTGACTCTAACGGACATATTTCAATTGCTTCCAATGGACACTAAAAATCATCTATATATATGAAGCAATTAAAGAAAAGAAAATAAGACACAAGAACTGGGAATACATTGATCAACACACTCTTAGTACTTTATTTTTCTTATACTCATTCATTATACTTCAGTGATTATATATTTGCACTGTGAGAGAATTTTTCATTACAAACTCAATATTTGTTATTGAGACAACTTAAGGTAGTGGAACCTTGAGTTGGGGATTTGATTACAATGTGTAAAGGGGAGCGAGTGTCCAGGTGAAGGAACTTGCTCTATACTGAGGTGCCAAGAACCCACTGAATCTTAGAAAATATAGTGAAACTCTCAGAGATGCTCTAAGGACTGGAGTAGGTCAAAGTGGTTGTGACCGAACCAGTATAACTCCTAGTATACACTTCGGTGATATTTCTCTATGCTCTCAACTGCTTTAAATATTCTATCAATTTTCTTATTCCCAACAAAGTTTCTGGTATCACCCAATTCACCCCCTATTGGGTGAAACGCTTACACTAACATTTGGGATAAGAGTATAGGACTTATTGTTAAGGTTAACAGCCTAAGAAGGATCTAATGACAAGTATGGGTTAAGGCATTCTTCCCGAAGGAGCTTCTATTACAAGACCTTCGGATTTCAATAGCGAACACTTCTCATTCTGGAAAGCAAAGTTCAGAGCCTTCATAATGGCTACTGAATATAGGCTATGTGATGTATTTGAGAGTGGAAACTACAAACCTGAAAAGATTGTAGATTCACAAATAGTTCCCAAGACACCAGCAGAATAGGATGAGAATGACAAGAAACTCATTACACTCAACAGCAAAGCAATTCTAATGATTCAAAGTGCCTTGAGTCAAAATGAATACTTCATAATCTGCATACTCCCAACAGCTAAAGAAATATGGGAAGCCTTAGAAATAGCTCATGAAGGAACTTCGGGAATAAAAGAAAACCAGATCAATACTCTGGTTACTGAGTTTGATTTACTTCGAATGAAATCAGGTGAGTCGATAGCTGAATTTGAACTTAGATATCCTCACCTTATTAATCAACTTGCGGCACTTGGAAAAGTCTATGATCAACATACCCATGTATGAAAGATTTTAAATATTCTTTCTAAAGACTGGGAGGCAAAGGTCACTGCAATTGAGGACGCAAAAGGTGAATCAATGCGATTGATTGCTTCTCTATTTGGAAGCCTTTTAAAATATAAAAGAAAATTAAAGTTCAAACGAGAACTAGATGATATTACCGACAAGAAGAAAAAAGGTCTAGCACTGAAAGCAAAAGAAGAAGAACAAGATGAAGATGAAGAGCTTGACGATGACGAAATGGGCCTAATCATAAAACAATTCAGAAAGTTTTATAAGAAAGGCCAAGGATTCAAAAAATTTCAAAAATGAGGAACAAGCAATAAAGAACATATCATCTGCTATGAATGTAAAAAGCCAAGACATTTCAAATCAAAATGTCAAGAACTAATTCAGAAGAATAAAGAAAAGAGAAAAGGCAAATTCTACAACAAGAAGAAAGCCTTTGTATCTACCATATGGGGAGATAGTTCTTCTGACGAAGAAAGTAATAAAGAGGAAGTATCCAATATCTGTCTAGTTCCTTAAGAGGAAACAGAAGAAGAGGTAATTGATTCTGATCCTACCTATAATGAATTACTTTCCAAATATAATGCTTTATATTCTAAATTCTTCAAAGTAGTTAAAGAAATAGTTGTTTTCAAAAAGAAAAAGAAAGCTCTTGAAGTATAGCTTAAAGAGAATTTTGAAAAGGATTGTGAAAATTGCAGTTCTTTGAAAAAAACACTGATCTTACTAAATCTCTTGAAAATTTCACTAAAGGAAGTGAAATGCTAAATGTGATTTTAAAAGCTCAATGATTTGTGAATGATCGGTGTGGAATTGGATATGATCCAAAATCAGACAGAAGGAAAGGAAGAAAGAAAGCTGGATGTAAATCATACTTGAATTATTTTTTAGCATTCTGTATATACTTCAAATCCTTTTTGCACATTGTAATTATTGTAACAGAAAAGGTCATTATAATTCATCATGCATTCAAAAGAAGAAAGGAAATATAGGAACCTACAAATAGGTACCTAAAGGTTCATATGTTCTGAAAAATTTTTGTACTAACCCAAAAGGACCCAAAAAGATGTGGGTACCTAAGACTTAATCGTATTTGATTGCACATATGTCATAAAGCATCCAAAAACAACAAGTGGTACATAGACAGTGGATGCTCTAGACATATGACCGGAGATTTTGAAAGTTTTACCACACTGCAACCTAATGAAGGTGGAAAGGTAAAATTTGGATGAAATCAATCTGGGAAAATAGCAAGAATTAGTAAAATCAAAAATGATAAAGGAATACAAGTTAAATATGTATATTATGTTGAAGGCTTGTGTCATAATTTGCTGAGTGTAAGTCAAAGTGCAGATAAAGACAACTGGATAATATTTGATTCAGAGGAATGTCTGATTGTCAACAAGAAAGACTTACAAACTTGATAAGAAAAATATCAAGGCCAAGCTCAGAGCAAAAAAGGGAAGGTAACTGCTATACACTTGATATCAATAAAAATAACTCTGAAAATTGTTTTCTAAGTAATGTCGATGAAAGTTGGTTATGGCATAAGAGACTAGCTCATGTCAACATGCATCAACTAGGCAAACTACTCAAAAAGGATTTAGTTCTTGGATTACCCAAAGTAAGTTTTAAAAATTATTTGATTTGTGACGCATGTCAAAAGGGTAAACAAACTAAATCATCTTTCAAATCAAAAAATGAGATTATAACAAATTGACCACTTCAATTGATACATATGGATTTTGTTGGTCCAGCAAGAGTTAAAAGCCTTGGTGGCAACTTATATTCATTGGTCATTGTTGATGATTTCTCTAGATTTATATGGACTATCTTTCTGTCATCAAAGGATGAAACCTTTGCAGAATTCATTATTTTTGCCAAGAAAGTACAAAATGAGAAGGTATGTCCATTGCAGGTATCATGACAGATCACGATGGAGAATTTGAAAATCAAGCCTGTAAAGAATATTGTGATACTAATGGCATTGATCACAATTTCTCTACTCTAAGGACACCATAACAAAATGGAGTCATGGAACGTAAGAATAGAGTACTCACTGAAATGGCTAGAGCAATACTAAATGAAAAGAATGTGTCTCAAGTTTTCTGGGCTGATGTAATGAGCACAGCATGCTATATTTCAAATAGAGCTTACATTAAAACAGAACTTTGAAAGACACCATACGAGGTATTTAAAGGAAGGAAACCAAACCTTGCTTATTTACACATCTTCGGTTGTAAGTGTTTCATTCATAATAATGGTAAAGATAACTTAAGAAGATTTGATTCTAGAATAGATGAAGGAATTTTCCTAGAATATTCTAACTGAAGTAAAGCATACAGAGTTTTCAATAAACGAACATGTATTGTTGCACAATCAATTTACGTTGTATTTGATGACTTGAATCCTCTGACAAAACTATTGATGATGAGTAGGAAGCTGTTTTAAATCAAGAAAATGGTCAATCTATTTCTAAATCTCTTGTTCCAGAAATTGATTAAACCAAGGAAGAAGATCAGTCACTAGTATAACCTAAAGCCTGAAAATACAATAGGAGTCATCCCCTATATCAAGTCATAGGAGATGTGAATGAAGGAGTCAAAACCAGAAATAGAATTTTCAATAAAGTGAGTTGTTTTGCATTCACTTCTGAAATTAAACCTTTTAACATTGATGAAGCTCTATCAGACAATAATTGGGATATAGCAATGCAAGAAGAACTAAACCAATTTGAAAGAAATCAAGTTTGGCATTTGGTACCCCGACCTAAGGATCATCCGATCATTGGCACTAAATAGGTATTCAAAAACAAAATTGATGAATCTGCAATAATTGTCAGAAACAAGGCATGATTGGTGGCCAAAGGCTATAATCAGGAAGAAGGAATTGATTATGAGGAAACGTATGCTCCAGTGGCTAGATTGGAAGCTATACGAGTACTCTTAGCCTTTGCATGCATCAAAGGATTCAAACTCTATCAAATGGATGTAAAGAGTGTATTTCTAAATGGCTACATCATGGAAGAAGTATATGTAGAGCAACCTCCAGGTTTTGAAGATGTAACCCAACCTGACCATGTTTTCAAACTCAAAAAGGCTTTATATAGTTTAAAACAAGCTCCTAGAGCATGGTACAAAAGGCACAATAAATTTCTTATTGATCAAGATTTTGTATGAGGAAAAGTTGATAAAACACTTTTTACAAAATAAAAATGTGATGATATATTAATTGTGCAAATATATGTTGATGATATAGTTTTCGGTGCTACTAACGAAACTATGTGCAAAGAATTTTCTGAGATAATGTAGGGGGAGTTTGAGATGTCAATGATGGGAGAAATAAATTTCTTTCTCGATTTGCAAATCAAACAAAGAAATAATGAAATTTTCATATCTCAAACTAAATATTTGAGAGAGCTATTGAAGTATGGATTGGATGAAGCAAATGGAAGGGACACACCTTTGAGCTCAACCACATTACTTGATGAAGATGTCAAGGGAAAAGATTACAATATCACAAAATATAGAGGAATGATTGGATCATTACTCTATCTCACTACAAGCAGGCCTGACATTCAATTCAGTGTGGGTATATGTGCAAGATATCAATCGGCACCAAAAGAGTCACAAGCTGAAACCGTTAAATGAATCTTCTGATATCTTACTGACACGCCAGAATTGGGTCTCTGGTATCCTAAAGGAAGAAGTGAATATCTAGTTGCATACTAGACTCTGATCATGGAGGATACAAGACAAACATAAAGAGTATAAGTGGACAAGGCCAGTTTCTTAGAGGCTCACTTGTATCATGGGTTAGCAAGAAACAAACTACAGTGTCTCTTTCATTAACGGAAGCTGAGTATGTTGCTGTATCAGTTGTTATGCACAAGTAATATGGCTAAAGCAACAACTCCAGGATCTTGGTATATATTTGAAAGAAACACCAATATACTGTGACAACACTAGCACGATAAGCTGGGCAAAGAATCCTGTTCAACATTCCAGAACCAAGCATATTGATGTTAGACATCACTTTATCAGAGATTATGTCCAAAAGAAAGATATTAAAGTAATATTTATTCCAACTCATCTTCAACTAGCTGATATCTTCATAAATCCTCTTGCAAAAGATCAATTTTAATATATTAGACAAGAATTGGGAATGGTAAATCGCAATGAATTATAAGTTATTTAGTGTTTATAAAATGTTAGATGATATTATTTTTTGATGTTTTGATGATTACTAACTTAAGCTTCGGAGTTTCTAGCAATTTGTTTTGTAGGATGATAATAATCTATTTTAGAGTATGAATAGCAATGGTTAACAGAGGATAACATTACTGGAGTGATAACTTCAAGTAATGAACATTACTAGAGTGAAACTTCAAGTAATGAGCATTACTGAAGTGAGAACTTCAAGTAATAAGTATTACTGGAGTGACACTTTGAAGTAATGGATGCATTAGTTGAGTAGCCACTCGAGTAATGAACTTGGAAATGTGCCAGTGAAACATTAATTTCAAATGAAATGGCACAATGGCTGGAAATGAATAGTCAGAAGGTGAAGAGATAGCTTACCCGAGGGAGGCCTCGAGTGAACTTCAACATTACTCGAGTAAGGCCTCGAGTGAACCTGGGTTCAAATTTCAAATCAGTTCAGTTTCAGTTCAAATCTATTCTAAAGAGTCATCAAATGATCGAGGGAATATACATGGATAATTACAATATTATTCATACCAGGTACACTCTCAAATTTCCTGTATTTTAAAATTTTTTGTATGATTACGCTACCCAAGTGAAGCTGATGATTACTCAAGTCAGCCCTCGAGTGATGTCGGGCTCTAGGTTATTTCAACTCGATACTCAGTCATTTCTCATAAAAACTCCTCAAGTGATTCTCCTAGTGCTCTCACAAAACCTTTTCAAAATCTTTTTCTCTTCCCATAACAGTCAAAACCTAATGATTTACACCTTCAAAAACCTCTCAAATTGCACTAAATCATCTACCCTAAACACACGACACTCATCTTTGCTTTTCTGAAATATTTGATTTTCTCAAATCACAATGGTGAGGACAAAATCTCCCAATCTTAGCACTCCTTCTGAGTATTTTGAGCCATATCAACCCTCTGATTCACATTCCTCTCCTCCTACTAAGAAGAGGAAAATTTCTCCCAAACCAAAATCCAAGACCAAGCCGCAAGCTAAGCCTAAGGTGAAAAGGGCTACTCGAGTAACCAAGGTAAGAATCTTCAAGTAGCTCTCAGCCAAGAAATGCAACAATTTACTCGAGTGGCCACTCAAGTAACCATGTGAGAAATAGGCATTACTCGAGGGACCACCCGAGTAATCTGTAGAGTTATTTGAAGCATTACTCGAGTAGCCACTTGAGTAATCAGAAAGCAAACTCTCAGCCAAGAATTTGATGTAATTACTCGAGAGAGTAATCAAGTAATCTGCCAGGTTATTTGAAATCTACTCGAGGGACCACTCGAATAAGGTGTGAAGAAAAGTGAAGGCCACTTGAGTAATCAGATTACCAGATTGTACCCGAGTAACATGTGAAGGTAAAGACATGGCCACTCGAGTAGCCACTCGAGTAATCAAGTATTTCTAAGGTTTGACATATATTTCACTCCATTTCTTACCCGAGTAATATCTAATGAAAATTGTTGAATTACGCACTGTTATATCTTTGATAGGTTTACTTGAGGGACTACTCAAGTAACAAACTTGATCACTCGAGTAGCCACTCGAGTAAGGCAGTCCAGAAATTATACTTTTTATTGAATGTTTATTAAATTGTTATCTATATGATTAACTCTTTATTGCATTAGTATCCTAAGTACATTTGCAGAGAAGCAATGAAGAGATCATACAAGAAGTGAAAATTCAAATAAAAGTCCAACGTTCACCTACCGCTACCTACCGCAAACAGATAATTTTCAAATTTGAAGATTAGTCAACCGTTGCTGCGCGACTCTAACAGACATGTCTGAATTGCTTCTAATGGATGCTACAAATCATCTATATATATGAAGCAATCAAAGAAAAGAAAATAAGACACAAGAACTGAGAATACATTGATCAACACACTCTTAGTGCTTTATTTTTCTTATACTCATTCATTATACTTTAGTGATTATATGTTTTCTCTGTGAGAGAGTTTTTCATTACAAACTCAATATTTGTTATTGAGACAACTTAAGGTAGTGGAACCTTGAGTTGGGGATTTGATTACGTGCAAGGGGGAGCGAGTGTCCAGGTGAAGGAACTTGCTGTGTACTAAGGTTCCAAGAACCCACTGAATCTTGGAGAATATAGTGAAACTCTCAGAGACGCTCTAAGGACTGGACGTAGGTCAAAGTAGTTGTGACCGAACGGAATTTCTGGTATCACCCAATTCACCCCCCTCTTGGGTGAAACGCTTGCACTAACAAACTTTACTGTTTTTCCCCTGATTATGGCAATTCCTCTTGAATCACCACCAAACACATTCTTTTTATTTTATTTCACCATGCATACACCCTCCCTTTATTTTTTCTAATTTAGATAATAATCCATAATTGAACTCAAATACAGGGTTTCGGCATTGATCATAACACATTCGAATCTTAAATCATATCAGATTTTCCAAAAGGGTTATTTATCACCAACCATATCCACTTTTGGAGTCTTTAACACTTGATCAAAATTTAAGATCTTGTTAAACTAGGGCTTAGCAGTCTACTTATCTCAGGCTTATTATCTAGCCTCAAGTCTCAGAATTTTGGGTATTACACCCTCTCCCAACCTTATAGGTATGATACGTACAAAGAATGCATGAAGACATGCAATGGAGAAATATGAAGGAAAATCAAAGATTTAAGTGCAATGAACTATTTATGTACATAGATTAGATTTATGTATTTTTGAACATGAATGTATTTAAGAATAAGCATAGAAATGAGTAGCGAATCACTCTAATTGAATTAAATGAAAATAAACATCGATGAGTAATAATAAAGTTGCGAATCGCTAAAAGATCCTTCCACAAGATATTGAAATATTTAGAAAAACCCACTCAACTACTGGCTTGAACCATGTCTTGAGGTTGGAAAATGAAAGAACTTTACAAAAGAATATCGATTAGTGGTTTGAATTCATTGTGAAAAACTCATCATATCGATTACAAAAATAAGGCATTGCAGTTTTGATATTAGAGCAGTGATTATGGTAATGGAATTGTCTGCTTAGAGATACAGGTCTAAATAGAGCAAAAGGTTCTGTCTATAGGTTATATTCTCTACTCATATGAATGGTGTAGTAATTTCCTGTTAGTGCTACTATAATTGAGAGTAACAGATAGCTAGGGAAACTAAGGGATTAGACCACCCCTGTCTGTTAATCAACTTGTTGAAGAAACGGGTAACGGTCTATATAGAAAAAGTGGCTCTACTTAATAGGGATGTTATCAATGACCAATCCCAGAGAGGATTCCTCTACTGGAGACAATGACAATGAGACCCTAAGAATAGAAGTAGCAGCACAGGATTCAGATTTTACTGCTAACTCTAGGGCTCCTGATATTGAGTTAAAGTATGAACCAGATTTTCCCCTGTGTTATGAGAACACATAAAGGGTTTATACCAAGAAGCTGGTACTGCTCATGTTTCCTTGACAGAACAGTATCTAGGTTTTTTGGGCAGATAACATGGTATATTGGGATCGAGGATATATGGGATATCGATGCCCAGAGATATATGGGTCAATGTAAGCACTAAAGTCCCGGATACCATTATAACTTAGTGGTTAAGCATGCTCAGGCAAGAGAAATCTTGGGATGGGTGACCCCTAAGAAGTACCTTGGGTATTTGAGGCCTTTTGATTAAAGGTATGTAATTCCGATTAGATGTTCTTAAATGACATAAGGAATGATTAGAGGCATGGAGATGTTGACGTAAGTATTGATTTTTAATCCGAACCATTTATGTTGTAATGAGTATTGCTAAAAAAAGTTCATTTGATGAGGATATGGAAAATCGAGGCATAGTGATTGTTTTTAGGTTTCTCCATGCTAAGCAATGACCCTTAATAATACTTTAGTGTTAAAGGTATGTAGGTATGATATGCGGTGATGCATGGTGAGTAATGATTTTATCGTATATCAATCCTAGAGGATCCAATCTTATGATATTGAAGGTTAAGGATAGGTTTGAATCAGACTTAAGCTGAAATAGTACTTAGGTCAAAATATTAATCAGGTTACACTATGGTTATATTTTGTGACAAAATTTAGACCTTATGGATAATGTTGAACCTTCAGTAATGTTTTGAGGATATTACTGGAATACCGTTAATGCTAAACCAGGTGATATTGATCCTGATCTTAGCATGCCTAATGGGTATAATTTAAGACAATGATTTTTTATGTATAATGTTGAGGTTCTAGATATTAGAATTGGTAGGCACAGTAGAAGTTTAAAATTTCACCAATCCCGAATATGGATCTATCAATGGCGTTTAAACCGAGTTAGAAAGATTCATACTTTTCAATTTAGGGTTTTCGATATCCAGGAACCAACACCTCCAATTAACTCCCTCTATTGGTATCCACACGAATACGACCCCAACACTGACTGCGTGCTAGCGCCTCCAATGTCCCCTGCCTCTTTAGGGTTTCCTTGCAGCTCCTTAGTTTCTATCCATGTGTGAATTTTTTCTGCTCCATCATTCTTATAACTCATGAGGGCTGTATTCAAATTTCAGAATTAACTTGATTAATTTTGAAATTAATTAACCTTTAATTATCTTGATGAGCTAATTAAATAAGTTCAGTTTAAATTAAATCTGTCCAATTGTTTTAATTTAACCTATTTATTAATCCAAATAAAGAGCTAAAACATTTAATTTATCTTTATAAATTAAATCTAAGATACTATATCTTTAACATCTTAGTTATTAAATTTAATTTGTCTTAATAAAATTAAATTTAAAATAAACACAATATAATAATATCATATAATATATATACATATATATATATATGTATTTCGAACATACATATGTATATATATAATATTATTAATTTTCTTTTCATGAATTTATATCATATATATATATATATATATAACTTGTCCATCGTTGATTAAACATTGTATTCAATGAATCTTAGACATATCTTAGATTCAATGAACCTGGACATTATAGCTAGTATTGGGCTATTCTTGTAAGTGACCCTATAAGCCCATACGAAGTAGGCAGTGGGCCAATAACTGTACTAACCCATAATTCGCAAGCGGCCTCTAACAAGACATTACAACTACCCAATTCATATGAGGATCATTAACATGATGCAACCTATCATATAACCATGTTACGTCCCTTTTGTCACATGATATTTCGGTCAAGGATGAGGCATGAATAATGTCATCCTCCTGTTCTTGACCATTACTTTCCCAATTTCTGAGTAGTCTAACAATAGAAATGGATACTTCTTTCCATCGTAGTATGACTATACATGACTCAGACTCACTCGCCAAAGGGCCCAGTAATATCTCTCTACTAATATGAGTGACCAATTTTATCTTGATCATTCATATTTCTCTGCATGAAAAATCACCAAGCTCGATCGTAGTATTATCATCACCCGGTCAAAGGTGACTTTTGATTAGTTCAAAGCTTAGAACCTCTCATGTAGGAATCCATGATGATGTCAGGTTAAAGGGCATTATAACATAGTTGTACATAAGATAAGCTTATGACTTAATCTATGTAGCTTTCTCATAGTGGGTCGGTCCATCACCTTGTGCTCTTACAAGTGCCTAAGACTTTGATTCGTATCTCCATATCTTATCAAAGTCATACTGGTCTAATTTCATTTTTGCTCTCGTATAAATGACCGACTAAGGACATTTAGGACAATCTTTATGATTTATCCAAGGATACAATTATCATAGTTAACATGTAAATAATATGATAACAAAATGGAGAAATTCATTAAATAATAATGTTCAAAGTACAATGATTGGCCCCTAAGGCACAATTTCTAACATCAGATTCAGTTATGAATTTAGAAGATTGGGTGAATATTCAGAGAGTTATTACCTAACGAATTATAACCTAAAGATCAAAAAATAGTTGAATTGTTTCTTTAGGCATTTGAATTGCCCCGGATGTTTTGAGGTACTAAAATTTGTGAAAAATGTGTATGAAGTTTTCTTAAGGTTGCTAGTAGCTGATCTAGAATACGGAAATATCTTGATTATAAAATATTCCCGTTAGAAGAATGATTAAGAGTTTGTTCCCTAATGGAACAAACCAATAGAAAGATTGGGAAAATTCTCAAGTTATGGTCTCATGGCTAAGGCAGATAATAGAAGTTATGCTGTGACTTATGAATTCCCTGCACGATATAGGTAGATTACCCCGATAAGGGAATAACAATTATGCCTGTAGCCAGACCGATATCAAAAGTCTATATAGAATGACCTCAAGATGAGATGGTGAAATTAATAAAAGTAGAGTAAAGAATTGCTATAGAAGAGGGACATTATAAGATATGGGTTTCCCATTATAATGGTACTTCCATTCAGAGACGGCCAGCCCGAGGAGATACTTATGGGGGGTTTTGATCAGAAAGGGCTACTTATAGAGGGTTAAGAGTGGAGGGGTTGACCATTCAGAATAGACTGAGTAAAGTGCCAAGTAAAGTACCATAGAGTAGAGACATTGTGACATCAAACCAATAAAAGCAGTTTCAGCAATACTTTAAAATATTTAGAAAAACCCACTCAGCTACAGGTTTGAGCCCTATCTTAAGGTTAGGAAATGAAAGAACTTTGCAAAAGAATATCAATTAGTAGTTTGAATTCATTGCATAAAACTAAACGAATAGATTACAAAAATAAGGTGTTTCACTATGTGTCCTAGGTAGCTAGACTCGATATGTATTCAGGAAAGGTGATGGATGACATGTCTTAAGGTCGTAAGACCTGATGGACTAGTATGTCCTTTGGCTAGCAGCATGTTATGTATTTGAGAATTGTGACGAGCAGAAGCTCAAGGTGGTAAGAAGCATTTCTTAGATAGAAAAGACTAAGACTCCAGAGAAAGAAAACTGTAAGGGTAGGGGCTATGAATAACCACCAAAGTAATGTGCAAGTTGAATAGGGCAGAGGCCCTTAGTCACTAGATGACAGTAAGACCTGTGAAACTAGTATTGTGGTTGTTTCCTAGCGTGGTGATATTAGACCAATGTGTCCAGAGTATGCCCTAAGGCTAGCAAAACATTTAGACTGTACCAGGTTATAGTTGAGGTAGTAAGCCCTGAGATGCCTATGGCATGGGGATGATTCCCTGGGTAGTAAGGCCAAAATATCAGCGCTGTGGTGGTAGAATAAGACATAAACCTTGATATGCATACAGTGTGAGCCAAGAGAGTATCGAAGAGGCATTGAGGCCTGAGAAACCAAGCACTGTGAGAATGGACTAGTAGGTCATGTATTTGAATGCTATATACTAGGTATAGAATGAACAAGAATGTTGGTTGATGGTAGACCTATGAGTTTGTAATTGAAAGTGCTAGAATGAAAGAGATAGACTGAGTATCTAGTGATAATTCCCTAAAGTAAAGATAGTACCATGTGATGTTCAAAATTTCAAAGACGAAATTTATTGAACGGGGGGAGAAATGTAATGTCCCGAATTTCAAGATTAGAAGCTTAATCTTAAGACTAACTCAAACTGACTACTAAGCCCCAATTTACAAACATCCCAAGAATGTCTAAGAGACAGAATGTCTTCTAGGGACTAATTTGGGAAGAACAAAGTACGGAATTTGGTTCCAAAGAGCTAAAGGAAATACCCAATTCCTTTATCTAAAGGCAAAAATTGTATAAAACCTAATTTGGATCCAAAATGAGAGGGAATGGCATATGAAAGAAAGAAAGAAGAGAATTAAAATGAAAAAGAAAAGCACTAATGGAAATTCAATTAATATTGGCCTGATCAAAGGCAAAAGAGGTAATTGTCTTTATATCTTGAGGTTAAAATTGGAACCTAGAATCAAGGGCTAGGATTTGCTCTTGAAAAGAGGAGTAATAATGAGGCTCAAGAAGCAACATTAATTCCCTCAAAATAGCCAAGAATTTCAGCTAAAAGAGAAGAAAAATAGAAGACAAGAAATTCAACCAAGCAACTAATGGATAATAAGCTTCTTTGTGTACAAAGAATTAAGAACCATTCGGTAAAACACTTTCTTCTCTCTCTCCCTTTAATTTCAGTAAACCAGGAAAAATGAAGAAGGAATAATTGCTTTTAGTCCAACAAAAACACACTTGGTTAAGCAAATTAAACTAGAGTACAAGAAGTAACTAGGAAGGTCACGTCATTATTTTTCTCTCTCCTTCTTCCATTATATGGGTCAACAGCATTTAGGAAGGGAAATAAGTGTTTTAAAACACATCATCACCTTCCTCATTCATGTCTTTAGCTATCCAAGAGAAGGGAGAAGAGAGAGAAAGAAAATATGAAGATTCAAGAAATGGTAAGCACCTTCTCTCTAGAGTTTCACCTTCTTACTCACCTTTCTAGCCAAAAATGTCTTCATGAACATTATTCCTCTTGGCCTAAGATTCATTTATATGGTTTTAGTATTTTAAGAGGAGGTGTTTTGAGGTATTTACCAAGACCCTAAGTGGTTGAATCAAAGAATAAAGCCTAGAAAAAGCAATAGGAAAGTAAGAGCTTCATTTTAAGCTAAGTATTGTGTGATTTGGTAGAGCTTTGATAATGGCTATTTTTGTCCTAATTTTCAATTATATGGTTATTCTTAGAGTTCATGGTTGTTTGGTTTTGTAAATGGTGTTAAATAAGGTTTAGAAATAAGAAATCAAAAATTTAGAACTTAAGAGTAGTGCTGCCAGCTTTTGTTTTTTAGAAGGCAGCAATATTGTGGCATGGTTTTTATCAGTCAAACCTAGTCGAAATGATATGAAACTTTTCAAAATGATGTTAGACATATTTAGCTTTAGTTTGATAGGTAGAATGTGATTTTTGGACTAGTGGATTTAACATTATGATTTTTCAAAGTTGGACCCTATTTCTGGAACTAATTTTGGAACAATTAAGGTTTGACGAATTTCTGGAACTCTTGTGGCTGCAGTTCTAGTAAATGATATTTTTATTTGAAATTAAACTTAAAGAGATTTACAATGTACTTGGAATCAATCAATTTGGATTTTTCCAGAATTAATTTTGATTTTTTGAAAATTGGGGATTGAACCTGGAAGTTGTTCTGAGGCTGACTGATGGTAATATGTTTTTGTCTCACCAAATGAATTCCAATATCCATGAAATTTTCCAAAAATAAAGCATACACAATAAGATTTAATTTGATGGGTAATTTTTACTAATTGGTAAGTACACAAAAAGTTATGATTATGTGAAGTTAGACATCAATTCTGGGTAAGATTTTCTGACAAAAGTGAATAATTGAGAAGTCTGGATATGTGTGCATATAACTGGCAATGCTAACTATTTTTCCCTTAAAGTGGACTTAATAAAGATCACATTGAGCTTTGAACCAACCCAATAAGAGTTTTGTAGAATTAGTTATGATTTTTCAAAATACAGTGAAAAATCTATCATCTTTATGTCCTATGTGAATTTAAGACTTAACGGCACAAATATAATAATTAGGAACTCCAAGGGTTAGGATTAGGCCCTTAAAGTTGTTGAAGACCCATATAGCCACATTAGACATTCATTTATCATGGCTCTAATGTATGGTTATGTACCTAGGGCCATGATATGACAAGGAAAAAGAATGGAAGGTTCTTCAAACAACTTCAATGGTTGGCGGAAATAGTACAAGAGGAGGACTTAAAGACATAAGGTAGTGAACTTACCACACTTGTGTGTATTGATATGTATGATTATGTGTTGATGTGCATGATTGCTTTACTTGTCTATGTATAACATAGTTGAATGATTGAAGCTCTATTTTCTATTGATGCTATGGCCATATATAAGAAATGTTAAGCATTGAACATGTAGATATGTTATTATGTTAACATGAGCCTACATAAGGCAAGTATATTAGGCACTAACATTTATCTTACATGCATTGTTAGTATTGTTTGCTACTCAGATTCCCCCAAGTCTCACTCTCCCCTAACCAACCATACAGACACGTGAACGCTGGAAAAGAGTGCGGGATGACATGCCAAAAGAACAAGTTGCAATAAAGAGTTGAAGATTACTACGCGCTAATCGTCATGTATAAATTAACGTTTGAAGTAGTTAATTGTATAATTTGCATGACGGATGAATTGATTAGTAAGCATGATAATTGAACTAGGAAAAGGGTAATCAAACGGTATGAGCTCATTAGTTAAGTACATAAAGAGATGTAATAAATAGAGAGATTCTCTGATAATAAAGAAAGATGAGTCACAACGAATAGGAACCATGGTGAACAATCTTCAAAAAGTTTTAAGTTAGTATAAAACCCCTTAAAGTGCAGGTTTGAATCCTGTATTGGAGTTATGATTTGAAATTGTTTACCAAGAAATATTACTTAGTGGTTTAGATTGACTATGAAAGTTTCATCATAACGATAATGTAACTAAGGTGTTATATCTGATCTCTCTCACAATGTACTATTGAGTGTTTCTATCTCTTCTTCAAATTTAAGCCCATACCTCCTTAGTAGTGCAATCTTCTATGAACCCCCAGCCAAAGCATCTAGAATGCCCTTCTCATTGGTATAAGACCAGCATAAAAGTATTGAATCAACTGTTCATCACTATTTGATGGTGTGGATATTTAGCCAAAAGCTATTGAAAGCGGCTCTAATATTCATAGAAGGACTCCAAAGGGTCTTTTTTGATAGAGTAAATCTCCTTTTTAAGTTCTCAATCCTTGAATTAGGGAAGTACTTGCCTAAGAAAGCTTCCTTCAAATTAGCCCATGAATGAAGAGCATCATTAACATATGTTGGTAGTATTATATACCTTTCTTTAGCCTTCCCCTTATGAATAAAACACCTTTAATTGCACATCTTCTAGGCGAGCACCATTAGGCTTCATATTTGAGCAAGCCAAGTTCAAAGCATTGAGATGGTTGTAAGGGTCTTCTAAGGGTCTTGAGGTAGTGAATTAAGAAAAGGACCCTTAAGCTAAAAATTGACCTCAAAGTTAGGGCATGCGATGTTGAAAATATCATAAATGACATATGATCTTGTCACAAATCATATAGTTCTCCTCCTTGGTTGACCATTACCATTACCGTCCATACTTGCACCCTTTTTACCTTCCCCTTGACCCTTTTTTTACTGTTCCTTAAACTATTTCAAAGTTATATCAAACTCAAGGTCTTTAGGTACATCTTTCTTGCCTCTAGGCATGCACACAAAACTGCAACACATCAATGTAATCTATACACCCAAAGAGATTCCAAAGTATCAAGTATCAAGTATGAATCAACTTCAAAACTTGTCTTTGCAGTTAAAAATCTTTCAAAATTTAGCAAGAATGACTTGGAGAAGTAGTTCATTCACTCAAATGAGTGCAAAAGCAATGATGCATGATATTCACAACAATGCAACCACAAATTCATTTACCTTATTAGATTCTAGTGTTTGTGATCGTTCACCATTCTTAGATGACTCTTCCTCTGAATCTACCTTAGTGTCTTCATTTACCTCAGTGTCTTTAGGCGGTGCCTCATCTTCCTTATGCTTTTATTTTAATTCCCACATTTCTTCACTCAATGCTTGCATCATAGTTTGTTGTTATGCCAATATTCCAAGAACTTGCAACATAAGGCCAAGACAGTTTCCTATTTCCTCAACTTCTGGTAGTACATGTTTTTTCTTTGGTCTACCCTTCATCATTATTTCTTTTCACTATTACCAAAGAAAATTTGCACCATTACTATGACACTTATCAAATATATATATTCTTTAAGCTTTAAATACTATTGCATAATAGGATATACATATCATAATATTAAAGAGTCATATTTACAACAAAAGCAAGTAAAGTATCTTAATATATACACAAAAGTAGCCTTTTTGTGCTACCATAACTAGTCCAACTGGCCCTACCATTACCAGTCAATGTTTTGCACCACACATGATTTTATGTGATCTAGAAAAGTCTCAAACTTGAAAAGACCACAAAATATGATCTCATTCTTCTTTTTGATCCAAGTAGTAAAATCGAGAAGGTAGGCTAGTATGGTTTAGATCCAAATATCATAAGTTAATACTAACCCAAGCTCGGCCCTTCGCCCTTACAAGTTCCTTACTTGCCCGAAAAATGCTATATATCAAATCATGGAGGAAATAAATTTATTGAACCATAGCAAGTATAATTCAGTAAAGCACTCCTACAACTTATGGTCTGGGTGTGGGTCAAAGAATAACTGAGTCACTGGGGCTCAAGACTTAGTATCAAAATCGGCACCTTGAAAAATCTTGTCGTTCTTTGGATCACTAGTATCGCCCATAGATGGCTTTATGCCAGGACTAGCCTGCCTAGCCTTTATTATTATTGTTGTATTGTTGGGAACTCTTTTCCTTATTGTACGTCGCACTCTTGGTCCATGCCCTCATTTATAAATGACAACATAAAGTTTACCCTCCAGTATACGATGCTTTGGGGAAGGCTGGTTAACAGACGGGGCTTAACTACTTCTTTGTCTTTTCCTATCATACATGTTTCCTAGCATAAAGCAACTAACGAAGGGTTAGAATTCACTAATTGTACTAACATTAGTAGAGAACTTTATCCTAAGGCCAACAACTTATGCTCTGATACCAATAAATGTAACACCCATGTTTTAAAAGCATATAGATGGCATAAATGTAGTAATATCTTTAAAATAGAGAGCAATAATCTTTTGTAAATAGCGAAAGTCCCATCTTCAAGTAGAGTATGGAGCTGCACTTGAATGGGTTTTCAAAAATCTTTTCAGAAATCATTTTCAGATTTGGTCTCATTATTTTACGATTCATTTTAAGCCATTTGTTTTTGGTTCATTTCTTCATATCAAAGTTTTTACCAATAAGTTCTCTGCTGAAATACAAACTACTATGGTTAATTAATGGCCCTAAGTAGACAGCTGTCTACTGCTGGTTTGAATGTCGTTATGCGTTTACTTATATACAGGCGCTTACATATATGTTAGTATGAGATCGACCACATTTAAATACAAATTAAGTACAATCTCCAAACTAGATAACCAACAGAAAATTAAATTCTAAGTCCTTTGCTTCATTTACCCATGTTTACCTTCTTTCCTAAAGAAATACTTGCCCGAGCTAAAAATTTATTTAGGAAAAATAGGGTGAGGTTCAATGAATCTCAGTAGTAACAATATCACTCATATAAAATACACATATATCAAGCCATGTCAACCAAAGTTATAGTACAATCAACATATTCACAGTATGAAGAAAGTATAAAATTACCAATTCAAGGACAACTGTCTCTTACAACAGTGTTGGGAAATTCTACTAGGCCTTAGCCTTTCTCATCTGATGTTTTAAATTCACAATGGTACAAACATGCATATAACATATTTCATAGTATGTGAGGGATAAGTTACTACCTGACAATATTTTTTTCCAAATCTTGATCTTGATTGATGTGCTTTGGATGTCCTGGGCAAGTGTCAAATCCTATAAATTATAATTTACGAGTAATGAGTTATTACTTAGTCCAATTCCATTATAAATCAATCTCTTATGTTGATTATCATTAGGGTTACCACATTAGGCCCAATATGAAGCTAATGAGCTCAAGCTACTCCAAATGCTTAACTTAACTCTTAAATGTCCAATTCTATTACAAAAACACTTTACTTTGAATGTTTTGCACAATTACAAAAAACTGGCAGACTTTTCACTGCACTTTGAAAAGTCATAACTAATTCTAGAAAAATCGAATTAGGGTGATTCAAAATTCTATATAACCTTTATTAAGTCTATTTTAAGGGAAAAATATTTCAGTAGCCATATGACTGTCACACTTCCCAATTTTTCTTTTTCCCCCAACTACAAAAAAATCTGACCAGTTTTAATAGTCTACTTCAAACCCTTATAACTCTTAGTATACTTATTTAAATCCTTCATAATACCATCAAATTAAATATCTTTAAGTGTACTTTAATTTTGAAAAATATCATCATCACTAGATGAAGATTGGACAGTGAAATATTTTCCATAACAAAATTGCCAGACAAAAACGCACTCTAGCAACTTTGTTATACAAGTATACTTAATTTCCAATTTTGGAGTCTTTAAACTAATCTATCAAAAATTATAACCAGAGCCTATTCCTACATAATTTTTCATATATAATCCAATGGAAATATCAAAAATACCAAAATCAAATTCTTTCTACCAAATTTAGCCGTTAACCAAAATCTGCCTCCAAAAACAACAAAAGTCCAACTTTGTGTTTTTAACCACCCACAAGTCTAATACTTCCACAAACATCATATATCATTTTAAACATGATTAAAAACATCATCTTACTTCAAAAACTCCTCTTGGTAGAAAATCAAAGGTGACACGAGAGTTAAGAAATACTCAACGAAAACATGAAGTAATCAATTAAAAAGGAAGCCTACGCTTACCTCTTCACGTTTCTATAGGTGGTTCAGTATTATAGCAGTAATCCGGCTGACTAATTGGCATAAAACATCTCAGATGAGAAATCAAAGGCCATAGAATTGAAGCTTATAGTGAGTAGAGGAAGTTTCTTGAAGGACTTATCAGACGATAACAATGATTCGGGGTCAAAATCAGCTCTGGTAGTCAAGGGAACTCACTATTCACTCCACCTTCTCTCTTCTTGTGCTCTTGAGTTTATGAAATCAGATTTCTTTCTCTCTTTCCATGCTTGCATGAATTTTGGCATTTAATTAGGCATGGATGGTTGTGATTTGATCACATAAAATGATCTCATCTCATCTTACCAAGTGTCACAAGTTTAAGGCTTAAGAGTGTCATGTGGAGTGCAACCATTGGCCTTCTATTTTCTCTTTCTTTGGTGGGGCATAAATGGTTAGGGGAAGGGGGCCTAACAATTTCCTCAGACTCCAAGGTTTGGTGCTCGACTCATAAAGTAAGCGACTTGGCTGACTAGTTGGCGTAGTCTTTATGCGAGACACAACATTGATGTGATGCATGTGGAGAAAAATGTTTGTGATAGTCTTGTCAGTATGCTTTTGCACATACCAGGGAAGACTAAGGAAGGAATTGTGGGACTAGACCTTGTTGATATGGGAATAAGAGAATGGTTATATCCACAACTAAGAGATGATGGTATGACGGCATACATAGAGCCAACAGCTCATACACTATCAAAAGTGAAGAAAAGAAGTTTGTGTGGGTGTTTGCATCAAATTAAGGTACCACAAGAGTATTCCTCTAATGTGAGAAGGTGTGTCTCAACGAATAATTTAAAGTTAGTGTGACTGAAGTCCAATGATTATCATGTGTTGATGCAACAACTATTATTGGTAGCTATTAGAGGAATCATGAAATGTTAAGTGCGAACCAGTGTAACAAGGTTGTAAATTTTCTTTAATTCTATCTGTAACAAAGTCATTGACACTAAAAAGTTGGATGAATTGGAAAATGAGAGTTATATTATTTTGTCCCAACTAGAGATGCATTTTCCACCTTCATTTTTTGATATAATGGTGCAATTGATAGTTCATTTGGTAAGGGAGGTAAGGCTCTGTGGTCTAGTTTACCTAAGGTGGATGTACCCTTTCGAGAAATACATGAAGATCGTAAAAGGGTATTCTAAAAATTCTTATCTACCAGAAGTCACAATAGTTGAAAGATATGTAATTGAAAAGACTAAGGAGTTTTGCAAAGATTATCTGTCAGGGAAGAAGGAATAATCTCATAATGAAGAGGGGAGAAGCAAGGGAACACAAGGACTATAAGTGAAGAATGTTCCTCATGAAGAGGTGTTGCAAGTACACATGTATATCCTGAATAATATGGAAAAATTTCAATATTACAGAGATGAACACAGAAAAAGTTTGAAGAATAAGAATCCAAGAAAGAATGACATACAGATTGCTATTGAGCAAAACAAGACATTTATAGAGTAGTTTGAGGAAAAGGTTTCATATGAGACTGGTGTGTTTGAGACAATCAAATGGCTAGCTTGGGGGCCTTCATTTCAAGTCATTACGTGGACCGGTTATGATATAAACGACTATTCTTTCTATTTAAAAGACCAAGATGACAGAAGTGCTATGCAAAATAGTGGGGTGATGGTAGAAGCTGAAGCCATGCACTTTTCTAGCTTGAGAGATAAAAACCTTATATTAGTGTCTATAGTCTATTATGGAGTTATAGAAAAAATATGGGAGATTACATACAACTAGTTTAAATTTGCTTTATTCAAATGTAAGTGGGTTATCAATAATATTGTGGTAATAGATCAATAATTTGGATTTGTCTTAGTTGATCTTCAAAAAGTTGGCTATAGAGATAAGCCCTTCGTTCTAGTAAGCCAGGCGAAACAATTGTTTTATGTCACAGATCCTGTGAATAAAAAAATATCCATTATAGTTCAAAGTAAAAAACAGAAGTATGGTGTCCTACCTTCAACCTTAACGACACACCACCTTTCACGACAAATCCACCTATAACAAATGAAGTAGAATTGGTAGATGATAAAGAAAATGCTGTAAGAAATGATCATGGTGAAGGAATATGGGAAATAATATAGAGTAAGACCTTAACTTAGAGAATAGAACTATGTGCGTTTTGTTTTACTCCTGCTTAGTTTATTTTATTTTTATTGCAATTTATTTACCTATCTGACGATAATTTTTGTATTAATAGGAATATGAACAACTCAAGTGACTCATCACAAAGTACTGGGGATGATGAAATGCATAGAGGTAAACCCGTTGCAAGAAGGGTTAGAGGTTGCATAAAGATGGGAGCATTGGTTGCACGTCATAAAGTTCAACAAGAGAGGCTACATGTGGACTTTGATGCCAATATGAATCCGGTTGGTCCTGAGGAAGACCATTTCATTAGCTACTTATGGTATTTGGGTTAAAGCAAAGTTCACTTTATCTATGATAATTGGAGATTGGTTCCCCCAAAAATGAAAGACATGATTTGGCAATAACTTTTGGTGTATAAGTTTCGATACATCTATGATAATTCTAGCTTTATTCCTATTACTTAAAATATAATTAGCTTATGTTTTACCTGGCAGTAAACATACAATGTCCTAAACACCAAGGCGATGTACAAGCACTGGATGGGGGAGGTTCATCTACGATGGAAAGATTTTAAGAAAAAGCTTACAACAAGGTACATTCGACGAAATCTGAGGAGTAAGGATCCATTTCAAGAGTATTCGTATTTATCCCTAAAGGACTAGAGGTTGTTTGTGGCATCACGAGAAGATGCTTACTTTTTAGTAAGATTTCTTTCATCATGATATAGACCTTTTGATTTTAAAACACTTGACATCATTGATTCGGTTTTCGTTGTTTTCCTTTTACAGGAAATAAGTGCAGCAAAAGTAGAGAGGCAAGTAGAAAATAAGTATCAGTATTGCATGTCTCAGTGGTTATCGAAAGCTTCAGCGGCGGATGATGGAAGAAGAGTTGGAGAAAATGAAGGAAGTAGTTGAATCAAATCCTAAAGTTGTTATCCAGGCCCTGCCTCCTCCTCCACTTCACAAAAAATGGAAAGCAGGGAGGATAAAGGGTGGGAAGTACATAAATATGGCTGTTGCTAAGGTTGTCATGAGGATTGTAAGTAGTTAAAGCATAAGTACATAAATTTTTTCATATTCGGAGTGAATACTTTTCATTTATGATAAATTGTAAACTATAGGATGAACTGGAAGATCACAATAGCCAAGGCTCGTTCAATCCAAGTAGATGGATAGACATCTTGTCAACAGCTATTGGGAAGGTAGATAATGTAATATCCTGAAATGTAACCAAGGATTTATAATTTCAAAGTGATGTAATTAATCTTAATTGAGCACTTTTGAAGTATATATTGTGCATTGTGATAATCAGGGGTAAAACGGTAAATTTACCGACTGACTGGTTAGTTACCGATGAGAACACTCCTTAGTAATCAAGATCAATGGCTAGGATTGAAAGAACAAGAGGTGGAATCCTATACATGCAAGTTTATATGAAATCATAGTAGGAAGTATAGGATGGTGCCAAGTGGCAAAACAAGGACCCTTGGATTAAAGTTAAGCTTTCTAATCATTTTTTCTCTTCTCTCCACTTCTATTGGTCGGCCAAGAGTGTATTAGGAGCCCAAAAATCTGATGCTTCTTCATTATTTCATTTCTCTCTCATCCTTCTCCATTTTTCGCTGAACAAGCTAAGGAAAGAGCAAGAGAAAAGCTTGAGTTCTTGGTAAGTTAAAGCCTTCATATGCTCAAGTGTCTTTCATTAATGTTGTACATGAGGTTGAGGGCTATATTCCTATGGTTTCAGAATTTTGATTGGTGAAGTTTCAGAACTTGTGGAAATTGGGAAGTTAGAGAGTTGAAGAATTGGTTTTAGGAAGAAGAAGAGGTAAGAATTAGAATCATTTTGGTATAGTTGTTGTAATCATTGGTTGAGTATTGGGAATTTATGAATTTGCCCTGATTTTGTGAAATTTTTGAATGGTATGAATTGGCTTATGTGTTGTGTAGAATTTGGTCTTTTGTTAAACATTTTGGCCATTGGAATTGATTTGGGAATCATTTGGGATCAAATGTAAAAATCTGGAAAATCTGTCCAGCGTAAGTTTGTTCTGGACAGTCCGATTGCGTGGACTTTTTGACTGGGCAAATGATGTCGACAAATTATAAAACTTTCCAGTCTTAAAGCTCACATCTCAATCTTCAAAATGGATATAAAGTTTGTGTCATTTCGCGTTTTGAGCTGGGAGTTTGAACTGGCCAAAGTTTGGTATCCAAACTGGACTCTGTTTTGGCACAACGTTGGGGTTTTGGTAAATCTGGACTTTTGTGGAGATTTCTAGTAATGGCCAATATTTTTCATAGAAAGAGGACTTAAATAGCTTTCAATTGGCTTTGGAATCCCCTTATTTCGATTTTTCCTGAATTAGTTATGATTTTTGGAATTTCAGCCAAGAAACTGGATTTTCTGGGCCGCGGCCAACCCCCAAAAATAAGTGTTTTGCATTTTTAAAGGTGGTTTTTGGTATAGCTTTTCCCAACCCTTTGGGTATATGTTTAGGCCTTTAATAGCCACCTAAAGAGTCTAAATGATAACCAACTTAAGTACTATTAAGAACTTGGAAAAGAGATTGATTTATTGTCCCTAATTTGGTTTATAGGATTTGACATTTGCCGTCCTCGTGAGCCAACTGCGCCGAAGAACGTCAGGAAGGAACGAGGTAGTAACTTTTCTTTCGTACCATATGTGATGAATTGTATGTGTGTATTATCATTGATTTGTGATAAATTCATATGTTACGACATTGTGAATATGTGTAAGCACCGTGATGCCAATAGTCCCTGAGTAGCTAACAACGGTTCGGGTTAGGACGGTGTGCCTTCCCGGCGGAGAAAGGGGATGAGGATGAGGTGTGATATATGTGATTATGTGGGCCGAAAGGCTATTTGTGAAGGCCGACGGGCCATTTGTGAAAGCCGGATAGCTATATGAGCTATAAGGCTATGTGTATGCACTGCCACGCCAATAGTCCCTGAGTAGCTAACAACGGTTCGGGTTAGGACGGTGTGCCTTCCCAGTGGAGAAAGGGGATGAGGGTGGAGTGTGATTTCTGCTGCTGCTGCTATATGATGATTTGCTTACATGCTGTGTGCTTATGTGTGGTATAAATGTTTTGTTACTACTGGGATTCTCTTGAATCTCATTCTTTCCTTTAACTAACCTTTCAGACAGGGCAAGTGGCTCTAAGGAGAAGCGTACGACCCGGAGCGGCTAGAACCCTGTAGGGACATTTATTTTTGGATGTGTTGGTTAAACCTATTGGACAGGGAATCTGTAAATTATGTTTGGGTTGTAATTGGTAGTTGAATATAGTTGTGTAATTCCCTATATGGAAATTTTAAACCTTCTAGTAAATGAATGGAACCCGGGGGTTGCCGGAATTGCTATTAGATATTCTGATATGAATGAATGTAAATTAACTGCACAGGTGAATATATTCGATAATTGAACTTGAGACCGGAATAGGAAAGAAGTTTTGAAACTTTTGTAAAGTACCTACTATAAAAAAAAGAGTTTTAAATGAGTTTTGAACTATTCGATGGTCTCTAAACCAATTTAATTAAGTGATATCAAATTATAATTACGCTATTAAGGCAGGGGGTTACATTTTGGTATCAGAGATGTAGTTCCTGGCAAGGGTAGAGGTTGCTAGGATAGATCCCTTAGATAATAGTAGGGATAGAAGATTATATGTGAATGATTGTTGTGTATGCACGTGTATGATATATTGACATGGATATATATATATATGAGTTTTGTGACTATAAGTGCATATTATTTCTGCTAAACTAATGGGGCAAGTTGTTTGTAGAATAAAGAAAACTAGAGGATGCCCCAGAATTCCGCATGTAGACCCTGAGGTGGAGGTCGTCAATAATAACCCACCGGATGCAATACAGGAATTGATGGGTCTAATCAGAGATCAGCGGGATATGATAACTGAGCTAAGAGAAGAGCTCAGAGCAGAGAAAGCAAAGAACAAAGAGGACCCGGTTCAATCCACTCTGGTGGAAACTCAAGAAGATACCCGTCATGAGGACACTGCTAAAGGGTCAGCACGACCCCTGGAGTCTCCACCTCACATTGTCCCAAATCAAGAATCACATGGGATGCCGTTTAGAGAGGAAAGAGACCTGCAGTTTTGGGTCACCAGATTCTGCAAGCATCTGCCTCCGGCGTTCAGAGGAAGGTTTGACCCTTAAGCAGCCGAAGATTGGATGAACAGGCTGGAGAAAATATTTGAGGTTCTTGGTTGCCTGGATGAGGTGAAGCCACGACTGGCCGTTTATAAGCTCGAAGGGGATGCAGATCGTTGGTGGCGGAATATCGCCCTAACATTGAAGAGCAAAGAAATGCCATTGACTTGGGAACTGTTTCAACAAGAATTCAACGAGAAGTATTTTCCCAAATCAGTGAGACTCGAGAAGGAGACAGAGTTCCTGAATATCAGACAAGGGGACACAGAGAGCTTTGATGATTACTTGTCCCGTTTTGTTCGTTTGGCTTGGTACTCCTCCTACCTCCGGTTCAAGGATGACGAAGAATGGAGTTCTGATATGCTCATTCGCGGCTTAAGGCGAGAGTTGAGGAAACGCCTAGCTACTCACCAATTTACCAAGTTCAATAAGGCGGTTGAACAGTGCAGGATTACAGAGAATAACTTGAGAGAATTGTATCCTGTCAGAGCTACTAGCCACCGTAATGAACCTAATAAGGGTAATGTTTCCCAGAAGCGGAAAGGCCAAGGATCATCTTCATTCAAGGGCGGTGATAAGAAGCCCTATCAGCCTAGAGACCGTGAACCTCAGAGATTTACGACCGAGTGGAAATGTCTTCGCTGCAACAAATCACATTATGGCCAAAATTGTTGGGGAGAAATGATCTGTTTTAATTGTAAGCAGCCAGGACATCTTTCCAAAGATTGTCAACGACCGCGTGTTGAGCAGAGACCGAAGACACAGGGCCGAGTGTTCGCGATGACCCACGAGGAGGCCCGTAAATCTCCTGAGTTGATACAAGGTAAAATATCTATTAATGGCTATCTGTTGCAAGCATTATTCGACTCGGGTGCAAGTCACTCCTTCATTGCTTATGATTGCGTGAAGCTCCTGGGAATGCATGTACATAAGTTACCATTTGAATTAGTAGTGTCAACCCCAATGGGTGTTAAGGCCTTAACCACAGAAGCTTGTTTGAGTTGTGTCATAACTGTGGAAGGGCACCAATCTACTATAGATTTGATCTATCTGCCGCTTTACCAATTGGAAGTCATTCTGGGTTTTGATTGGTTAACAGCAAATAATGTGTTATTAGATTGTGGGAACAAGAGGATAGTATATTCTGTTTCTCAGAAGGCAGAAGTTGTGGATTCTAGTTTGAATTTTCTTGCTGTAGCTAAAGCTGAACGATATCTTGAAAAAGGTTGCCAGGGGTATATGGTATTTTTCTCTGTACAAAAGGAAGCTAGTGAAACTTTGAGTGATATACCCGTGGTAAATGAATTCCCTGAGGTATTTCCAGATGATCTTAGTGGATTGCCTCCTGAGAGGGAAGTACAGTTCCCAATTGACATTGTACCTGGAGCTGGTTCTATATCTAAGGCCCCATACCGCATGGCCCCAAATGAAATGGCGGAGTTAAAGAAACAAATAGAAGATTTGCTTGAGAAAGGGTTTATTAGACCCAGTGTGTCGTCTTGGGGAGCTCCAGTGTTGTTTGTAAAGAAGAAAGATGGGAGTCTTCGATTGTGTATCGATTATAGAGAATTGAACAAGGTTACTATTAAGAACAAGTACCCTCTTCCCCGAATCGATGACCTTTTAGATCAACTATCCGGTTCATATGTATTTTCAAAAATTGATCTAAGGTCAGGGTATCATCAGCTGTGAGTGAAAGCAGAAGATGTTCCGAAGACTGCTTTCAGGACCCGATATGGTCATTATGAGTTTTTAGTGATGCCATTTGGGCTAACCAATGCGCCTACGGTTTTCATGGATTACATGAACTGTATCTTTCGGCAGTATCTGGATCAGTTTGTTGTTGTGTTTATCGATGATATTTTGATATATTCTAAGAGTAAGGAAGAGCATGAGCATCATTTGAGAATCGTATTGAATACATTGCGTGAGAAGCAACTATACGCTAAATTGAGCAAGTGCGAGTTCTGGCTATCATAAGTGAAATTCTTAGGCTATGTTATCTTGCAAGAAGGAGTCTCTGTGGATCCCAGCAAAGTGGAAGCAATACTGAACTGGAAGAGGCCAGAATTTGTGGCGAAAGTACGCAGTTTTCTGGGTCTTACTGGTTACTATCGGAGATTTATCCAAAATTTCTCCCGTATTGCATTACCAATGACCAAGCTCACGAGAAAGGATCAGCTCTTTGTGTGGGATGAGAAATGTGAAAACTGTTTTGTGGAGCTGAACGAGAGGTTGACGACGGTACCTGTGTTGATTTTACCCGATCCCAGTTTGACATACGTTGTGTATTCTGATGCCAGTGGTCAGGGATTAGGGTGTGTCCTTATGAAGTAGGGACGTGTGGTGGCCTACGCCTCTCGACAGCTCAGACCTCATGAATTGAACTATCCCACTCATGATCTGGAGCTTACGGCCATTGTATTTGCTTTGAAGATTTGGCGTCACTACCTGTATGGTGTGACTGTGGAATTGTACTGTGACCACAAGAGTCTTAAATATCTGTATGATAAAAAAGAACTGAATATGAGACAGCGCCGTTGGATGGAATTGCTTAAGGACTACGACTTGGAAATAAAATATCATCCGGGTAAGGCAAATATAGTCGCTGATGTTCTTAGTCGAAAGACCGTGCTTGTTACAGCTATGATGATACAAGAATGGAAATTGATTGAAGATTTTCGTGATTTGAATTTGACAAACCAGATCATCTGTGCCAACTACACTGTTTCCCAAGAGGAAAGTGATCTAAGAACTGAGATTGAAGAAGCTCAGGGGTAAGATGGCTGGATACAGCGCAATCTGGCTCGAATTGAACGGGGAGAAGTTCTGGGCTATGACATATCGCCTCGTGGATTGGTTCGCTATCAGAAAAGAGTATGTGTTCCACTTCAGACAGAGTTGAGGCAGAAGATTCTAGATTAGGCACACAAAAGCCGATATACTCTTCATCCTAGTATGACCAAAATGTACCATAATCTGAAATCTGTGTATTGGTGGCCGGGTTTGAAGACTGATGTGACCAAATATGTAGCAAGATGTCTCACTTGCCAGAAGGTAAAGATCGAGCACCAGAGACCACCTAGTTTACTTCAGAGTCCTGAGATTCCGGAATGGAAATGGGAAAGCGTGACCATGGATTTGGTTGTGGGATTGCCCAGGATCCGGAACTATGATGCAATCTGGGTAATTGTGGATCAGCTAACAAAGATAGCCCACTTCATACCAATCAATGCTGGTTATTCTCCTGATAAACTAGCAGAGATTTATATTAGTGAGATAGTGAAACTCCATGGCGTTCTGAAAAATATCATTTCCGACCGAAATCCCCGGTTCACTTTAAGATTCTGGAGAGCATTGCATGAAGCCTTGGGTACTCAACTGAGATTTAGCATGGCTTATCATCCTCAAATGGATGGACAATCTGATAGAACAATTCAAACGCTGGAAGATATGTTGCGAGCTTGTGTTCTCGACTTTAAAGGAAGTTGGGATCGTTTCCTTCCACTTGCTGAGTTCGCCTACAACAATAGCTATCATGCGAGCATCCAAATGGCTCCGTATGAAGCATTGTATGGAAGACGGTGTCAATCACCTTTATACTGGAACGAGTTATCTGAAAGGAAGCTTTATGGGCCAGATTTGGTTGATCAAACCTCAGCACATATTTAGATTATTCGTAAAAGGTTGCTTGCAACGCAGAGTCGACAGAAAAGCTACGCAGACAAGAGAAGACGGCCTCTAGAGTTTGAAGTTGGTGACCATGTGTTTCTGAGAGTATCTCCTGTCACCGGCATTGGGCGAGCGATCAAGAGAAAGAAGTTGAGCCCGAGATATATAGGACCTTTTGAAATCCTTGAGAGGATTGGACCTGTTGCTTACCGAGTAGCACTACCTCCGAGTTTGAGCAGGCTCCATGATGTATTTCACGTTTCTCAACTGAAGAAGTACCAACCGGATCCGTCTCACATCATTGAATATGAGGATGTTGAGCTACAAAATAATTTCACATATACGGTGGAACCAGAGCAAGTTATTGATCGAGAAGAGCGACAGCTCAGACACCGAAGCATTCCATATGTGAAGGTGATATGGAAGGGAATGACTCAGAGAGGCAACTTGGGAAATGGAGGAAGATATGCGAAGACGATATCCAGAGTTTATGGCTCAAGTCATGTTACAATTTCGAGGATGAAATTTAATTTTTAGGGGGAGAATTGTAATATCCTGAAATGTAACCAAGGATTTATAATTTCAAAGTGATGTAATTAATCTTAATTGAGCACTTTTGAAGTATATATTGTGCATTGTGATAATCAGGGTAAAACGGTAAATTTACCGACTGACTGGTTAGTTACCGATGAGAACACTCCTTAGTAATCAAGATCAATGGCTAGGATTGAAAGAACAAGAGGTAGAATCCTATACATGCAAGTTTATATGAAATCATAGTAGGAAGTATAGGACGGTGCCAAGTGGCAAAACAAGGACCCTTGGATTAAAGTTAAGCTTTCTAATTATTTTTTCTCTTCTCTCCACTTCTATATGTCGGCCAAGAGTGTATTAAGAGCCCAAAAATCTGATGCTTCTTCATTATTTCATTTCTCTCTCATCCTCCTTCATTTTTTGCTGAAAAAGCTAAGGAAAGAGCAAGAGAAAAGCTTGAGTTCTTGGTAAGTTAAAGCCTTCATATGCTCAAGTGTCTTTCATTAATGTTGTACATGAGGTTGAGGGCTATATTCCTATGGTTTCAGAATTTTGATTGGTGAAGTTTGAGAACTTGTGCAAATTGGGAAGTTAGAGAGTTGAAGAATTGGTTTTAGGAAGAAGAAGAGGTAAGAATTAGAAGCATTTTGGTATAGTTGTTGTAATCATTGGTTGAGTATTGGGAATTTATGAATTTGCCCTAATTTTGTGCAATTTTTGAATGGTATGAATTTGCTTATGTGTTGTGTAGAATTTGGTCTTTTGTTGAACATTTTGGCCATTGGAATTGATTTGGGAATCATTTGGGATCAAATGTAAAAATCTAGAAAATCTGTCCAGTGTAAGTTTGTTCTGGACAGTCAGATGGCGTGGACTTTTTGACTGGGCAAATGATGTCGACAAATTATGAAACTTTCCAGTCTTAAATTTCACATCTCAAGCCTCAAAATGGACATAAAGTTTGTGTCATTTCGCTTTTTGAGCTGGGAGTTTGAACTGGCCAAAGTTTGGTATCCAAACTGGACTCTGTTTTGGCACAACGTTAGGGTTTTGGTAAATCTGGACTTTTATGGAGATTTCTAGTAAAGGCCAATATTTTTCCTAGATAGAGGACTTAAATATATTTCATTTGGCTTTGGAATCCCCTTATTTCGATTTTTCCTGAATTAGTTATGACTTTTGGAATTTCAGCCAAGAAATTGGATTTTCTGGGCCGCGGCCAACCCCCAAAAATCAGTGTTTTGCATTTTTAAAGGTGGTTTTTGGTATAGCTTTTCCCAACCCTTTGGGTATATGTTTAGGCCTTTAATAGCCACCTAAAGAGTCTAAATGATAACCAACTTAAGTACTATTAAGAACTTGGAAAAGAGATTGATTTATTGTCCCTAATTTGGTTTATAGGATTTGACATTTGCCGTCCTCGTGAGCCAACTGCGCCGAAGAACGTCAGGAAGGAACGAGGTAGTAACTTTTCTTTCGTACTATATGTGATGCATTGTATGTGTGTATTATCATTGATTTATGATAAATTCTTATGTTACGACATTGTGAATATGTGTAAACACCGTGATGCCAATAGTCCCTGTGTAGCTAACAACGGTTCGGGTTAGGACGGTGTGCCTTCCCGGCGGAGAAAGGGGATGAGGATGAGGTGTGATATATATGATTATGTGGGCCAAAAGGCTATTTTTGAAGGCCAACGGGCCATTTGTGAAAGCCGGATAGCTATATGAGCTATAAGGCTATGTGTATGCACTGCCACGCCAATAGTCCCTGAGTAGCTAACAATAGTTCGGATTAGGACGGTGTGCCTTCCCGGCGGAGAAAGGGGATGAGGGTGGAATGTGATTTCTACTGCTGCTGCTGTATGATGATTTGCTTACATGCTGTGTGCTTATGTGTGGTATAAATGTTTTGTTACTACTGGGATTCTCTTGAATCTCATTCTTTCCTTTAACTAACCTTTCAGACAGGGCAAGTGGCTCTAAGGAGAAGCGTACGACCCGGAGCGGCTAGAACCCTGTAGGGACATTTATTTTTGGATGTGTTGGTTAAACCTGTTGGACAGGGAATCTGTAAATTATGTTTGGGTTGTAATTGGTAGTTGAATATAGTTGTGTAATTCCCTATATGGAAATTTTAAACCTTCTAGCAAATGAATGGAACCCGGGGGTTGCCGGAATTGCTATTAGATATTCTGGTATGAATGAATGTAAATTAACTGCACAGGTGATTATATTCGATAATTGAACTTGAGACTGGAATAGGAAAGAAGTTTTGAAACTTTTGTAAAGTACCTACTATAAAAAAAAGAGTTTTAAATGAGTTTTGAACTATTCGATTGTCTCTAAACCAATTTAATTAAGTGATATCAAATTATAATTACGCTAATTAAGGCAGGGGGTTATAGATAACCTTGGTCGTGTGTGAGGGGGGACAAGAGGAGTTAGTGTCACGAAGTATTTTGGATGAAACTTACATTATTCGTCACAAGCTAAACCCAGTAGGGAGCTTGTAGCTAAGATTTGCAAGGAAGTCAAATAAAGAATCAAGGCCAAACTTCATGATAAGCTCCGAAAAGAGCTGCTGCCAAAGCTACGTCTTGAAATGACGAAGATGTTTGAATCGGAGAGGGCAAGTGAAGAGCATAGAACTCAGGAATCCCCGGCCTTCCCCAGCACCAAAGGAAGTTATAACCCTCTAGAGTAACCACCACTTAGCGACCCTTCTCCTACTCTAGCGATAGAAGAACCTTCCATCCTCTATTTGGATGTGCCACTGTTGTGTATTGTTACTGATGCTCTTATTCACACACAAGCTACCACCCACCATCATTAGCAAATTCCATAGAATTTATGTAGGGTGACTGTGACATGTATTCGAGAGGGGGAAGAAGGTATAGCCATCCCTGTTCCTGATACAAAGGTTGGCACGATAGGTCTGGCGATAGGATCTTTTTCAGCCTTTGGCCTCAAAATCGTATTGGTTCAGGGGCAACACCTCCAATGGTAGGCATTACCTTACTATTACTTACTATCTGTTGGCATTATACTAACAATTTTTTTTTATGTTCTAAAAGGATGATGAAGATGCGAGAAAATAGCCCTTTTTAGCATGGCTGTAATAGCTCTATAAAGGCATTCACCAAATTAACTTGCACATACCTCTAGGGATTGTGGACCTTAAATTAGAGTATCCCTTCATGATTGACATAAAAGATCTCAAGGAGTTCATCAAGTTAGAGAAGATAGATGTAGGATAAGTGAAATTTGCAATCCGATAAGTTTTTTTCAATTTTTCCCTTCAATTCATGAAGTGGTTTTTGGTTTCATACATTCACTTCCTTATTTTAATTCTATTATAGCTACTTCCACCGCATCTGCATAGACATGGAAAGACGTGATTTATATGGATTCTGATGTCTTGCAAATATAAAAAGGGATACTAATACTTGGGAGGTAAGGACTCACTCTGTGGGCTACACAATGGGACAGACCAAATTTCGTTGTTATTTAGCACCTACTATTCAAGGGTACATATTTTAATTTTGTCTGTTTAAAATGTTTAATAAATAATTGCCTTGTCATCTAACTTCATTTTAATTTGTACATGTTGTATGGTCACCATAAAAGTTTGTGTGTTATTTGTCCTTGCTGCAACATAATCTATTGGTTTGATTCCTTCTATAAAAAGCCAGACAAAAAAACAAAATTTGTCTTCAACATGTAAGTTATTTTGTTTGTATTTTATTGATTCTAAAAAAATAAATAGTTCTAATTTCTATTGATTTTGATTTTGATTTTCATGATAGTACGACTCAGACATATAGACTCCTAGGCAGGTTACATGAGGATAAAGTTCTTAGAGACCCGAAGTGGTTCTTTTCCGAAAGCAAGTAGTTTTGAATTTAATTCTTTCATTGATGGCCGTTTTAGATATACCTTTATTGATTTTAACAACTACTTGGCTTTCATTTAAAGTTCCCTCAACAACCTGGCAATACTGAATGCGGATATTATATTATACTTTATATGTATAATATTATTCAAAGTGGAATTATTAGCGATTTTGAACAACTAATCACTTCTTCATTCTTAGATGATATTATTTTTTGTGTTGTGATTGAAATGCTAATTAATATATTTACTTGATTCATTTCATCAAAGCTTATTTTCTAAGCAGATTTTTGACGACAAAGATGCCTACCTACATGAAGACATTAATTGGATCAGAAACCTTTTGGCTGGACATCTTTTTCAACATATAGATCAGTAAACTTTTTATTTATATTTGTTATTAGTTGTGTTATGGCAACATTTTGACACTTTTTGGTTGTTAGTGTACATATATAGTATTAGTTTGTATGAGTTGTTATTGCACATATATAGTATAGATTGCAGTGCTAGATGTCCTTACTATTTTATATGGGACATTGTGGTTTATGAATTTATCTTCAATTCTATTTCTGCAGTTTTAATTTGCTGGGTAATGAAAAATATAAATAATCATTTAAAAAAAATAAAACTTTTTAATGTCCATAAAGAAAAACGGACGTCTAAAGGATATTACACAACACTTTAGACATCCCTATGTTAGGATCAGTAGGCATAACGAAAGAATTTTAAAAATTTTACAGATCCTAACTGAGGATCTATCAACGGCATTTAAATCGGGTTAGAAAGAACTTGTACCTTTTTCAACTTAGGGTTTTCACGATCTCTAGGAGCCAACACGTGAGGTCCACTCCCTCTACCGATATCCACAAGATTGCTCTCCAACCGAGACTGCATGCTAGCACCTCTAATGTTTTTAGGGTTTCCCTTGCGACTCAGAATTCTCATGCGCGTATGAGTATATCTGCTCTATCAAGTTTATAACCTATGAGGGCTATATTCAAATTTCAAAATTAATCATCATTAATTTCGAAATTGATCAACAATTAATTATCTTGATGAACTAATTAAATAATTCAGTTTAAATTAAATCTGTCTAACAGTTTTAATTTTAACCTATTTATTTAATCCAAATAAAGAGCCATTAGATTTAATTTATCTTCATAAATTAAATCTGAGATACTATATCTCTATCATGTTAATTATTAAATTTAATTTGTCTTAATAAATTAAATTTAAAACTAACACAATATAATAAAATCATATAATATATATACATATATATAATATATAAGATATGTATTTCGAAAATATATATCTATATAATATTATTAACGAATTTTATATTATATATATATATAAATATAAAATTCGTCCACCATAAATTAAACATTATCCCGTGTTTGGCCATTCTTCTGTTCAACCCTGTAGGCCCAATGAAGTTGGCAGTGGGCCAATAACTCTACTAACCCAAAGTTGCAAGCGGCCTCTAGCAAGACATTGCGACTACCCAAATCATATGAGGATCGTTATCATGATGCAACCTGTCAAACAACCATGTCACGTCCCTTTGTCACACGATACATCGATCAAGGATAAGGCATGGATAATGTCATCCTCTTGTTCCTAACCATTACTTTCTCGATTCCTGAGTAGCCTGACAATAGAAATGGAAACTCCTTTCCATTGTAGTATGGCCATACATTTCTCAGACTCACTCATCGAGGGGCCCAGTAATATCTCTCTACTAATGTGAGGGACAAATTTCATCTTGATCATTCATATTCCTCTGCATAAAAAACCACCAAGCCCGATCATAGCCTTTATCATCACTCGATCAAAAGTGACTTTTGACTAGTTCAAAGCTTAGCAACTCTCATGTAGGAATCTATGATGACCTCAGGTCCGAGGGCATTGTGACGTGGTTATACATGAGAAAAGCTATGACTTGATCCATGTAGCTTTCTCATAGTGGGTCGGTCCAGCACCTTGTACTTTTACAAGTGCCTAAGACTTTGATTCGTATCTCCATATCTTATCAAAGTCAAATGGGTCTTGTTTCATCTGTGCTCCTATATAGATGACCGACCAGGGACATTTTAGGACAATCTTCATGAATTATTTAAGGATACAATTATCACAGTTAACATGCAAATAATATGATAACAAAATGGAGAAATTTTGATTAAAATAATAATGTTCAAAATACAATGATTGACATTTAGGGCACAATTTCCAACACCCTATTCTCAATAGGGACGTCTAAAATCCTCACTTTAGATGTCCCTAATTAGAAAATGGACGTCTGAAGTCCCCCTATATTACACATCCCTTTTCTCCATTTGGTACGTCTAGAGTCCCCTAAATCAGGGACTTTACCCCTCCCTTTTTTGAAATAAAGACGTCTAAAGTCCCATTTTAGATATCCCTTTTTTTAGAGACGTTATTTCTAAAACAAACTACATTGTTCATATAGACATTCCCCAATTTTTGAACTTTAAAAGAGCCAAAAAAGGGACGTTAAAAGCTCTATCAGTAGTAGGCTTTTTAACTTTACCCCTATTTAGCAGCACGCTTTCCAAGAAAATAATTGTTTGCACAAAAATAAATGGAGGATAAAATTGCAAATTCATTTAAAAAATTTAATGATGTGCTTTATAAATATGTCAAAAAAATAATTCTCTCTTGGCCTTATAAAGAAGACCAGAGGAGTATTAATTACATTTTTTTAATGTAGCCCATGTACTTAAAGTTTGATAAAAATGTTCTTTTGTTCTCAACATGTAATTCATGGTTTTAAATATTTATAAACTTGATAAAAGAAATTCATTTTCAAACAAATTTGTTGACTTAATCATCTCTCCTATGTTCAAATGAGGTTGTTGGACTTATAATAGAGATCAAGAAGGAGAATATATATAGATTTTTTCTTCTAAATTTTTACATTGCTCTTTTTCATTAGCTATCAACATTAATTTTTTACTTTACCTATATTGATGTTTTCATTGTTGGTTCTTCCTCTTTCTTCCCGTTTTTTCCAACAAACTTTAGGTTGTGACTCTGTTACAACTTTCATTGCTTCATATTTAATTTTATCCATCACTTTAACCTCGTTCTAATGTGGTATACTGCACTTCATTATTATGCATAAACCAAAAATTGGAATATTTAGAACCATATCCACTACTTAAAAAATGAAGGTTTGTTATGTTGCAGCAATTGCTGACACGTTGCTACTAAATTAAGCATTGGTAGATGTTAAATGTCCTACCGCTACAACATTCTAGCGGATTTATAGACTATGCGCCTAGTGACCGATCATTTATATCAACATTTGTGGCTGGTTCAGTAAAAATAAAGTTGATTGGCAAAAAAAACAATTGTAAACTTGCGGCGTCATGTGGCGTGAAAATTAATAGCAAACATTAGTTGCAGTTCTGGTGGGCCAATTGCCAATTAATGGTGGAGACAAGTGCCTATTGCTGTTTTGACATTTGTTACAGTCGGAGACAAACTGCTACTAATGCTAGTCAACCACTTTCTCAAATGCTACTTCTGAACCACTACCCATACCGCTACTCAAACCACTATTGATGCAAGAACTCGATAAATACTTGCTCCCAACCTCTTATTATGCACCCTCTGACCCTCCTCTTTTCTTCCTCCTTCTTTCTTGCTTTCTTCTTCATTATTCTCTGTTGGAATTTTTAGATCCGAAATCCCCCCTTGATAAGCTAGATTAATTAATTGGGAAATTAGAATAAATCCGAATTAATTGGTTAATTAATTAAGAGATTAATTAATTATTTAATAAAATGGATGAGAAAATTGTGGATTGCTAACTAAAACGTGAGTCAGCTAAATAATTGAGTGAAACGAGTTATATATATTAAAATATATAAATTAAATAAGGAATTTAATTTATAATATTGAAATAATCCAACTTCAGTTATGAAATGAATAAAATTTATTTATTTTTTTGATTATTTTGATCGAGTAAAAGTGAGAATTTGAGAGATTATCTCATCTGATGGTTCTCGTGGGTATTTTGCACTAGTACAAAAAAGGTGATTTAGACCGGCATATTTAAACCGGTTGTAGTAAATGAGGTCTAAAAGAAATGCGCGGTGGCATTTACGTAATTATAAAGAATTTGGGAGACCGGTTATTATAATAACCGGTCTAAAAAATACAATTTAGACCGGTTGTACACTAACCGATCTTAAAAGATTAATTTTTAGACCGGTTATTATAATAACCGGTCTAAAAATTAATCTTTTTAAGACCGGTTGCTAGAGAACCGGTCTAAAATGAAAGCTTTTTAAGACCGGTTGTGTGACAACCGGTCTTAAAACTCAACTTTTAAGACCGGTTGTCTCACAACCGGTCTTAAAAACTTCATTTTAGACCGGTTAATCTACTTAACCGGTCTTAAAACTTTCCCCAAATTTCAACCGAGCTCCGTTGCGCGCCATCGGATCCATTTCTGAAATCGACTCCAAGTCTCACTCTCGATACCAAATCCGTCTTCCACTCCATCTCCACCGTCTTTTCCCTTCCATTCCACAGTAACTCAAGCTTCCATCATCACCGACGCCCTCTTTCTCTATCCCTCCGCCTCCGTCAATCTCTTTCTGGGCCGCCACCATCACAGATTAACCCCACCGTCAACCTGTCTCTCACCTCCCAAATCCGTCTTCCACTCCATCTCCACCGTCTTTTCCCTTCCATTCCACCGTAACTCAAGCTCCCATCATCACCGACGCCCCCTTAAGCCATCACCGACGCCCCCTTAAGCCATCACCGACGCCTCCGTCAATCTCATTCTGGGAAGCCACCATCACAGATCTGGCTCTATTTCCAGCACCGCCAGCAACTGTCATCACAGCTTAGAAGCAATTGGTAATCTCCCCTGCTCTGATTAGCCTCTTACTATGTGAGCGCTGCAGAATTTATCTGGTTTGTGTTAAAGGAAGTTTGAAGAGTATAATCTGATTTCTCAAGTACGATTTTCCTTCTCTTTTGATGCTAATTTCAGCCAGTAAATTAGGGCTTTTATTTTGATTAATGACTTTAAGAATTAATGTCTTATCAGCTGTGAGGTTCTGTTGATGCGTTAAGTGGTTTGGATAACGATGTAGAAATCTTGTTGCCTAGTAGGTGTTTGTCAAAATGTTTGAAAGAGAATTTGTAACTAAATAAATACCTTAAACACATTACCTTTGCTTCTTATTTTACTTTTACATGCCATATTTTTTTTATAATAATAAAAGGAAACCCAACATTATCTAACCCTTCTCCTTCACAATAATCCGTGCAAGCGCTTCAGGCGCCTCAGTAACAAAATGAACTCCAGACATTGACGATTGCCCCTCTTTGGCAAGAAGATCCGTAGCAACATTAATCCATCGGCTAACATAATTAACACTTACTTCCCATTGTCGCTGAAGTAGTCCAATGGCTTCTTGAATTAGTAGAGAATCTGCATGCATCTCCACCTCTCTTTTATTTAGAATGAGCGAGATTGCTTCAGTCGAATCAAATTCAAGGATGATCTTGCGAAAACCCATGTCCCATGCAATTCTCAACCTATGAATGCATCCCCATAACTCGACAGAGAGTGCATCACCCTTAGCACAACTAAATATGAATCCTCGAATGAAGTTGCCATACTCATCACGGATGAGACCACCCGCTGCTACGACATGGTTGTACTGAGAGAAAGCTCCGTCTACATTTAGTTTGACCCAGCCCGGCTCTGGCGGGACCCATGAAAACCTAGTTCCTCCACTTAGTACATTGGTCATTCCACCTTCCACAATCTTATCATGTGCTTCTCAGATACTGCGAATCATGGCTTGCACACTAGACATAACCATACTATTGAAGATGGTCTTATTTTCAAATACGAACAAATTCCTTCTCCGCTAAATCCTCATTCCCTCACTCCTTCTCCATTCCACTTTCCCTCATTCCATTTTTTCCTCACACGCTACTCTAAATCACGATATTCTTTGTTTACTTCTAGTTACACTATGTACTTGGGTGTAATGATTGCATGCTCTCATCATTCTCCTACCTTTTCTAGGGAAAAAGTACAAAACAAAAAAAAGGTGTTAGAATATATGGATCGTAGTTGGATACAAGCTAAACGGACGAGTGTTGAATATGATGTTGGGGTCAAGGGTTTTTTAGACTTTGCAAAAAGAAATGCCGATGATGATAGTGGGATGTTTTATTGCCCTTGTGTAAAATGTTTGAATGAGAAGCGATTAAGTGCTGCAGATATATATGCACATTTAATTTGTGAAGGGTTTTGTAAGACGTATGTAGTATGGGTATGGCATGCTGAACAATTAGAAATGCCAAGTGCATCTCAACAGGGGGAAGTGACTTGTGATGATAATGACACGGATATGGATGATCGGATAGAGGACATTATTCGTGATGTAGGAGAAGAGGCTTTTCAACAATCACATGCATATGGTAATATGTGCAGTGATGCTGAGAAGCCGTTGTACCCGGGGTGTAAAAAATACCAATTGCTGAATGCTGTATTGAAATTGGTAAGCTTGAAAGCACGGCATGGATGGAGCGACAAGAGTTTTTCAGAAACGCTTGAGGCCTTTAAAGATATGCTTCCTGATGATAATGTGTTGCCTTGTCGATACTATGATGCTAAGAAAATACTGTGTCCACTAGGGATGAAGTATAAAAAGATCCATGCTTGCCCTAATGATTGCATATTGTATAGAAAAGATCATGAAGAGAAGGAGCAATGTCCGATATGTGAAACTCTGAGGTATAAATCAAATAAGGGCCCTGCAAAAGTGTTGTGGTATCTTCCAATCATTCCAAGGTTCAAGCGCCTGTTTGCTAATGAAATTGATGCCAAAAATTTGAGATGGCATGCAGATGAGCGGATTTCTGATGGAAAGCTGCGACATCCAGCTGATTCGTCTCAATGGAAAAAAATCGATCAATTATTTCCTACCTTCGGTGAAGAACCTAGGAATCTCAGGCTTGGACTTAGCACAGATGGTATGAATCCTTATGGTAGCCTAAGCAGTATACATAGTTCATGGCCTGTTCTGTTGGTAATTTACAACTTATCTCCTTTGTTATGTATGAAACGAAAGTACATTATGTTGTCTATGTTGATTTCGGGACCAAAGCAACCCGGAAATGACATAGATGTTTACCTAGAACCCTTGATCGAAGACTTGAAAGAGTTGTGGGATAAAGGTGTCGATATTTTTGATGCGAACAAGAAGGAGACTTTTAATATGCGAGCAATGATCTTTTGTACTATAAATGACTTCCCTGCATATGGGAACTTGTCAGGATATAGCGTTAAAGGCCACAAAGCTTGTCCGATATGTGAAGAAGGCACATGCTACCATCAACTTCAACATGGAAGAAAGACGGTTTACCTTGGGCATAGGCTATTTCTAAGACGAAGCCACCCTTATCGTAGATTAAAAAAAGCTTTTTTCGGTGGCCAAGAGTTTGAAGATGCTCCAGAGGCATTGACTGGGGAGAAAATTTATGAAAAGGTGAAAAATATCAATACTATGTTTGGTAAGTCATCAAAGAGTAGAAATGAGAAAAATATATGGAAAAAAAAGGTCTATCTTCTTCGATCTTCCATATTGGCGCAATCTTGACGTCAGACACTGTATTGATTTCATGCATGTGGAGAAGAACGTATGTGATAGTATTGTTGGGACACTGCTCAACATACAGGGAAGTTCTAAGGATGGCGTGAAGGCAAGATTAGACTTGCAAGAAATGGGAATACGAGAAGATTTACATCCAAGGCCATACGGTAATAGAACATTTTGTCCTCCAGCTGCTCATACTTTATCTAAGGATGAGAAAAAAAGCTTTTGTGAGTGTTTACATGGCACTAAAGTTTCCTCAGGGTATTGTTCAAATTTTAAAAAGCTTGTATCGATGAAAGACTTGAAGTTAATAAGGCTAAAGTCTCATGATTGTCATGTCTTAATGCAACAACTACTCCCAGTAGCTATTCGAGGCATTGCCGAATATGATCTTTAACACATATTGACTAGACTTTGTTTCTTCTTCAATGCCATTTGTTGTAAAGTCATTGACACGGAAAGATTGGAGGAATTGGAAAATGAAGGATACATTATCTTATGCCAGCTTGAGAAGCTTTTTCTTCCGTCCTTTTTTGATATCATGGTACACTTGGTTGTTCATCTAGTGAGGGAGATAAAGTTGTGTGGCCCTATCTATTTTTGGTGGATGTACCCGATCGAAAGAACTATGAAAATACTAAAAGGGTATGTGAAGAACCCCAATCGGCCTGAAGCATCTATTGTTCAAAAATATGTTTCTGAAGAAGCTATGGAATTTTGTCAACAGTATTTGTCAAATGTACGACATATTGGCCTTCCTAAGCGCCATGATCAAGAAGGGGGTAGACGCGGGGCAACAGTAAAGAGCATAGATGCTGATGAATTGCAACAAGTCCACCTGTACATCTTGAACAATGTTGATGAAGTTCAATATTACATGAATGCCCATAAAGAAATTGTATGGAAACAAAATAGTCGAATGAGCGAACAAAGGTTAATCAGGGAGCATAACAGAACTTTCGCACATTGGTTCAAACAAAAGGTTGACGGAGAAGAATGTGTTTCTGATACAATAAATTGGTTAGCACGTGGTCCTGAAGTTGATGTCATAAGTTGGACTTCATTTGTGATCAATGGTTATACCTTTTACACGAAGTCCGTAGATGATAAGAGCACCGTCCAGAACAGTGGTGTTGTATTAGTGGCTGAATCTATGCACTTCTCTAGTTCGAAAGATAAGAACCCTACGTTGGCTGCCATACCTTATTATGGGGTGATTGAAGAGATTTGGGTGGTTGACTATGTTAAAATTAGATTTCCTATTTTCAAATGCAAGTGGGTTGATGTCAATAATGGTGTGAAGATCGATAGGTTAGGATTTACATTAGTAGATCTGAATAGTAGAAGTTTTGGAGATGAACCTTTCATTATGGCAGATCAGGCGCAACAAGTGTTCTATATCACTGATCAGGCAAATAAAATGTGGTCTGTAGCTCTCCAAGGAAAAAGGGTCGTTGATATTGACGAGAAAAGTCACTCAAATTATGATCTTCTTGAGACTCCTTTTTCCAGGGGTATACCAGAACTGAACGAAGAAGATGAAGCAGATAATGCGCACGGCACAAGAAATGATCATCACGAGGGAATATGGGAGGATATCTCTTTATGATACTACTTTGACCTTAACTAACTAAAGTAATTATGATTATGATTATTATCTGAAGAATATGTTTAGTTATTTTATCGATATAGTCTTCACATGTCATAGCTTAGGATTTATCTTTCTTTATTGTCGTTACAGGCAAATGACGGATCCCCAGCGTCCTAGTGCAGAGGATCAGCCACCTCCTCCACCTCTGAGTCAGCCACCTAGTGCTCAGGAGAGTCAGCCACCTAGTGCTCAGCAGAGTCAGCCAGCTAGTGTTAACCAGGGTGAGCCTAGTAATGCTCCGAGCCAGGGTCGTAGTGAGCGTAGTAGCCAGTCTGTATGGAGGGGTAGATGTGCCACAAGGTTGACAGATGTTTCCCTCAGTCGGAGTGCAGGCCAAAAGATACCGATTGAGTTTGATAGACATTGGAAACCAATCGGGCCTAATGCACAACGATATAGGAGTTTCGTCGGCCTCCTTGCACGTAACAAGCCGAGCATCTTGATAGAGGAGTGGAGAAATGTCGATCCAAAGGTGAAGCAGCATATTTGGGACACTATTCAGGTATACAATTCTCTTCTTTATGTAATTAATTATTATCAAATGTCACTTTATTTGTCACTTACTCCTTCAATGCATGCATTTCAGCTCACCTACGACGTTCCTCAGAGTGAGATCTTGTACAACAAGATGATGACGTATTGTTATGAGCGCTGGAGCAAGTTTAAGACAAGTCTGACCAACAATTACATTCATATTGAGGTGCAAGATGGTCAGCCTCGTCCTAATCCGTGCAGCACGTATACATTTCTTGATCAAGCGACTTGGCAAGAATTTGTTAGGCTTCGAACTACTCCTGAATCTTTGGTTAGTTGACTTATTTTTTATTTTATTTACTTAGCAATTATCTTAATTGATTATAACACTTTCCTTTTGTATCATTTCTTATTCGCAGGCAAAAAGGCAAAAAGCATAAGAAAGTGGTAGAAAGAATGATTGCCCTCATATAATGTCTCGTGGGGGTTATGCAAAGGCTGAAAGAGACTTGTTAGCGGCCAAACGGAAGAGATTGGAAGAAGCATCTCAATCCGATCCTTCTGTTCTTCTTTCTCCGCCATCTCCGATTCGTCGAGAAGAAAAATGGCAATTTGCCCACCAAAAGAGGAGTGGGACTTATACGAGTGAACAATCTCGTATAGTTGGTGAAAGAATTGTAAGTATATATCGTTATTGTAATTAATTACATAAGAAACGTACATTATTACTTATGTTTGTTATTTTGTATTATGTTACAGGATGAACTTAGAAAACAACAAGCTGAGGGCTCTTTTAAGTCGGAGGGCAAGAATGACATCCTCACAGTTGCTACTGGCAAACACGAGCATCCAGGCCGTGTCAGGGGAGTTGGAGGAGGGGTAGGGATATGGGATTACTTTGGAGCCCCCGTACACCATTCCTCAAACATCGTGACTAGGGAGGAATTGGAGACTATGTTGGCCATTGCAAGAGCAGAAGCAAAGGCCGAGGCTGAAGCATCTTTTGATGCACTATTAGAGACCCGGTTGAGCAAGATGAAAGAGGAAATGATAGTGTTTATGAGCTCAAGACAAGATACCAGTGCTCCCCAGCCACAATCGATTGATCCTAATAAGCAGAGCACTAAAGGTAGTTGTTGCAACATCGGGCAGTCATCAGAGGGTCCTAACCCTCAAATTACTGGGCTTTGTGATCTTTTTGTCGAGGATCCTCTGAGACGGTTAGTTGCACGGGGTAGTGTGCATTACCTGGGATCAACTGTCCACCACCGACAAATGGAAGGTGATCAAGTCCGGGTGTCAGTTGACGAGGTGATTATTGCGGATGCACCTGTCCCTATCCCTTCTGATGAATTCAAGGTCGTTAGCGATGTCTTGGGCACATTCATCTTGTGGCCAACGAACCTTGTTTCTGGTCGAGCCGAGGATAGTCCGATCAAAGCCCCACCACCAAGTCCGATCAAAGCCCCACCAAGTCCAGCTCCCTTCACTCAGCAAGAAGTTTCACAGCCTCCATTGAATATCATGCAGCAAGTGATTCTGATGGCATATGATACATCCTTCAAAACAAGAGAGTGGCCTACGGATTCAGTTGTTGGAAAGTCAGGAGTGACATGCTATCTTGAGAAGGATGATTTGATGTCCCTGGTAGCTCCTGGACAAAATCTTACGATTGGGATTGTCCAACTGTTCTTAATGTAAGTAGCTTCTGCAATTCAAAGTAAATATTTTAAAAGTTTCACCGTTAACCTTTTATTTATGTGCTTGCGTTATTGTAGGTACATGCATCGTAGGTTGGTCTTGTAACACCCCGAATTTTGAGACTCGAGGCTAGAGAATAAGCCTGAGGTTAGTGGATTGCTAAGCCCCGGTTTAGCAAGATCCCAAATTGTGATTAGGGGTTAATGACTACAAAAGTGGACGTGGTTAGTGATTAATGAACCCTTTTAGAGAATATAAAGTGGATTGTAGTCGCGTGTGTTATGAGCAACGCCAAAACCCTGTATTTGAGTTCAATTGTGGATTAACATCCAAATTACATTAGAATAGAGGGAAGAATTGAATGGGGTATTGTGATGGAAATGGTGTCATGTTGTGATATTTAATCATTGGAATTGATTTAAATTAGATTGGACACATTGGTTGCAAAATTGGAAATGCTGTCCAGTATGAATTCTGTCTGGGCAGTCTTCTCGTGTGGACGAGTTTACTAGGTAAATGATGTCAGAAAATTATGAAACTTTCCAGTCTGAAAGTTCACATCCCAAGCTTCAAAATGGACATATAATTTGTGCCATTTCATGTTGGGAACGGGGAGATATGACTGTCCAAAGTTTGAGGTTGAAAGTGGACTCTGTTTTGGGGCAGTGATGAAAGTTGTGTAATTATGGATTTTTGTGGTGATTTCTAGTATTGGTAAATATTTTTCCTATATAGAGGACTTAAATAGCTTTCATTTGGCTTTGGAATCACCTCATTTCGATTTTTCTAGAATTAGTTATGATTTTTCAAAGATTGGGCAGAAAATCTGCCAGAAAATCCGAAAATGCCAATTTTGGGAATTATGACATCATCAAAAGGCAAGATGACATAAGCATGGAATTAAAACATCTTCTCATCATCTTCAGCTGCTCATTCACGCACAGCACCTGAACATAGTGTGAGAAAGTTGAGAGAGTTTAGAGAGAGAAAGAGAAGAAAAATCACAAGGTAAGCCGATTTCTCCGACGATTTCGCTCCTAGCGCGTATAACTCCGATCCCAAGCTACTCCTTTATGTTCTTTAAGGTTTGGAAGCTCCTCTTTTGGTGTTTTGAAGTTAGGGTTTTCAGCCACAAGAAGGAAAAGCTAGTGGGAGCTTGAGGTAACTTCCAAACTCTTGTATATTGACTATTCTGGCTGCTGTGGGCAATTTAATCGGTGAAATTTCGCCGGATTGCCATTGGTTGTAAAAATGGAAAATGGGTTTCCCTAGGGGTTATGCTGCCCAAATTGATACTAAATGGTAGTTGTAACCTAATGGAATAGTCAATAAAGTGGTTAGGAGTAGAAAGGAACGTGTTTACGGAGCCGAAACCGAAAAACCCCGATTTTCCCTAGAAAACCCATATATTTCGGTCTGGGCTATAAATGGGTCTTAGAGTTGGATTTTCAATGATTTGATGATTCCATTGAGTTCAGGAGGGAAAATTAGGTGGGGTTACAGTTGGTCACTTTTTCGGAAAAGGCCGAAAAAGCATAATTACGAAAACGCCCCTGAAACCCTTAAAGTGGGGCTGCCAAGGGTAATTTTGTAATTGACATTGAATTTGATAATTCCGAGTCCGAAAATGGATTCCTTGGGCGAAAATATGTTAGAATAGCCCATGTCAATATTTCAAGAAAAGTACAGCCGGACCGGGTACGGCGGGGCCGGGCCGGGTCCCCGGGGGTATTTTAGAAAATTTTCAATATAGCCTCATATAAGCCCCAGAAACACTATGGAAGTGTCTAAATAGTACATTTGACATTGTAGGATCGAATGTGAAGCCCCGAGTTGCTGGCACGCAAATCGAGGAGAAAAGACTGGAGGTAGGGAACATATCTCTTCTGCTTGTATTTGATATATGTGTTAGTGTGTTGGTGCATGTCTTAGCTTTGCATAATTGTGAGTAATTTGAAGCTATGTTTCAATTTATGCTATGGCCATAGGTATATTGTTCGAAGCATTGAGCTTGCAAATTGTCATTGTGTTATCATGAGTTGTGTGGTGCAAGCATGTCATGCATTAAACATCTATCATACATGCATATTGATATTGTTATCCTACTGAGATTCTCTAGAATCTCACCCTCCCCTACTAACCTTTCAGACAGGGTAGTAGATCGATGATGGAGTAAGCAGCCAAGGGCGAAGAGGACTTCCTTTGGGTTGTCATTCTGGTGGTTGGTTATCATCCCAGATGGGATATTTGTATTTGGATGTGTACATATGGATGAGTATATTTGGTTATATATTTGAAATGAGTTGTTGGATATTTGTATATGTATGAGAAAGATTTGTGTAATCCCCATATAAGGGCTTGTATGGGCGAATGTGCCCTATAAAGCTTGAGTTAATATATGGAAACCGGGATTGCCGGGATTATTTTTGTGTACTCTGATTTATTATGAATGTGATATTCCGCGTAGTAATTGTATTCGAAAAGTGATTATGAGACCAAGTTTATAAATGATTTCGAAAAGTAATTGTGAAACCCCGTCTGGTAGATGGGTTTGTAAATTGTTATTTGTTTCTTATTGGTCTCTATTTCACTTTAATTGCGTAATTCGGATATAATTACGGCAGGGGGTTACATTTGTTATTGTCACACCCCACCGCCGTCTCACCCCATCGGGCCACAACGGTTGGTGCCCTCTCCCACCAACCGGGTGCGGAGAGGCTGGGTACACTACGTCGACCCAGGACTCACAAGAGTCCCTCGCTCCCCAAGCGAGATTTTTCGCCTCCGTGGGAATCGAAGCCACTACCTGGGGGTAAGTAGCGCCTCAATGCATTCCCACTACCACTTGAGCTAACCAGCTCAAGTGGTAGTGGGAATGCATTGAGGCGCTACTTACCCCCAGGTAGTGGCTTCGATTCCCACGGAGGCGAAAAATCTCGCTTGGGGAGCGAGGGACTCTTGTGAGTCCTGGGTCGACGTAGTGTACCCAGCCTCTCCGCACCCGGTTGGTGGGAGAGGGCACCAACCGTTGTGGCCCGATGGGGTGAGACGGCGGTGGGGTGTGACAATAAAAAGGCGCCTTTTTATTGTCACACCCCACCGCCGTCTCACCCCACTGGGCCACAACGGTTGGTGCCCTCTCCCACCAACCGGGTGCGGAGAGGCTGGGTACACTACGTCGACCCAGGACTCACAAGAGTCCCTCGCTCCCCAAGCGAGATTTTTCGCCTCCGTGGGAATCGAAGCCACTACCTGGGGGTAAGTAGCGCCTCAATGCATTCCCACTACCACTTGAGCTGGTTAGCTCAAGTGGTAGTGGGAATGCATTGAGGCGCTACTTACCCCCAGGTAGTGGCTTCGATTCCCACGGAGGCGAAAAATCTCGCTTGGGGAGCGAGGGACTCTTGTGAGTCCTGGGTCGACGTAGTGTACCCAGCCTCTCCGCACCCGGTTGGTGGGAGAGGGCACCAACCGTTGTGGCCCAGTGGGGTGAGACGGCGGTGGGGTGTGACAGGTCTCCTCTGGCAAAAGCGAAAAATTTGGATTCTTATGCCCCCATCACATCCAAGAGAAAGGGACCACTGCTGCTACTAGACATACATACTTGTCACAGAGGCTTAGTGAAACTGGAACCGAGTGTTTCTTGGCTCCATATGTGCATAGGTAAGAAACAAATTGATATTTTATAATTTATATAATGTTTTATGTTTGCTTAACATTCTTCTGTTTTTTTCAGTGATCATTGGCAGTTGCTTCTTCTATGCAAGAGTAGTTACACTGTCATCCTCTTATGTTCCCTCCACTTCAAACCAGGGAATGATTTGAAAAAGACCATGAATTCGTTAGTTTTCTTGCATTCTTACCTTTTGTATGCAAAGTTTATGGAATTTGTGTAAAACCAATAACCTTTGTCATTGTGATGATCATAGGTCTATGCGGACATTCCTACACAGTGCTTGTGGTAAGCATGTTCGTGATTTAAAGGACCCTACATGGATCATGCCAAAGGTTAGTACATATGGATTAACATTTGTTTAAAGAATGTAATAAGACATGCCTTTATATTTGTTTTAATGATATCATGTTTTTTCTCAGAGCCGTCGGCAACCAAAGGGGTCCAACTTATGTGGTTTTTATGTTTTAAGACACATTTACAATATTATCACTCTAGGCACGACTGACTTTACTCAAGAGGTAAATTTATATTTCATAACTTTTGTTTTACTTTATTGTTTTTAAGTTACTAAGTCAATGTTTCGTCTGGTTTTGGTGTTACAGATGTTTGATCTTGCCGATCCCTTTCCTGAAGAAGATATTGATTTCATTCGCACATGTTGTGCTAAATTCATCCATGAGCTATTACAAAAATAGTGAGTTTTTGAATCCAATGTTACATTGTACATTATTTTATTTCATTCTGCATGTATTTGGCTCTGATTTGTATGTTTTATTTTATTTTTGTGATTGCTTGGTTTCATCCAAGTCTCCTTGCTTTCTCATTTTTTTTAATCTAATGGAGCAATAGAATTAATACACAGCACAAGAGAGCGAACTATGTGAGCTATTGCTTTTGTGTTTCTCATGGATGAACGCATCGTTTAGTTGCTGTTATACAGCTCCTTTGGTTTCTGTTGGCCACTTTACATGACAAATTAAAGCTTTTTGCGTTTGTCATTTGTTATCTAAATGGAACAACAGGTTTGATGCTGCTGCTGGATATTAGCGTTCATTTTTACTCTGATGCAGATATTAGAGAGGTTAGATATGCACCTAAAGTTGTAATTTTATTTGTCTTATGGTTGAAACTGGATGCCAATAAACTTGTAAATCACTTCACCGTAGACTATGAGCTCATAATACAGACTATCTTCTATTTTCACTTTGTGATTGGAAACTTTTGATTATTCTTTCATTGAATTGTGGGCGATGGAGAAAAAGTAGTGGTGAATCTGTGAAGAGCTGTAGCTGAACTAAGAAATATGTTATGGGGCCAACTTCAAGTGAGTTTTATCCCACGAGTATTTGGGGAAATGGAATAGTATGTGAGGATTTAGAGTAATTGGTGCAAAGTGAAAGTGAAGAGTGAAATGGAGCAATGACATGAGAACCTTGTTTCTGTTGGCATCATCTGTATTGAATAACCTTTCTGTAATTTCAGGTTTTCTTTGGGTGAACACTTTTGGTAGAAGTGAACCTGCAAAGCTTTAAACATTTTGGTTCCACCTATATGCAATTAAGCCGATACATATATAATGCTAAATATTGTGTGAGAAGTATTACCAATTGCAAATGGAAATAGTATGATGTTGAACGGGTAAGAGAAGAGAGGGAGGGGGAAAGAGAGGGAAGAAGAATGGATAGAGAGATAATTAGAGAGAGAGAAACTTATAGAAGGGAATTTAATCTTCAATTCTATATCATTCAGTGGATATACATCCCTTGCTTTTCACTCTCCATCTTCAAAGACTTTGCAAGACAAGTATTAGGAATATCACCACAATTCAGATTACTTACAGCATGAACAATTTTCATCCTGTCATAGTTAAATTAAGGAGTTTTTTATCCTTCTGAGTAATTTGAGCAAGCTGAACACAAATGGGATGACTAGTTGCCAAAATGAGTCCAATTAGTATTCATCTCCTCTGTTTAGGCTCATGTCTCCTATTTCTAACATCTCAACTGTGTGATTAGTCGTCTTCTTTATCTTGATTGCTACATCCTGAGGAATGAAGCTCCCACATACTGTTGCTCTTCTTTGCTTCTTCTGTAAGTTTATAACTCAACAGAGACAATCAACTCGGCCATACCAAGGGATGCAAGAGGACATCAGAATCATCATTAGAAATTTGAACACTTTTTCTTGTTAGTTTTATTTAAAGTTGCCTTATTTATCAAAAAAGAAAATGTAAAGGCCATATCTGGTATTTTCTTCTTTATTGCATTTTGTCCATTTCATCAAAAAAGAAAGTAAAAGAAATTATAGAAATAGAAAACTCTTCTTTCCTAGCAGAGAGAAATTAACATGTTCTAATTTTGATGCGTAATGAATGAAGTGAGTGAATTGGTGATATATGCAGGGATTATGGATTCTTCATATTCGTCAAAGGGAAAGAAGAAGGGCTTGGCAGATGAAGCAGCTTTTGCATATATGTTCATTGCTTTTGTTTTACTCCTGTCATTTGGTCATCCTTACTGTCTAATTGCAAATGAATCATCAATAACTGACTTTACTGGCTGCTTGTATGAACATTAATTTATTGTTGCTATAGACTAGTGCTTTTGAATTTTGAAATTCAAAAGTGATTGTTATTATGTACTGCTGTTTAAAATTGGAGCATTCTGTGCGTGTACATATAATAAAAGGGGCGTTTTTTTTTTAAAAAAAAAGAAGTTTTAAGACCGGTTGTAGTCACAACCGGTCTTAAAAAGTACTTTAAGACCGGTTGTGGGCTTCTTTTTTTTTAAAACGCTCCTTTTATTAAGTGACTTTTAAGACCGGTGGTACCCACAACCGGTCTTAAATGTCTAACATTTAAGACCGGTTGTTACAACCGGTCTTAAAAGTCACACTTTTAAGACCGGTGGTACCCACAACCGGTCTTAAATGTTAGACATTTAAGACCGGTTGTGGGTACCACCGGTCTTAAAAGTGTGACTTTTAAGACCGGTTATAACAACCGGTCTAAAAAATAACAGACTTTTTAGACCTGCTGTATCAAGACCTAATACAGAACCGGTATAAAAAGTCATTTTTAACCGGTCTAAAAAGTCATTTTTCTACTAGTGTTGAGTCCCCAAAATACCCCTAGCCCCTTATTATAAAAAGAGAGTCTCCTCGTTAGTTTTACTAATCCTAGTCATTGAGTTTTCTTACTCTCTCACTTCCTCTTTATACTCTTTCTTGTGTGGTGCTCTGCTCACTACTATAAGATATAGATTTTACCACTCCAAATGACGTATGTTTTCTAAAAAAGGAAGCAAGAAATAAAGGTGGTGGCATTTTTATAATTTTATGCATTAGTTTTTACAGATTAGGCATCCCAATTCCAAAAACAAACACCAAAAGTCCACTTTTGGCGTCCCAAATTTAATTTGGGATGTAGTTACATTGGGGACACATAAGGGTTTTAACTTCTTCGAACTCGTGTTTTCAACTCCATTTGGCTCCTCCGACTTATCTCCGTCGATCCTCCCTGTCGTTCCAAATTCAATTGATAGTATTTTGGCAATAAGTCGAAAATAGTAATTTAAAAGAAGCAAAACAAAAATTGCACTTGCGATAGAAGCACAAGCAGCCAAAGTAGAAGGCATAACTTCTTCAATGGAGAAAGAGTGATTGCTAGAGAATTGGAGTAAGGCAATGGAAGACCTCATGGCTACAGGAGACACTGAAGGTGCCCTCTCTCTCCTCGAATCACTACTTCCTAACCTCGAAACCCTAAGCTCTTCCCAACGATCTTCACAACTTCAATTGGCGTCTCTTCTCACCGACCTAGCCAAGTATATTAGGTAAGTGTTTAATTTGGTGCTAAATGTTTCTGGCAATGCTGAAGGTGGGTGGTAAATTTTTGTCACTACTCTTTGGTCTTGTTTTAATGCATTAAGACAGGAAAATTCACTATTTTGCTGCTCTTGCTATATTGATTCTTGATCTTGATTGTCATATATAACTAGAAAAGTTAGTAGGATTTCCTAATAGAGTAGCAATTTTAATTTCCTAACTTAAAGCTTCTCTGTTTGAAATTCTTTTGTTCTAGCATGAACAGAGAGGATTGAAGGGTTTTCATAAGATTTCTGGAATTTTTTTACCTATCATTTATGAGCATTTTTCATATATTAAAAATTATATTTATCTTTGGTTAGTGATCTTGGAAATGCCGACCTTTCAGGTCAACTAGTTGTATAGCTTATTCTATCCCAAAATTGTTGTACTTGTAAGTTCCGAATCAGCTATGATTTTATTGCTAGATTTCCATCTTTTTATTGGAATATTATGAGTTGACATTATTTCTTGAGTCATCATCACTTTTGTCTATACGATCAATATCTCCCCTGCTAGAAAATTCATTTTCTAGAAATACAGTATCTCTTTATTCAATTTCAGTCACAGTTCCATCTTCGTTTTCACCTATGAAAACATATCCTTTTGATTGCTCAGAGTATCTTATAAAGATACACTTTGTTCCTCTAAGACCCAATTTACCATACCAATGGGAATCATTATGAATGTACGCAGCAGACCCCCAGGGTCTGAGGATGTTTAAATCTAGCTTGCGTTTTATCCATAACTCATAGGGTGTAGAAGTGACTGATTTTGAGGGCACGTGATTAAGAATGAAGGCAACCGTTAGTAAAGCATCACCCCAATATGAAATTGGCAGATGTGCTTGAGCCATCATTGACCTAACCATGTCTAGAAAAGTTCTATTTCTTCTTTCAGCAACTCCATTTTGTTGTGGAGTGCTAGGGATGGTTAGTTGCCTAATTATCCCTTTTTCTTCACAGAGCTCCTTAAACTAATCAGATAAGTATTCACGACCCCGATCAGTGCGCAAACCTTTAATTTTACAATCCGTTTGATTCTCTACTTCATTCATGTACCGTCTAAAGCATTCAAGAGTTTCAGACTTGTGTGAGATCAAATAGATGTGACCATATCGCGAATAGTCATCAATGAGGGTAATGAAATACCAGGCTTCATGTCTCACCCTCACACTCATTGGACCGCATATATCAGAATGGATTAATTGCAATGGAATCTCAGCTCTAGTTCCCTTACCGAAAGGTTTCCTAGTTGCCTTACCAGCTACACAATTCTCACATAAGGACGTTTACATATTCAAAATTTCACCTAGCAAACCTTCTCTAGCTAGTATAATCATTCTATCTTGATTAATGTGTCCTAGTCTAGCGTGCCAGATATTCATATCAATAGTTATATTGGAGGAAATAACGAAACAGTCATGCACATTAAAATTACCAATAATATCCATAACAAAGAACTTTCTAGAAAGGAAAGCTAAACCATAAAAGGTCTTGTTGCTAAAAATTTCTGCAACTTTGCCATGAAAGTTTACATCAAACCCATAATCTAATTAACAAAGTATTGAAACTAAGTTCCGTCAGATGTCAGGTATATGAAGAACATCATGTAGGATCAAAGTCTTCCTACCGCACAAAGGTAACCTGCATGTGCCAATTCCTTTGACTTTGATCTTTGCATTGTTGCCCACGTAAAGCGATTTGCTTAGATGCGGCAACCGACAGTATTCCACAAAGGATCCTTGATCCCTCGTCACATGATCTATTGAGCCTGAATCCAAAATCCAAGAAGAACAAACATGTTCTGTTAGAAAAGAAGTACTTAAAACAAAAGAAATGTGTGAATTCACATAATTCACTAGTACCTTTTCACGGTCATTTCGACTGATACAGTCTCGTGCAAAGTGACCCATTTTCTGGCAGGCGTAACACTTGACCTTATTCAGGTCAACTTTCTTCTTGCCGCCCTTTTTTCCTTTCTTCTTGAATTACTTTCTGGCCTTTTTGAAATTAGAGCCATCCTTCTTGCCTTTCTTTTAAGATTTCTTACCCTTTTTGGAATCGGGCTTTGCATTAGAAGGACCAACATTTTTAGTGTAGTAGGCTTGACCAAAAGCCTTATATGCCACTAGGCGTTCATCCTCAAGCTCAAGATGTTTCACTACATTATCAAAAGTAACGATGTTGTCATTATGACTTAAGTTCACTTTCATGTGCTCCCAGCTAGAAGGAAGCGATCTGATTATAGCCTGAACCTGCTGTTCATCAGTCAAGGTGTGTCCAGCTTCCTGAAGTTCTCTGATCATGTTGGACATCTCTCTCAGATGCTACTTCATAGGAGTATTTACTCTAAGCTTGTAGGTATCAAACTTGATTATCAACCTTCTAAGCTTAGTGGTTGATGTGCCACCAAACGTATCCTTGAGTGCAGGCCACATAGCCTGAGCAGTTTGGTATTTCTCATATTGGCACATCAGGTCATTCTCCATTGTGCTCAATAAGGTGACTCTTGCAATGCTGTTCTTCTTCTTCCATGCTTGGTAAACTTCCAAGTTTCTCCTGTGCTGAGTAGTAGTCCCATCTTCAAGTTCCACTAAAATAGTGGTTAGTGGTTCAACAGCCTCCTGTTCCTCTAAAATACACTGCACCTTACGGTGCCAAATGACCCAGTTGTCGCCATTCAGTTTCTCCCTCTTATTCAGTTCAGCAATGATCCCTTTCGTGGCCATTTGTCAATTCTAAAGTAACATTTTTCACATTTAGAAATGTTGTTCTCTTTAAGAGAATATAAGCAAATGATTATGTAGCATAGCACGGTATACAACATCTGTACTTATATCATTCTTGACCAGAAAATAAGTTCATTACTAGATCCATAATCAGGAGAATATGTTTGTACCTCCCATCATACAAATACTAGCAACTTATTATTTTCTATAAAAAAAACTTTATATAAGTACTTTAAATAAGTCATCAGCTTTTAGAAGTTTCACCTTCTAAAAGCTCCCACTCATTAGGGATACATGGTATGATAATGCACAATTAAAAAATTAGCATTGTATGACAAACATAATTCATTACAGGAAAAATACCATGTCCATACATAAAACATACAAACAATAATATTTAGAGTCATATTCTCAATACAAAATAGTAAAAAAGAAAATAGGAACATAATACACCATTAAATGTCAGAATAGCAGTAGTCAATAATGGCTTTCCTTAGTTTCCTAAAGAATCTTTTCTTTTTCTTCATGAATTTTGTTGTTTTCGTCACAGCATCAACCCAACCAACAGTCATTAAAAATGTGCCCCTAGCCCTCACAGCCGTGCGGTACTTCATCATTACGCTCACGTAGAACTCTGTACTCTTTTTGTCTTTTATGCTTTCCACATAATTCACAATGATTGAGTATATGATTTTTATATTATTTATCTAGCTATTTTGTCTGCATCAAGTTCCGCTATCTTCTCAGCCATAGCAACAGAATAGGGTTGATCGACCTCTTCTTCTAAATTTTAAGGTTCATCAGGACAGGAGGGCACAGACTTAGGTCCAAAATCAAAGTAGACCACTTGAGGTTCCACTGGAACAGGCTCCCGAAAACATTCTTCAGGATCTTCCTCAAAAAATTCATATTCTTCAAGTTCCTCTTCAGGATCATCCATATGAGCCTGATCGTCCATAAATTCAATCCTCAATGACCCATACTCAAGTGTTTCAGTGCTGTTAGAAGCCTCTTGCTTCATTTTTGACCTAAATAAACAAATGTAAGTCATTTTCATGATTTTAGGTATTCTTAAATGTACAAAAATCACTTAAATAAGCACTAAAACCTCATAAATAGATCTTGAATTTCCATAAAATTAGGCAAATAACATATCATTATGAAGATCTCAAATTTAGGGATTTTTAGGAACAAACTGCATCTCAAATAGAGCTCCCACGCACCCTCACGCGCCTCGAGAAGAAGAAAAAAATCCTGGAAAAATAAAAAATGGATAATACACTCTCGCTTAACGCATGTAGTGTACGCGCCATTCTGCAGGCCTCCCATCATCATACGCGCCGTCAGGATGCACTTCACACACTGGCCGCTATCGATCTATGTCCGCCAAGTGTCAATTGGGTCTGCCACGTGGCCACATCCGCCATATGGTGTTTCTGTCCTTTAAATTTTTTTTATAAATCGGGTGGGGCCTTACCACCGATCCAGTCCCTTTTTTTTTTATTTTGGGCCACCTATGGCCCAAACTGATTGTTTGTTTTTTTTGCACTGGATCGGGTTGGGCTCCGACCCAATCTGTTGTTGTTTTTTTTTTGTTTGTGTTTGGGTTTTGGGCCCCTGATGACCCAAACACCCTTTTTTTTTAATATTATTGCAACGGATCGGGTTGGGCCAAGTACCCGATCCATTTTTTTTAAAATTCTCTTGCACCGGATCAGGTTAGGCCGTTGACCCAATCCGGATAATTTTTTGTATAACTAGGCGCAAAAACGGTGCCATTTTGGAGTCGCTAGAGGTTGTCTTCAACCTCAAACCGAGTCGGCCCGGACCCGATTTCAGTCGCGGGTCAGGTCCACCGACCCGAAAACTTCTCTCCTCCGTACCTTTTCCGTCTGATGTCCATTTTGCGCATTCTTGGTGTCTATTTTCATTGTTTTTTCGAGTGCTACGCAATGGGATTATTTTTAAATCCTAAAAAACTTGTTTTATGGTGACCCAATCCGATTATCTTTTTGATCTTCCATATTTTTTGGATTTCTCACAACCTATGTGTTCTCTCTTGTTTCATAGCCTTATTATGTGTACTATGAGACCTTTTGATATACTAATACTCATAGTACCAGAACTCGAACACATAATAGGAATTCAAAAAAAAAATAGGAACTCACATTGTATCACCAAAAAAAACAATAAACGCAGAATGCATACATGTATATACATATTAACAGAAACTTATTCTCATACAGATCATCATATATTCATGAACTTTAAATGAATTAACAGATGGACAATCAATTTCCATATATGCATTCATGATCAAAAAACACAGACGTAGATTAATTTTTCATGAATGTACAATACACAAAAGCAACAATCGGACAGATTAAAAAACCTGGCTCTGATACCAATGTCGGAATTCAGGCATACCTGAAGTAACGTTTGGAATTCTTCTGATACCCACGCGAGTCGAATCACTAGGATTTCGACTATATCACACAGTAAATACATAAGGAGAGAAGAAAGGAGAAGAGAGTTCTATAGAGAATGTTTTTCTCTATCTGTCATATGTTGTGTTTTTCATCTGTTACTCACACATGTTTTAATCAGTCAACCGTTCCCCCCAAAACATACGGGGAAACTGTTCCCACCAGGTTTCAATTTTGAACCCTTGGGGAAAATTATTAATAAATACCTTACATTTGTTTGGGTATTTTATTTATCCCCAAAAGCTTAAAGTTTAATGGGTTTGGGCCTAATCCACCAAGGGTGGACTAAGCCCAATTCCCAATAGTTCTTTAGCAATTTTTTCTTGATGATTTTACCATAATTATAGTGGCCAGTATAATATCTTAAATTTTAGGCCTAGAAATTTGAGGATAAGCCTAAATCAAGTAGGATACTAAACCCAGTTTGGTAAAAGTCTAAAATATACCATGCATATGTCTATGAGGATACTTGGTTTTTTCTTGAAAGGCACATAAATGGCTCCATTTTCCTAGTATATGGGTATACATGGCGCCATCTAATGTTACATACACAAACATCCGACGTTTGCAAGACACATCGGCACGTACTCGGCAATTGTCCTTGTATAAGCTACAAGTAAAAATATTCTAATACCTATAATTTTATCTCTACCTTACGATAAGTCTTATGTGTAGAAACAATCCTATAACCTTTCCCTCTTACTTACGTATGCAAGTCTTATGAGCAACAACGTTCTCTCCTGCTTACATCCTTGTAAGTCTCACGAGCAACAACGTTCTCTCCTGCTTGACCTTTTAAGTCTTACGAGTAGAAAATACTCCTAGGAATTCTCTCAACTGCTTCTCTCATAAGGATATCTACTCTCTCGAGGTCCCTGTACCTTAAGATCAAATGAAAATATGATTTGTAATGTATACAGACTCTCTCACAAAGTGGAAATGACAAACACTGAAGTGCAATATGAATCAAAGAAATATATGAAAACAGAGAATTTTGTGAATGTTTGTTGTAATCTTTCATAAGATGTTCTGCTTTTCACTTGTCTCCGATCTTCTGTATTTTATAGCCAGTTGTTTTTGTCTATTGAATAATAGTCATTATAGAGCAGAGCATTTCATTGGTAACTAGTATGCAAACATTTGAAATCTTTGAACAAGATATCATGGTAGGTACGTGCTTAGTTGGTCATAATGATTTTGTCCGTCTTTGCTTGACTTTCTCTATACATCTATGATTCAAATATTAAATCTCCTATTTCACACTTGACGTACATGTTAAATGATTTTTCATAATTATAATAATAACTAAAATCAAAATGAATAGATAACATTAAATCATGTTTAGATTGATCACTGTAAGTCTGTTGCATTTTGGCTTCTATTAGAGTATCACTCGAGTACACTGAGGCCTCACTCGAGTGCAACATCATATTTCCTCTTCTGTTTCAACTTTTTATTTGTACTTCTATGCAAAAATGTATGAGTGCATTTTCTCACTTGAGTGTTGTGGGTCCTCACTCGAGTGCATCTTGTCTCACTCGAGTGTATAAGTATTTTGTACTATAGACTCACGTCTCTGCAAAACACTTACGACATATTTTTCAAGAGTGTGATTTTGCACTTACAGGTGATGTGGGTCCCCACTTGAGTGACAATGCCTCACTCGAGTACACTGTTAGATATGATTAGTTTTGATGATGTCAAATATAGATATGACATGATAAGAGCAAAAAGTTTATATAATGTATTTCTTTGACTAACTACTATATTTAATGTTACATATTTTGTAGATTAGTCAAGCAAAGAATGAAGAAGATTGAATTAATGAAAATGAACAAGAGGAAGAAGAAGAAAGAAATTGAAGATAGTCAAGGAGATGTTTACTCTGATTATGAAGAATTATTATCAAGAGAAAAACCAAGAAGAAAGATATTGAAGAATGAAGAACTTGGAAGATCTATCATGAATATCATGATTCAAGTTGTTAGAAGTGATACTGGAGGTTTCTATGATGATACCAGAGGTTTCTATGATCAAATGATGGTTGGAATAGGTTAATACGAAGCTAAGATGACTTATATGTGAGTTATGGCACTTCTAGGGGAGCTATGCTCGAGCACAGAGCTCAATACTCGAGCACGGGATGAACTCACTCAAGCACGGATGAACTCACTCGAGCACGTGGTGAATACTCTGTTCTACTCTGTTTTACGTTCAGTCTGACAGAGGTCCGGTATTTTGATCATATCTCTCAAACCACATGTCGGATTGACCCAAAACTAGTGGCATATGAAATAGGACTCACAACACGTAAACTTGGCACCAAGATCACATTGAAAGAAGCTCAAATGAAGGAGATATGATTTGTGGAAGAAGACAGTGAAATCACCGTCACTTTTCAACACAGGTTCGGTATTTTGAGCATAACTCACAAACCACACATCGGATTGAGACGAGACTAGTGCCAAATGAAACTAGACTCAAAGAGCTTTCCATGGATTGGTAATTTGCCTAATTGGAACGTATATTCTAGGAGCTATGCCTTCTGGAAGTTGACGCTTGTGCAGACTAGCGAAATAGACACACTTTTGATCATAACTTGCAGAATACAAGGAGTTTGGAGCTGATTCTTTTTGCATTGGAATGCATATGGCAAGAGCATTCTTATTATACATCATTAGAATCAAATAAACAAAATTTTTCTAAAGTGGCCCCACATCACCCACGAGTGTAAAAACTGACTCTTTGAAAAAGTTGTGCGAGTGATGTCCAGAAGCAGCTGAAATGTGAAGAAATCTATAACACTCGAGCACTAGGATTCATGCTCGAGCATTGGAGTATTTCTCACTCGAGCACATGCAAGTTTTGACATGAGAGTGATAACCCGAGAAGAAGCATGTACGTGAAAACAAAAGACGCACTCGAGCAGGACGTGTTGTGCTCGAGTGATGTCGAGAATTCACTCGAGCACTAGCGAGTGAAGAGCAGCGAGTGTTTTCCCGAGAGGAAGTCAGAACGTGAAAATATGAACTGCACTCGAGTGAGCCAAGTGAGGTTCTGACAGAAGCAATGTAAAAGCTCATATTCTCATGGCCATCAATCCAAACTTGGTTAAATGTTATACAATCATTATGTTTTCACTTGTTATTGTTCCTAAACATTAACTAACATATATTTCAAGTGTAAAACAGGAGATTAAATATTTAGATTGCATCTTCAAGAACGGAGGTCATGTACGGCAAATATCATCACTCAACGAACAATCCGAATATGGTTACATGTTATTGAATCATTGTGTTCTCACTTGTTATTGTTTCTAAATGATAGGTAACATATATTTCAAGTATGAAACAGGATATTAAACGTTCGGATTACAGATTCAAATAAAAGTCAACTACAGTGAACTTTATCATTACACACAGAATGGCGGCTACCAACCACGACAAGTAATTGACCCACCATGAGAGATTGTCTAGAAACTCAAACGAATTCATCCCGTTCCACAACGTGATGTACAGCTCAAAATGAGACATGAGGCTCCTCAACGTGACGCTCTGCTTTGCAATAGAAAGCTCATGGTAGCTCATTTTTCAAATATGCTCAACAGTCAAAATGACTCCAACGGACGAATGCTCACAACGGCCATCATATTCATCAACTATAAATGAGAGAGCATTCAACATCGATGGGTAATGGAGAAAACAGAGACAGCAAGCAACTACGAGAAAAATAATAGAAATGTGATTCCTCTGCTTCTGCCCAAACACTCTTTGTTTTCCAGTTTCTATATTACTTATCATTGAGAGAGTGATTATTTATATTGTACTTCAGTGAGTATTATACCCACTCTGTGTAAGAGTCTGTAAACACTTTCAATTATATTTCTGAGTTGATCTCAAGGTAGAGGGACCTTGAGATGGTTGATTTCCTTACGGGAGAAGCTGTAGAGAGAATTGTCAGTAAGACATTCTGCTCGTAAGACTTACAAGGTGCAAGCAGTAGAGAACGTTGCTGCTCATAAGACTTATAGGGTGGTAAGCAGGAGAGAACGTTGCTGCTCGTAAGACTTGCATGAGTAAGCAGGAGAGGAAGATCTTCGGGATTGCTCTGCTCGTAAGACTTGCCGTAAGGGGGAGTATTTCAGTGAGAGATTTGTAATAGGTTTCACAAGTACCCGGTTAAACTTGTGGAATTGTAAAGGCTTTTCTTATACCCGGATTAAACAAGAAGATAGTGGATTTGAAAATCTCAGGAAGAGCCTGGGGACTGGACATAGGCCATCACAGATTGGACCGAACCAGGATAAATCATAGCTTGCAAATTCTCTTCCCTAAACTCTTATATTTCCAGCATATATTATTTAATCTAACTGTTGATTTATAAATCTTCATACTTACCACTTTTGTTAAGATGCAAAAAGATTTCTAAAGTTCTTAAGTTTTTATTATACACCCAATTCACCCCCCCTCTTGGGTGATAGCCAGTTCTAACATACACCATTGTATTTTAGCTTTATGATTTACTTCTAGGCAGTACTCGCACCAAGTTTTGCAAGAGTGAGATTTTGCACTTGCAAGTGTTGCGAGGCCTTACCTAACTACTGAGATGTGCACTTGAGTGCACCAATAATTCTTTACTTTGAACAACCTTTTGATAAGCACAAGCGTCAAAATCAGAAGAAGTGTGTTTTCTCACTCGTGAGTGTTGTTCCATCACTTGGGTATCAAAGCCATTGCTCGTGTGTACTTCTCACTTTCAGTTCTTCCTTGCTCTCGGGTCAACACTTCCTATACCACACTTATAGGACTTGAGTGAGCTTAAGGCTCTCACTTGAGTATTAAGTCTATGCTCGAGTGTAACGACCATTTTCTATCTCTGACTTTACTCTCTGTCAAAAACTTCCAAGAGTGTGCCTTCATGCCAGAGTGCAAATCTAGTCATTACTCGAGTGCAATGCCTCTCATCGAGCATTGCCAAAAAATGTTTGAACTAAATGGCTCTCTGTAATACACTTTTAGGCTTACACTTCCTAGACTTGAGTGCAAAATGGATTCTCACTCTAGTACAAGCTTCACCACTCGAGTGCATCAGTTAAAATTATAGCAACTATCAATGAACCTTGTGAAATGCATTTGGTAATCAATTGAATCAATGTGTTTAACTTTAAACATAAGTTTCTTAACAAAACATATTATCATCTTTTGTTATCATCAAAACTTGGATTCTAACATTCACCACCTTTTTTATGATGACAAAACTTTGGTGATGAATTTAAAGACTCAATTGAATTGAATAGTCATTGAAAGTATTCTTAAAATTTCCAAAACACTGTTAGGATTTCCAAATGCACTTTCATTAAAGTTTTGAGTTACTTGACTTTTTTTTGCACTTAACTTCAAGAACTTCATGAAAAGCTTCCAATGATTACTCAAGACAAAGATAAGTCATAATACCATAAGAATTGAATAATAAACTTAGTGAACACTTAAAGAACATGAAAATAAGCTTGGATTCGTTTATAGCCTTCAAAAGTACATTGGTAAATAGAAAATCAAAATCTACCCAGATGACATCTAAATACACCCATATAACCCCAAAAACATAAAAATCAGTTGCTAACAACCCAGAACCAAAAAATACATCAGAACTCAAATACTCCTCCTTAATCTAGCCCTAGCCCATATCAGTATGGCAAACAACTCAAATAACATCACATGTTCTTCTCCCCCATTTTGTCATCATCAGAAGGGGCTGAGGAAAAGTGATGTTTGATGGCTGAGGTGGAGTATACAACACCATGGCAGTGAGGGATCAATAGGATCAGGCTCAAAGAGTAGAGATGATGGCTGAGGATCAAAGGCTGTAGGCTAGGATGATGAGGGATGATCAACAGTCACATCAATTAGAGTAGCTGTCTTAGGATTAGTGTAAGTGAAGAGTACATGGGTCTGTGTCTGGGATGGTGAAATGGTGGTGGTAGGTGTAGAAACTGTAGGTATATCAGGCTAAGGAGTCGAAAGTCGATTATATAAGAAAGTCTCTAAATCACTGATTCTCTTTGACTATTCTTCCTGAGCCTTAAACATCAAGTCAAAGTTGGCATTTACCTTGTCTACCAACTTGGTGACTTGAAATTCCATCTTGTTGACCAGTTTCTCATATCCCTTAACCAATTCCCGTTTCAGACTAGCAACTGCTTGGTTGATCACATCAGCAAGATAACCCTGAAGGGAAGTACTGAGGAATAAAGGAGGTAGAGATGGACCTTGTGCTGAAGATTGATCTTCATCACCTCTCGATAGTGTGGGTTCTCTCTGACATATAGCCTTGGTCTTACTTACAGAAAGAGTGTTCCTTATGTGTTTCAACTGTGTGCTGCCAAACCTCAGAATCCTTACCCTTTCAGTTCCCTACAAATACTAAACTTTATTGTGCCGAAGAATAAGAGAGACAAGTTGGGGTATGGTATTATGGTGGATCTAGATGAAGAAAATCCAAATCTTCTTATCTCACTAAAAATCAACTCAGCAACATCCTTCTGTTGGCTAGCTAAAAAGGATACCAACAAGTAGTAATCTCTCTAGGCCAAGTGGGTAAAGTTTTTGCACTTGTTGATCATACTCCAGATAAAAATATAGTAAAGGGCATAGAAAATGTCAGGCATATCGATGGGTTTAAAGGTGAGGGGTCAAACTGGGTCATCTAGTCTTAATCTTTGGAAGGCTTTATTGGCTGAGAATAAGGGTGGATTTCTAGGAGGAGCTATATGGCCAAGGATGTGGTTAATGATAAAAGGGTATATCATAATGTGTTGGCCTCTAACAGTAGTGGATATTCCTTCCTTAATTGTTTCTCAGGTTCTAGATACAATGTTATGCACTGTCATATTACAGTAAAATGTAATACAATAGTGGGTGAATAAGGCAAGTACACAATCAACCACGGTTTATAAAAGTTCAGAAAAGGTCAGAAATTTAGACTACAGTTTGTACTCAGATAATCTAAAACCACATATACTACAGGACAGAAACTACATTAAGCAAATTCAGTGTTATATTCCTTCTGATTGTATGGCTTTAGTTCTTGGGTGTTAAAGCCTTCTGGAGGAACCTTTTCCTGATCTTCATCCTTCAGAACCTGAGAGGTGAATGGTACTCCAGACCGAATACCAACATGACTGGATTGCCTGACATGATGAGATGATGAGGTACCAGCTTGGAGGCAATATTGCCAACCAAGGCATCTAACTTCAATTTCTCGATTGCTTCCCAGAGTTGTAGATTAAAGGAATCATCAAAGGAAGCTCTTGTGGATCTTTTTTGTCTTCCCCCTTTCTTCTTCCTTGCACCTCCTTTGATTAAGAATGTGTGACAATGGGCTCCTTAAAGATGACTCACTTTGTTTTCTTCAGAGGTGATAGAACCTCTTTAGCCACCTTTGGTTTTGGATGTTTCTTTTTAGCCGAGGTTGTCCTTTTCTTCATAGTCTTTGGTTTTAGAAGAGGATTAGTGTAGAATAAGGTGAAGGTGTGGGCGTTGGAGTTAGAGTAGGTGTCGCCGATGGTGATGACAACTCATTGGCGGTGGAATGAGAAGTTGAAGAAGTAAGAGACTTTTGGGAAACTTGAGGAACCTTTGTTCTAACCATTTTGAGAGATTTAGAAAGGAATGAAAACCAAAATTGACTATGAAAGCTTCGATGATATTTCAGAAGTTTAGGGCACAAATGAGGAGTTTAAATAGAAAAATCTGACCTTTTGGAGATGATTGAAGAGTTGCAACTGAAAATAAAAAAGATTTACAGCATTTAATCGATGGGTAACGACTGGAAGTAAAGAGGTGTGATGGATGAGTGAGGAGACACTTTCCAGAGAGAAGAAAAAGTGAACCGTTTGAGCTGTTGCGTAACTAATATAAGACTTGGCACTCGAGTAAGAAACCTAAGAACTCGAGTGTTCATACTTATACACTCGAGTCACCTATTTCTGTGCTCGAGTGAGACAGAGAAAAATTCAAGAAAACTTGTAAATGTGTACTTGATCTGAGTGTACTTTGTTGTGATCCTCATCTTTGTACTCAAGTCCTCCAAGATCAGTTAAGTAAACCAAGCTTTGAAGCTAATTTATGAATTTGTACCTGTGGTACTCAAGAGTTCTTACCTCACTTTCAGCTGTGTTCTTCCTGCACTTGAGTGAACTATTTTCATACTCGAGTGAGACCCAACATACCTATTGAATTTTAACTGATCTTTTAGTACTTATATCTCCTTTATTAGCCTCTATTTTGAAAGCTAGAAATAGAGCATATGAGTTAGACTTGTACTCAAGAGTTCATCCATGACTCAACTGATAATGTGCCTTATGTAATATCCCAAATTTCTTTAAGGGTTAATGACTTTAAAAGTGGATGTGATGAGAATTTGGTTGTTTTAGTGATTCCAATGGCTTCCTTATGAAAATTTGTGTGGGAAGAGTGCTTGTAGTGAAATCGGAACCATTGGGAGCAATTATGCAAAAGTTGGAAATTCTGTCCATTGAAACTCTATACAGGGCAGTCAGTTTGTATGACGTTTTTGAATGGGCAAATTGTGTCTAAAAATTATAAAACTTTTTTGGTCTTACAAATTACATGCAAGCTTCAAAATGGACATATAATTTGTGTCATTTCAATCTGCGAGCTAAGAGTTATGATTTTCCAAAGTTTGGGATTGAAACTAGAATCTGTTTTGGAGCAGTATGGACTTTTGTGCAATTCTGTATTTTTTTGGCTATCAACTTCATTGATCAATATTTTTCTAGTAAAGAGGACTTAAATAACTTTCCATTAGCTTTGGGATTACCGCATTTTAATTTTTCTAGAATTATTTGAGTTTTCAAAATTTGGACAGAAATCTGCCAAAATTTTGTAAGAATCCAAAATTATTGGAAATTTAGTAAATAATTAGAAAATAATATTGTATCATATTAAATCATCATCCACCTCCTCCATCAACCCCAAAACCGTGCCAACACTGCAACAAGAGAGAGAAAGAGTTGAGAGCTTTTAGAGAAAGAGAAGAAATCTCGTGAGGTAAGTCGATTTCTTTGGTGAATTCATACCTGATGCGTATAACCTTGTTTCTAAGCTTCTCTTTCATGTATTGTAAGGTGTTGGAAGCACAAATTTGGGTGTTTTAAGGCTAGGGTTTTCTTTTATTTTGAGAAAAGCTAGAGGGAGCTTGAGGTAACTTCCAAACCTTAGTATATCGACTATTCTGGCTGCTGTGGACAATTTAATTGGTGAAATTTTGCCGGATTGTCTTTGGTTTGAATTTTTAGAAATAACATGGCCTTGGGGTTATGCTGCCAAAACTGCGTCTAAATTGTAGTTGTATTCTAATTAATAAGTCAATAAAGTGGTTAGGAGTAGAAAGGAACATGTCTATGGAGTCGGATTTGAAAAACCCCAATTTTCCCACGAGTTTCTCAAATTTGAGTCAGTGTTAGAAACTGGGCTTAGAGTTCGATTTTTAATGACTTGATGGTTCCAGTAAGTTCAGGAGGAAAAATTAGGTAGGGTTATAGTTGGTCACTTTTTCGGAAAAGCCTATAAAAGGATAATTAAGAAAATGCCCCTGAAACCCTTAAAGCAGGGCTGTCAAGGGTATTGTTATAAGTTGACAATGAATTTGATAATTCTGAGTCTGGAAATTGATTCCTTGGTGAAAATATGTAAGAATAGCCTATGTGAAAATTTTGGGAAAAGTACAGTCAGATCGCATATGGAGAGGCCGGGTCGGGTCCTGGGGGCATTTTGGTAAATTTTTATGATAGACTCGTATAACCACCAAAAAACCTATTAAAGTATCTAAATTGGTACATTTGACATTTTAGAACCAAGTTGAAAGCCTGAGTGATTGGCACACAAATCAAAGCACACGATTCAAGGTGAAAAAGGTCTAAGGTAGGGAACTTACCTTTCCTGCGTGTACTTGATATTTGTGCTAGTGTATTGATGCATGTTATTGCTTTGCTTGATTATATGAAACATATATGAATGATTGAAGTTCTGTTTCTATTTATACTAAGGCTATAAGTATGTTGTTTGAAACATTGAGCACACATATATGTCATTGCATTAGCATAAGTTTATATAATGCAAGCATGTCATGCAATAAGCACTTATCTTGCATGCATATTGGTATTGTTTTCCTACTGAGATTCTCTTGAATCTCATCCTCCCTTACCAATAATTTAGACAGGAGGAGATAGAAGATACACTGAGAATAAAGAAAATAATTGTATGATGGGATTGTGGTAGTGAAATAAAGATGGGAAGATGTCTTCGTTTCACTTGGACGGGTTTAGACACCCTGGTAGCCTGTGCGGCTACATTGATGGTAATTATTATGTGTGAACCGCTATGGGGAATTTCGATAATCGAGCACTTTTTATCAATATATTTATACTATTCCTTTGTTGCCTACGAAACCACATATCATTTTCCATGAATACTCTGGTAAAGGTGAAATGAAGATAAAGGTGTGACATTTTGGTATCAGAGCTTCAAGCGGTTCTATAAGAGCCCAAGAGGTTCTGGCAGAGGGGCGGTTCTGCAACTGGATGGTATACTAATATGGTCTTGATTACACAGTGGTAGGAAATATACACTGGCGGGAGGTGCCAAAAGAGGGTATCTTCTTAATTTGTGAATCAACCCTAAGAAATGGTGAGTACTGAAGGGAAGCTAGTAGTGCAATACTAGACGAGAATGGTCTAAGGATATTACGGAACCAAAGGAGGTGGGTACGGCCATGGCCAATGTGCAGTCCACACCCAATATTTTGGTGACCGTAAATAGCCAGCACGTCTTTTGAGATGAGGGTGGTCATAGGGTACCTGTGGATGGAAGTAGTATAAGCTGGTATCTATGTTTGGGCTTGGGTACGTGAAAGTTAAGCGTGCTCAGCCCAAGGAAATCCTAAGATGGGTGACCCCCTAGGAAGTGAGTTGATAGGGTCATAGAGACTTGAGACATATTGATTGTCTTAAGGTTTCTCCATGACTAATGATCATTTATGTTAGATGATTTATAGGGTGCTTAGATTCATGGTGATAATAATTATGTAAGTATTGATTTTAATATGAAACATTTCTATTGCAGTGAGTACTACCATAAAGGTTCATTTGATAAGGTTTTAGGAATTTGAGGCATAATAAATGTTTTGAGGTTTCTCCATGTTAAGTGATGTTCCCTATAAACACCATTGTGATAAAGGAATGTAAATATGATGTATGGTGATGATAAAGGCTACAATCGGGCTCAGTGGTTTGTCATGCAGAGGAATATGAATGATCAAGATGGAATTTATCCCTCACATTAGTAGATAGATATTACTAGGCCCCTCGATGAGTCAGTCTGGGAAATGTATGGCCATACTACAATGGAAAGGAGCTTTCATTTCTATTGTCAGGCTACTCAGGAATCGAGAAAGTAATGGTCAGGAACAAGAGGATGACATTATCCATGCCTTATCCTTGATCGATGTATCGTGTGACAAAAGGGACGTGACATTGTTGTATGACAGGTTGCATCGTGATAACGATCCTCATATGAATTGGGTAGTCGTAATGTCTTGCTAGAGGCCCGCTTGCGACTTTTGGGTAAGTACAGTTATTGGCCCACTGCCAACTTCATAATGGCCTACGGGGTCGCACACAAGAATGGCCTAACACGAGATAATGTTTAATTTAGGGTTGACGAATTTTATATTTATATATATATATAATATAAAATTCGTTAATAATATTATATAGATATATATTTTTGAAATATATATCTTATATATATTATATATATGTATATATATATATTATATGATATTATTATATTATGTTAGTTTTAAATTTAATTTATTAAGATGTATTAAATTTAATTTTAATAAATTAAATTTAATAACTAACATGATAGAGATATAGTATCTCAAATTTAATTTATGAAGATAAATTAAATCTAATGGCTCTTTTTTTGATTAAATAAATAGGTTAAAACTAAAACTGTTGGATAGATTTAATTTAAACTAAATTTATTTAATTAGCTCATCAAGATAATTAATTGTTGATCAATTTCGAAATTAATGATGATTAATTTTGAAATTTGAATATAGCCCTCATAGGTTATAAACTTGATAGAGCAGATATACTCATACGCGCATGAGAATTCAAAGCCGCAAGGGAAACCCTAGGAGACATTGGAGGCGCTAGCACATAGTCTCTGTTGGAGAGCATTCGTGTGGATACCGGTAGAGGGAGCGGACCTGAGGTGTTGGCTCATAGAGATCGTGAAAACACTAAGTTGAAAAAGGTACGAATCGTTTTAACTCAATTTAAACGCCGTTGGTTGATCCTAGATTAGGATCGGTAAAATTTTAAAATTCTTCCGTTATGCCTGGCGATCCTGACAGGGGGTTCTTACTTGTGAGGGCACTTACCCCGACATAACTACCATGTCTAGCCGCCGGCTGGTTGTACCGGTATTAACCCAAGTTCAGAGCGTAAAACTTGAGTCTGCTGTGAAGCTTTGTCTGTATTCATTTGAGTTGCATCACCATGTCAATAGTCCTCCGGTAGTTAACAACAGTTCGGGTGGTTGTAGTGTGCATCCCCAGCAATGAAAGCAGATGAGAGTGGTGTTGGGAAATTGAGACTTCCATTCGGTCGCTTAGATAGAAGAGATTAAGACTCCAGGTGTACCGTTACCATAGGGTGCTTCGGATAAAAGAGATTGAGATTTTGGAGTGGCCCCATATTGTTATTGTTGATGCCCAAAAGTCTCGGTTACCACTAATGGAGTCACTGGTGGGTGTATGGGTATGGGTAATGTTGTGAAGTATTGCAAACAGCAAAAGCTAAGGTATTGTTGCGAATAGCGAAAGCTGAGGTATATGTGAATACAGCAGAAGCTGTTGTTATACAGCACAAGTTATCGTTATTGTGATTACAGCGAAAGCTGTTGTTATTATGATGTAAAATTTTGCAAACAACGAAAGCTGTCGTTATATAGCGCAAGATATTGTTATTGTGAATACAGCGCAAGTTGTCATTATACAGCACAAGCTGTCGTTATTATGATTACAACGAAAGCTGTCGTTATACATCGAAAGCTGACATTATTGTGATTATAGTGAAAGCTGTCTTTATACAGTGCAAGATGTCATTATTATGATGTGAAGTTTTGCAAACAGCAAAAGCTGTCGTTATTGTGAATACAGCGAAAGCTATGCAACACAAGCTATCGTTATTGTGATTACAGCGAAAGTCATCATTATACAGCACAAGCTGTCATTATTGTGATTATGGCGAAAGCCGTCGTTATTCAATGAAAGTTGTCGTTATACAATGCAAGCTACCGTTATTGTGATTACAGCGAAAGTTGTTGTTATACTGCAAAAGCTATCGTATTGTGATTACAGCAGTAAGTGCTATCGTTTATGCTTAGTGAACCTATGGTACTTTGAGTTACTCCCGAAAGGAGTGATTAAATTTAGCAGAGTAGTGGCATGTGCCTCCCAACTGTATGCGACGATTATACTACTGCAACAAGGGTATAGGTGTAGTGATGGTGTTTTGTCGTGGTTGTGCATATTGGCAATTACTGCTGGCGGCAATTGTGTTGTGCAATAATGGTGTTTTGCAACAATCGTACGTTGTGACGATTGCATTTGCTTCACAATTATGTTCTGTTGATATGTGTGTTAAGTTATGGCATTGCTGCCATTATGGGGTGAAGGTGGGGCAATATTGCAATCGCTAAAGTCCTAAGCGGTGTAACAAATTTTGAGGACGAAATTTATTGTACAAGGGGAGAAATGTAATATCCCAAATTTTGATTAAGGGTTAATGATTTCAAAAGTGGATATGATGAGAATTTGGTTCTTGTAGTGACTTCAATGGCTTCCTTATGAAAATTTGTGTGAGAATAGTGTTTGTAGTGAAATTGGAACCATTGGGAACAATTGTGCAAAAGTTGGAAATTCTGTCTATTGAAACTCTGTACTGGGCAGTCGGTTTGTATGGATGTTTTGAATAGGCAAATGGTGTCTAAAAATTCTGAAATTTTCCAGCCTTAAATTTCACATGCAAGCTTCAAAATGAACATATAATTTGTGTCATTTCGATTTGAGAGCTAAGAGTTATGATTTTCCAAAGTTTGGGATTGAAACTGGAACTGTTTTGGAGCATTATGGACTTTTATGCAAAATTCTGTATTTTTTTGGTTATCAACTTCATTGATCAATATTTTTCTAGTAAAGAGGACTTAAATAACTTTCCATTGGCTTTGGGATTATTGCATTTTAATTTTTCTAGAATTATTTATGATTTTTCAAAAATTTGGACAGAAATCTGCCAAAATTTTGTAAGAATCCGAAATTATTGGAAATTTAGTAAATAATTAGAAAATAATATTATATCATATTAAATCATCATCCACCTCCTCTATCAGCCCTAAAATTGTGCCTAGCACTGCAACAAGAGAGAGAAAGAGTTGAGAGCTTTTAGAGAGAGAAAGAGAAGAAATCTCTTGCGGTAGGTCGATTTCTTTGGTGAATTCATACCTAAAGCGTGTTACCTTGTTTCTAAACTTCTCTTTCATGTATTGTAAGGTGTTGGAAGCACAATTTTGGGTGTTTTAAGGCTAGGGTTTTCTTTTATTTTGAGAAAAGCTAGAGGGAGCTTGAGGTAACTTCCAAACCTTAGTATATCGACTATTCTGGCTGCTGTGGACAATTTAATTGGTGAAATTTTGCCAGATTGTCTTTGGTTTGAATTTTTGGAAATAACATGGCCTAGGGGTTATGCTGCCAAAATTGGGTCTAAATGTAGTTGTAACTTAATTAATAAGTTAATAAAGTGGTTAGTAGTAGAAAAGAACACGTATGTGGAGTCATATTTGAAAAACCCCAATTTTTCCATGAGTTTCTCAGATTTCAGCCAGTGCTAGAAACTGGGCTTAGAGTTGGATTTTTAATGATTTGATGGCTTTATTGAGTTCAAGACGGAAAATTAGGTGGAGTTACAGTTGGTCACTTTTCAGAAAAGCCTAAAAAAGCATAATTACAAGCATGCCTTTAAAACCCTTAAAGCGGGGCTGTCAAGGGTATTTTTGTAAGTTGACAATGAATTTGATAATTCTGACTCTGGAAATGGATTCCTTGGTGAAAATATGTAAGAATAGCCCATGTCAAAATTTTGGAAAAAGTACAGTCAGATCGCATATGGTGAGGCCGGGTCGGGTCCTAAGGGTATTTTGGTAAATTTTTACAATAGACTCGTATAACCACAAAAAAACCTATAGAAGGGTTTAAACTAGTACATTTGATGTTTTAGTACCAAGTTGAAAGCTTGAGGGATTGGCAGACATATCAAAGCACACGGTTCAAGGTGAAAAAAGTCTAAGGTAGGGAACATACCTCTCCTGCGTGTATTTGATATTTGTGCTGATGTATTGATGCATGTTATTGCTTTACTTGATTTTATAAAACATATATGAATGATTGAAACTTTGTTTCTGTTTATGTTATTGCCATAAGTATGTTGTTTGAAACATTGAGCACGCAGATAGGTCATTGTGTTAGCATGAGTTTATATAATGCAAGCATGTCATGCATTAAACACTTATCTTGCATGCATATTGTACTATTTTTCTACTGAGATTCTCTCGAATCTTACCCTCCCCTACTAATAATTTAGACAAGAGGAGATAGAAGATATACTGAGAATAAAGAAAATAACTGTATGATGGGATTGCGGTGGTGAAACGAAGACGGGAAGATGTCTCTGTTTCACTCGGACCAGTTTAGACACCCTGGTAGCCTTGTGCGGCTATATTGACGGTAATTATTATCTACAAACCCCTATGGGGAATTTATATAATCAAACACTTTTTATCAGTATATTTATGCTATTCCTATGTTGCCCACCAAACCACATATCATTTTCCGCAAATACTCTGGTAAAGGTGAAATTAAGATAAGAGTGTGACACCTTGCACTCGAGTGACCATCTCTTGCACTCGAGTGACAGTCTTACAAAACAAGTTTCTGCATAATCTGAAGCCTAAGTTAGTATGGTTATCTTCAAAACACATATTAAACACAGTAATTAACAAAAAAACACTTACAACTCATCAGGATTAACTATTCCCAATTCTCTTCATATATATAAAAATTGATCTTTGGCAATCGGCTTCATGAATATATCTACGAGTTGAAGATGAGTAAGAATGAATTCTACTTTGACATCTTTCTTCTGTCCATGATCTCGTATGAAATGGTGTCAGATATCTATGTGCTTGGCTCTTAAATGTTGTACAAGATTTTTAGCCAAGCTAATAGTGCTGGTATTGTCATAGTAGATAGGTATCTCTTTCAAGTATATTCCTAAGTCCTGAAGTTGTTGCTTCAACCATAGTACTTGAGAACAACAGCTTGCTGCAGCTATATATTCAGCTTTAGTGGAAGATAATAATGTTAGATCCCATATGTTTTGGTGATAACAAAGATTGGACTAATGATAAAAGAGGAAATGATAACAAACAAATGAATTTGAACAAAGTAAATAAATGGCAGACAAGTAATCAAGTAAAGTTATACGAGTGAGCACTCAAGTAATCATGAAGAATATTATCCAAAGAAACACTGCCAGAATTTGGATGTAGTTACTCGAGGAGCCACTCGAGTAATCTGTAAAGTTATATGGACCATTACTCGAGTAGCCACTCGAGTAACAATAAGAGAAAAAGGTTTTACCTGAGTAGCCACTCGAGTAACCAGAGCAAATGTCTTCCAGTAGCTCTTAGCCAAGAATTGACAAACTTTACTTGAGAACAAGGTGAGAAAAAGGCATTACTCGAGGGAGCCCTTGAGTAATCTGCAGAGTTATTTGAGACATTACTCGAGGATCGCTAGAGTAATTTGAGAAGAAATCTTCCAGGAGCTTTCGGCCAAGATTTGAATGACTTTACTTGAGGGACCACTCGAGTAACCAGTGAAGAAAACACAAGCTTACTCTAGTAAGCACTCAAGTAATTATGTAGTTCTAAGGTTTGTGATATATCTTACTCCATGTCTTACTCGAGTAATATTTAATGAAAAATGTTGAATTACTCTCTGCCATGTTTTTGATAGGTTTACTCAAGGGACTACTCGAGTAATGAGCATGATCACTCGAGTAGCCACTCGAGTAAGGCAGTCCAGAAATCATATTTTTAATCGAATGTTTATTGATTTGTTATCTATATGATTAACTCTTCATTGCACTAGTATTCTAAAAAGTCCGAGATCTTACCTACTGCTACCTACCACAAATGGATAGTTTTTAAATTAAGAATAGTCAACCGTTGCTGCGCAACTCTAACAGACATGTTTGAATTGCTTCTAACGGACACAACAAATAATCTATATATATGGAGCATTCAAAAAGCAAAGTACAAATGCTGAGAACACACGAACATACATTGATCAATACATTCTTAGTGCTCTGTTTTTCTTATACTCATTATTTGTACTTCAGTTATTATTCATTTACTCTATAAGAGAGTTTTTCATTACAACCTCAATATTCATTATTGAGATAACTTAAGGTTGTGGAACCTTGAGTTGGGGATTTGATTACAATGTGTAAGGAGGAGTGAGTGTCTAGGTGAAGGAACTTGCTGTGTACTGAGGTGCCAAGAACCTATTGAATCTTGGAATATATAGTGAAACTCTCAGAGAAGCTCTGAGGACTGGATGTAGGTCAAAGTGGTTGTGACCAAACCGGTATAACTCCCAGTATACGCTTCGGTGATATTTATCCTTACTCTCAACTGCTTTACATTTCTAGTCAATTTTCTTATACACAACAAAATTTCTGGTATCACCCAATTCACCTCTCCTATTAGGTGAAACGCTTGTACTAACAAATGACACTGTGTTATGCTTCTTGCTAAACCATGATACCTGAAAACCTCCAAGAAATTGACATTATCCATTGGTACTTTTTCTGTCAGTTTTATATTCTCTGTGATCTGAATCTGAGTAGGCCATCAAATATTCGATTCCTCCTTTTGGATACCATAGGCCAAGTTCTGGAGTATCTTCTAGATATTTGAAGATTCTTTTTACAATTTCTAAATGTGACATCTTAGGAGCAGATTGATACCTTGCACACATCCCAATACTGAATTGTATATATGGCATGCTTGTTGTTAGATACAGTAATGAGACAATCATTCCTCTATATTTAGTAATGTTGAAGTCAGGGTCTTTCACATCAGCATTTAGCAGTGTAGTAGAGATCCTTGGAGTGTCAGCTCCATTAGCATTTTCCATTCCAAACTTCTTTAATAACTCCCTCAAATATTTGGTTTGAGATATAAATATCCCATTTCTCTGTTGCTTGATTTGAAGCCTAAGAAAAAATTTTAACTCTCCTATCATGGATATTTCAAATTCTCCCTGCATGAGCTTAGAAAATTCTTGACAAAGAGATTCGTTAGTAGCACTGAAGATAATATCATCAACATAAATTTGAACAATTAGAAGATCATTTTTATTATTTTTGATGAAGAGTGTTGTATTTACTTTTCCTTTGACAAATTTTTGATCAAAAAGAAATTTGCTTAGCCTTTCATACCAAGCTCTGGGTGCTTATTTCAAACTATATAAATCTTTCTTAATTTTGAAAACATTATCAGGCTTTGTTTCATCTTCAAAACCAGGAAGCTGTTTTACATATGCTTCCTCTATAATATAACCATTTAGAAAAGCACTTTTCACATCCATTTGATAAATTTTAAAACCTTTAATGCAAGAAAAAGCTAATAGTACTCGTATTGCTTCCAATCTTGCCACTACAGCATATGTTTTCTCATAATCAATATCTTCTTCTTGATTATAGCCTTTGGCAACCAACCATTCCATTTTTATTTCTCACAAAGATTGCTGATTTATCAAGTTTATTTTTGAAAACCCATTTGGTTCCTAAAATCAAGTGATCTTTAGGTCGAGGTACCAAATCCCAAACTTGATTCCCTAGAAATTGATTTCATTCTTCTTGCATAGCAATCACCCAATCATTGTCGAAAAGTGCTTCTTTGACATTGGAAGTTTCAATCTCAAAAATAAAAGAAGAAAATGTTACTTCATTAAGAATTCTATTTCTGTTTTTGACACCTTCATGAATATCTCCAATTACTTGATCAATTAGATAATCTTTAATATGTCTCTAGGATTTTGATTGAGCATGATTATCAATACCTTTTTCATTTTAAAAGTCATCTGTTTGCAAATCATTTTGATTTAAAATGGTTAGATTTTTAGTTTTCTTTCTCAAATCATTTCTTCTTCATTAAAAGACTTTATCTGAGACTCAAGTTCATCAAACACAACATGAATGGACTCTTCAACAGTACATGTTCTTTTATTAAATACTCTATATCATTTACTTCTATTAGAATAGCCTAGAAATAAACCTTTATCAGACTTTGAATCAAATTTATCTAAGTTTTTTTTACCATTGTTGTGAATAAAGAACTTGTTTCCGAAGATGTATATATGAGCAAAGTTTGGCTTTCTCCCTTTGTCAAGTTCATATGCCTCTTTCCAAGTAACTTGTGAATATTTACTCAATTTGAGATACAACATGTAGTACTTATTGCATCCGCCCAGAACACATGTGACATTTCTTTTTCATTTATTATTGCCCTTGCATTTTTGTGAGGACTCTGTTCTTCCTTGCTACTACTTCATTCTGATGAGGCATTCTAGGTGCAGAGAAGTTGTGATTTATTCCCTCATTGTTGCAAAAGTCTTTAAAGAGTTGATTATCAAATTCTCCTCCATGGTCTGTCCTGATAGAGACAATAGAAATACCTTTCTCATTTTGGACCTTCTTAGCAAACATAATAAATTCCATAAACGTTTCATCTTTTGAGTAATAAATATAGTCCATGTAAATCTTGTAAAATCATCAACAATTACAAAGGCATATATAGATTTTCTCTAAAACTTTTTTCTCTTGCTAGACCTACCAAATCCATATAAAGTAATTGTAAAAATTTGGAAGTAGAAATCTCATACTTTGTTTTGAAAGAAGATTTAGTTTGTTTACCTTTTTGACATGCATCACAAATTATGCCATCTTTGAATTTAAGTTTAGGAAGACCAAAAACTAAATCTTTTCTAATCAGTTTGTCAAGTTGGTTCATATTTACATAAGCCAGACACTTATGACATAACCAACTCTCCTCTAATTTGCTAAGAAAACAAGTTTTAGAAGAATTTGAATTTAAATCAATAGTATAATAGTTACTGTCCCTTTGAGCTCGGATCTTTGCTTTGATGGATTCTTTATTAAGCGGTAGATCCTTCTTGTTTACTATCAAGCATTCCTATAAATCAAAGATTACACAGTTGTGTTTGTCAATGCTTTGACTCACACTTAAGACGTTGTGGCATAACCCTTCAACGTAATATACATCATTGATTTAAACACCATCATATTTTCCTACTTCACTAATTCCAGCAATACGTCTAAATTGGTTTCCTCCGAAGGTTACTTTTCCTCCTTCTTTAGCTTCTAACATGGTGAACTTATCTTTGTCACCAGTCGTAAGTCTCGAGCATTCACTATCAATGTACCACTTGTTTGCCCATAATGCTTTGAGATATACCTAGAGTGATATGATCAAGTTTTAGGCACCCACACTTTCTTAGGTCCTTCGTGGTTAGTATGACTTATTCTTAGTATATGCATCCCTTTCAGAACCCATTTGTTCTTGCCAATAATGTTGCCCTTGATAAAATGATATGATGAAGTATAATGCCCTTTCCTATTGTAGTAATTGCATAAAGCAAATGGATTTGAAGTAAGCACAAAATTCTTAAAATATTTGAGGTATGCCTTACTGCCTTTTTTCTTTTTTCCTATGTTTCTATTCTGACTTGTATTATATCCAATTCCAGATTTATCATGAGTGACTCTTTGTGATTTTAAGATTGCTTTAATAGTTTCACTTCCTTCAGTAAATCTTTCTAATGTCTTTGTTAAATCACTTATTTTCTTACCTTTTTCTTCACATAATACACATGAAGAGATGATAGTACTTTCTAACTCTTTTACTTTCTTCTTATGACTAATCATTTCTTTAGCTACCTTGATGAATTTAATATGCAATGCATTATATTCAGATAATAACTCATCATAAGTAGGCTCAGAATCACTTAACTCATTGTTCGATTCTTCTTCCTTGGCCACCAAGCATAGATTTGCAACTTCATCATTGTCACTTTCTTCATCCAACAAGCTATAACCCCATATGGATGACATGTATGCTTTCTTTTTATGCTTCTTCTTGTCTTTATTTTTGAAGCATCTAGATTTGATATGTCCAGGCTTTCCACATTTATAGCATACTATCTGTTGCTCCTTATTTTCTTTCTTGCTTAGTCTACCTTGGTAATTCTTGAAGTTCTTTTAGCCTCTTCTATAAAACTTCTTGAATTTTCTCACGATCATTCCCATATCATTATCATCAAGAACATCTTCATTTTCTAAAGAATCATCTTTCTTGATGACTTTGAGGGTGACTCCTCTTTTCTTGTTGTCATCAAACTCTTCTAGTTCTTTCTTGAATTTTAGCTTTCCTTCATACTCAGAAAGACTTCCAAATAGAGCAGCTATGGATCTCATTGATTCGCCTTTAGCTTCTTTGATAGCTATCACCTTTACTACCCATTCTTTCGTAAGAATGTTAAGGATCTTTCTTACAGAGGAATTTTGATCAAATGTTTTCCTTATTGCTGATAGCTAATTAACAAGATAAGTATACCTGAGTTAGAATTAAGAGATCCTTTCTCTAGTTTACATCCGAAACAAACCATACTCTGTGATTAAAGTATTAACTCTATTTTCTTTGATTCTATATGTACCTTCATGAGCAATCTCAAGAGCATCCCACATGTCTTTGGCTATGGGTAGTGTACAGATTCGAAAATCCACATGAGAGCACTTTGTATCATTAGAATAACTTTACTATTTAATGCTACTAACCTCTTGTCATCGTCATCAAATTCCTCTGGACTCTTTTCCACAACTCTAACTTCAATTTTCTTCTTTGAAATATAATCACTGTCTTGTATCACATTCAATATACCATATTTGTTAACCAACATAAACACTCTGAACTTAGCTTTCTAGAACAAAAAATGTTCTTTAGTGAAACCAGGAGGTCTAGTGATAGAAGCTTTGTCTGGAAGAATGTTCTCACCTATTGTTGCCATTTACTGGATCCTTCTCAAGTTGTTAGGCTCTTCAAATAAGTCCTCACTCTGATACCAAATGAAAAAGGAAAGCTTTACCTAAGAAGGAGGTGAATTGGGTGATGTGATAAATTTTTCGGTTGATTCGGTGATATGAAAATTACTTTAGATAGAGTAAAGTTGAGAAGATTAGCACACAGATAAATAGGCTAGTTCGGCTCAAAACCCAAGCCTATGTCCAGTCGTCAAAGATCAAGACCTACTAATATATTCACTATTCTTCCAAGATTCAGTAGGAACGCGGAATGCCATAACAATTGTTCTTGTATGGACTACGAGCAGAAATATTCTAATACTTAGAATTTTTTCTCCCCCTTACAATAAGTCTTATGTGCAGAAACAATCCTATCACCTTTCCCTCTTACTTACGTATACAGGTCTTATGAGCAGCAACATTCTCTCCTGCTTACATCCGTTTAAGTCTTACGAGTACCAACATTCTCTCCTGCTTGCATCTTGTAAGTCTTACGAGCAGAAAGTACTCCTAGGAATTCTCTCAACTGCTCCTCTCGTAAGAATATCTACCCTCTCAAGGTCCCTATACCTTGAGATCAAATGACAATATGATTTGTAATGTATACAAACTCTCTTGGAGTGAAAATGATAAGCACTGTAGTACAATATGAATACAGAGAAATATATGAAAAGAGAGACACTTGCGAAGTTTGTTGTAAGCTTTCGTATGATGTTCTTCTTTTTACTTGTCTCTAATCTTCTATATTTTATAGCTAGTTGTTTTTATCCATTGAATAATAGTGGTTGTGGAGTAAAGCATTTCATTATGAAGCGGCGTGCTTACGTTTGAAATCTCTGAACAAGATATCATGGTAAGTACGTTCTTAGTTGGTTGTAATGATTATGTTCGTTGTTCTTTGACTTCTCTGTGCATCTCTGATTCAAATATTCAATGTCATGTTTCACACTTGAAGTATATGTTAAAAGATGTTTTATAATAATAATAAGTGAAATCAGAATGAATATAAAATATTAAACCATGTTCAGATTGATCGTAGTATGTCTGTTGCATATTGGCTTCTAACAGAGCATTAATTGAGTGTACTGAGGCCTCACTCGAGTGCAACATAACATTTCCTCTTCTACTTTAGCTTTTGATTTGCACTTCTATACAAAAATACAAGAGTGTATTTCTCACTTGCGAGTGTTGTGGGTCCTCACTCAAGCGCATATGTATTTTATACTTTGGACATATGTCTCTGGATAACACTTGCAATATATTTTTCAAGAGTGTGATTTTGAACTTGCAGGTGATATGGGTCCCCACTCGAGTGACAATGCCTCACTCAATTGCACCATTATATTTCAGCTTCACACTTCGCTTCTGGACAGCACTCGCACCAAATTTTGCAAGAGTGAGATTTTGCACTTGAGAGTGTTGTGGGACCTCACCCGAGTACTGAGATGCCCACTTGAGTATACCAGTAATTCTTTGCTCTAGACAACCTTTTGCTCAGCACTTGAGTAAAAATTAGAAAAAGTGTGTTTTCTCACTCGTGAGTATTGCTCCATCACTCGAGTATCAAAGCTATTGCTCAAGTACACTTCTCACTTTCAGCTCTTCCTTGCTCTCGGGTAAACACTTTCTGTACCACACTTATAGGACTCAAGTGAACTTGAGGCTCTTACTCAAGTATAAAGTCTGTGCGTGAGTGTAATGACTATTTTTTGTCTCTGACTTTGCTCTCTGCCAAAAACTTCCAAGAATGTGCCTTCATGCTCGAGTGCAAACTGGTCATCACTCGAGTGTAATGCCTCTCATTCGAGCATGGTTGAAAAATGTCTAAACTGAATGGCTCTCTGTAAAATACTTTCAGGCCTACACTTCTTAGACTCGAGTACAAAAAGGATTCTCACTCGAATACGTGCTTCATCACTCAAGTGCATCAGTTAAAATCACAGCAACCATCAATGAACCTTATGAAAGGCATTTGATAATCAATTAAATCAATGTTTATACTTCAAAACATAAGTTTCTTACCAAAATAATCACCTTTTGTTATCATCAAAACTTGGATTCTAACATTACCAACACTATGTAATATGTTCTATGTATCATGTGATCCATGTTAATGTGTTGAATGCTAATATGATATCTCCTATTATATGATTATTTATATTGCATGCTTTGTAATTTATATTTTATATGATTGAATGAGTGATACTACTGAGATTCTTTCAAATCTCATTCTTTCCATAAAATTTAATTATACAGCAAAGGCAGGAGGCTCAAAAGGCAAGGAGGTAAGTGCTAATAAGTGAAGAGCAGAGATGAAAGCCTTAGTTTCCCTGTTGGTTATCTTAGTATTGATATTATAACTTTGACTATTCCAATGGCTATAATACTTTATTACTTTGTATTTAGATGTAAAGACTTGAGTGTATCACTAATAGTAGTGCTCGATGTGTTGGATAAGTATGTGAATGTACAAAGCATGATACTGGTATCAGAACACTTGAGAATTTGAGGATCCCAGTGCATATGGTAGTGATATCATTACTGAAGTAGTGATATCAATTCACTTGGTAACAGCATCAGTGCACAAATAGTGGTAACAAAACATATAATTACGGTATCAGAAACATTGAGAGAACACTATTTGATAATCAACATTCAAAATATAAGCAAAGAAACTACTCTGATACTGAATATAAATGAAATTAAGAACTGATGAATCACAACCAAGTTAGAAACCACTAAGCAATTACTTTGAAATGTTTGGAAATTTTAGAAAAACCTGATTAACCAAACGTATAATGGAAACCAGACTTAGTAGTTTGTATACATATTGTGTAAAACCTCATCAGAAAGCATTAAGAATAAGGAGGTCACAGCTGGCTTTATATAGTAGGTTGCCATTTTACTTGTTTCTTAGTTTGATGCCTCTGCGCTTCAAAGCTGAGTGCAATTCATTACTCAAAGTCTTTTTTTTTTTGGCCAAATTACTCAAAGTCTTAGATTCCCATAATTTGTCTATTTTATTGTCCATATTAGCAAAGTATAGTATGTCTTCCTTCTTTGCCTATGCCCCTATCTAATACAGGAATATCATGCTATACTAGCACTTCATATTGGAACTTGTCATTCCCTTTGACTATTATTAGTACATGTGTTTTGTTGTCTATCTCTCGTTCACCTCCTCTGGTTTCCTATGGAAGAAATTGCAATAGCATCCAAATTTCTATTTTATCCTTATTCAGATCATGGTATATTTCTAATCTATTAGCTTTTGGTCTTTCGAACAAAAAATTGTAATTTTCATTTTAGTGATCATTTATATGCCTAGTAATTGGAATAATCATTTTTTAAAGGGCCTATTGAAAAGCCCGCAGAGGTACCTACTAGGACTACTATTGGCAATGGTTCTTTAGTTGATGGTGATTTAGCAATATCTTTTGTTAACTATTTATCTATTTGTTGCCTAATTTATCTTCAGCCATTGAAGTTTGATGTTGGCGTACGCTAAAATCAATACATTTCTTAGTCAAACACAACTTAATGATTGCACATTGAATTTCATAATACTAAAATACTGAATGCAAAAAAGAACTTGGATCTTCTCAGTTATTTTCTTTATCATTATTTCTTACACAATTCAATTCAATTGAACTTGGTTTACAATTTTTAAATTTGGCTTTCAATGTTCTTAGATATGATTAGTTTTGATGATGTCAAATATAAATGTGAAATATTAAGAGAAAAAAGTTTGCATAATATATCAATCTTCTACATTGACTAACTACTATATTTAATGTTGCATAACTTGTAGATTAGCCAAGCAAAGAAAGAAGAAGATTGAAGGTAGCAAGAAAATAAAAGAAGATATCTTGATTAAGTTATGGAGAATTATTATCAAGAGGAAAATCAAGTAGAAAGATATTGAAGAAAGAAGAAATTGCAAGATCTAATGAGAATATTAAGATTCAAGCTCTTAGAAGTGATACTGGAGGTTTCTATGATGATACCAGAGGCTTCTATGATCAGATAATAGTTGGAATGGGTTAATACGAAGCTAAGATGACTTATATAGGAGTTATGGCACTTCTAGAGGAGTTTCACTCAAGTGTGAACTCAACACTCAAGTGCTAGAGGTGTTGCACTCGAGTGTAGGATGAACACACTCGAGTGTCGGGCTACTTTGTTCACTCTGTTTTTCATTCTGCCAGATAGAGGTCTGGTATTTTGGCCATATCACTCAAAGCACACTTCAAATTGCCCTAAAACCATATGAATATGAAGGAAGACTCACAACACGAACAATTTACACCAAGATCACTTTGAAAGAAGCTCAGATGAAGGAGATATGATCCGTGGAATATGACACTAAAATCACCGTCACTTTTCAGGACAGGTTCGGTATTTTTGACATAACTCACAAATGATACATCAGATAGAGACGAAACCAATGCCATATGAATACAAGGAGTTCTGGAAGTTGACTTTTGTGCAGTCTAGTGCAATAAACACTCTTTCGATCATAACTTGCAGAATACAAGGAGTTTGGAGCTAGTTCTTTTTGCATTTAAATGCATAGGACAAGAGCTTTCTTCTAATGCATCATTTTCCATATTTAGAATCAAATAAATAAATTAAGCTTGACATGGCCCCACATCACTCACGAGTGCAAAAACAAACTCTTGAAAAATGTCACGCGACTATTGTCCAGAAGCAGCTGAAGTGTGGAGAAATTTAGAAACACTCGAGCATTGAACAACACACTCGAATGAGGATCAAAATTGAACTTGAGTCATGCAAGTGTTGACATGAAAGTGTTAAACCGAGAAGAAACATGTACGTGAAAACAAGAAGTGCACTCGAGTGAGAGATGTTGCATCGAGTGATCTCCATAATTGTACTCGAGTCTTGCAACTGAAGAGCAGCAAGTGTTTGCCCGAGAGAAAGCCAGAACGTGAAAATATGAAATGCACTCGAGTGAGCCATACTGAACTCGAGTAAAGTCCTGACAGAACCAAAACATAGAAAGCTCAGACTCTCATAGCCATCAATCCAAACGTGGTTAAATGTTATACATTCATTATGTTTTCACTTGTAATTATTCCTAAACGTTAACTAACTTATATTTCAAGTGAGAAAAAGGAGATTAAACATTTTGATTGCATCTTTAAGAATGGAGGTTTAACACATATGGCAAATATCATCACTCAACGAAAAATCCGAATATGGTTACATGTTATTGAATCATTATGTTCTTACTTGTTATTGTTTCTAAATGTTAACTAACATATATTTCAAGTTTGAAACAGGATATTAAATATTCAGATTGAAGTTTCAAATAAGACAGTCAATTACGGTGAACTTCATCATTACACACCGAATGGAGGCTACCTACCACGACAAGCAACTAACACACCACGAAGGACTCTCGAATATTCAAATATCTTCATACCGCTCTACAATGTGACATACAGCTCATAATGAAAAACTGTCGGATATCCAAACGCTCGTATCCCGCTCCTCTATGGGATGCTCTAATCTGCAACAGACAGAAGCTAGTTGGTCAAATGCACTCAATGGTCAAATCTTACAATGAGACTCCAACAGACAAATACTTATAATGGTTATCTTCTACAACTCATTTATAAATATGGTAGCATTCAGAGAAGAGAAGATAATGATGAGAGCTCAACAACGCCAACATGTTTATATCATGAGTCATCCACTCCGACCCAACCACTCTATGTTCTTATCTATTTTCTATATCATGTATATTTGAGAGAGAGTTAGTTATATTGTACTTCAGTGATCATTTTATCCACTTTGTGAGAGAGTCTGTAAACATCTTCATCTGTATTTCTGAATTGATCTCAAGGTAGAGGGACCTCGAGAGGGTTGATTTCCTTACGGAGGAAGCTGTAGAGAGAATTGCCAGTAAGACATTCTGCTCATAAGACTTACAAGGTGCAAGCAGTAGAGAACGTTGATGCTTATAAGACTTATAAGGGTGTAAGAAAGAGAGAACATTGTTGCTTATAAGACTTGCACAAGTAAGCAGGAGAGGAAGATCTTTGGGATTGCTCTGCTCGTAAGACTTGCCGTAAGGGGGAGTATTTTAGTGAGAGATTTGTAAAGGTTTCACAAGTACCTAGCTAAACTTGTGGGATTGTAAAGGCTTTTCTTATGCCCGAATTAAATAAGAAGATAGTAGATTTGAAAATCTCAGGAGGAGCCTGGGGACTGGACGTAGGTCATCACAGATTGGACTGAACCAGGATAAATCACAGTTTGCATATTCTCTTCCCTAAGCTCTTATATTTCCAACATATATTATTTAATCTAACTATTGATTTATAATTTATTACCTTCATACTTACCGCTTTCGTTAAGATGCGAAATGATTTCCAAAGTTCTTAAGTTTTTATCATACACCCAATTCACCCCCCCTCTTGGGTGATAGCCGGTTCTAACATTTGGTATCAGAGCCTGGGCTCTTGTTTTGGGTGTTTTATACTTTCATAAGGTTTTGATTATACAATCCCACCTCTTTTGAAAGATACTAATTTTTTGTTTTGGAAAGCTAGAATGACTAGTTTTATAAAAGCATATGATTTTGATATGTGGAATGTTTTTGCAAATGTTTTTTATTTCAAACCGAGGAAGGATTGGACTGAAAAAGAAAAAAAAATATTTTCCTTAAACATTAGAGCAGTGAGGATTCTCTATAGTGCTGTAATAGAAAATGATGTTGAGAAAATTAGATTTTTTTCTAATGCTAAACATATATGGGACACTCTTGATTCTATTTATACTTCTAACAATTGTGTTGAATTTGAAAGTGTTGACAGTTAATGTGAAACTACACGCTACGCATCTACTATGCATGAACAATTGGAAGTTGATGATGAAGATGGAGAAATCATAAAACACTTCCATACAGTCAACATGGATAAACAAGAAGAAGAGGATTCCTGAAAAAAAGCTCAGTATAGACAAACATGAAAAATCACTCTCCGTAGCTCAAGATGAACTTAAGGTAAAAAGTTCCAATTCTTGAGATTTTCGTAAAACTAAATTTTCAGAATCAACATAAGATAGTTTTTCAACCAATTGTTGATTATATCAAGAAAAGCAAAAATGTTTTCAAATATGCTGGAAAGTCTGTTGGGAAGAAAGAATGTTCAAATAAAATCCATTCAATTTTTTACTCTCATGATCGACATAATAACTGCATGATATCCCATAATTATTATGGTAAATTCAGTCATATTTCTTACACATGCTATATTAGAAGAAATTCCCATATGAGAAATAAGTATATTTAGGTACCGAAGAGACATGTAAGGATTAATACTAACAAACAAGGACCCAAGTATATGTGGGTACCAAAAGATCCATCTAGTACTTTATGTCTTCAAATTGATTATAAATAGAATGGACATAAGGGTACAGAGAAGATGAAGAAGAAGCCAAGAGTTTCTCATGTGCCAATAAAGAGGTTCATATCGTTTATATCAAAAAGGAGAACTCTTAGGGCACCCAATACTGGAGATACAGAGTATAACCAGAGAAAGAAGCAATGGATAAAAGGAGTATGTTCTACCTTAATGAAGAGCTACCATAATATACCATTTAGCTATCTTGAGGAGAACAAGAAGAGGAGGATTTCTCATATACAAAGGAAAATAATCTAAAAGTCTACATCATATGAGAGACTTTTGCATAATCCTAAAGACAAACATGCAAAATCAATTCATTTATTTTTTGCACATTAGTTTTTTTCCCTAATAGTTTTGGACTTTAGAATGTATATTACGTTACTTCGCTATGAGTTGCCATGAGTTCTTGAGCAGAAGGTACGACAAAATCATAAATAATAATCCAGGCAAGAGATATTTGCCTATAGAATATTGATGTTGCAATCATTTTATACCCAAAAAAAAATTCCTGCCCTTGTATATTCTACCCTAGACTCTAGCATGATTATATTACAACTATGCTGCTTCCTTCCTTCTATTTTCTAAAATTGTTGAGTTTTGTAGCGCTGCTATCATATTTTGTTGTCCTTAAAGAACTGGAATTATAGGGAGGAGCTATATTTGTGTCTATCTCAGGGCCTTTAATGTGTTTTAAACTTTTATATGAGACAATGACTTCTATTGTTTTTTGTAGTAATGAATCATTAATCTCAAGGAGTCATACTCATTTGTGTGTATTCTTATTTTTCTGGACAATTGAATATGGGCTTATATTTATGCAAGCAAACCCGAATTGATCAAGTTTAGTTGAACTCATTCTATTTAACTTATTCTATTTCCATAAATTCTTCTTGGTACTGATTCTTACACTTGTACTTCCATGGGGCAACCTCCATTTCATATATTTAGGAAACATTTTGCAAGTAGTAGCACTTCTAAGGTAGTTCCTCAATATAAGTCTCAGAATTAGCAGCAAGTAGTTGAAATAAAGGCCTGTTTGTGAAGATCAATATGGATGGAGTTCCCATAGGCATGTTTTCAATAGAGATTATATTTTCTTTGAGCTTTTTTAAAGTTTTATTACAAACTTGCAATACTATTTCCCATTTTAACTTGTTTATCAGTAACTTTATGTATAGTAAAAAGTATGGAATGAGATGCTAGACTTGTTTTTATTACATGATATTTAATTGTGCACATCAAGAATAAAGAGATTGGTTAGTTGTTATGAGTTTGTTTTGTGTAATTTTTTTATTAAAAAAGGACGCATTTATGGCGTTCATTTGCGAGGAATAAATTTATATAAGCTTTTTTTTTGAATTGGAGTTGTTCTAATCCAAAAAAACCACTATTTTTTAAAAACAAAAAAGAACTTATAGAGTCCATTTTTTCAAAAATGAATGTCGTAAATGTGCCACTTACAGAGTCCATTTTGCAAAAAATAGACTCCATAAGTGGCAAACTTATGGTGTCTATTTTTTCTAAAAATGAATGCCATAAGTACCTTTACGGTTCCGTTTTTAAATAGATGTCATTTCCAAACTTTCTACATCCCTCGCATTTGCATCCCCTTGAAAACGAACATCAAAAGGGTCTAAAAACTAATGTTAAAAGTGTTATTTGTAGTAGTAGTTGTGCCACACTATTTGGACTCTATTTCTCTAGTAGTCAAAACAAGTTTAATAGTTTGCATGGGTTACATGGAGAACGACTCATGGAGCTTTATAGGTTTTACTCGAATCTGAACATGAATCCATTGGGTATGTTTACTCCCTCTCAATTATACAACATTGGTCTCAGAGCAATGGTGTTCTTGAGGTTGTCATAATGTGCAGTGAGCTTAAGCATGTTTGTGTCTCATCAATTTTTTTCCTCTGTGCATATGCTATTTTGTATAATCCTAATCATAATTGTATGATATATGTCTGTGGCTTTCTGGAATGTGCCTTTCTATTATGAATATGCCTCTATCAGTTACTTTCTTAAACTCCTTAAAGCCTGGAAAAGTTCATAAAATTAAAACAATAATAGTCTAGATTGTGCTTCTAGATGTTCACACTACTGGCCATGAAACTAGGTTTTAGGTCTTTAAGAATAAAACCTTATGTGTGAACAAAGGGCACCAATATGTAGAGCTCTTCAAGATGAATCTAATGACACCAAGAACGTGTCAAACAAAGCTCAGATGAGAAAGATATGGCCATTCGAAGTACGAGTGACGATGGGTCCGTCGTCAAGTTTAAACCGGTCCACGTCCATTCGGGTCAATCACCCGACCCAGTCAACATTTAAAAAAATCCCAACAATTCTAGAGGTGCCACATGGCATGTGGGGCAGTGGGAGTCCTTAGCCACCATATGGCAAGCACTATCTGTAATACCTTACTCTAGGGAGACCTAATATAAGTGTTTTATTGATCTTGACCTATTCAATACCTTAAAACCCTGAAACTTTTTAAATCTTTTAGATAATTCATATAACTTCTCTAGATCACCAAGAATGGGATTTTATTTAAACTTCAAATCAAACTAAGTAGTTCAACCTTCTTATAAATACCTCTCTGGAAACTTATATTAATTAAACAAGACCTGGGTTAAGCTATGAATCCCAAAAGCAAAAATCACCCATTATACATCTAACTACCAGTTAATTCAAAACTTGAATAAATAACTCTAGCATGAAAACACCTCAAGGCATTTCACATACAATTGCCCTAGTTTCTAAATAAGATTATATTTACCAACTAATAATTATTGCTACTATTAATCTTATAAGCATACTTTCTTACTATTACTGTCGACAGTACTTACTATAGGCCATCACAATCTTATCTCTCCACCTAATGGAGGTGTTTTACATGTATACATACATAAGTAAGTTTATTACCAAAATAGAAGTCTAACTAAAACTTCAAGATATAAACATAATTCAAGTACAAAACATTAGCTTCCCATCTTCCTTCTCCTTTAGGCTTCACCAACAACTACACCCTTGCCCTTAGAGGTACTTGACCATACTCTATATAATGGAAGAAAGGGGTGAGATTCAAGGAAATCTTAGTAGCAACTACTTTTCATCATGTAAATCATACAAGGTTAATAACTATGCATGTAAAGAGAAGCCATAGAGGACAAGACCTTATGAGTAACTAAGTTGAACAACTAATTAGTGCACATATATCTTACTGATAACTGAACTGAATAACTAACTAGTGCACAATCTCTTGCAGATAGATAAACTGTATAAATAATTGGTGCTCATTCTTTTTACAAGTAGATGAAATGAATAAATAACAGTGCACAAATTAGGTACATAATTGCTTAACCGATTTATCTGCTGCATATGTCCCTAGCACATATCTATGCAAGGATAGTTTATATGTTCTCTTGCTTAACTATAGCAAAATGGCACCAATAAACATGTAAAAACCAATGCACAATAACATGAGAGGAAAAGAGTTACTACATGTTGCTCTTTCTTCCGTATTACCTTCTCCTTGTTTCTTTCTTTGATAATTTCTTGGTGGGCTTCGGTAAATGTCAAAACCTATCATTTAGGCATAGGTATAAAGGTAGGTTAACACTTGTTCTATCTATAATTTATAACTTGATTGTTGGTTCTTAAATCCTAGTTTTAAACAAAGTCTACTCGTATTTAGAAGTGGTTGTTGATCTTACAAAACATGTATTCATATTTTGTTTATGGACATTTGGAATGTCCTACCACTCTTTAATTTCCATAACTTAAGACTTATACACATACACACATAATTATACATATACATATACATATACATATACATATACATATACATATACATATACATATACATATACATATATATGTGTGTGTGTTCTCTACAAAGCCCCAATTCACATTTATTAACATTCTACTTATTCTAACATATTTAACCTCATTCTAACCATCAAAAATAGTTGTTAAGCGTTTAGAGACCATAAGCAGCAATTTAAATAAAGTCCAACACCCAAAGACTCAATCTTTTAAATATTCCTATGCATGCTTTAACACTTGAGTCACTAGCTTGTCATTTAGGAACCTCAAAAGCAATAATCATCAGTTTTAACCTTTAAAGATTTTCCAAACACAACAACACAAGGTAATCTCAAAAAAATATTTCAATTTTCAATGATTATCACAACAACCAAAAATTTCAGTTTAATGCTTTACCAACACAACACATGCATACATGTATATACAATAGACTTGAGCCATGTTCATAATTTTTGGCATATTGGAGACTGAATCATGATATTTTGTAATCACATAAGTGCTTCTATCGTTAAATTAATTCTTGGACAACCTCTTCAAATAGATCTGAAACTATTAGAAGCAATGTTAAATTATCATTTAGCATCCTTAATCATGCCTCAATACTTTAGGACCCTTGTTTAGTATTTAGAACCACTCAAGACAACAACTTGTGACTAATATTAGACTTCTACAGTTCATAACCTAAAGCTGTTTAACACAAACCATCCTATGCACACTTATTATTAATCACATTACACTAGTACTCCTTCACTCTTCTTGCAAAAGCACTACACTCCCACGATCCCATTCAATCTCTCACATAATCATACTATTCCTTTTAAGAATTTGCCACTACACACACTAACATATAGCTTAGGGTTCAGTCATCTTACATCAATCTAGAAGCCTCATCAAACATATATTCCCAAAGTTTGAACAACATCAATCAAATACTTATCTTTTTCATCTAATCAATATCTAAACCAGTATATAGCATTTAAAATGGTCAAACAGATCTGGAGAATATTTCCTTAAAAAAGTACTCATCAAAGTAATTCCTATATAATACACTTTCATTAGTTTTTGGACAATATTGCTTTCTAAAAATTGGTCAGAGTCCCTTAATATCTTGAAAGTTTGCTAGCTTTATAAACATCAATTATTCCATATTTAGACATCCTTGAACAGTAAATGTTTTCATTTCTAAGGCATTATACACACTAACACAGCCCCTTTTTAAAAGTCTGGAATTATCAAGCTTTAAAAACCATTCCTTAAGCCTCATATTGAGATTGCACAACATATTCCAATAGCATCAAGCACCCATAAACTATTTCATATTCCTTAAAGGCACATACACCACAATTTGCCATTATTTTCTAATTAAAGACAAACTTAAATCATCTTCAAATAAACTCATAGATCTTCTTAGGGACCTTCACTAACCAAATAGGGAAGGGGAAAATTCACATAATTTGGGTTCATTCTTTAAACTTGCTTTATAAATTATACAATTGCTAATCTTAAATAATGTAACATTATGCTATCACAAGAACAACATTATTGCCTCTACAACTCAAACTGAAACTCAACATGTTGCTCACAAAACATACTTAATCACACCTTAATCATAAATACTCTCATTTAGCATCCAATGACACAAATATCCATTTTTTCATGAAAACTTATGCCAATCTTCGCGATTGATTGAAACCCCCCCCCCACATTTCAATATGAACAATCTAGTAGAAAATAATACCATATAATCACATATTAAGCATCCACACAGCCATATACTTCTGATTCAATATGTTATTAAGCAATTTTTTAGCCTTGATTTCTAAAGAAACGTGAAGCGACATAACCTAAACAACAAGCCATAGTTTGGAAATTACCAAACAGTGCAACCAGACCACATACAATACTAAATATTAAGACTATAGACTTAAATCTACTCTTAGACACTATTACTGTAATACCCCGAATTTTGATACTCGAGGCTAGAGAATAAGCCTGAGATTAGTGGATTGTTAAGCCCCGGTTTAGCAAGATCCCAAATTGTGATTAGGGGTTAATGACTACAAAAGTGGACGTGGTTAGTGATTAATGAACCCTTTTAGAGAATATAAAGTGGATTGTAGTCGCTTGTGTTATGAGCAACGCCAAAACCCTGTATTTGAGTTCAATTGTGGATTAACATCCAAATTAACTTAGAATAGAGGGAATAATTGAATGGGGTATTGTGATGGAAATGGTGTCATGTTGTGGTATTTAATCATTGGAATTGATTTAAATTGGATTGGACACATTGGTTGCAAAACTAGAAATGTTGTCCAGTGTGAATTCTGTCTGGGCAGTCTTCTCATGTGGACGTTTTTAATAGGCAAATGATGTCAGAAAATTATAAAACTTTCCAGTCTTAAAATTAACATCCAAAGCTTCAAAATGGACATATAATTTGTGCCATTTCATGTTGGGAACTAGGAGATATGACTGTCCAAAGTTTGAGGTCGAAAATGGACTCTGTTTTGGGGCAGTGATGACATTTGTGTAATTCTGGAATTTTGTGGTGATTTCTAGTATTGGTAAATATTTTTCACATAAAGAGGACTTAAATACCTTTCATTTGGCTTTGGAATCACCTCATTTCGATGTTTCTATAATTAGTTATGATTTTTCAAAGTTTGGGCAGAAAATCTGCCAGAAAATCCGAAAATGGTAATTATGACATCATCTCAATAAAAGATGACATCATCATAAGATATGTTATTAAACGGTTTTTTCCCTTCTTCCTCCTCATTTCTGATGCTGAGAACAGCTGAAATAGAGAGAGAGCATATGGGATCTTTAGAGAGAGAAAGAGGAAGAAATCTCGTAAGGTAAGCCGATTTCTCCGACGATCTAGCTCTTAACGCGTATAACTCCGATCCTAAGCTACTCCTTTATGTTCTTTAAGGTTTGGAAGCTCCTCTTTTGGTGCTTTGAAGTTAGGGTTTTCAGCCACAAGAAGGAAAAGCTAGTGGGAGCTTGAGGTAACTTCCAAACTCTTGTGTATTGACTATTCTGGCTGCTGTGGACAATTTAATCGGTGAAATTTCGCCGGATTGTCATTGGTTTCAAAAATGGAAAATGGGTGTGTGGGGCTGTTATGCTGCCCAAATTGATACTAAATGGTAGTTCTAACCTAATGGAATAGTCAATAAAGTGGTTAGGAGTAGAAAAGAATGCGTTTACGGAGCCGAAATCGCAAAACCCCGATTTTTCCCGGAAAACCCATATATTTCGGTCTGGGCTATAAATGGGTCTTAGAATTGGATTTTCAATGATTTGATTATTCCATTGAGTTCAGGAGCGAAAATTAGGTGGGGTTACAGTTGGTCACTTTTTCGGAAAAGGCCAAGAAAGCATAATTACAGAAACGCCCCTAAAACCCTAAAAATAGGGCTGCCAAGGGCAATTTCGTAATTTGACATTGAATTTGATAATTCCGAGTCGGGAAATGGATTCCTTGGGCAAAAATATGTAAGAATAGCCCACGTCAAAGTTTCAAGAAAAGTACAGCCGGACCGGGTACGGCGGGGCCGGGCCGGGTCCCCGGGGGTATTTTAGTAATTTATCCATATAACTTCATATAACCCCCAGAAACACTATGGAAGTGTCTAAATAGTACATTTGACATTGTAGGATCAAATGTGAAGCCCCGAGTTGCTGGCACGCAAATCGAGGAGAAAAGACTGGAGGTAGGGGACTTACCTTACTTGCATGTATTCGATATCTTTGCTTGTGTAGTGATGTATGTGATTGCTTTACTTGATTGTGTAGAGCATATTTGAATAAATGAAGCTCTGTTTCTGTTTTCGCTGTGGCCATAGTCTTGTTGTATGAAACATTGAGCATGCAGAATTATCATTATGGGGTATGCATCTAGATAAAGCTAACATGTCATACACATAGCATCTATCATGCATGCATTATGGTATCTGTTTCCTACTGAGATTCTCTCGAATCTCACTCTCCCCTACCAACAATTTAGACAGGGCAAGTGGCTCGTGGAGGGAGCGGCTAGGACTCTTTCGAGATAAGATTGTGTAATCCCCATTTGAAGAATTGTAATAGGCAATTGTACCCTGTGTATCTTTAGCGAAGGTATGTACCCGGGATTGCCGGGATGATTAAGTTGTGCACTCTGATATTTATATGAATGTGATTTATCTTTGCGTAGTAATTGTATTCGAAATGTGAATATGAGACCATGTTTATAAATGATTTCAAAAAGTATTCGCGAAAACCCCGTCATGTGATGGGTTAGTAAATGTTATTTGATTATTATTGGTCTCTATTTCATTTTAATCGCGTATTTCGGATATAATTACGGAGGGGGTTACAATTACAACCTTTAATCATTGATTCTCTTCCCCAAGCTTCAATTTTAATCACTCCTCTTACTCCCTCAAACTACAAAAATCAGAAAATAAAGGGTGGGAAGAGATCTGGAAGACTCACGTCACTTAGATTCTAGTATTGTACACAACGATTAGTTGTTCCTCTTCTTCTTCCCCTTCTATCAGTGATCGTCTCTTGTCCATATCTCTCGCTTTATATCTTGTTCCTCTAGTAAAAAATGAGAGAGTGAGAGAGAGATATATCGATTAGATAGAGAAGAGGCAAGGGTGATGAAGAAAATGACTATTATGCACTTCAGTAACCTTTTGTCTTCAATTCAGTCCTTTTCTTAATATACTGAAAGACTAAATAATTTCTAGAAAATTTTCCTTATCACATTATAAAGGATTTCTTCCTTAATTAGCTTCTTTAAACCATAAAGCAATTTTTCTTAAAGTTTCATGCCAAACGATAATCTTTAACTATTTTTCTTGATTTTCCAAGAAAAATGGGCCTTTAATTTTTGAAGATAGCTTTAACATTGTTTAGATCACTTTATGGGAAATTAAATCTCTCCATAATATTCTACATCCCCAAATCATCTCTAGACCTTTAACCAATTTTTTAGATGATTATATTACTTAAAATCTTGCCCAAAATCAGGATTTTGGTCAATGATATTTTTTGGCAATTCAACTTAAACATTTCTCTAACAATTTTCCTTCATTATGCTTTATTTAATTCTTCAAAATCTAGGATGTACTGATTCTTCCCCCCTAAAATAAATTTTGTCCTCCAAATTTAGAAAAATACCTTGAGGCATAAACTCTGGATAATGTTTCTTCATGTCTTCCCCTAATTCCTAGGTTGCCTCTCTGAGAGATTACCTTTTCTAGACCACCTCACAAATGGTATACTTTTATGTCTAAGATGTCTTTCCTGCTGATCAATGATCCGTTCTATCTCTACTTCATAGGTAAGACATATTGTACATCTATGTCTTCATGTTCAATGACATGCTTAGGGTCTGGCTGGTACTTCTTGAGTTGTGATGCATGGAAGACATTATGAAGTTTACTTAAATTTGGGAGCAAGCTTATTTGATATGCTATTGGTCCAACTTTTATTAGAATTTCAAAGGGACCAAGGTACATAGGGCTCAACATCATTGTTTTCATTGACCACCTAATACCTATTATTGATGAGATTTTTAGAAATACATGATCTCCAACCTTGAATTCTAGTGGCCTTCTTTTATCAATATAACTTTTCTATCTGCTTTGTGCCGCTAACAGTCTTTTCCTTATGACTTTGATCAATTATGAGGTTTGATTAACCAAATCTAGGCCAAGCAAATTTCTTTCAGTCGCTCAATCCAACAAAGAGGAGATCTACATTTCCTTCAATGCAGTACTTCAAATGATGCCATCTGAATACTTACATGGTATTAATTATTATAAGCAAAATCTATGAGTGGTAAGAAGTAAAGTGTCTGGTTAGTTCTTCCTATTTGATCATCAGTCTGAGGAGTGATACAATACTATTTGGCACACCATGGAGTCTAACTATCTCTTTTTTGTATACTTTTGCCAATGTTTATAGAGTATAGTTAGCCTTGATTGCTATAAAATGCGCTGACTTGGGTGGTCGATCAACAATTACTCATATCGCATTATATCCTATGGCTGCTATAAGCAAACTAATAATAAAGTTCATTGCTACACTTTCTTGTTCCATTTAGTAATTTTGATTCGTTGCAATAGTCCTAGGGGTTTCTTATGATCAACTTTGACTTTCTGACATTTCTGTTTGACTATCAGTCTGAGAAGTGATAAAATACTATTTGGCACACCATGGAGTCTAACTATCTCTTTTTTGTATACTTTTGCCAATGTTTATAGAGTATAGTTAGCCTTGATTGCTATAAAATGCGCTGACTTGGGTGGTCGGTCAACAATTACCTATATCGCATTATATCCTATGGTTGTTATAAGCAAACTAATAATAAAGTTCATTGCTACACTTTCTTGTTTCCATTTAGTAATTTTGATTCGTTGCAATAGTCATAGGGGTTTCTTATGATCAACTTTGACTTTATGACATTTCTGACATTTGTGCCATCATTCTTCATTCTTAGCTACTAGAAAAAATATTTAAAGTCATGATATATCATGTTCATACCTGGATGAAGGTTATATTTATTTTATGTGCTTCATATAATCAAACCATCAGGAGATAAATTATAGTCATGCTTCCTCTCATTCCTATTCTAGCCTTAAACAATCTAACCAAATAATATTGTTTTTGTGCGTCTTTAATTCCATCCTTTATATCACTTTCAACTTGAGTAGTACCAAAACCTCCCAATGTCGTATGGTTCAATAGGCTCCAATCCAAAAAATCCTTCAATAGCTCTTGTTATTTGATCATTAAGACTACCACCTGTACTATTTTTCTCTCAAACCATCTGCTACTACATTTGCTTTGCCTACATGATATTTAATTTCAAGATCATAATCTTTCAAAAACTACATCTATCTCCTCTACCTCATATTCACCTTATTCTAATCTTGCTAGTACTTGAGGCTTTTGTGGTCACAATATAGCTTTATGGTTGCTCCATAAAGATAGTATCTCCATATCTTTAGTGTATATACTATTACTGCTAGCTCTAGATTATGTTTAGAATAGATATCTTTATGAGGTTTTAACTATCTAGAAGTGTATGCTGCCACTCTGCCCTACTACACCATGACACACCACAATCCATGCTTACTGGTATCACATAGACCATGTAGGTCTGCTTAGGATCATAAATGATTAGAATTGGAATGGATGTGAGCCTTTTCTTTAACTCTTAGAAACTGGCCTCACATTTCTCATCCTATATGAATGGCTGGTTCTTTCTGGTGAGCTTAGTCAGTCACAAGGCAAATTGAGAAAAGTTCTGAATAAATATTCGATAATAGCCTGTTAAGCCCAAAAAGCTTCTGATCTCTGTAACTGTCTCAGGCCTTTTTCATTTCAGCCTTACTTCAACTTTACTAGGATCTGCTATAACCTCGTCTTGTAAGATAACATGGCCAAGGAATTTGACTTCGATATGCTAAAACTCATATTTGCTAAACTTCGCATATAACTGCTTCTCTTTCAAAATTTCTAGGACTATTTTTAGATACTTTTTATGCTCCTTTCTACTTTTAGAGTATATTAAGATGTCATCAATAAAGACCACCACAAGTTGATCTAAATACTATTGAAAGATTGGATTAAAGTAATCTATGAATATTGTAGGTGCATTGGCCAGTCTGAATGGCATCACTAAAAGCTTGTAATGACCATATCAGGTTCTAAAAGCAGTCTTCAGTATGTCTTTTACTTTTATTCGCAATTGATGATATCCCTGTCTTAGATCATTCTTTGAGAAAATGCAGGAGCCTACTAACAGATCTAGCAAATCATCAATCCTTGGGAGTGAGTACTTGTTCTTGACAGTTACCTTATTTAGTTCTCTATAATCAATGCATAATCTATGGCTTCCATCCTTCTTCTTTATAAACAACACTAGAGTAGCCCATCCGAGACACTAGGCCATAAGAACCCTTTTTCTAATAGCTCCTCTATTTGTTTCTTTAATTCATCCATTTCATTTGGAGACATTCTATAAGGGACTTTAGAGATTAGTCTTGCTCTAGGTATTACATCAATTGTAAATTCTACTTCCCTTTCTAAAGGTAACCCGCATATATCTTCAGGAAACCTCAGGAAATTCTTTAACAATTGGTACATCTTCTATTTTAACTCAGCTTTTGCTTGCAACAAGTATAATACCATATATCCTTGACACCCTTTTTGTAAGCACTTCTATGCTTGTGCTACTGAAATAAAATTTAAACTAACCCCCTTGATTTTGTAGACTTTTATGAGATGGGAACTACTAACTTATTGTTTTCACAATCAAAGAACATATGGTTAGCTGATAGCTAATTAAGGCCTATGATATCATCTATACTATGAAATGGTATATATATGAGATCAATAACAGTGTCTGTCTGTTCATACTGAAAACACGTTACACCCATTAGTATAGATACAAACAAATCATAAGGTAATTTACCAATCTTTAACCCTAGCCAACTAGCACATTCATATGAAATGAAAGAATAACTAGCACCAAAGTCAAACAATACTTGTATTAGATGTCTATTGAGTTTGATTCTACCTTGAATCAAATTAAGGGATCTGTGAGCTTCTTCATGTGTCATAGCAAAGACTCTACATTGATTTTTTGGCCTTGAATTTTCTGTTATTTGCCCGCACTCCTTGGCATAATAGCCTGGTCTTCCATACTTGAATCAAACATTCTTCCTAACTAAACATGGCTTATACCCATAATTTCTACCACATTGAGGGCACTCACTTGCTTTAGCAATTCTTTCGAACTTTCACCCTCCTTGATGGTTAACTCTTTTATTATTATTTCTATTATAAGGCCTTTGATTCTTTCTCTTCCTAGAAGTTCCTTTAGAGGCAACTATCTCTGGCTTATTGCGACTATTAATCCAATTTTAATATTACAAGTTGTTTTCTATTATTCGACAACCTTCTACAGCATCCTTAAACTTGGTTAACTGTTTTGGAGCTATCTTTACATTTAACATAGGCTTTAGTCCTCAAATCATCTTTGCAGTACTCCATTGCTCATTATCCTGAAGTTTGAAGTTAGTGGACTATCGTGACAGCCTGACAAACCTTACCAAATAATCATCGAATGAATCATTCTTAACTTGCTAAATACTAAGGAACTCTACTTCTTTTTCATCTTGAACAAACTAAGGAAAATACTTCTGATTACATTTCTCTTGGAACAATTCCCAAGTAATTGGAATGTTCCTAGCTAGAATTATCAGCTTCTCCTTCTAATTTATAGATTGTCATATGTACTTTATTCTCTGAAAAGCATTGCATTACATGAAAGATCTTTTTTAGTCTTATAATCTAGTCTTCTGTGCTTGCACATCAAACTTCCCCACAGACAATGGCAGTTGATGTTTGTAGAACTTTATGATCCAGTACTGTAGGTTCTCTTGCTCCACTGTTGGCCCAATCGGTACTTGTTTTTGGACTCACTGTGGCTGTGGCTAGGGCACGGGTTGAGGTTGATTACCTCTAGTAGGAATTGCCCCTTCAGTTTGTTCCCTTTCATCTCTTTCTATGTCTTATATGCCCTATGTTTCTCTAATCAAACAAGACCCGTATTGAGCTATGAACCCTAAAAGTAATAGTCACCCATTCTAATCTAACTACCTATTAATTCAAAACTTGAACAAATAACTCTAGCATGTAAACACCTTAGGGCATTTCACATACAATTGCCGTGATGTCTAAATACGATCATATTTACCAACTAATAATTACTATGCTACTATCAATCTTACAAGTATACTTTCTTACCATTACTATTGATAGCACTTACTATAAGCTATCACAATCTTATCTCTCCTTCTTTTGGATGTATTTTACATGTATACATACATAAGTAAGTTTATTACCAAAATAGAAGTATAACTAAAACTTCAAGTTATAAACTTAATTCAAGTACAAAACATTAGCTTCCTAACTTCCTTCTCCTTTAGGTTTCACTAACTGCTACACCCTTACCCTTAGAGGTACTTGCCCTTACTGTATATCATCGAAGAAAGGGGGTGAGATTTAGGGAAATCTCAGTAGCAACTACTTTTTATTATGTAAATAATACAAGGTTAATAACTATGCATGTAAAAACAAGCTTAGGGAATAAGACCTTGTGAATAACTGAGCTGAAAAGCTAACTAGTGCACATATTGTAGGATCGGTAAGCACAGCGGAAGAATTTAAAAAGTTTCACCGATCCTAATCGAGGATCTATCAACGGCTTTTAAACCAAGTTGGAAGGATTCATACCTTTTTGATGATTTAGAGTTTTCACGATCTCTAGGAGCCAACACGTCAGGTCCGCTCCCTCTATCGGTATCCACACGAATGCTCTCCAACCGAGACTGCGTGCTAGCGCCTCTAATGTCTCCAAGGGTTTAACTTGCGGCTCTCAATTCTGATGTACCCTGAGTCTATCAGCTCTACAAGTTTATAACCCATGAGGGTTATTTTCAAATTTCAAAATTAATCATCATTAATTTCGAAATTAATTAACAATTAATTATCTTGATGAGCTAATTAAATAAATTCAGTTTAAATTAAATCTGTCCAACAGTTTTAATTTAACCTATTTATTTAATCTAAATAAAGAGCCATTAGATTTAATTTATCTTCATAAATTAAATCTGAGATACTATATCTCTATCATGTTAGTTATTAAATTTAATATATCATAATAAATTAAATTTAAAACGAACACAATATAATAATATAATATATATATATATATATAAGATATATATTTCAAAAATATATATATATCTATATAATATTATTAATGAATTTTATATTATATATATATAAATATAAAATTCATCCACCCTAAATCAAACATTATCTCGTGTTGGGTCATTCTTGAGTGCGACCCTGTAGGCCCATATGAAGTTGGCAGTGGGCCAATAACTACACTAACCCAAAAGTCGCAAGCGGCCTCTAGCAAGACATTACGACTACCCAATTCATATGAGGATCGTTATCACGATGCAACCTGTCATACAACCATGTCACGTCCCTTTTGTCACACGATATATCGATCAAGGATAAGGCATGGAAAATGTCATCCTCTTGTTCCTGACCATTACTTTCTCGATTCCTGAGTAGCCTGATAACAGAGACAGAAACTCCTTTCATCATAGTATGGCCATATATTTCTCAGACTCACTCATCGAAGGGCCCAGTAATATCTCTCCACTAATGTGAGGGACAAATTCCATCTTGATCTTTTATATTCCTCTACATGAAAAACCACCAAGCCCGATCGTAGCCTTTATCATCACCCGGTCAAAAGTGACTTTTGACTAGTTCAAAGCTTGGCAACTCTCATGTAGGAATCCATGATGACCTCAGGTCTAAGGGCATTGTGACGTGGTTATACATGAGAAAAGCTTATGACTTGATCCATGTAGCTTTCTCATAGTGGGTCTGTCCAGCACCTTGTACTCTTATAAGTGCCTAAGACTTTGATTCGTATCTCCATATCTTATCAAAGTCATACTGGTCTTGTTTCATCTCTGCTCCCGCATAGATGATCGACCAGAGACATTTTAGGACAATCTTTATGAATTATCCAAGGATACAATTATCACAGTTAACATGCAAATAATATGATAACAGAATGGAGAAATTTCATTAAAATAATAATGTTTAAAGTACAATGATTAGCCCTTAGGGCACAATTTCCAACATCCTCCCACTTGCCCTAGGTGCAATCATTAATTTGCCTAATTCCCATTGCCCTAACATGATGCTCATGCTTTGTCTGTGCAAGTGGCTTAGTAAGAGGATCAGCAACATTATCTTCTCCTGCTACTTTGCATATCTTTATATCACCTCTATCATTGATTTCTCTAATAAGATGAAATCGCCTGAGTATGTGTTTGGTCCTTTGATATGACCTAGGCTCCTTGGCCTGTGCAATTGCACCGCTATTGTCACAGAACAAATCTATTGGATTTGAGATGGTAGGCACCACCCCTAGTTCAGTAATGAACTTTCTGATCCAAACGGCTTCTTTAGCTGCATCTGATGCTGCTATATACTCAGCTTCTGTTGCAGAATCTGCTATAGTGCTTTGCTTGGAGCTCTTCCAGCTTACTCTCCACCATTCAGGAGGAATACATATCCAGATTGCGATTTAAGGTTGTCTTGGTCAGTTTGGAAACTTGCATCAGTGTAACCGGTTACACAAAGCTCATCATCCAATCCACCATAGACCAAAAATAAGTCCTTAGTCCTTCTTAAGTACTTTAGGATATTCTTAACGGCAGTCCAATGACCCTCACTAGGATCTTGTTGGTATCTGCTGGTCATACTTAAGGCAAACGAGACATCCGGTCGAGTACATAACATGGCATACAAGATGGATCCAATGGCCGAGGCATATGGAACCTTACTCATGCGATCTCGCTGATCAGGTGTACTAGGACACAGATCCTTGCTAAGATGGATGCTATGAGACATAGGCATGTAACCCCTTTTTGAATCATGCATATTGAACCTATGCAGTATCTTATCTATGCATGTGCTCTGACTTTGGCTTATTAGTCTTTTGGATCTATCCCTATAGATCCTAATCCCTAGGATATAGGTGGCTTCACCTAAGTCTTTCATTGAAAAGGACTTTCCTAACCAAGACTTGACACTCTACAAGGTAGTAATATCATTCCCAATGAGTAGGATGTCATCTACATAAAGCACTAGAAATACAACTATGCTCCCACTAACCTTCTTGTAAACACAAGGTTTATCGATGTTTTGAATGAATCCAAACTCTTTGACTACTTCATCTAAACGATGATTCCAGCTCCGAGATGCTTGCTTCAATCCATAAATGGATCTTTGAAGCTTGCAAATTTTACCAGAGTCCTCTGGACGCACAAAACCTTCAGGTTGTGTCATGTACACATCCTCAAGCAGCTTTCCATTAAGGAAGGCTGTTTTGACATCCATCTGCCATATTTCATAGTCATAATATACTACAATGGCAAGAAGGATTCTGATTGATTTGGCCATTGCAACTGGGGAAAAGGTTTCATCATAGTCTACACCATGAGTTTGAGTGAATCCTTTTGAAACCAGTCGTGCCTTAAAGACATTTACATTGCCATCCATGTCAGTTTTCTCCTTGAAAACCAATTTGCACCCAATGGTTTTTACACCTTCAGGTGGATCGACTAAGGTCCATACCTAAATGTCGTACATGGATTGCATTTCAGACTTCATGGCATTTAGCCATTTTTCAGAGTTTGGTCCCACTGTGGCTTCTCGATAGGTGGTGGGCTCATTTTGCACAATGAGCAACACATCACGGCCTTCAGTGATCAGAAATCCATATCTCTGAGGCTGATGCCGTGTCCTATCAGATCTTCATGGACCTTGTGTTACTTGAGAAGGCTCAGCAACTTGTTGTGAGTCTTCTCTAATTTCCATCTGTGGTTCTGTACCATCTTGTCGATCTCGAATTTCTTCGAGATGTACGTCACTCCCACTGGTTGTTTTAGAGACAAACTCTCTTTCTAGAAACTTGCCATTTCGAATAACAAACACTTTGTTATCGGTGGGATTGTAGACAAAGTATCCTTTCGTCTCTTTAGGATACCCTACGAAAAGGCACTTTATGGATCTGGGTACCAATTTATCAGAGGCATGTTGCTTAACATATACCTCACATCCCCAGATCTTAAGAAAAGATAAACTTGGTTTCTTTCCAGTCCATATCTCATATGGTGTCTTTTCAATTGCCTTAGATGGAACACGATTTAGTGTGAACGCAGCTGTCTCTAGGCCATGTCCCCAAAAGGACGATGGAAGATCTGTTTGACTCATCATAGATCGAACCATATCTAATAGTGTTCGATTCCTCTGTTCAGAAACGCCATTCCATTGTGGTGTTCCTGGAGGAGTCAATTGTGAGATTATCCCACAATTCCTAAGATGGTCAGTGAATTCTTGGCTCAAATATTCACCACCTCAATCAGATCTAAGTGCTTTAATTATTTTACCAAGTTGGTTTTGTACTTCATTTTGGAATATTTTAAACATTTCAAAAGATTCAGATTTATGTTTCATTAGATAGATATAGCCAAATCTACTAAAGTCATCTATAAATGTAATGAAGTAGACATAACCTCCTCTGGCAGCTATATTTAATGGTCCACATACATCTGTATGTATGAGGCCTAATAATTCAGTAGCCCTCTCACTGTGCCCAGTAAAAGGTGCCTTAGTCATCTTTCCTAATAAGCAAGATTTGCATGTATCATACGATTCAAAATCAAATGAGTTTAGAAATCCATCTTGATGGAGTTTAGAAATGTGTTTCTCATTTATGTGGCCTAGACGACAATGCCATAGGTAGGTTAGATTCAAATCATTTGATTTTATCCTCTTTTTCAGATCTTCCAGGTAGAGTTTGCAATTCCTCTTCTAATGACCGGGTTCATTGCAGAAGTAGCAGACTCCTTCCTTTGGAGGTTTTGCCTTCTTGGGTGCAGCCTTGGTTTCGGGCTTGTTTGACTCTTTGGTCTTTCACCTGAGCCATTACCCTTCCATTTGCCCTTCCCTTTCCTTTTTATACCCTTTCCTTTCTGAACCATCAAAACTGTGCTAGGCTTTTTCTTAATGCTTTGCTCAGCAGTTTTGAGCATCCCATGCAGCTCAGAAATTGATTTCTCCATGTTGTTCATGTTGTAGTTCATAACAAACTAGTCATAACTCTCCAGGAGTGAGTTGAGGATCAAATCCATAGCTAACTCCTGGCTCATGGGAAATCCAAGCCTCTCAAGGTGATCAATATAGCCTTTCATCTTTAACACAAGAGTACTAACTAATGCACCTTCAACCATTTTGCAGGAATGTAAGGCCTTTGTGGTCTCATACCTTTCTTGCCTTGCCTGTTGCTGGAACATTTCCTTGAGATGTATAATTATCTCATGAGCCTCCATGAGTTCCAGATCTTTTTGGAGCTCTGGAACCATAGTGGCAAGCATCAGGCAACCTACATCCACAGAGTCATCATTATGCTTTGTGTAAGCATCTCTCTGAGCTCTTGGAGCATTAGCTGCAGGCTCTTCAGAAATGGGTTGATCTAGGACATAAGCCTTTCTTTCCTGCTTGAGAACAATTCTCAAGTTCCTAAACCAGTCAAGAAAGTTTGTCCCATTGAGTTTGTCCTTCTCAAGGACCGATCGCAATGATAGTATAGCATTATTACTAGTCGATATGATTCTACAATTAAAATATGCAAAGTTATTTAGTAATCTCCCACTAAATTAACAACCCTCAATATAATAATTAGTGGGCTAAGATCCATATTTGGCTTAAACTTAAGTCCGCTTTGGCAAGATGCTTAAATTCAAGTTATTTAGGTAGGTAACCTATTTACCATATACATCATATATAACTCTTAGATCTTTATGGGATTTAATCATCATATGATCTGGCATGTTTAACCCCATCTAATGCCTTGAGATTCACAACTGTTTTGTTAATCTCAATTAAGTCAAAACAATAATGAATATTATGAGCATCACAATTACTCAAGCTTGTCTCATCAAGATAACTCAAGTGCATCCACTTTGGTGGTTTCCACAATTGAGCGATCTAGGTTTTGACAAGTATTCATTAATTGACGGCATTATGACTTAAGATTTAATTGAGAGGGCTTAATTAATTAGTTTTGTTTATATGGATGCAATCGTGGTCATATCTCATACAGATAAATACATATAAACGTAAAAGTAATCATGCAATGATCTTATCAAAAGCATAATTTAAACGTGACACAACATGGCTTACCTAACCTAAAATCCTCCCAAGCCAATGAGAGGACTTCTCTAAATAAAAAAAAGAAATACATTGAGAGAAACCTCGTTTAAACATTCGAGGGGAGTGAGATGAGAAGAGAATGTACATCAAGAGTATTTAGAGAAAGGCATGGCACGCAGGCCGTATTTAAATATTACAACCTTTGTAAAATTCTAAAGCCATATTGTTCACCATACCCAAACAAGGATAAATAATAAACCACAATAAGAATTCATACAATATGAAAAGCAATAAATGTCATGATCAGATTATATTATGCTACGCAGAGGTGGTCACGGCGGTCCGGTTAGCGGGCGTGGTTATACATGAGAAAAGCTTATGACTTGATCCATGTAGCTTTCTCATATTGGGTCGGTCCAGCACCTTATACTCTTACAAGTGCCTAAGACTTTGATTCATATCTCCATATCTTATCAAAGTCATACTGGTCTTGTTTCATCTCTGCTCCCGCATAGATGACCGACCAAGGACATTTTAGGACAATCTTTATGAATTATCCAAGGATACAATTATCATAGTTAACATGCAAATAATATGATAACAGAATGGAGAAATTTCATTAAAATAATAATGTTTAAAGTATAATGATTGGCCCTTAGGGCACAATTTCCAATAGTTGTGTGTATCTCAGCTCAAACTCTGAAATGCTTTCTCCAACCTTTATCCTGAACAAGTCATACCTAGTAGTGAGAGTGTTGACTTTATTTCCTTTGATTGTGGAGGTTTCCTTCATGAGCTATTTCAAGAGCCTCCCACATGTCTTTTGCTGAAGGAAGAGTACAAATTCTAACATACTCTTTCTGACTCAAGGCACTTTAAATCATCAAGATTGGCTTGCTGCTGAGATTACCTATGCTTGATATTGGATCCTTCTTAGGCTGTTAAACCTAAAAACAAGAATGATACCAAATGTGAATAAAAGCTTTTTCCCTAAAAGGGAAGTTGAATTGAGTGATTTTAAAAATTTAAACTTTAATACAAGCTAAATAAAGAAAGAAGAGTTAGAAGAATATTAGTAAAGAAGGATATAAGAGAGTTTATACTAGTTCAGTCCAATCCACTTACCTACATCCAGTCCCCAGAAGGCCTTTCTAAGATTTCCACTATCTTTCCAAGATTCATTACGCTCTTGGTGCCTCAGTAAGGGCTAGTTCTTCTTTGAAGAACGCTCGCTCCCCCTTACACTTTGTAATCAATACTAACTCAAGGTCCCACTACCTTGAGTATCTAATATGAAATAAATGCTTAAGTATAATATCTCTCATAAGGGTAAATAAATGATCACTGAAGAACAAAATTCATATAGAGATTGTGCTTTAAGACTTAGCAAATGAATGTAATAGTAAATGCACAGTGTTGGTTAGTTGTTCCATCTTCAATGCTCTTCTATTTTTATTATGAGAATGTTTGGAGATTATTGCTCTTTGATTGTAGCTATTGGAGTGTATGGTCTTTTCTTATAGCGTCAGATTATTCTTTGTGTCTTTGATTTTAGTCATTGAAAGCAAAGAGAATATAAAGCATTCTAATTTCGGTGCATTTACTGCTCTGGCACAAAAGTGCTTTTTGCTAATCTTGATTTAATCCTTGATTAACCACCTGCAATAGGATTAAGCACTAGTACAATGAAGTGTTAGATCAATTAGAAATAATTTGAATAAGTTTAGGATAGATTTGAAGACTTATGATACGATGCTTTATTTTCTAAAATTGCATCACTCAAGTAATCTTCACTTAGTCATTTTGAAAACAAAATAGATAACTAGATAGTTCACCGTGGTGATATGGTATTGATGTATAAATGAAGGATCAATTGAGTAGTCACTTGAGTGATCTTGTTTCTTTTGAAAATATATCACTAAGTACTTCACTATTGTGAGCTGGTGGTGATAAATGTAACAGGATTACTTTAGTGGTCTTATTTCTTTTTCTTTTAGAAGAAACATATCACAATACACAATCACCATGGTGCAATGGTAGTGGTACACTTTTACACATCACTCAACTGGCCATTCAAGTGATCTTAGAAAATTTTTCAAGAATACAGAGCACTACCAGAATCACTATGGTGTTGTGCTAGTGATACACTTTTTAACACATCGCTCAAGTGATTTTCTATTAGAAAATTTTCACAAAATTTATAATTAGAACATATCACTATGGTGTGTGATAGTGATGAGAATTTGTCATATCACTTGAGTGGTCCCTCGAGTGATCTTCTCTTTAAAATAATTTTAGAAAACTAATTACTACGATGAATGACTTCGGTGAAGTGATAGTGATGACATTTTTGAAACATCACTTGAGTAGTTACCCAAGTGGTCCAGTTTAAAATCTTTTTCCAGAAAAACGATTACTAGATATTTCACTGTAGTGGTCTAATAGTATACACTTTATAGCTTATCACTTGACTGGTCATTGAAGTGATCTATTAGAAAAATATTTTCCAAAAATCATATCACTATCTTAGTCACTATGGTGAAGTAGTAGTAATGTTCACATCACTGAGTGGTCACTATAGTGATCATTCTATATCACTACTAGTGAACATTGTGCTGATGGGTTAATTTTTAAAGAACTACTTCATCACTGTTCCAAGAAAGAGTTTTACCAAATTTGGCCATATCACTTAAGTGGTCACTCGAGTGATATAGTCATTTTCACAGTAAAATTGTTTTTAACCACAGTACCTTTTCCAAGCCACTTTCTTAATCATTTTAAGATGTGTTATCATCAAAACATAGGATCTAACAAAATAATCCAACAATACATTAATTATAATTAATATATTAAATGTATGAATAAAATAAGTTATAAAGAAATTTACTTGCAACATTATTCTAAGTCCTAATTTTACCATATATTTTCATAGCTTTTTAGGAGATTTTATTGATAATATCATGCTTGGAATGCATTTATGATGATAAATTGTGATTAATATTGATTATGTGCAATTGAATATTGAAAGAACTTAATTGATACATTTTATAATTTTTCTTAAGTACTTTAATTATGGAACAAATGATAGTACATTGGTATGAATTGTTTTGTAGGTAGCTTGGAAAAAATTGGAGTCAAAGTTTTGAAAATGGAAAAAAGGACTAAATTGCAAAGTCTAGGAAGTTTGCAAGCAGGCACAAAAAGGAACCAAAGTGCAAATCGTAGAAATTTTTTAGGGCCTAATTGCAATTTTCCCCAACATCAAAATTCTAATCTCCAACCAACCAAATTCACTGAAAAGGGATTCAAAAGGATTGACTCTTCATCCCAAAAGGGAATTCAGTCCATTCCTATCACTTCCATGCTTGTCATTTCCAATTCTCTCATCTTTATCCTCTTTCATTCCAACTTCCATCACCAACACATTCACCTTGGATTCCATAATCTTCGCTATGGCAATAGCTAGAATGAAGCTCAGTGGAGCTGAATCTTTAACCATGCGTGGCTTATTCAATTCTTCCCAAGAGCTATGATCTATGCCAGAGCTATAAAGCTTATTGGGAGCTTTTTTTTCTATGTTCTTAGCTAGTGTATTAGTTTGTATATTTAGATTTGGACATTGATAAGAGGAATTTTGTATTTATGCTTTTGAAATTTAGATAGATTCGATTGTGACTACGATAGACATTGTATTCCTTAATTTCATATAGGTTTGATTACTCTCAAATATCTAGTTGATATTTGATGGTGATTGGATTGATAAACTCGTGGTATGCATCATTTGATTATATCTTTGGAATTTTCTGTCACATTGACTTATTGGATTCTTGGATTTGAATATAAATTTGCTCTAAATTCTATTTAGCTATGATGGAAGAGTCATTGTTCCAGGTAAGGTTTTTTCATCCATCTAAATAAACTAGAAAATTATAGATAGATTATTTTAGGACTTTAGTTCAGTAATTAGATCTCACAAATGCTACCTCTTTACTACAATTATTCTCTTAAATTATGGCTTATTAGATTTGCTAGGAACTTTAGCAACAATTAGGCTCCTTAGAGAAGAATGGCGAGGCTACTTATCACTATACTATAGTTAGCTTAGTGTTTTTTGTAGGTTTAATGACAATCTTTATAAAAATGGCGCTATTGCTGGGGAGCCTTGCTTGTTAAGGTTCCTTGAGCAATCTCTTGGGCCCAGAAAAAGCATAAACACAATTAGGCACTAGAATTTTTTCATTTTATAGTTAGCTTCAATTTTATTGCTATGACTAATTTCAAATTGAAGAGGAAAAAAACCAAGTTACACTTCTGGTTTTCAGTTGAACTATTGTTGCAGCTATATGTGTAGTCATAGACAATTGGTATTGATTGGTTGTGGTGATCAAGTCTGTCTACTGTGAAATTTTGCGATATTTGTTCTGTTTTGCTCTGAGATACTCTTATTTTTGTAGTACTTTGTTCTATGGCCACTTTGTGAGCTGGGAGTGAGTGACCTACTTGAATTTGAATGCCTCTAATTGTGATTTCATTGTGAATATCCCATGGAGATGATTTGCTCTTAACACTATTTGAATTCTGTCATTACTGTTTGGTATTCTACTTGAAACTCGTCTATTGAGTTGAGAATTATCTTACTAAAATTGATGTTGAAAACTGGACTTTGGTAGGAACTTCTACCTGTTGTTGGTAATCATTTGTTGTCACTTAGCAGGTATAGTTTGTGTGAAACAAATTAAATTGTAGTTCATATCATTAAGTTGTTGCAGTGTATTTTGGAGTTTTGATGCTGAGATTTTGAGGTTTCTTTAACAACGTTAAGTGTACTATGAGGTTGCTACAGACTATAAGATGAATTATTGTCATTTGTTTGGGGTATAAATTTTTAAGTTTGCCACCTCTGGAACTTTATACTGTTGAGCAGAGTTTAGTGGATAATATATTGTGTCTACATCTAATTTTTTTCTATCCAAAATCAATGTGGTTTTGCTACACTTGTCCCATTAAATCTCAGTCATTTGTGTCCTAATAGTACTTTGTTCCTTTTTGCTTGAATTTGAATTGTTGAAATTGTCACTAGCTAACTGCATATATCTGCATTAAAAAATTTGATTTCTACTCTCTTGAATCAGTTCTGAGTTGCTCAGTGTCATTGCTTTTGTTCCATACATAATTCACATACTCTGCTAAATTTGTTTCACTTTGATATCTTATCGAGGAAGGAACTTAATTGAAATAGTTTGCAAAGGAAGATCCTCTACTAAGTTTTAGAGTTTGAGCATTAATTTTTTGTCAAGAGTTGCTGCTAAGAAAAAGATATTGGACTGTCAATTTCAGCCATTTGAATGAAAAGAAAAATTGACTTTGCAAAATATTTCATTGCTGGATGGCAATTTGTTAGAAACTTGAAGTTGCTAAGCTAAACTGTTGTGGACATCAAATTGCTAAAACATATATGCTGTGTGAATTTTGAGCATTTTGGTCTATACTCTTGTTGATCTATGAAACAATTAGTTAATTCACTTTTAATTCATTCATTATACTCAATTACCTGTATACATTTTTGAAGTTGATCTTCATAGAATTGTACTAATTGGCTTTTAGATGTTGTGATAACAAATACCCTGCTGCTAAAGAATTCTGTGATGTTGCATTCACTATAATTTGTTATACATTTAGCAATTTTTCTTTCTAAATTGAACGTACTCTTAATTGTTAGCATTTCTAGACTACCAATTTCTTTATGGATGGATATTGATATTAGAGAGCTCATGGCTCTAACCCATATTTCTGAATAAAAACTAGAAAGGATAAAAGGACTGACTAAGGAGTTAGAAGGTTGTGGCAATTTAGAAAAAATGGAGAAGCAGGAAAGGGAGGTCAATCTATGGTTAAATCAATATTACAATTTATTGGAAATTGTGCCCTAAAGGCCAATCATTATACTTTGAACATTATTATTTTAATGAAATTTCTCCATTCTGTTATCATATTATTTGCATGTAAATTGTGATAATTGTATCCTTGGATAATTCATGAAGATTGCCCTAAAATGTTCTGGTCGGTCATCTATGCGAGAGCAGAGATGAAACAAGACCAGTATGAAGTTGATAAGATATGGAGATACGAATCAAAATCTTAGGCACTTGTAAGAGTACAAGGTGCTGGACCGACCCACTATGAGAGAGCTATATGGATCAAGTCACAAGTTTTTCTCATGTATAACCACGTCACAATGCCCTTAGACCTGAGGTCATTATGGATTCCTACATGGGCGTTGCTAAGCTTTGAACTAGTCAAAAGTCACTTTTGACCGAGAGATGATAAAGGCTATGATCGGGCTTGGTGGTTTTTCATGCAGAGGAATATGAATGATTAAGATAGAATTTGTCCCTCACATTAGTAGAGAGATATTACTGGGCCCTTCGATGAGTAAGTCTAAGAAATGTAAGGCCATACTACAATGGAAAGGAGTTTCCATTTCTATTGTCAGGCTACTCAGGAATCGAGAAAGTAATGGTTAGGAACAAGAGGATGACATTATCAATGCCTTATCCTTGATCGATCTATCTTGTGACAAAAGGGACGTGACATGATTGTATGACAGGTTGCATCGTGATAACGATCCTCATATGATTTGAGAAGTTATAATGTCTTGCTAGAGGCTGCTTGCGACTTTTGGGTTAGTATAGTTATTGGCCTACTGCCAACTTCATATGGGCCTACAGAGTCGTACACAAGATTGGCCTAAAACAATATAATGTTTAATTTAGGGTGGACGAATTTTATATTTATATATATAATATAAAATTCGATAATAATATTATATAGATATATATTTTCGAAACACATATCTTATATATTATATATATATATATATGTGTATGTATATATATTAGATGATATTATTATATTGTGTTAGTTTTAATTTTAATTTATTAAGATATATTAAATTTAATAACTAACATGATAGAGATAAAGTATATCAGATTTAATTTATGAAGATAAATTAAATCTAATGCCTCTTTATTTGGATTAAATAAATAGGTTTAAGTAAAACTGTTGGACAGATTTAATTTAAACTGAATTTATTTAATTAGCTCATCAAGATAATTAATTTTTGATTAATTCTGAAATTACTGATGATTAATTTTGAAATTTGAATATAGCCATCATAGGTTATAAACTTGATAGAGCAGATATACTCATACGCGCATGAGAATTCTGAGCCATAAGGGAAACCCTAAAAACATTAGAGGCGCTAGCACACAGTCTTGGTTGGAGAGCATTCGTGTGGATACCAGTAAATGAAGCATACCTAACATGTTGGCTCCTAGAGATAGTGAAAACCCTAAGTTGAAAAAGGTACGAGTTCTTTGTAACCCGATTTAAATGCCGTTGATAGGTGGCTTCACCTAAGTCTTTCATTGAAAAGGACTTTCCTAACCAAGACTTGACACTCTGTAAGGTAGGAATGTCGTTCCCAATGAGTAGGATGTCATCTACATAAAGCACTAGAAATACAACTATGCTCCCACTAACCTTCTTGTAAACACAAGGTTCATGATGTTTTGAATGAATCCAAACTCTTTGACTGCTTCATCAAAACGATGATTCCAGCTTCGAGATGCTTGCTTCAATCCATAAATGGATCTTTGAAGCTTGCAAATTTTACCAGAGTCCTCTGGACACACAAAACCTTCAGGTTGTGTCATGTACACATCCTCAAGAAGCTTTCCATTAAGGAAGGCTGTTTTGACGTCCATTTTCCATATTTCATAGTCATAATATGCTGTAATGGCAAGAAGGATTCTGATTAATTTTGCCATTGCAACTGGGGAAAAGGTTTCATCATAGTCTAGACCATGAGTTTAAGTGAATCCCTTAGCAACCAATCGTGCCTTGAAGATATTTACTTTGCCATCGTAGTCTAGACCATGAGTTTGAGTAATTCTGATTGATGTACCTTGTTCCCACTGGTTGTTTTAGAGACAAACTCTCTTTCTAGAAACTTACCATTTCGAATAACAAACACTTTATTATCGGTGGGATTATAGACATAGTATCCCTTCCTTTCTTTAGGATACCCCATGAAAAGGCACTTTGATGATCTGGGTGCTAATTTATCAGAGGCTTGTTGCTTAACATATACCTCACATCCCCAGATCTTAAGAAAAGATAAACTTGGTTTCTTTCCAGTCCATATCTTATATGGTGTCTTTTCAATTGCCTTAAATGGAACAAGATTTAGTGTGAAAGTAGCTGTCTATAGTGCATGTCCCCAAAAGGATGGTGGAAGATATGTTTGACTCATCATAGATCAAACCATATCTAATAGTGTTCGATTCCTCCATTCAGAAACGCCATACCATTGTGGTATTCCTAAAGGAGTTAATTGTGAGATTATCCCACAACTCCTAAGATGGTCAATGAACTCTTGGCTCAAATATTCACCACCTCGATCCGATCGAAGTGCTTTAATTGTTTTGTCAAGTTGGTTTTGTACTTCATTTTGGAATATTTTGAACATTTTAAAAGATTCATATTTATGTTTCATTAGATAGATATAGCCATATCTACTAAAGTCATCTATAAATGTAATAAAGTAGACATAACCTCCTCTGGCAGCTATATTTAATGGTCCACATACATCTGTATGTATGAGGCCCAATAATTCAGTAGCCCTCTCACTATGCCCAGTAAAAGGTGCCTTTGTCATCTTTCCTAATAAGCAAGATTTGCATGTATCATATGATTTAAAGTCAAATGAGTTAAGAAATCTTTCTTGATGGAGTTTGGAAATGCGTTTCTCATTTATATGGCCTAGACGACAATGCCATAGGTAGGTCAGATTCAAATCGTTTGATTTTATCTTTTTAGTAGTTGCGTTATAGATATTCCCATTATTAGGATGTTCCAAATTTAATATATAATGACCAATATGCAAATCACCATCAGCATAGAAAATGTCATTATGATAAATAGAACCTTTACCATTCCTAGTAATGGAAGTATAACCTTCCTTATCCAAATAAGAAAGACAAACAATGTTACTACTCAAAGCATAAACATAATAGCAATTGTTCAAAACTAACAAAAACACACTGGGCAGAACTAATTCATAAGTGCCTACGGCTAAAGCAGCAACTCTTGCTCTGTTTCCAACTCGTAGGTCCACCTCGCCCTTCTTCAATGTTCTACAGTCCTTTAGACCCTGCACATTTATACAAATGTGAGAACCACATACAGTATCTAATACCCATGTAGAGGAAGTAGAAAAATAAATGTCTATAACATAAATACCTGAAGCAATAGCCCCGCTATCCTTCTCGTTCTTTTTCAGATCTTCCAGGTAGAGTTTGTAATTCCTTTTCCAATGATCGGGTTCATTGCAGAAGTAGCAGGCTCTTTCCTTTGGAGGCTTTGCCTTCTTGGGTGCAGGCTTGGTTTCAGGCTTGTCTAACTCTTTGGTCTTACCACCTGATCCATTACCCTTCCATCTGCCCTTCCCTTTCTTTTTCATACCCTTTCCTTTCTGAACCATCAAAACTGTACTAGGCTTTTCTTAATACTTTGCTAAGCAGTTTTGAGCATCTCATGCAGCTCAGAAATTGATTTCTCCATGTTGTTCATGTTGTAGTTCATGACAAACTGGTCATAACTCTCCAGGAGTGAGTTCATGATCAAATCTGTAGCTAACTCCTGGCTCATGGGAAATCCATGCCTCTCAAGGTGATCAATATAGCCTTTTATCTAAAACACATGAGTACTAACTGATGCACCTTCAGCCATCTTGCAAGAATGTAAGCCCATTGTGGTCTCATACCTTTCTTGCCTTGCCTGTTGTTAGAACATTTCCTTGAGATGGACAATCATCTCATGAGCTTCCATAAGTTCCAGATCTCTTTGGAGCTTTGGAACTATAGTGGCATACATCAGGCAACCTACTTCCATAGAGTCATCCTTATGCTTGGTGTAAGCATCTCTCTAAGCTCTTGGAGCATTAGCTGCATGCTCCTCAGGAATGGGTTGATCTAGGACATAAGCCTTTCTTTCCTACTTGAGAACAATTCTCAAGTTCTTGAACTAGTCAAGAAAGTTTGTCCCATTGAGTTTGTCCTTCTTAAGGACCAATCACAACAATAGCGTAGCAGTATTACTGGTCGACATGATTCTACAATTAAAATATGCAAAGTTAGTTAGTAATCTCTTACTAAATTAACAACCCTCAAAATAATAATTAGTGGGCTAAGATCCATATTTGGCTTAAACTTAAGTCTGCTTTGGCAAGACGCTTAAATTCAAGTTATTTTAGGTAGGTAACCTATTTACCAATCACATCACATATAACTCTTAGATGTTTATGGGATTTGATCATCATATGATCCGGCATGTTTATTCTCGTCTAACGCCTTGAGATTCAAAACCGTTTTGTTAATCTCAATTAAGTCAAAACAATAATGAATATTATGAGTAGCACCATTACTCATGCTTGTCTCATTAAGATAACTCAAGTGCATCCATTTTGGTGGTTTCCGCAATTGAGCAATCTAGGTTTTATCAGGTATTCATTAATTGATGGCATTAAGACTTAAGATTTGATTAGAGGGCTCAATTAATTAGTCTTGTTTATATGAATGCAATCGTGGTCGTATTTCATACAGATAAATACATATAAACGTAAAAGTATTCATGCAATGATCTTATCAAAAGCATAATTTAAACGTGACACAACATGGCTTACCTAACCTAAAATCCTCCCAAGCTAATGAGAGGACTTCTCTAAATAAGAAAAGAAATACATTGAGAGAAACCTCGTTTAAACATTCAAGGGAAGTGAGATGAGAAGAGAATGTGTATCAATCCTCTTACTAAGCCACTTACACAGGCAAAGCATGAGTGTCATGTTAGGGCAATGGGAATTAGGCAAATTAATGATTGTACCTAGGGCAAGTAGGAGGATGTTGGAAATTATGCCCTAAGGGCCAATCATTATACTTTGAACATTATTATTTTAATGAAATTTCTCTAGTCTGTTATCATATTATTTTCATGTTAACTATGAAAATTGTATCCTTGGATAATTCATGAAGATTGTCCTAAAATGTTGCTGGTCGGACATCTATGCTGGAGCAGATATGAAACAAGACCAGTATGACTTTGATAAGATATGGAGATACGAATCAAAGTCTTAGGCACTTGTAAGAGTACAATGTGCTGGACAGACCCACTATGAGAAAGCTACATGGATCAAGTCATAAGTTTTTCTCATGTATAACCACGTCACAATGCCCTTAGACCTGAAGTCATCATGGATTCCTACATGGGAGTTGCTAAGCTTCGAATCAAAGTCTTAGGCACTTGTAAGAGTACAAGGTGCTGGACTGACCCACTATGAGAAAGCTACATGGATCAAGTCATAAGTTTTTCCCATGTATAACCACGTCACAATGCCCTTAGACCTGAAGTCATCATGGATTCCTACATGGGAGTTGCTAAGCTTTGAACTAGTCAAAAGTCACTTTTGACTGAGTGATGATAAAGGCTACGATTGGGCTTGATGGTTTTTCATGCAGAGGAATATGAATGATCAAGATGGAATTTGTCCCTCACATTAGTAGAGAGATATTACTGGGCCCCTCGATGAGTAAGTCTGAGAAATGTATGGCCATACTACAATGGAAAGGAGTTTCCATTTCTAATGTCAGGCTACTCAGGAATCGAGAAAGTAATGGTCAGGAACAAGAGGATGACATTATCCATGCCTTATTCTTGATCGATCTATCGTGTGACAAAAGGGACGTGACATGATTGTATGATAGGTTGCATCGTGATAACGATCCTCATATGATTTGGGTAGTCATAATGTCTTGCTAGAGGCCGCTTACGACTTTTGGGTTAGTATAGTTATTGGCCCGCTGCAAACTTCATATGGGTCTATAGGGTCGCACACAAGAATGGCCCAACACGAGATAATGTTTAATTTAGGGTGGACGAATTTTATATTTATATATATATATATAATATAAAATTCGTTAATAATATTATATAGATATATATTTTCGAAATACATATCTTATATATTATATATATATATATGTATATGTATATATATTATATGATATTATTATATTATGTTAGTTTTAATTTTAATTTATTAATATATATTAAATTTAATAACTAATATGATAGAGATATAGTATCTCATATTTAATTTATGAAGATAAATTAAATCTAATGGCTCTTTATTTGGATTAAATAAATAGGTTAAATTAAAACTGTTACACAGATTAAATTTAAACTAAATTTATTTAATTAGCTAATCAAGATAATTAATTTTTGATTAATTTTGAAATTAGTGATGATTAATTTTGAAATTTGAATATAGCCATCATAGGTTATAAACTTGATAAAGCAGATATACTCATACACACATGAGAATTCTAAGCCGCAAGGGAAATCCTAAAAACATTAGAGGCTCTAGCACGCAGTCTTGGTTGGAGAGCATTCGTGTGGATACCGGTAGAGGGAGTGGACCTAACGTGTTAGCTCCTAGAGATCTTGGAAACCCTAATTTGAAAAAGGTACGAGTTCTTTCTAACCCGATTTAAATGCCGTTGATAGATCCTCGATTAGGATCAGTAAAATTTTTAAAATTCTTCCGCTGTGCCTACCGATCCTAACATAATTACCTCATGTGTCTAATGTCACAAGCTAGTCAAGAAGCATTTGAGAAGCAAGAAGAAGATGACATTCAAGGATTCAAGAGCAGTTTATGTGCAAAAAATGGAGTTGATACAAAACCTAAGAAGGGCAGAATTGAAGCTTATGATTCATAATGATGTGAGAGATGAACTTGCTGATTATTGGGATAGATCATAAGCTGAAGTTGCTACTCCTAAGAATTCTTTAGAAAACAACACAATAGAGAGATCTCTTCCAATTTCAGAAGTTGACATCCCAATTCTACAATGCCATAAATTGATACAGCATTCTAAGGACTTTAATTTTGCTTCTGCATTACATTTTAATGAAGTTGTACCTGAAGAATTGTCACTAAGAGTGTTTGAAGAAGAATCCACTACACCTCTAGCTCACTTGGAAAGCAATGTAAGTATTTTCTTACCTTCCTCAATTCTTAAAAACTTACCATTTTCCTCTGTTGAGTATAAATCAAAGGGGAGCTATTGACATAACTTTGTTGTTGGATCACTCTTTTTAGTCTGTGCTACACATGTATCTTGGAATTCATAGCATAAGGAGGTTAGTGCATTTTGATTTGATCACTACCCTGCACAGTGTAGATTTGCTTCATGTTCTGCTCAAAAGACTGTGGGGATCATTGAGTTACAACACGGCAATTCTGTTCTTATAAATTCTTCTCTTTTTCTACTGAAACTTGAGTAGCTTGTTTTGCATATGATTGCTTGAGTTTTATAGATATTGGTTGTTCCTTGTGTGCTGATAACACATGTGCTAGGCATACTAGTAAATCTTTATATGAAATTCTCTCTTTTGATTTAAGTCCAAATACAAAGCTAAGGGAGTATGATGATTCTAATATGCTAGTTGTTGATGATTTACTAATTTCAAATTCACTTAACATCAAAAATTTCATGTGTGCAACTAATCATGAATTATTTTAGCCTTAATTTGAGTATGTCTTGTTTGAGCATCATAAGAAATCTCATCTACATGAATCATTTCATACATCTATTTCTGATGACCTTACACCTGACATAGTAGAATTGTATGATATAGAGTATGATTCTTTTCACTTTACTAATGAATTTAGAACTAAACATGGCTGTAATAGAATTTGAAGTTTAAAGCATGATCATACATCTATTTATGAGATGCTTTCCTATGGCTTACCTCCAGACTTAGATTATTGTGAGAATGATGTTGCTGCCATGCATTTTCTTGAACAAACCATGATGAATTCTGATCTATTTGAATCTCACTTGGTTCTTGCTAATCCTCTTCTTGCTAAGCTTGGTCACACTTCTACTCATAAGGTGCTTTCTTGTGATTTGACCCCAGATTTACTCACCTATATTTGTGATCACTTGAACCACTTGAATTCTGTTATATATTATGCTGCTGGTTCTAGTTCTCTCTTATAGGAAATTAAAGGCAAATGACTTCAAGGAAGTCAAGACATACCATATATCTTGGAACCTTTACTAATTGACCCAAAACCACCACCAAAGACAAATTACCAACTAGTGGAGCCAATTTTAGTATGCTTTACGGTTTTCGTATATGATGAGAATTTTTACCACAAGAGCTTGAAGAGAGTTCGTCATAAGGATGTCTCTTTCCCTCCTTACATTTTCTGTTTTGAATTGCTTCATTTCTTTATGAGGCAGAGGGACCAAACTAGTAGAAAAGGTAAAAATAAATGTTGAACTCTACTATTATGGTAGTTTGGTGTGAGGGAAGATGGAATTGGATATGTGAGTTGATTTGCTTGCTGGCTGACACAGAGCACATAGTAGTTTCAATATGCCTTTGCTTTGCTATACCTCTTTGCTAACTTTGAGTTGCTGTGTTTTCTTGTCTTATTGTCTCATTTGGTTGCATTGAGGACATTGCATCATTTAAGTGTATGGGAAGCTATGTTGAATCTATGGTTTATTAATTTCTCTGCATTAGGAATTTTGCAATTCTAGACTAATTGAAAAATTGTGATGCCTTCCTCTTCTAAAAATTCTTGTAATGATAGACATATGAGAAAGTGAGTGTTTGAGGGAATGTGTTGAACAGATTTGTCTCAAGAGATACAAACCATGTGAGCTTAAGCAACTGATAGTATTGAGCTTAGTAAAACATATGTCTTAGTCATTATAAGTGAAGTCAAGAGAATTATCCCACATAGAAAGATATTTGAGCTTGTTCAATTTATTAAATTTTGTGTGCATGCTCTCTAGTTCTATAACTTTCTAGAACTTGTCCTAGCTCTTAGTTGAGGCCAATTTGCACATTAGAGTACATGAATATGATTGAGGCATTCATTTCACATCCCTATGACCCAAACACAAGCCACTTACATACTTTATCCCTTACTAACCCATTTAAGCCCATCATATCCATTTCCTATCAACCTGGACAACTTTGAATAAGTGTGCAGAATTAATTGAGCAATTCCATTTTCATAGATATGAGTATATTATGGCTGACTTGATGTGAAAAAAATTTGATAAAAAAGGAAAAAAATGAAATGCTCTCAAAAGAAACGGAAAGAGCCAAATACAAGAGGAATAGAAAAAGAAAAGAGAAAAAAAAATCACGAGGAATCAGCAAGAAAAAGGCAACATAAATAAGTGATGAATTGTAATAGAATTGCCTAGATCATATCATGCATGCTTGTTTAGGTTATACAAATTTACATTCTATACATCCTAACTTAGCCTTACCAACATCACAACCTTGATAAAGTCCTCTTGATGTATAGAATCTTGTGATTATATGGTGGAGACTGTAGAGCTTTGACAAACTTATGGTAGAGCATAAACTAGAAGAGAGGAGTGAAATGAAATACCTTATAGTGAGAAGAATCAAATACTTGATATTGCCTAAGAGTGGGGGAATTGACAAGTCCTAATTTTACCATATATTTCCATAGCTTTTTAGGAGATTTATTGATAATATCATGCTTGGAATGCATTTATGATGATAAATTGTGATTAATATTGATTAAGTGAAAATAATAATTAAAAGAACTTAATTGATACATTTTATAATTTTTCCTAAGTACTTTAATTGTGGAACAAATGATAGTACATTGGTATGAATTGTTTTGTAGGAAGCTTGGTCGAAATTGGAGTCAAAGAGTTAAAAATAGGAAAAAGGACTAAACTATAAAGTTCAAAAAGTTTGCAAGTAGGCAGAAAAAGGGACCATCAAAATTCTGACCTCTAACCATCCAAATTCATTGAAAAGGGATTCAAAATGGTTGACTCTTCATACAGAAAGGGAATTTATCCTATTCTCATCACTCCCACGCTCTCCTTCTTACTTTCAATTCTCTCATCTTTATCCTCTTCCATTCTCAGATTCTATAATCTTCACCATAGCAGTAGCTGGAATGAAGCTTAGTGGAGCTAAATCTTTAACCATGCATGGCTGATTAAATTCTTCCCTGGAGCTATGATCTATGCCAGAGCTATAGAGCTCATTGAGAGCTTCTTCTTCTGTGTTCTTAGCTAATGTATGAGTTTGTATAGTTAGCTTTGGACATTGATAAGAGGAATTTTGTATTTACATTTTTGAAATTTAGACAGATTCGATTGTGACTGTGATAAACATTGTATTGCTTGATTTCGTGTAGTTTGATTACTCTCGAATATCTAGTTGATATTTGATAGTGATTAGATTGATAAACTCATGGTATGACTCCTTTGATTATATCTTTAGAATTTTCTATCACATTGCATCTGATTTGCTGTATTCTTGGATTCAAATATGAATTTGCTCCATATCATATTTAGCTATGATGGCAGAGTCATTGTTCTAGGCAAGGTTTTTTCATCTCATTTAAATAAACTAGAAAATTATGGATAGAATAGTTTAAGACTTTAATTCAGTGCTTTGATCTCACAAATGCTAGGTCTTTGCTATAATTATTCTCTTAAATTATGGCGCATTAGATTTGCTAGGAACTTTAGCATCCATTAGGCTCCTTAGAGAAGAATGACTTAGGCTAGTTATCACTATACTATAGTAGTTAGCCTAGTATTTTTGGTAGGTTTAATGACAGGCTTAATCAAATTGGCTCTATTGTTCGGCAGATAGTTTTCCTAAATTTCTTTGTTTAGGTGCTACTTAACTTGTTTTGAGTTAGCTCTTTGTTTTTGGTAATTTCTTGTTGTTGTGTCACGCACATAAATATTAGCTTTGTTTTATGAGGATTTCATTTTTCTTCCCAAAAACATTCAGATCAAAAGCATTCTTTGTTTTGCTACTGGGTGTACTTAAATTGGAACTTTACTGAGTTTTATAACTAGAAAAGTGGATAATATACTATATGATCTAGATTTAAATAAGACAATAAGAGAACTAAAGAAAGCCAAGAAGGCTGAGAAAAATATTGCCACACATTTGGAACAATCCTCACAAACTACTATTTTTGCATTTGTTGTTGATTTGAGAGAATCTGATTGTGCATCTGAATCTGTTAAGGGAGAATTTTTGGATACTCACTTTATTATGGTTGCACATATTGTGAATAATGATTATGATACTAGGAGTAGAGAGATATTAATGATGCCTCTATTCATTGTGCTCTTAGAGGATTTTAGGCTAATGTAGCTAATTTTAAAATTAAAGGTACTTTAATTAGTGCTTTACCAAAGTTTATGGTCCTGCAAGAAATGAAGCATATCAACATTTTGACAGTTTATATTCCATTTGTTCAACCATGAAACCACCAAATGCTAGTTTGGAAGATGTTCTTGTGAGCTTTTTCCATTTCTCATTGGAGAGAGGACCAAAGATTGGCTAGACAATTTACCTCAACATTATGCTACCCTCACTTAGGAGTAGTTGATAAAGGCTTTTTTGGATACATATTTTCTAGCTTCACAAACTTCAAAGCTCAAGAAAGCTATCTATGGAATTGCTCAAAGGGACTAAGAATCTTTCTATGAGTATTGGACAAGATATGTCACTCTCCTTAATAGTTGTCCTAATCATCAATTCAGCAAAACCAATCTTGTCCAGTATTTTTATGAAAGTTTATTACCTTCTTACAAGATCAGTATATATACTGCTGCAAATAGGTCCATTTTTCTCTAATACATATCATGAAGGATTGTAGGAGCATAGGCCTAATAACTGCAGGAGCATAGGCCTAATACACATCACTATTTTACTTTTGGTGGAGGGAAGGAGGATATAGGCCTAATAATTATCAAAATTAGAACTGGTTTGATGAAAGGATACATGCAATAGAATCATTTAGGGCTATAGTTTGCATTCAAGAAGCTTCCTCTTCAAAAGATGATGATAACATGTCTAAACTTCTTAAGGTGATAAAGGACATAAGTTTAAAGATGGATCACACCACTGCAGCAAACACTTCTAAAATTTCTACAATTGAAAGTAAGTTTGAGCAATGGAAAATGAAGACAACAAACCTCAATAGCTTTGTCACTAAGATTGTTGACACTTTAAATGATATTCAAGCAAAGATAGGAGGTGTTTTACCATCAAATACAGTGATTAACCCAATACCACTTAATGCAATCACTCTAAGGAGTGGAAAACAAGTTGGAAAAAAGTTACATTTGCTAAAAAAGATAGAGAAAGTTGTTCTGGTCAAATTTTTGCTCATCTTGATGATGAAGGAAGTGATAGAGATTGTGAGGCAGTTATTAATGCAAAGAAATCTAAGAGTCAAGTGGAAAGGAAGTTGCTAGAAAAACACAATAGGAAGGTAACTCGAGAAGAAGAAAATGGTGGAGCATGCCTAGATGTTGCTACTGATCAAGAAGGCTTAAGTACAGCAGAACCTATAGCAAAAGCTAAACAAGAAGAGCAAGGGAAGCAATATGGAGCTCAGCATGTTGTTCAGAAAAATAAAGAGTTAAAAAAATTTTATTTACTCTTTCCTCACTCATTTTTGCTTAGTAAAAAAGCTTCTAATGAATAAAAGGAAAAAGAGACTTTACAACTATTTGGCAAGTTGGATATTAATGTACCTTTACTAGATTTTTCTGAAATGCATGCCTAAACATATGAAATTTTTGAAGGATTTATGAAATAACAAGAGAAAATATAAGCCAAAAGAATTGATACAAATGAGCTCTAATATTTTGTTTACTACTTAAGTGTGCTGATCCTGAATCATTTACAATACCATATACAATAGGTAAGTTGAATATTGCTAGTGCATTACTTGATTTAGGTGCAGCAATCAATGTGATGCCTATGTTCATTTATACTACTCTAGACATTGATTCTTTAAAGCCAACTAGCATGATTATTCAACTAGCCAATAGAACAACAAGGAAATCTTATTGGTTGTTAGAAGATATTTTGGTAAAGGTTAAGGATTTGGTATTTCCTGTGGATTTTAATATTCTTGACATGTACATGATTTATGTTTAGAAGGACCATTAATTTTAGTAAGGCCATTCCTTATAACAGCTTTATTCCTTATAACGGCTAAAATAGTCATAAGCTTGAAAGATAGGTGCATTACTACATAAGTAGGAGAGCATGTTATTAGTTTTAATGTGTAATGAAGCAATGAAGCATCCATATGAAGATTACTCATTACTTGTATAAAGTGCTATTGATGCTCTTATTGATGAATATGTTACTAAATATGAGCTTTCTTTGTATGATGCAAAAATGAATGACATGCTAGCTTACTCCTATTTTCTAGAAATCAATTCTTCTTCTTCCTATTTTGTTTTCACTTTTTTTGACAATAGTGATGATGTGTGTAGTGTTAATCAATTTTTGGTTGACAGCTCACTTCCCATACTTGCGTCTTTTTCATGGGATAGCTCACTCTTTTGATGATACTAGTTCTGTTTTGTCAAGAGCTAGTTATAGCCGGGAATTTCTATCAGAATTTGTAGAGGTAGAAGTTCTAGCACAAGCTAAATGGAAGGAATTTAGAGACTCTTGTATAGACTTTGATATAGATAAACTTTCAAATGATGATTTCTATCTTTTAAAAAATGTAACTACTGAAAGTGACACAATTAAATAAGGGAATCTAATTCTTAGCAATGATGTGGCAGAGGAATTTAAGCTGAAGTTACCACTACATTACTATTTTGATAAACAGAAGAATAATAATGGCTCATTTAAAACTATTCAAATTTGTATAATCTATTTTCTGAGTTTATTTTAGGCGTTGAGCAATTTAGGCATAAATTAAAGCAAGTTTATTTGGAGAATTAGTCTAGAAATCAAGGAAGTGAAGCATCCAGCTTGGCAAAATGTGTTTAGGGACTGTTTGGTGTTAGATCCCATATGTTTTGATGATAACAAAGATTGGACTAATGATAAAAGAGGATATGATAACAAATGAATTTGAACAAAGAAAATAAATGGTAGATAAAGCATTACTTGAAGTAAATATTGGAGTAATGAAGAAGATCTAAGAGAAAACGCAAAGGAAGAACGTCACTGGCAATTTTTTTCTATGTTTACTCGTGTGACCACTAGAGTAACGAACACTGTTACTCGAGTGGGCACTCAAGTAATGTTGAAAGAAAATGTTTTCGGAGGCACTGCAAAAATTTGGAAGAAATTACTCGAGTAACCTGCAAAGTTATATGAACCATTACTCGAGTAGCCACTCGAGTAACCAAGTCAAAAATCTTCCAGTAGCTCTCAGCTAAGAAATGCAACAATTTACTCGAGTCGCCACTCGAGTAACCATGTCAAAAAAAGCCTTTACTCGAGGGAGCACTCAAGTAATCTACAGAGTTATTTGAAGCATTACTCGAGGAGTCACTCAAGTAATCATGTAGGAGAACTCTCGGCCAAGATTTGAATGACATTACTCAAGGGAGTAATTGAGTAATCTGTAAACTTATTTGAAATTTACTTGAGGGCTCACTCGAGTAATCATGTAGGAGAACTCTCGGCCAAGATTTGAATAACATTACTCGAGGGAGTAATCGAGTAATCTGCAAACTTATTTCAAATTTACTTGAGGGCTCACTTGAGTAACTTGTGAAGAAAAGACATGGCCACTCGAGTCATCACTTGAGTAATCAGCTTACTAGAGGGAGCACCCGAGTAACTTTAGAGGAAAAGACATAGCTACTCAAGTAGCCACTCGAGTAATATGGTATTTCAAAGTTATGTGATTTATCTTACTCCATGTCTTACCCGAGTAATATCTTATAAAAAATGTTGAATTACTCACTGCTATATTTTTTATAGGATTACTCGAGGGACTACTCGAGTAATGACTATGATCACTCGAGTAGCCACTCGAGTAAGGTAGTTCAGAAATAATTTTTTAAATTGAATGTTTATTGATTTGTTATCTATATGATTAACTCTTCATTGCACTAGTATCCTAAGTACATTTGCAGAGAAACAATGATGAGATCATGCCAGGAGTAAAAAGTCAAATAAAAGGTCTGAACACTCACCTACCACTACCTACCGCAAATGGATAGCTTTCAAATTCAAAGAATGGTCCACCGTTGTTGTGTGACTCTAACAGACATATTTGAATTGCTTCTAATAAACACTACAAATCATCTATATATATGGAGCATTCAAAGAGCAGGCAACAACAACTGAGAACATACGAACATACACTGATCAACACATTCTTAGTGCTCTATTTTCTTATACTCATTCATTGTACTTCAGTGATTATATATATTTGCCCCATGAGAGAGTTTTTCATTACAAACTCAATATTTGTTATTGAGACAACTTAAGGTTGTGGAACCATGAGTTGGGGATTTTATTACAATGTGTAAGGGGGAGCAAGTGTCCAGGTGAAGGAATCTGCTGTGTGTTGAGGTGCCAAGAACCCACTAATCTTGGAGAATATAGTAAAACTCTCAGAGACGCTCTGAGGACTGGACGTAGGTCAAAGTGGTTATGGCCGAACCAGCATAACTCTTGGTGTACACTTCGGTGATATTTCTCTTTGCTCTCAACTGCTTTAAATATTCTATCAATTTTCTTATGCATAATGAAATATTCTATCAATTTTCTTATGCATAATGAAATTTTCTTATACACTTCGGTTAAACGCTTGTACTAACATTTGGTATCAGAGCGTAAGTCTTCTTGTTAATGTTTAACAGCCTAAGAAGGATCTACTGGCAAGCATGGGTGAAGGCATTCTTCCTGACAGAGCTTCTATCATGAGACCACCGGGTTTCAATGGCGAACACTTCTCATTCTGGAAAGCAAAGTTCAGAGTTTTCATAATGGCTACGAATATGGGCTATAGGATGTGATTGAGAGTTGAAACTACAAACCTGAAAAGATTGTAGATTCACAGAGAGTTCCCAAGACACTAGCAGAATATGATGAGAATGACAAGAAACTCATCACACTCAACAGCAAGGCAATTCTAATGATTCAAAGTGCATTGAGTTAAAATGAGTACTTCAGAATCTGTACACTCCCAACAGCTAAAGAAATGTGGGAAGCCTTGGAAATAGCTTATGAAGGAACTTCAGGAATAAAAGAAAACCAAATCAATACTCTGGTTACTAAGTTTGATTTACTTCGAATGAAATTAGGTTAGTCGATAGCTGAATTTGAACTTAGATATACTCATCTTGTTAATCAACTTGCAACACTTAGAAAAGTCTATGATCAACATACCCAAGTATAAAAGATTTTGAATATTCTTTCTAAAGACTGGGAGGCAAAAGTCACTGCAATTCAGGAAGCAAAAGGTGAATCAATACAATCGGTTGCTTCTCTATTCAGAACCCTTTATAAATATAAGAGTAAGTTAAAGTTCAAACGAGAAGAAGATGATATTGGTGATAAGAAGAAAAGAGGTCTAGCACTGAAAGCAAAAGAAGAAGAACAAAATGAAGATGAAGAGCTTGATGATGACGAAATAGGCCTAATCATAAAACGATTCAGAAAGTTTTACAAGAAAGGCCAAGGATTCAAAACTTTTAAAAAGGAGGAACAAGCAATAAAGAACACATCATCTGCTATGAATGTGGAAAGCCAGGACATTTCAAATCAAAATGTCAATAACTGATTCAGAAGAACAAAGAAAAGAGAAAAGGCAAATTCTACAACGAGAAGACAGCCTTTGTATCTGCTATATGGGGAGATAGCTCTTTTGATGAAGAAAACGATGAAGAGGAAGTAGCCAATATCTATCTAGTTGCTCAAGAAGAAACAGAAGAAGAGGTAACTGATTCTGATCGTACCTATGATAAATTATTTTCTGAATAGAATGCTTTACATTCTGAATTCATCAAAGTAGTTAAAGAACTAGTTGTTTTCAAAAAGAAAAACAAATCTCTTGAAATAAAACTAAAAGAGAATTTAGAGAAAGATTATGAAAACTATTCTTCTTTGAAAAAGAAAAACGTTGATCTCACAAAAACTCTTGAACAATTCACTAAAGGAAGTGAGATGCTAAATGTGATTCTAAAAACTCGATGTTTTGTAAATGATCGTTCTGGTCTTAGATATGATCCAAAATCATATAGAAGAAAAGGAAGAAAGAAAGCAAGAGGTAAGTCATATTTGAATTATTTTCAGCATTCTATACATACATACATCAAATCCTTTTGCATATTCTTATTATTATAATAGAAAAGGTCATTATACATCATCATGCATTCATAAGAAGAAAGGAAAGATAGGAACCTACAAATGGGTACCTAAAGGTTTATATGGTCAGAAAGTCATATGTACTAACCCAAAAGGACCCAAAAAGATGTGGGTACCTAAGACTTAAATGTGTTTGATTGCAGATATGTCTTAAAGCATCCAAAAATAACAAATGGTACATAGACAGTGGATCCTCTAGACATATGACCGGTGATTTCAAAAGTTTTACCACATTACAATCAAAGGAAGGTGGAAAGGTAAAATTTGGAGGAAATCAATCCGGAAAGATAGCAAGAATTAGTGAAATAAAAAATGATAAAGGAATACAAGTCAAAAATGTATATTAGGTTGAAGGCTTGTGTCATAATTTGCTGAGCGTAAGTCAAAGTGCAGATAAAGACAATTAGGTAATATTTGATTCAGAGGAATGTCTAATTATCAACAAGAAAGACTTACAACTTCATAAGAAAAATATCAAGGCAAAGCTCAGAGCAAGAGGGAAGGTAACTGCTATACTCTTGATATCAATAGAAGTAATTCTGAAAATTTTTTCTGAGTAATGCCGATGAAAGTTGTTATGGCATAAGAGACTAGCTCATTTCAACATGCACCAACTAGGCAAACTACTCAAAAAGGATTTAGTTCTTGGATTACCCAAATTTAGTTTTAAAAACTATTTGATTTGTGATGCATGTCAAAAAGGTAAACAAACTAAATCATCTTTCTAATCAAAAAATGAAATTACAACAAATCAACCACTTCAATTGATACATATGGATTTAGTTAGTCCAGCAAGAGTTAAAAGCCTTGGTGGCAACTTATATTCATTGGTCATTATTGATGAATTCTCTAGATTTACATGGACTATCTTTCTGTCATCAAAGGATAAAACCTTTACAGAATTCATTGTTTTTACCAAGAAAGTGCAAATTAAGAAAGGTATGTCCATTGCAAGTATCAGGACAGATCACGGTGGAGAGTTTGAAAATCAAGCCTTTGAAGAATATTGTGATACTAATGGCATTGATCACAATTTTTCTGCTCCAAGGACACCTCAACAAAACAGAGTCATGGAACTTAAGAATAGAGTGCTCACTGAAATGGCTAGAGTAATGCTGAATGAAAGAACATGTCTCAAGTTTTCTGGGCCGATACAATGAGCACAGCATGCTATATTTCAAATAGAGCCTATATTAAAACAAAACTTAGAAAGACACTATACAAGCTATACAAAGGAAGGAAGCCAAACCTTGCTCATTTACACATCTTTGGTTTTAAGTGTTTCATTCATAATAATGGTAAAGATAATTTAGGAAAATTTGATTCTAGAATAGATGAAGGAATTTTCCTAGGCTATTCTAACCGAAGTAAAGCATACAAAATTTCCAATAAAAGAACATGTGTTGTTGAAGAATCAATTCATGTTGTATTTGATGAATTTAAATCCTCTGACAAAACCATTGATGATAAGCAGGAAGTTGTTTTAAATCAAGAAAATGGTTAATCTATTTCTAAATCTCTTATTCCAGAAGTTGATCAAACCAAGAAAGAAGATCAGTCACTAGGACAACCTAAAGCCTAGAAATACAAAAGAAGTCATCCCCTAGATCAAGTCATAGGAGATGTGAATGAATAAGTCAAAACAAGAAATAGAATTTTCAATAAAGTTAGTTTTTATGCATTCATTTCTGAGATTGAACCTTCTAACAATAACAAAACCCTATCTGACAATGATTGGGTTATAGCAATGCAAGAAGAACTAAATCAATTTGAAAGAAATCAGGTTTGGGATTTAGTACCCTGACCTAATGATCATCTAATCATTAGCACTAACTGGGTGTTCAAGAACAAACATGATGAATATGCTATTATTGTCAAAAACAAGGCAAGATTGGTGGCCAAAGGCTATAATCAGGAAGAAGGAATTGATTATGAGGAAACGTATGCTCCAATGGCTAGATTGGAAGCTATGAGTACTCTTAGCCTTTGCTTGCATCAAAGGATTCAAACTCTATCAAATTGATGTAAAGAGTGTATTTCTAAATGGCTACATCATAGAAGAAGTATATGTAGATCAACCTCTAAGTTTTGAATATGTAACCAAACTTGACCATGTTTTCAAACTCAAAAAGGCTTTGTAAGGTTTAAAACAAGCTCCTAGAGCATGGTACAAAAGGCTCAGTAAATTTCTTATTGATCAAGGTTTTGTACGAGGAAAAGTTGATACAACACTTTTTACAAAATGAAAATGTGATGATATCTTAATTGTGCAAATATATGTTGATGATATAGTTTTCGGTGCTACTAACGAAAGCATGTGCAAAGAATTTTCTGAGATAATACCGGGGGAGTTTGAGATGTCAATGATGGGAGAAATGAATTTCTTTCTCGGTTTGCAAATCAAATAAAAAAAGAATGGAATTTTCATATCTCAAATGAAGTATCTAAAAGAGCTTTTGAAAAAGTATGGATTGGATGAAGCAAATGGAATAGACACTCCAATGAGCTTAACTATGTTGCTTGATGCTGATATCAAGGGTAAAGTTACAACATCATAAAATATAGAGGAATGATTGGATCATTACTCTATCTCACTGCAAGCAGGCCTGATATTCAATTCAGTATGGGTATGTGTGCAAGATATCAATCAGTACTAAAAGAGTCACATGCTAAAACTGTCAAACGAATCTTCCGATATCTTGCTGACACGGTAGAATCGGGTCTCTGGTATCCCAAAGAAAGAAGTGAGTATCTAATTGAATACTCAGACTCTTATCATGGAGGATACAAGATAGACAGAAAGAGTACTAGTGGACAAGGCCAGTTTCTTGGAGGCTCACTTTTATCATGGTTTAGTAAAAAATAAAATATAGTGTCTCTTTCATCAACGGAAGCTAAATATGTTGTAGCATCAAGTTGTTGTGCACAAGTAATATGGCTAAAGCAACAACTCCAGGATCTTGGTATTTATTTGAAGGAGATACCAATATACTGTGACAACACTAGCATGATAAGCTTGGCAAAGAATCCTGTTCAACATTCCAGAACCAAGCATATTAATGTTAAACATCACTTCATTAGAGATCATGTCCAAAAGAAAGATGTCAAAGTGATATTCATTCCAACTCATCTTCAACTAGCTGATATCTTCATAAAACCTCTTGCAAAAGATCAATTTTTGTATATTAGACGAGAATTGGGAATGGTAAATCCCAATGAATTGTAAGTTATTTAGTGTTTACAAAATGTTAGATAATGTTATTTATTGATGTTTTGATGATTACTAACTTAAGCATCAGAGTTTCTAGCAACTTATTTTGCAAGATGATGATATTCTGTTTTGGAGTATGAAAAGCAGAGGTTAACAGAGGACAACATTACTAGAGGGACAACTTCAAGTAACCAACATTATTGGAGTGACACCTTGAAGTAATGAAGGAATTACTCGAGTAGTCACTCGAATAATGAACTTGGAAATGTGCTAGTAAAGCATTAATTTCAAATGAAACAACAAAATGTTTGGAAATGAACAGTTAGAAGGTGAAGAGATAGATTACCCGAGGGAGACCTCGAGTAAACCTCAAGCTTACTCGAGTAAGGCCTCGAGTAAACCTGGGTGCAAATTTCAAATTTGCTAAGTTTCAGCTCAAATTTGTTCTAAAGGCTATCAAATGATCGAGGGAATATACATGGGTAATTACAATATTATTCATTCTAGGTATGCACTTGAATTCACAGCATTTTGAAATTTCTAGTATGATCACTCGAGTAACTACTCAAGTGAGACTGATGATCACTCGAGTAAGCCCTTGAGTGATGTCAGGATTTAGGGTTATTTTAGTCGATACTCAGTCATTTCTCTCAAAATTACCTCGAGTGATTCTCCTAGTGCTATCACAAAAAATTTTCATAATCATTTTCCCTTCTCATAACCATCAAAACCTATTGATTTTTGTTTACAAAAACTTCTCAGATTTTACTAAATCCTTTGGCCTACATTCGCGACTCTAGGTCCCTTTTTTTCTAGAAATTATTATTTTTCACAAATCAAAATGGTTAGGACTAAATCTCTTAATCTTAGCACTCCCTCTAAGTCCTCTAAACCATATCAACCCTTTGATTCTCTTTCATCTCCTCCTACCAAGAAAAGAAAAATCTCTCCCAAACCAAAAGTAAAGTCTAAGCCGCAAACCAAGCTAAAGGTGAAAGGGGTTGTGATTACGGAGCCTATTGCCACAAGAGCTCAAACCAAGAAGAGTTCACCTCCTGGAAGAGGCAAAGCAATAAAAGAGCCATCTCATCCTCCTTCTGACACATCTGATACACCCTTTTTTCTCCAAAACCTTTGAAAAAGCCCAATATTGATGAGAAGATTACCAAAGTCATGGTACGTATGCTTGAAGAAGCTTTTCAATCTAAGGAAGCAAAGAAAGGGAAATATTCAAGGCAACCAAAAGAGAGGGATGAAGAAATCACATTTCCTCCAAAGGGATTCAATGTGAGCAAGATTGAGGAATCTTAGAAGTACCTGAGTCACTTTGTAAGAAGAAATGTGTGCAAGATGCACTACATTGACTACAAGGTCTTCAAGAGGTATTGAAATTCGACCTGAGTCCCTATCTTGATTCCTATATGCCCTGGCTGTCTATTAAACTCCCATTTTACACCAAAGTTGTGAGGCATTTTTACAGTAACCTTGAACCTATAAATGATCCCATTAGGAACTCTATGGAAGAAGAAATGACTTCTAAGGTTAGAGGACAAAGAATTCTAATCTCACCTTCCAGAATCAATGTGGTTAGGAATAAAGAACCCTCCTGATGATTATCCTAATTATGATTCAAACCAGATGTTTTCTATCCTAAGACCTGGTGAGATAGTAGGACCCCTCAATTTCAATCCGAGTGATATGTGTGATTTTCATCGAGTCCTATGGTATATTTATTCTAGAGCCATAGTGAACAAATCCAATAACTTCACTCATTACAATGAGAGAGACTTCAGAAAATTTGCCTCATTGCTTCTCTAAGAACAAAAGGACTTGGGAGAATTTATCTTTAATGAGATCAAGAGATATATGTATGGAGGAAAACCTACTACTCCAATGCCTTATCCTCAACTTATGTCCTTGTTCGTCAAGAAGAATAAGATTTGGTACTTGGAGAGTAAGGAGCCATTTGAGAGGATAACACCAGTTGGGAGGAATCAAGTTGGAAAGTTGAACATTGAGATTCCTCTGAAGACTATTCTAGAAGCAAGTCCCAAGAAGAAGAAGAAGACTAACACTGCAACTAGCTGAATGGATGACACACAATCTTCTACTCCAGCCAACACATCTTCTCCTTCTTTCTTTGGGTCACAACATTCACGGAGAATATTCTGAAGATTTTTCATATCGACATTGTGAATACCAATGCGGAGTTGGTAACTAATATGAATAAGAAGATGGGACAACTTGAGGGGAGAATAGATAAGAGGAACAAAGAGTTGTTAGCTGAACAACATGCCCAGGGTGAGCTTCTGAGATCCATTGTTGCCAACCTTGATGCTATGGCATCTGGCTCCCCTATTCCTAGTCCTTCTATTATCCCTGAGCCAATACTTGTCTCTGAACCTGGACCTTCTATACCTACTGAGCATAGACCTTCTAAGTTTGAACCCAGTAATCTCTTGTTCTCTATGCCTGACCCTGTCACATCCGAGCCAATCCACATTACCATTAATGATCCACCTCAGCCCATTCAGTTAGAGCCTATATCTACTCCCATTCCCTTACCTACACATGTTAGAAATTTTGCCCTAAGAGCCGATTATTGTACTTTGAACATTATTTTAATGAAATTTCTCCATTCTGTTATCATATTATTTGCATGTTAACTGTGATAATTATATTCTTAGATTATTCATGAAGATTGTCCTAAAATATCCCTAGTCGGTCATCTATGCGGGAGCACAGATGAAACAAGACCAGTATGACTTTGATAAGATATGGAGATACGAATCAAAGTCTTAGGCACTTGTAAGAGTACAAGGTGCTAGATCGACCCACTATAAGAAAGCTACATGGATTAAGTCATAAGTTTTTCTTATGTATAACCATATCACAATGCCCTTAGACCTAAGGTCATTTTGGATTCCTACATGAGAGTTGCTAAGCTTTGAACTAGTCAAAGTCACTTTTGACCGAGTGATGATAAAGGCTATGATCGGGCTTGATGGTTTTTCATACAGAGGAATATAAATGATCAAGATGGAACTTATCCCTCACATTAGTAGAGAGATATTACTAGGCCCCTTGATGAATGAGTCTGAGAAATGTATGGCCATACTACAATGGAAAGAAGTTTCCATTTCTATTGTCACGCTACTCAGGAATCGAGAAAGTAATGGTCAGGAACAAGAGGATGACATTATCCATGCCTTATCCTTGATCGATATATCGTGTGACAAAAGGGAAGTGACATGTTTGTATGACAGGTTGTATCTATTAGAATCGGTAGGCACAGCGGAAGAATTAAAAATTTTCACCGATCCTAATCGAGGATCTATCAACGGCGTTTAAACCAAGTTGGAAGGATTCATACCTTTTTTTGATTCAGAGTTTTCACAATATCTGGGAGGCAACAAGTCAAGTCCGCTCCCTCACCGGTATCCAAACGAATGCTCTCCAACCGAGACTGCGTGCTAGCGCCTCTAATGTCTCCTAGGGTTTTTCTTGCGGCTCTCAATTCTCATGTGCCTATCAATATATCTGCTCTATCAAGTTTATAACCTATGAGGGCTATTTTCAAATTTCAAAATTAATCATCATTAATTTCGAAATTAATTAACAATTAATTATCTTGATGAGCTAATTAAATAAATTCAGTTTAAATTAAATATGTCCAACAGTTTTAATTTAACAAATTTATTTAATCCAAATAAAGAGCCATTAGATTTAATTTATCTTCATAAATTAAATCTGAGATACTATATCTCTATCATGTTAGTTATGAAATTTAATATATCATAATAAATTAAATTTAAAACTAACACAATATAATAATATCATATAATATATATACATATATATATATAAGATATATATTTCGAAAATATATATATCTATATAATATTATTAATGAATTTTATATTATATATATAAATATAAAATTCGTCCACCCTAAATTAAACATTATCTCGTGTTGGGTCATTCTTGTGTGCGACCCTGTAGGCCCATATGAAGTTGGCAGTGGGCCAATAACTATACTGACCCAAAAGTCGCAAGTGGCCCCTAGCAAGACATTACGACTACCCAATTCATATGAGGATCGTTATCACGATGCAACCTGTCATACAACCATGTCACGTCCCTTTTGTCACACGATATATCGATCAAGGATAAGGCATGGATAATGTCATCCTCTTGTTCCTGACCATTACTTTCTCGATTCCTGAGTAACCTGACATTAGAAATGGAAACTCCTTTCCATTGTAGTATGGCCATACATTTCTCAGACTCACTCATCGAGGGGCCCATTAATATCTCTCTACTAATGTGAGGGACAAATTCCATCTTGATCATTCATATTCCTCTGCATGAAAAACCACCAAGCCCGATCGTCGCTTTTATCATCACCCGGTCAAAAGTGACTTTTGACTAGTTCAAAGCTTAGCAACTCTCATGTAGGAATCAGTGATGACCTCAGGTCTAAGGGCATTATGACGTGGTTATACATGAGAAAAGCTTATGACTTGATCCATGTAGCTTTCTCATAGCAGGTCAGTCCAGCACCTTATACTCTTACAAGTGCCTAAGACTTTGATTCGTATCTCCATATCTTATCAAAGTCATACTGATCTTGTTTCATCTCTGCTCCCGTATAGATGACTGACCAGGGACATTTTAGGACAATCTTTTTGAATTATCAAAGGATACAATTATCACAGTTAACATGCAAATAATATGATAACAGAATGGAGAAATTTCATTAAAATAATAATGTTCAAAGTACAATGATTGGCCCTTAGGGCACAATTTCTAACAGTATCGTGATAACAATGCTCATATGAATTGGATATCGTAATGTCTTGCTAGAGGCCGCTTGCGACTTTTGGGTTAATACAGCTATTGGTCTACTGCCAACTTCATATGGGCCTACAAGGTCGTACTCAAGAATGGCCCAACACGAGATAATGTTTAATTTAGGGTGGACGAATTTTATATTTATATATATATAATATAAAATTCATTAATAATATTATATAGATATATATTTTCAAAATACATATCTTATATATATATATATATATATCATATGATATTATTATATTGTTTTAGTTTTAAATTAAAATTTAATTTATTAAGATATATTAAATTTAATAACTAACATGATAGAGATATAGTATCTCAGATTTAATTTATGAAGATAAATTAAATCTAATGGCTCTTTATTTGGATTAAATAAATAGGTTACATTAAAAATGTTGGACAGATTTAATTTAAACTGAATTTATTTAATTAGCTCATGAAGATAATTAATTATTGATTAATTTTGTAATTAATGATGATTAATTTTAAACTTGATAGAGCAGATATACTGATACACGCATGAGAATTCAAGGCCACAAGGGAAACCCTAAAAATATTGGAGGTGCTAGCACGTAGTCTCGGTTGGAGAGCATTCATGTGGATACCGATAGAGGGAGCAGACCTAACGTGTTTGCTCCTAGAGAATGTGAAAACCCTAAGTGTATAAGGTACAAGTTCTTTCTAACCCAATTTAAACACCGTTGATAGATCATTGATTTGGATCGGTAAAATTTTAAAATTCTTCCGCTATGCCTGCCAATCCTCACAGTGGCATCAGAGCCAGGTCAATTGTGTGTTTAAATTGACTTTATGTTCTTATACATGTGATATATATTGGATATATATGTGTGGTTATAAAAAACATCCGAATATGTTAATAAGAAATGGAATATGTTCAATGTTATTGTGCATTTTTGGATAGAACTGTGTGTTTATGTGATCTGGTGAAATTGTTTTGATTACATGCGTTATGTTCTATTTTCAATTCTGCCACTGGCATCGCAATTTCTGTTCTGAATAGGCTTGCATGAAATCGAGTAGGGTACCTGAGAACATAGTTGGCAGCAATCCAATCGGGTCTAAGTTCATATATCTATTTGGGTAATAGGGATCAAAACTATAGGGAAGACAATCTGGATCAGAAGTATTATGGGCCATTGTTGTTTTTTGAAACTAGGCCAAAATCCCTAAAGAATTGGACAATCACTAATCCGAACTAGCGGGACCGCCATGGCTACCTCTGTGTAGCACAATATAATCTGATCATGACATTTATTGCCTTTCATATTGTATGAATTCTTGTTGTGGTTTATTATTTATACTTGTTTGGGTATGGTGAACAACATGGCTTTAGAAATTTATAAAGGGTTGTAATATTTAAATATGACCTACGTGCCATGCCTTTCTCTAAACACTCTCGATGTACATTCTCTTCTCATCTCACTCCCCTCGAATGTTTAAATGAGGTTTCTCTCAATGTATTTCTTTTCTTATTTAGAGAAGTCCTCTCATTGGCTTGGGAGGATTTTAGGTTAGGTAAGTCATGTTGTGTCACGTTTAAATTATGCTTTTGATAAGATCATTGCATGAATACTTTTACGTTTATATGTATTTATCTGTATGAGATACGACCACGATTGCATTCATATAAACAAGACTAATTAATTGAGCCCTCTAATCAAATCTTAAGTCTTAATGCCGTCAATTAATGAATACCTGTCAAAACCTAGATTGCTCAATTACGGAAACCACCAAGTAGATGCACTTGAGTTATCTTGATGAGACAAGCATGAGTAATGGTGCTGCTCATAATATTCATTATTGTTTTGACTTAATTGAGATTAACAAAATGGTTTGAACCTCAAGGCGTTAAATGGGATTAAACATGCCGGATCATATGATGTTCAAATCCCAAAAACATATAAGAGTTACATGTGATGTAATTGGTAAATAGGTTACCTACCTAAATAACTTGAATTTAAGCATCTTGCCAAAGGAGACTTAAGTTTAAGCCAAATATGGATCTTAGCCCACTAATTATTATTTTGAGGGTTGTTAATTTAGTGGGAGATTACTAACTAACTTTGCATATTTTAATTGTAGAATCATGTCGACAAGTAATACTACTACGCTATCATTGCAATCAGTCCTTAAGAAGGACAAACTCAATGGGACAAACTTTCTTGACTGGTTTAGGAACTTGAGAATTGTTCTCAAGCAGGAAAGAAAAGCTTATGTCCTAGATCAACCCATTCCTGAGGAGCTTGCAGCCAATGCTCCATAAGGTCAGAAAGATGCTTACACCAAGCATAAGGATGACTCTGTAGATGTAAGTTGCCTGATGCTTGCCACTATGGTTCTAGAGCTCTAAATAGATCTGGATCTTATGGAGGCTTATGAGATGATTGTCCATCTTAAGGAAATCTTCCAGTAACAGGCAAGGCAAGAAAGGTATGAGACTACAAAGGCCTTACATTCTTGCAAGATGGTTGAAGCTGCATCAGTTAATACTTATGTGTTAAAGATAAAAGGCTACATTGATCACCTTGAGAGGGTTGGGTTTCCCATAAGCCCAGGAGTTAGCTACGGATTTGATCCTGAACATACTCCCGGAGAGTTATGACCAGTTTGTCATGAACTACAACATAAACAACATGGAGAAATCAATTTCTGAGCTGCATGGGATGCTCAAAACTGCTGAGCAAAGTGTTAGAGCAAGTGTTTCACCCAAAAGGGAGGGTGAATTGGGCGATACTGAAAATTTCATTGCAAATATGAAAACTTGACGGTGAATATAATGTAGTAAAGAGAAAGGAAAAATATCACCAAAGTGTACACCGAGAGTTATACTAGTTTGGCCACAACCACTTTGACCTGCGTCCAGTCCTCAGAATATCACTGAGAGTTTCACTATAATTTCCAAGATTCAGTGGGTTCTTGGCACCTCAGTACAAGCAAGTTCCTTCGCCTGGACACTCACTCCCCATTACAAGTTGTAATCCAAACCCAACTCAAGGTTCCACAACCTTAAGTTACCTAAATAACAAATATTGAGTTTGAATGAAATATCTCTCACACAGAGTGAATAAGAATCACGGAAGTACAAAATTATAAGTATATGTAAAATAGCGTATTGAACGTGAAATTGATAATGCGTTCTTGTATGTGTTCTTGTTATATTTCTCTGTTTGGATGTTCCCATATATATAGATGTGTTGGTAATGATTGTTGGAACATTTTCTTTATGCCCATTAGAGTGTACGCAGCCACTGTTGACTTTTCTAGTATTTGAAAAATATCCGTTTGCGGTAGGTGGCATTTGAACATTGCATTTGACTTTCCTTATTTGGTAAGATCTCTTCATTGTTTATCTACGGATAAGCTAAGAATACTAATACAATGAAAGGTTAATCACATAGGAAACAAATCAATGAACGTTAGAATGATTTCTGAATTTCTGGACTTGCATACTCGAGTACTTACTCGAGTATTCATTAAATTTACTCGAGTACTTACTGAGTATCATCGTGAGAGTAATGATAGCAAGTTAATGAATGAACATCACATAACTCGAGTAGTGCATAAAGTAAACAAATTACAAACCTTGGAAATACCTATTTACTCGAGTATGGTACAATTTTCTTCATACGTTACTCGAGTAATCTCTCAAATAAACTTTAGGTTACTCAATGCTTTACTCTAGTAATGTTGGCAGGATTTTAGGGCCGAGAGCACTTCAGGTTTGCTTAACTTGACACTCGAATACTTACTCGAGTAAATATAAATTTTCTGCATAGCTTACTCGGGTAGATACTTCAAGTGCTTTGTAAATAACTCTGCAGATTACTCGATTACTTACTCGAGTAATTCAGTTCAAATATTTGATAAAGAGTAATTGAATACCTGCATACTTGGGTAGTGACTCAAGTGAAGTATGATAAAAGCATATCAAGTTAATCGAGTATTACCTTCAAGTTTTGCTTACCACCGTAGGTTACTCGAGTAGCTCCTCGAGTAACATTGGCAAGATTGAAAAATGCCAAGAGCAATATATTACTTGAAGCAGGGGATTCGAGTACAAACTCGAGTAACGTTGGCAGGCCAAGAGGAACTGGAAGTAATTTTCCTGATTACTCGAGTACTTACTCGAGTAACATTGGCAGGCCGAGAGCAACTACAAGTGATTTACCTGGTTACTCGAGTACTTACTCGAGTAACATTGGCAGGTCGAGAGCAACTAGAAGTCTTTTCCCTTATACTCGAGTACTTACTTGAGTAACGTTGGCAGGTTACTTGAAGGTTGACTCTGGTTACTTCAAGTTTCGGTCTCATTACTCGAGTACTTACTCGAGTAACCCTTTATGAATTTTGCCAATGATGAAGTTTCACAGCTTTTTCTCTTGGCCTTTCTTCATTACTCCAGTGCTTACTTCAAGTGATTATTTGCCCTGTTATTACTTTGTTCAAACTTATTTGTTTATCAAATCTTTTTCATAGCATTCTTTATTATCATCAAAACATGTGAGATCTAACATTCTCCCCCTTTTTGATGATGACAAAACTTAGTGATTTTGAACAAAGTTTTTGAAATTGAGTTCTCAAATAAACACTTTTTGAAGTCAATGGTAATTTTGAAAACCTTTTTGAAATAACTTGTTAAGTGTCAATTCAAAGTGTTTTGGAAAATGTTGAAAACATAACATATTCACCTTGCATACATAATAAACTCATTAGTCCCACAATGTATTATAACTTAAAAACTTAAATGGACTTAAATTGAAATTATAACTTAAAGAAGCTTGCATTGAACTTAAAATTGCAATACAAATATGAAAAAGCTCTATGAAAAGCTCCTTAAATCCCATGTACACCCATATACCCAAAATAAAAGAAAAGAAACCTTAAAAGAAACTCAGAAACTCCACAAAATCACATTCAAGCTCTTCTCCCCCTTTTTGTCTTCATCAATCAAGTGGAGGATCGGAAGGCTTGACCATAGGAATAGGCTTCACAGGAAGAACCAAAAGACCATCTGAACCAGAAGAATCAAAAGCAGAGGAGATGGAAGATTCTAGTTTATGAAGATTTAGTGAAGGGATATGAATGTCATCTCTTGGAGGAACTGGAGGGGGCTGATAGACAATCATAGTGGTGGTCTCAACCTTTTCTGTGGCATCTACAGAATGATGACCAGAGGATGAGGGAGAGATTTCCTCTATATGAGTAGGAGATGGAATAGGTGTAGGAGAGGGTTCAAGCTGAGCTCTGGGTGGTGAATCCTCAATGATGATGTGAATAGTCTCATTTGTATTAGGATTATCTACTGAGCATAGGATATCTTTGGGTTTTGGTTCAGGTGGACTAGAGATTGGAGGTTTAGGAAAGGATATATCAGGAATAGTTGGTTCAACCTCAGTATGATGAAGCTCAGAGGGGATGTTTTCTGGAGGTGAGAATGCCTCAGGTGCAGATGATGGACCAGCAAAAGGTCCAAGACCCATAGAGTCCAGTTTTGCCAGAATTAACTTTAGGGTCTCACCTTGGGCACGCTGCTCAGCTAACAACTCCTCTTGCCTCTTATCCATCCTCTCAACCAACTCAGCCATTTTTTCATTCATGTAAGTTATCAACTCTGCATTGGTGTTGGCGATGTCTACATGAAATCCATTGAGCATATTCTCCATGAAGTGTTGAAGTGTGGCATTGAGGAAAGAGGGTGAAGAGGTTGTGGCAGCTGGAGCAGAAGACTGAGTGTCATCCATTTTACTCATCTCAGTCTCTGTCTTCTTCTTCTTCTTAGAACCAGACTCCAGAGGACCCTTGAGAGGAATTTCAATATTGAGCTTCCTAATCTGGTTTCTTCCAATTGGGGTAACCCTCTCAATATGCTCTTTACTCTCCAAGTACCATATCTTATTTTTCTTCAGGATAAGCAAAATAATCTGAGGATATGGCATAGGAGTAGTGGCTTTCCCATCAATTCTGTACCTCTTCATCTTAGAAAATATGTATTCCCCCATATCCTTTTGTTCCTTCAGGAGTAAAAAAGCAAACCACCTATAGTCCCGGTCAGAAAAATGGGTATAGTTATTGGCCTAGTTCACAAGAGATCTAGAGTAAATATACCATAGAACCCTGTGATGATCACACATGTCACTAGGATTGAAGTTAAGAGGACCCATAAGCTCACCAGGTCTAAGAACAGTGAAAATTTGGTTTAGTTCAAGTTTGGAGTAGATGTCATCTAGAGGGTTTTCTATTCCTAACCAAACATTGATTCTAGAAGGTGAGATAAGGATTTTCTGGCCTCTAACAGTAGTGGTCATTTCTTCCTCTGCAGAAATCCTATTGGGTTCATCTAGGATTTCTAGATTGCAATAAAAATAAGTAACAACTTTTGTGCAAAAAGGAAGTCTAATTGATAGCCAAGGCATAAAAGGTTCAAGAAAGGGACTTAGATCATACTTTAATACCTCCTGAAGTACTTTGAGATCCACACAGTGAGTTTTACAGACTTTTCTTCTTGAAAATTGTGTGAGGTACTTTTGAGAATCCTCTAACTTGTTGACATTGAACCCTTTTAGAGGTTTAGTGATCTCCTCTTCTGGAAATACTGACTTCTTAGATGATTGCCCCTTCTATAGTTGATCAATAATTCCAGCCATTGCCTTAGCCACATTCACATCATACTTGGGTCTTTTTAAGGGTTTTGGAGTGAAAGAGGGAGTGGAAGAATCAGAAGGTGGAGGAGAAGGAGACTTGGCACTTTTACCTCTCCCAGTAGAGGTGCTCTTCTTTGATTGAGCCCTTGTGACCACTGGCTCTTTAATCACAACACCTTTCTCCTTTGGTTTTGATTGAGGTTTTGGTTGGATTTTGGCTTTTGATCTAGGTGAGTTTTCGTCTCTTTCTGGGAGGAGAAGAAAGTGGGTCAGAGAGTTGTGGGGATCCAGAAGAATCTATAGGAGTAAGATTTTTGGTTCTAACCATTTTGATTTAGACGAAACTTGAAATCTCAGAAAAACAGAGTGAGAAGTCGCGAGTTAGGGCAAGATGAATCTGAACAAAATAGGAAGTTTTTGGAGCTCAGATTTAATGGGTTTTGACGGAAATCAAGTAAGGAAGAGATTGTGAAAACTTTTTGTGAGAGGACTGGGTGATTTACTCGAGGAGATTTTGTGGAAATGATCGAGTTTGCGACAAATAAAGACGTAGAACTCGACGTTACTCGAGGCCTTACTCGAGTAAATATCATGTTTACTTGAGTCCCTACTCGAGTGATCATATAGAAAATTTCTAAAATAATTCATCTAAATTGCGTACCTGGCATGAATAATATTGTAATTATCCATGTATGTTCCCTCGATAATTTGATAATCGTTTAAGAACAAATTTGAGTTGATTCTCATCGAGTTTGTGATCTGGACCTGTAGTTACTCGAGGCCTTACTCGAGTAAACTTCAAGTTTACTTGAGGCTTCCCTCGGGTAACCTGTCTTTTCTACTTTTGACTATTCATTTCTCACCAAATGAACCGTTTGATTTAAATTTTAGGTGACTTGAGACTTTACTCCCAGTTTTGGAAGACCATTACTCGAGTACTCACTCGAGTAATGTGCTCTTTTACTTCAAGTTGTCCCTCAAGTAATGCTGCACTGTTATACATTACTTGAAGTTGGCACTCCAGCAATGGTGTCCTCTGATAACCTCTGCTTTTATTTCTCAAAACAGAGTTTCAATCTTCCTGCAAAACAAGTTTCTACATACTCTAATGCTTAAATTAGTAATCATCAAAACATTATCAAATATCTTTATCTAACATTATGAGAAACTGAAACAACTTACAATTCTTGGGATTTACCATTCCCAATTCTCTTCTAATGTATAGAAATTGATCTTTAGCAAGAGGTTTGGTGAAGATATCAGCTAGTTGAAGATAAGTAGGAATGAATATCACTTTCACATCTTTCTTTTGAACATGATCTCTGATGAAGTTATGTCTGACATCGATATGCTTGGTTCTAGAATGTTGAACTGGATTCTTTGCCAAGATTATCGTACTAGTATTGTCACAATATATTGGTATTTCTTTTAGATAAATACCAAGATCTTGTAGTTGTTGTTTTAACCATATAACTTGTACACAACAACTTGAGACTGCAACATATTCGGCTTCCATTGACGAAAGAGACACCGTATTTTGTTTCTTGCTGAACTATGATACAAGAGATCATCTAAGAAATTGACCTTGTCCGCTGGTGCTCTTTCTGTCTGTCTTGTATCCTCCATGATCAAAATCCAAATATGCAACTAGATATTCACTTCTTCCTTTGGGATACCACAGATCCAATTCTGGTGTGTCAGTAAGGTATCTAAAGATTTGTTTGACAGTTTCAGCATGTGATTCCTTTCGTGTTGATTGATATCTTGCATATATGCCAACACTGAATTGGATGTCCGGTCTGCTTGCCGTGAGATAGAGTAATGATCCAATCATTCCTCTGTATTTTGTGATGTTGTAGTCTTTCCCTTTGACATCAGCATCAAGCAACATAGTTGAGCTCATAGGTGTGTCCGTTCCATTTACTTCATCCATTCCATACTTCTTCAATAACTCTTTCATGTACTTTGTTTGAGATATGAAGATTCCATTCTTTCTTTGTTTGATTTGTAATCCGAGAAAGAAATTCAATTCTCCTATCATTGACATCTCAAACTCTCCCTGCATTATCTCAGAAAATTCCTTTCACAGAGATTCATTAGTAGCACCGAAAACAATATCATCAACATATATTTGAACAATTAAAATATCATCACGTTTTCGTTTTGTAAAAAGTGTTGTATCAACATTTCCTCGTACAAAACCTTGATCAATAAGAAATTTACTGAGCCTTTCGTACCATGCTCTAGGAGCTTGTTTTAAACCATATAAAGCCTTTTTGAGTTTGAAAACATGGTCAGGTTTAGTTACATCTTCAAAACCTAGAGGTTGTTCTACGTATACTTCTTCCATGATGTAACCATTCAGAAATGCACTCTTTACATTCATTTGATAGAGTTTGTTCGATTAGTGGTTTGAATTCATTGTGAAAAACTCATCATATCGATTACAAAAATAAGGCATTGCAGTTTTGGTATTAGAGCAGTGATTATGGTAATGGAATTGTCTGCTTAGAGATACAGGTCTAAATAGAGCAAAAGGTTCTGTCTATAGGTTATATTCTCTACTCATATGAATGGTGTAGTAATTTCCTGTTAGTGCTACTATAATTGAGAGTTACAGATAGCTAGGGAAACTAAGGGATTAGACCACCCCTGTCTGTTAATCAACTTGTTGAAGAAACGGGTAACGGTCTATATAGAAAAAGTGGCTCTACTTAATAGGGATGTTATCAATGACCAATCCCAGAGAGGATTCCTCTACTGGAGACAATGACAATGAGACCCTAAGAATAGAAGTAGCAGCACAGGATTCAGATTTTACTGCTAACTCTAGGGCTCCTGATATTGAGTTAAAGTATGAACCAGATTTTCCCCTGTGTTATGAGAACACATAAAGGGTTTATACCAAGAAGCTGGTACTGCTCATGTTTCCTTGACAGAACAGTATCTAGGTTTTTTGGGCAGATAACATGGTATATTGGGATCGAGGATATATGGGATATCGATGCCCAGAGATATATGGGTCAATGTAAGCACTAAAGTCCCGGATACCATTATAACTTAGTGGTTAAGCATGCTCAGGCAAGAGAAATCTTGGGATGGGTGACCCCTAAGAAGTACCTTGGGTATTTGAGGCCTTTTGATTAAAGGTATGTAATTCCGATTAGATGTTCTTAAATGACATAAGGAATGATTAGAGGCATGGAGATGTTGACGTAAGTATTGATTTTTAATCCGAACCATTTATGTTGTAATGAGTATTGCTAAAAAAAGTTCATTTGATGAGGATATGGAAAATCGAGGCATAGTGATTGTTTTTAGGTTTCTCCATGCTAAGCAATGACCCTTAATAATACTTTAGTGTTAAAGGTATGTAGGTATGATATGCGGTGATGCATGGTGAGTAATGATTTTATCGTATATCAATCCTAGAGGATCCAATCTTATGATATTGAAGGTTAAGGATAGGTTTGAATCAGACTTAAGCTGAAATAGTACTTAGGTCAAAATATTAATCAGGTTACACTATGGTTATATTTTGTGACAAAATTTAGACCTTATGGATAATGTTGAACCTTCAGTAATGTTTTGAGGATATTACTGGAATACCGTTAATGCTAAACCAGGTGATATTGATCCTGATCTTAGCATGCCTAATGGGTATAATTTAAGACAATGATTTTTTATGTATAATGTTGAGGTTCTAGATATTAGAATTGGTAGGCACAGTAGAAGTTTAAAATTTCACCAATCCCGAATACGGATCTATCAATGGCGTTTAAACCGAGTTAGAAAGATTCATACTTTTCAATTTAGGGTTTTCGATATCCAGGAACCAACACCTCCAATTAACTCCCTCTATTGGTATCCACACGAATACGACCCCAACACTGACTGCGTGCTAGCGCCTCCAATGTCCCCTGCCTCTTTAGGGTTTCCTTGCAGCTCCTTAGTTTCTATCCATGTGTGAATTTTTTCTGCTCCATCATTCTTATAACTCATGAGGGCTGTATTCAAATTTCAGAATTAACTTGATTAATTTTGAAATTAATTAACCTTTAATTATCTTGATGAGCTAATTAAATAAGTTCAGTTTAAATTAAATCTGTCCAATTGTTTTAATTTAACCTATTTATTAATCCAAATAAAGAGCTAAAACATTTAATTTATCTTTATAAATTAAATCTAAGATACTATATCTTTAACATCTTAGTTATTAAATTTAATTTGTCTTAATAAAATTAAATTTAAAATAAACACAATATAATAATATCATATAATATATATACATATATATATATGTATTTCGAACATACATATGTATATATATATAATATTATTAATTTTCTTTTCATGAATTTATATCATATATATATATATATATATAACTTGTCCATCGTTGATTAAACATTGTATTCAATGAATCTTAGACATATCTTAGATTCAATGAACCTGGACATTATAGCTAGTATTGGGCTATTCTTGTAAGTGACCCTATAAGCCCATACGAAGTAGGCAGTGGGCCAATAACTGTACTAACCCATAATTCGCAAGCGGCCTCTAACAAGACATTACAACTACCCAATTCATATGAGGATCATTAACATGATGCAACCTATCATATAACCATGTTACGTCCCTTTTGTCACATGATATTTCGGTCAAGGATGAGGCATGAATAATGTCATCCTCCTGTTCTTGACCATTACTTTCCCAATTTCTGAGTAGTCTAACAATAGAAATGGATACTTCTTTCCATCGTAGTATGACCATACATGACTCAGACTCACTCGCCAAAGGGCCCAGTAATATCTCTCTACTAATATGAGTGACCAATTTTATCTTGATCATTCATATTTCTCTGCATGAAAAATCACCAAGCTCGATCGTAGTATTATCATCACCCGGTCAAAGGTGACTTTTGATTAGTTCAAAGCTTAGAACCTCTCATGTAGGAATCCATGATGATGTCAGGTTAAAGGGCATTATAACATAGTTGTACATAAGATAAGCTTATGACTTAATCTATGTAGCTTTCTCATAGTGGGTCGGTCCATCACCTTGTGCTCTTACAAGTGCCTAAGACTTTGATTCGTATCTCCATATCTTATCAAAGTCATACTGGTCTAATTTCATTTTTGCTCTCGTATAAATGACCGACTAAGGACATTTAGGACAATCTTTATGATTTATCCAAGGATACAATTATCATAGTTAACATGTAAATAATATGATAACAAAATGGAGAAATTCATTAAATAATAATGTTCAAAGTACAATGATTGGCCCCTAAGGCACAATTTCTAACATCAGATTCAGTTATGAATTTAGAAGATTGGGTGAATATTCAGAGAGTTATTACCTAACGAATTATAACCTAAAGATCAAAAAATAGTTGAATTGTTTCTTTAGGCATTTGAATTGCCCCGGATGTTTTGAGGTACTAAAATTTGTGAAAAATGTGTATGAAGTTTTCTTAAGGTTGCTAGTAGCTGATCTAGAATACGGAAATATCTTGATTATAAAATATTCCCGTTAGAAGAATGATTAAGAGTTTGTTCCCTAATGGAACAAACCAATAGAAAGATTGGGAAAATTCTCAAGTTATGGTCTCATGGCTAAGGCAGATAATAGAAGTTATGCTGTGACTTATGAATTCCCTGCACGATATAGGTAGATTACCCCGATAAGGGAATAACAATTATGCCTGTAGCCAGACCGATATCAAAAGTCTATATAGAATGACCTCAAGATGAGATGGTGAAATTAATAAAAGTAGAGTAAAGAATTGCTATAGAAGAGGGACATTATAAGATATGGGTTTCCCATTATAATGGTACTTCCATTCAGAGACGGCCAGCCCGAGGAGATACTTATGGGGGGTTTTGATCAGAAAGGGCTACTTATAGAGGGTTAAGAGTGGAGGGGTTGACCATTCAGAATAGACTGAGTAAAGTGCCAAGTAAAGTACCATAGAGTAGAGACATTGTGACATCAAACCAATAAAAGCAGTTTCAGCAATACTTTAAAATATTTAGAAAAACCCACTCAGCTACAGGTTTGAGCCCTATCTTAAGGTTGGGAAATGAAAGAACTTTGCAAAAGAATATCAATTAGTAGTTTGAATTCATTGCATAAAACTAAACGAATAGATTACAAAAATAAGGTGTTTCACTATGTGTCCTAGGTAGCTAGACTCGATATGTATTCAGGAAAGGTGATGGATGACATGTCTTAAGGTCGTAAGACCTGATGGACTAGTATGTCCTTTGGCTAGCAGCATGTTATGTATTTGAGAATTGTGACGAGCAGAAGCTCAAGGTGGTAAGAAGCATTTCTTAGATAGAAAAGACTAAGACTCCAGAGAAAGAAAACTGTAAGGGTAGGGGCTATGAATAACCACCAAAGTAATGTGCAAGTTGAATAGGGCAGAGGCCCTTAGTCACTAGATGACAGTAAGACCTGTGAAACTAGTATTGTGGTTGTTTCCTAGCGTGGTGATATTAGACCAATGTGTCCAGAGTATGCCCTAAGGCTAGCAAAACATTTAGACTGTACCAGGTTATAGTTGAGGTAGTAAGCCCTGAGATGCCTATGGCATGGGGATGATTCCCTGGGTAGTAAGGCCAAAATATCAGCGCTGTGGTGGTAGAATAAGACATAAACCTTGATATGCATACAGTGTGAGCCAAGAGAGTATCGAAGAGGCATTGAGGCCTGAGAAACCAAGCGCTGTGAGAATGGACTAGTAGGTCATGTATTTGAATGCTATATACTAGGTATAGAATGAACAAGAATGTTGTTTGATGGTAGACCTATGAGTTTGTAATTGAAAGTGCTAGAATGAAAGAGATAGACTGAGTATCTAGTGATAATTCCCTAAAGTAAAGATAGTACCATGTGATGTTCAAAATTTCAAAGACGAAATTTATTGAACGGGGGGAGAAATGTAATGTCCCGAATTTCAAGATTAGAAGCTTAATCTTAAGACTAACTCAAACTGACTACTAAGCCCCAATTTACAAACATCCCAAGAATGTCTAAGAGACAGAATGTCTTCTAGGGACTAATTTGGGAAGAACAAAGTACGGAATTTGGTTCTAAAGAGCTAAAGGAAATACCCAATTCCTTTATCTAAAGGCAAAAATTGTATAAAACCTAATTTGGATCCAAAATGAGAGGGAATGGCATATGAAAGAAAGAAAGAAGAGAATTAAAATGAAAAAGAAAAGCACTAATGGAAATTCAATTAATATTGGCCTGATCAAAGGCAAAAGAGGTAATTGTCTTTATATCTTGAGGTTAAAATTGGAACCTAGAATCAAGGGCTAGGATTTGCTCTTGAAAAGAGGAGTAATAATGAGGCTCAAGAAGCAACATTAATTCCCTCAAAATAGCCAAGAATTTCAGCTAAAAGAGAAGAAAAATAGAAGACAAGAAATTCAACCAAGCAACTAATGGATAATAAGCTTCTTTGTGTACAAAGAATTAAGAACCATTCGGTAAAACACTTTCTTCTCTCTCTCCCTTTAATTTCAGTAAACCAGGAAAAATGAAGAAGGAATAATTGCTTTTAGTCCAACAAAAACACACTTGGTTAAGCAAATTAAACTAGAGTACAAGAAGTAACTAGGAAGGTCACGTCATTATTTTTCTCTCTCCTTCTTCCATTATATGGGTCAACAGCATTTAGGAAGGGAAATAAGTGTTTTAAAACACATCATCACCTTCCTCATTCATGTCTTTAGCTATCCAAGAGAAGGGAGAAGAGAGAGAAAGAAAATATGAAGATTCAAGAAATGGTAAGCACCTTCTCTCTAGAGTTTCACCTTCTTACTCACCTTTCTAGCCAAAAATGTCTTCATGAACATTATTCCTCTTGGCCTAAGATTCATTTATATGGTTTTAGTATTTTAAGAGGAGGTGTTTTGAGGTATTTACCAAGACCCTAAGTGGTTGAATCAAAGAATAAAGCCTAGAAAAAGCAATAGGAAAGTAAGAGCTTCATTTTAAGCTAAGTATTGTGTGATTTGGTAGAGCTTTGATAATGGCTATTTTTGTCCTAATTTTCAATTATATGGTTATTCTTAGAGTTCATGGTTGTTTGGTTTTGTAAATGGTGTTAAATAAGGTTTAGAAATAAGAAATCAAAAATTTAGAACTTAAGAGTAGTGCTGCCAGCTTTTGTTTTTTAGAAGGCAGCAATATTGTGGCATGGTTTTTATCAGTCAAACCTAGTCGAAATGATATGAAACTTTTCAAAATGATGTTAGACATATTTAGCTTTAGTTTGATAGGTAGAATGTGATTTTTGGACTAGTGGATTTAACATTATGATTTTTCAAAGTTGGACCCTATTTCTGGAACTAATTTTGGAACAATTAAGGTTTGACGAATTTCTGGAACTCTTGTGGCTGCAGTTCTAGTAAATGATATTTTTATTTGAAATTAAACTTAAAGAGATTTACAATGTACTTGGAATCAATCAATTTGGATTTTTCCAGAATTAATTTTGATTTTTTGAAAATTGGGGATTGAACCTGGAAGTTGTTCTGAGGCTGACTGATGGTAATATGTTTTTGTCTCACCAAATGAATTCCAATATCCATGAAATTTTCCAAAAATAAAGCATACACAATAAGATTTAATTTGATGGGTAATTTTTACTAATTGGTAAGTACACAAAAAGTTATGATTATGTGAAGTTAGACATCAATTCTGGGTAAGATTTTCTGACAAAAGTGAATAATTGAGAAGTCTGGATATGTGTGCATATAACTGGCAATGCTAACTATTTTTCCCTTAAAGTGGACTTAATAAAGATCACATTGAGCTTTGAACCAACCCAATAAGAGTTTTGTAGAATTAGTTATGATTTTTCAAAATACAGTGAAAAATCTATCATCTTTATGTCCTATGTGAATTTAAGACTTAACGGCACAAATATAATAATTAGGAACTCCAAGGGTTAGGATTAGGCCCTTAAAGTTGTTGAAGACCCATATAGCCACATTAGACATTCATTTATCATGGCTCTAATGTATGGTTATGTACCTAGGGCCATGATATGACAAGGAAAAAGAATGGAAGGTTCTTCAAACAACTTCAATGGTTGGCGGAAATAGTACAAGAGGAGGACTTAAAGACATAAGGTAGTGAACTTACCACACTTGTGTGTATTGATATGTATGATTATGTGTTGATGTGCATGATTGCTTTACTTGTCTATGTATAACATAGTTGAATGATTGAAGCTCTATTTTCTATTGATGCTATGGCCATATATAAGAAATGTTAAGCATTGAACATGTAGATATGTTATTATGTTAACATGAGCCTACATAAGGCAAGTATATTAGGCACTAACATTTATCTTACATGCATTGTTAGTATTGTTTGCTACTCAGATTCCCCCAAGTCTCACTCTCCCCTAACCAACCATACAGACACGTGAACGCTGGAAAAGAGTGCGGGACGACATGCCAAAAGAACAAGTTGCAATAAAGAGTTGAAGATTACTACGCGCTAATCGTCATGTATAAATTAACGTTTGAAGTAGTTAATTGTATAATTTGCATGACGGATGAATTGATTAGTAAGCATGATAATTGAACTAGGAAATGGGTAATCAAACGGTATGAGCTCATTAGTTAAGTACATAAAGAGATGTAATAAATAGAGAGATTCTCTGATAATAAAGAAAGATGAGTCACAACGAATAGGAACCATGGTGAACAATCTTCAAAAAGTTTTAAGTTAGTATAAAACCCCTTAAAGTGCAGGTTTGAATCCTGTATTGGAGTTATGATTTGAAATTGTTTACCAAGAAATATTACTTAGTGGTTTAGATTGACTATGAAAGTTTCATCATAACGATAATGTAACTAAGGTGTTATATCTGATCTCTCTCACAATGTACTATTGAGTGTTTCTATCTCTTCTTCAAATTTAAGCCCATACCTCCTTAGTAGTGCAATCTTCTATGAACCCCCAGCCAAAGCATCTAGAATGCCCTTCTCATTGGTAGAAGACCAGCATAAAAGTATTGAATCAACTGTTCATCACTATTTGATGGTGTGGATATTTAGCCAAAAGCTATTGAAAGCGGCTCTAATATTCATAGAAGGACTCCAAAGGGTCTTTTTTGATAGAGTAAATCTCCTTTTTAAGTTCTCAATCCTTGAATTAGGGAAGTACTTGCCTAAGAAAGCTTCCTTCAAATTAGCCCATGAATGAAGAGCATCATTAACATATATTGGTAGTATTATATACCTTTCTTTAGCCTTCCCCTTATGAATAAAACACCTTTAATTGCACATCTTCTAGGCGAGCACCATTAGGCTTCATATTTGAGCAAGCCAAGTTCAAAGCATTGAGATGGTTGTAAGGGTCTTCTAAGGGTCTTGAGGTAGTGAATTAAGAAAAGAACCCTTAAGCTAAAAATTGACCTCAAAGTTAGGGCATGCGATGTTGAAAATATCATAAATGACATATGATCTTGTCACAAATCATATAGTTCTCCTCCTTGGTTGACCATTACCATTACCGTCCATACTTGCACCCTTTTTACCTTCCCCTTGACCCTTTTTTTACTGTTCCTTAAACTATTTCAAAGTTATATCAAACTCAAGGTCTTTAGGTACATCTTTCTTGCCTCTAGGCATGCACACAAAACTGCAACACATCAATGTAATCTATACACCCAAAGAGATTCCAAAGTATCAAGTATCAAGTATGAATCAACTTCAAAACTTGTCTTTGCAGTTAAAAATCTTTCAAAATTTAGCAAGAATGACTTGGAGAAGTAGTTCATTCACTCAAATGAGTGCAAAAGCAATGATGCATGATATTCACAACAATGCAACCACAAATTCATTTACCTTATTAGATTCTAGTGTTTGTGATCGTTCACCATTCTTAGATGACTCTTCCTCTGAATCTACCTTAGTGTCTTCATTTACCTCAGTGTCTTTAGGCGGTGCCTCATCTTCCTTATGCTTTTATTTTAATTCCCACATTTCTTCACTCAATGCTTGCATCATAGTTTGTTGTTATGCCAATATTCCAAGAACTTGCAACATAAGGCCAAGACAGTTTCCTATTTCCTCAACTTCTGGTAGTACATGTTTTTTCTTTGGTCTACCCTTCATCATTATTTCTTTTCACTATTACCAAAGAAAATTTGCACCATTACTATGACACTTATCAAATATATATATTCTTTAAGCTTTAAATACTATTGCATAATAGGATATACATATCATAATATTAAAGAGTCATATTTACAACAAAAGCAAGTAAAGTATCTTAATATATACACAAAAGTAGCCTTTTTGTGCTACCATAACTAGTCCAACTGGCCCTACCATTACCAGTCAATGTTTTGCACCACACATGATTTTATGTGATCTAGAAAAGTCTCAAACTTGAAAAGACCACAAAATATGATCTCATTCTTCTTTTTGATCCAAGTAGTAAAATCGAGAAGGTAGGCTAGTATGGTTTAGATCCAAATATCATAAGTTAATACTAACCCAAGCTCGGCCCTTCGCCCTTACAAGTTCCTTACTTGCCCGAAAAATGCTATATATCAAATCATGGAGGAAATAAATTTATTGAACCATAGCAAGTATAATTCCGTAAAGCACTCCTACAACTTATGGTCTGGGTGTGGGTCAAAGAATAACTGAGTCACTGGGGCTCAAGACTTAGTATCAAAATCGGCACCTTGAAAAATCTTGTCGTTCTTTGGATCACTAGTATCGCCCATAGATGGCTCTATGCCAGGACTAGCCTGCCTAGCCTTTATTATTATTGTTGTATTGTTGGGAACTCTTTTCCTTATTGTACGTCGCACTCTTGGTCCATGCCCTCATTTATAAATGACAACATAAAGTTTACCCTCCAGTATACGATGCTTTGGGGAAGGCTGGTTAACAGACGGGGCTTAACTACTTCTTTGTCTTTTCCTATCATACATGTTTCCTAGCATAAAGCAACTAACGAAGGGTTAGAATTCACTAATTGTACTAACATTAGTAGAGAACTTTATCCTAAGGCCAACAACTTATGCTCTGATACCAATAAATGTAACACCCATGTTTTAAAAGCATATAGATGGCATAAATGTAGTAATATCTTTAAAATAGAGAGCAATAATCTTTTGTAAATAGCGAAAGTCCCATCTTCAAGTAGAGTATGGAGCTGCACTTGAATGGGTTTTCAAAAATCTTTTCAGAAATCATTTTCAGATTTGGTCTCATTATTTTACGATTCATTTTAAGCCATTTGTTTTTGGTTCATTTCTTCATATCAGAGTTTTTACCAATAAGTTCTCTGCTGAAATACAAACTACTATGGTTAATTAATGGCCCTAAGTGGACAGCTTCTACTGCTGGTTTGAATGTCGTTATGCGTTTACTTATATACAGGCGCTTACATATATGTTAGTATGAGATCGACCACATTTAAATACAAATTAAGTACAATCTCCAAACTAGATAACCAACAGAAAATTAAATTCTAAGTCCTTTGCTTCATTTACCCATGTTTACCTTCTTTCCTAAAGAAATACTTGCCCGAGCTAAAAATTTATTTAGGAAAAATAGGGTGAGGTTCAATGAATCTCAGTAGTAACAATATCACTCATATAAAATACACATATATCAAGCCATGTCAACCAAAGTTATAGTACAATCAACATATTCACAGTATGAAGAAAGTATAAAATTACCAATTCAAGGACAACTGTCTCTTACAACAGTGTTGGGAAATTCTACTAGGCCTTAGCCTTTCTCATCTGATGTTTTAAATTCACAATGGTACAAACATGCATATAACATATTTCATAGTATGTGAGGGATAAGTTACTACCTGACAATATTTTTTTCCAAATCTTGATCTTGATTGATGTGCTTTGGATGTCCTGGGCAAGTGTCAAATCCTATAAATTATAATTTACGAGTAATGAGTTATTACTTAGTCCAATTCCATTATAAATCAATCTCTTATGTTGATTATCATTAGGGTTACCACATTAGGCCCAATATGAAGCTAATGAGCTCAAGCTACTCCAAATGCTTAACTTAACTCTTAAATGTCCAATTCTATTACAAAAACACTTTACTTTGAATGTTTTGCACAATTACAAAAAACTGGTAGACTTTTCACTGCACTTTGAAAAGTCATAACTAATTCTAGAAAAATCGAATTAGGGTGATTCAAAATTCTATATAACCTTTATTAAGTCTATTTTAAGGGAAAAATATTTCAGTAGCCATATGACTGTCACACTTCCCAATTTTTCTTTTTCCCCCAACTACAAAAAAATCTGACCAGTTTTAATAGTCTACTTCAAACCCTTATAACTCTTAGTATACTTATTGAAATCCTTCATAATACCATCAAATTAAATATCTTTAAGTGTACTTTAATTTTGAAAAATATCATCATCACTAGATGAAGATTGGACAGTGAAATATTTTCCATAACAAAATTGCCAGACAAAAACGCACTCTAGCAACTTTGTTATACAAGTATACTTAATTTCCAATTTTGGAGTCTTTAAACTAATCTATCAAAAATTATAACCAGAGCCTATTCCTACATAATTTTTCATATATAATCCAATGGAAATATCAAAAATACCAAAATCAAATTCTTTCTACCAAATTTAGCCGTTAACCAAAATCTGCCTCCAAAAACAACAAAAGTCCAACTTTGTGTTTTTAACCACCCACAAGTCTAATACTTCCACAAACATCATATATCATTTTAAACATGATTAAAAACATCATCTTACTTCAAAAACTCCTCTTGGTAGAAAATCAAAGGTGACACGAGAGTTAAGAAATACTCAACGAAAACATGAAGTAATCAATTAAAAAGGAAGCCTACGCTTACCTCTTCACGTTTCTATAGGTGGTTCAGTATTATAGCAGTAATCCGGCTGACTAATTGGCATAAAACATCTCAGATGAGAAATCAAAGGCCATAGAATTGAAGCTTATAGTGAGTAGAGGAAGTTTCTTGAAGGACTTATCAGACGATAACAATGATTCGGGGTCAAAATCAGCTCTGGTAGTCAAGGGAACTCACTATTCACTCCACCTTCTCTCTTCTTGTGCTCTTGAGTTTATGAAATCAGATTTCTTTCTCTCTTTCCATGCTTGCATGAATTTTGGCATTTAATTAGGCATGGATGGTTGTGATTTGATCACATAAAATGATCTCATCTCATCTTACCAAGTGTCACAAGTTTAAGGCTTAAGAGTGTCATGTGGAGTGCAACCATTGGCCTTCTATTTTCTCTTTCTTTGGTGGGGCATAAATGGTTAGGGGAAGGGGGCCTAACAATTTCCTCAGACTCCAAGGTTTGGTGCTCGACTCATAAAGTAAGCGACTTGGCTGACTAGTTGGCGTAGTCTTTATGCGAGACACAACATTGATGTGATGCATGTGGAGAAAAATGTTTGTGATAGTCTTGTCAGTATGCTTTTGCACATACCAGGGAAGACTAAGGAAGGAATTGTGGGACTAGACCTTGTTGATATGGGAATAAGAGAATGGTTATATCCACAACTAAGAGATGATGGTATGACGGCATACATAGAGCCAACAGCTCATACACTATCAAAAGTGAAGAAAAGAAGTTTGTGTGGGTGTTTGCATCAAATTAAGGTACCACAAGAGTATTCCTCTAATGTGAGAAGGTGTGTCTCAACGAATAATTTAAAGTTAGTGTGACTGAAGTCCAATGATTATCATGTGTTGATGCAACAACTATTATTGGTAGCTATTAGAGGAATCATGAAATGTTAAGTGCGAACCAGTGTAACAAGGTTGTAAATTTTCTTTAATTCTATCTGTAACAAAGTCATTGACACTAAAAAGTTGGATGAATTGGAAAATGAGAGTTATATTATTTTGTCCCAACTAGAGATGCATTTTCCACCTTCATTTTTTGATATAATGGTGCAATTGATAGTTCATTTGGTAAGGGAGGTAAGGCTCTGTGGTCTAGTTTACCTAAGGTGGATGTACCCTTTCGAGAAATACATGAAGATCGTAAAAGGGTATTCTAAAAATTCTTATCTACCAAAAGTCACAATAGTTGAAAGATATGTAATTGAAAAGACTAAGGAGTTTTGCAAAGATTATCTGTCAGGGAAGAAGGAATAATCTCATAATGAAGAGGGGAGAAGCAAGGGAACACAAGGACTATAAGTGAAGAATGTTCCTCATGAAGAGGTGTTGCAAGCACACATGTATATCCTGAATAATATGGAAAAATTTCAATATTACAGAGATGAACACAGAAAAAGTTTGAAGAATAAGAATCCAAGAAAGAATGACATACAGATTGCTATTGAGCAAAACAAGACATTTATAGAGTAGTTTGAGGAAAAGGTTTCATATGAGACTGGTGTGTTTGAGACAATCAAATGGCTAGCTTGGGGGCCTTCATTTCAAGTCATTACGTGGACCGGTTATGATATAAACGACTATTCTTTCTATTTAAAAGACCAAGATGACAGAAGTACTATGCAAAATAGTGGGGTGATGGTAGAAGCTGAAGCCATGCACTTTTCTAGCTTGAGAGATAAAAACCTTATATTAGTGTCTATAGTCTATTATGGAGTTATAGAAAAAATATGGGAGATTACATACAACTAGTTTAAATTTGCTTTATTCAAATGTAAGTGGGTTATCAATAATATTGTGGTAATAGATCAATAATTTGGATTTGTCTTAGTTGATCTTCAAAAAGTTGGCTATAGAGATAAGCCCTTCGTTCTAGTAAGCCAGGCGAAACAATTGTTTTATGTCACAGATCCTGTGAATAAAAAAATATCCATTATAGTTCAAAGTAAAAAACAGAAGTATGGTGTCCTACCTTCAACCTTAACGACACACCACCTTTCACGACAAATCCACCTATAACAAATGAAGTAGAATTGGTAGATGATAAAGAAAATGCTGTAAGAAATGATCATGGTGAAGGAATATGGGAAATAATATAGAGTAAGACCTTAACTTAGAGAATAGAACTATGTGCGTTTTGTTTTACTCCTGCTTAGTTTATTTTATTTTTATTGCAATTTATTTACCTATCTGACGATAATTTTTGTATTAATAGGAATATGAACAACTCAAGTGACTCATCACAAAGTACTGGGGATGATGAAATGCATAGAGGTAAACCCGTTGCAAGAAGGGTTAGAGGTTGCATAAAGATGGGAGCATTGGTTGTACGTCATAAAGTTCAACAAGAGAGGCTACATGTGGACTTTGATGCCAATATGAATCCGGTTGGTCCTGAGGAAGACCATTTCATTAGCTACTTATGGTATTTGGGTTAAAGCAAAGTTCACTTTATCTATGATAATTGGAGATTGGTTCCCCCAAAAATGAAAGACATGATTTGGCAATAACTTTTGGTGTATAAGTTTCGATACATCTATGATAATTCTAGCTTTATTCCTATTACTTAAAATATAATTAGCTTATGTTTTACCTGGCAGTAAACATACAATGTCCTAAACACCAAGGCGATGTACAAGCACTGGATGGGGGAGGTTCATCTACGATGGAAAGATTTTAAGAAAAAGCTTACAACAAGGTACATTCGACGAAATCTGAGGAGTAAGGATCCATTTCAAGAGTATTCGTATTTATCCCTAAAGGACTAGAGGTTGTTTGTGGCATCACGAGAAGATGCTTACTTTTTAGTAAGATTTCTTTCATCATGATATAGACCTTTTGATTTTAAAATACTTGACATCATTGATTCGGTTTTCGTTGTTTTCCTTTTACAGGAAATAAGTGCAGCAAAAGTAGAGAGGCAAGTAGAAAATAAGTATCAGTATTGCATGTCTCAGTGGTTATCGAAAGCTTCAGCGGCGGATGATGGAAGAAGAGTTGGAGAAAATGAAGGAAGTAGTTGAATCAAATCCTAAAGTTGTTATCCAGGCCCTGCCTCCTCCTCCACTTCACAAAAAATGGAAAGCAGGGAGGATAAAGGGTGGGAAGTACATAAATATGGCTGTTGCTAAGGTTGTCATGAGGATTGTAAGTAGTTAAAGCATAAGTACATAAATTTTTTCATATTCGGAGTGAATACTTTTCATTTATGATAAATTGTAAACTATAGGATGAACTGGAAGATCACAATAGCCAAGGCTCGTTCAATCCAAGTAGATGGATAGACATCTTGTCAACAGCTATTGGGAAGGTAGATAATGTAATATCCTGAAATGTAACCAAGGATTTATAATTTCAAAGTGATGTAATTAATCTTAATTGAGCACTTTTGAAGTATATATTGTGCATTGTGATAATCAGGGGTAAAACGGTAAATTTACCGACTGACTGGTTAGTTACCGATGAGAACACTCCTTAGTAATCAAGATCAATGGCTAGGATTGAAAGAACAAGAGGTGGAATCCTATACATGCAAGTTTATATGAAATCATAGTAGGAAGTATAGGATGGTGCCAAGTGGCAAAACAAGGACCCTTGGATTAAAGTTAAGCTTTCTAATCATTTTTTCTCTTCTCTCCACTTCTATTGGTCGGCCAAGAGTGTATTAGGAGCCCAAAAATCTGATGCTTCTTCATTATTTCATTTCTCTCTCATCCTTCTCCATTTTTCGCTGAACAAGCTAAGGAAAGAGCAAGAGAAAAGCTTGAGTTCTTGGTAAGTTAAAGCCTTCATATGCTCAAGTGTCTTTCATTAATGTTGTACATGAGGTTGAGGGCTATATTCCTATGGTTTCAGAATTTTGATTGGTGAAGTTTCAGAACTTGTGGAAATTGGGAAGTTAGAGAGTTGAAGAATTGGTTTTAGGAAGAAGAAGAGGTAAGAATTAGAATCATTTTGGTATAGTTGTTGTAATCATTGGTTGAGTATTGGGAATTTATGAATTTGCCCTGATTTTGTGAAATTTTTGAATGGTATGAATTGGCTTATGTGTTGTGTAGAATTTGGTCTTTTGTTAAACATTTTGGCCATTGGAATTGATTTGGGAATCATTTGGGATCAAATGTAAAAATCTGGAAAATCTGTCCAGCGTAAGTTTGTTCTGGACAGTCCGATTACGTGGACTTTTTGACTGGGCAAATGATGTCGACAAATTATAAAACTTTCCAGTCTTAAAGCTCACATCTCAATCTTCAAAATGGATATAAAGTTTGTGTCATTTCGCGTTTTGAGCTGGGAGTTTGAACTGACCAAAGTTTGGTATCCAAACTGGACTCTGTTTTGGCACAACGTTGGGGTTTTGGTAAATCTGGACTTTTGTGGAGATTTCTAGTAATGGCCAATATTTTTCATAGAAAGAGGACTTAAATAGCTTTCAATTGGCTTTGGAATCCCCTTATTTCGATTTTTCCTGAATTAGTTATGATTTTTGGAATTTCAGCCAAGAAACTGGATTTTCTGGGCCGCGGCCAACCCCCAAAAATGAGTGTTTTGCATTTTTAAAGGTGGTTTTTGGTATAGCTTTTCCCAACCCTTTGGGTATATGTTTAGGCCTTTAATAGCCACCTAAAGAGTCTAAATGATAACCAACTTAAGTACTATTAAGAACTTGGAAAAGAGATTGATTTATTGTCCCTAATTTGGTTTATAGGATTTGACATTTGCCGTCCTCGTGAGCCAACTGCGCCGAAGAACGTCAGGAAGGAACGAGGTAGTAACTTTCCTTTCGTACCATATGTGATGAATTGTATGTGTGTATTATCATTGATTTGTGATAAATTCATATGTTACGACATTGTGAATATGTGTAAGCACCGTGATGCCAATAGTCCCTGAGTAGCTAACAACGGTTCGGGTTAGGACGGTGTGCCTTCCCGGCGGAGAAAGGGGATGAGGATGAGGTGTGATATATGTGATTATGTGGGCCGAAAGGCTATTTGTGAAGGCCGACGGGCCATTTGTGAAAGCCGGATAGCTATATGAGCTATAAGGCTATGTGTATGCACTGCCACGCCAATAGTCCCTGAGTAGCTAACAACGGTTCGGGTTAGGACGGTGTGCCTTCCCAGTGGAGAAAGGGGATGAGGGTGGAGTGTGATTTTTGCTGCTGCTGCTATATGATGATTTGCTTACATGCTGTGTGCTTATGTGTGGTATAAATGTTTTGTTACTACTGGGATTCTCTTGAATCTCATTCTTTCCTTTAACTAACCTTTCAGACAGGGCAAGTGGCTCTAAGGAGAAGCGTACGACCCGGAGCGGCTAGAACCCTGTAGGGACATTTATTTTTGGATGTGTTGGTTAAACCTATTGGACAGGGAATCTGTAAATTATGTTTGGGTTGTAATTGGTAGTTGAATATAGTTGTGTAATTCCCTATATGGAAATTTTAAACCTTCTAGTAAATGAATGGAACCCGGGGGTTGCCGGAATTGCTATTAGATATTCTGATATGAATGAATGTAAATTAACTGCACAGGTGAATATATTCGATAATTGAACTTGAGACCGGAATAGGAAAGAAGTTTTGAAACTTTTGTAAAGTACCTACTATAAAAAAAAGAGTTTTAAATGAGTTTTGAACTATTCGATGGTCTCTAAACCAATTTAATTAAGTGATATCAAATTATAATTACGCTATTAAGGCAGGGGGTTACATTTTGGTATCAGAGATGTAGTTCCTGGCAAGGGTAGAGGTTGCTAGGATAGATCCCTTAGATAATAGTAGGGATAGAAGATTATATGTGAATGATTGTTGTGTATGCACGTGTATGATATATTGACATGGATATATATATATATGAGTTTTGTGACTATAAGTGCATATTATTTCTGCTAAACTAATGGGGCAAGTTGTTTGTAGAATAAAGAAAACTAGAGGATGCCCCAGAATTCCGCATGTAGACCCTGAGGTGGAGGTCGTCAATAATAACCCACCGGATGCAATACAGGAATTGATGGGTCTAATCAGAGATCAGCGGGATATGATAACTGAGCTAAGAGAAGAGCTCAGAGCAGAGAAAGCAAAGAACAAAGAGGACCCGGTTCAATCCACTCTGGTGGAAACTCAAGAAGATACCCGTCATGAGGACACTGCTAAAGGGTCAGCACGACCCCTGGAGTCTCCACCTCACATTGTCCCAAATCAAGAATCACATGGGATGCCGTTTAGAGAGGAAAGAGACCTGCAGTTTTGGGTCACCAGATTCTGCAAGCATCTGCCTCCGGCGTTCAGAGGAAGGTTTGACCCTTAAGCAGCCGAAGATTGGATGAACAGGCTGGAGAAAATATTTGAGGTTCTTGGTTGCCTGGATGAGGTGAAGCCACGACTGGCCGTTTATAAGCTCGAAGGGGATGCAGATCGTTGGTGGCGGAATATCGCCCTAACATTGAAGAGCAAAGAAATGCCATTGACTTGGGAACTGTTTCAACAAGAATTCAACGAGAAGTATTTTCCCAAATCAGTGAGACTCGAGAAGGAGACAGAGTTCCTGAATATCAGACAAGGGGACACAGAGAGCTTTGATGATTACTTGTCCCGTTTTGTTCGTTTGGCTTGGTACTCCTCCTACCTCCGGTTCAAGGATGACGAAGAATGGAGTTCTGATATGCTCATTCGCGGCTTAAGGCGAGAGTTGAGGAAACGCCTAGCTACTCACCAATTTACCAAGTTCAATAAGCCGGTTGAACAGTGCAGGATTACAGAGAATAACTTGAGAGAATTGTATCCTGTCAGAGCTACTAACCACCGTAATGAACCTAATAAGGGTAATGTTTCCCAGAAGCGGAAAGGCCAAGGATCATCTTCATTCAAGGGCGGTGATAAGAAGCCCTATCAGCCTAGAGACCGTGAACCTCAGAGATTTACGACCGAGTGGAAATGTCTTCGCTGCAACAAATCACATTATGGCCAAAATTGTTGGGGAGAAATGATCTATTTTAATTGTAAGCAGCCAGGACATCTTTCTAAAGATTGTCAACGACCGCGTGTTGAGCAGAGACCGAAGACACAGGGCCGAGTGTTCGCGATGACCCACGAGGAGGCCCGTAAATCTCCTGAGTTGATACAAGGTAAAATATCTATTAATGGCTATCTGTTGCAAGCATTATTCGACTAGGGTGCAAGTCACTCCTTCATTGCTTATGATTGCGTGAAGCTCCTGGGAATGCATGTACATAAGTTACCATTTGAATTAGTAGTGTCAACCCCAATGGGTGTTAAGGCCTTAACCACAGAAGCTTGTTTGAGTTGTGTCATAACTGTGGAAGGGCACCAATCTACTATAGATTTGATCTATCTGCCGCTTTACCAATTGGAAGTCATTCTGGGTTTTGATTGGTTAACAGCAAATAATGTGTTATTAGATTGTGGGAACAAGAGGATAGTATATTCTGTTTCTCAGAAGGCAGAAGTTGTGGATTCTAGTTTGAATTTTCTTGCTGTAGCTAAAGCTGAACGATATCTTGAAAAAGGTTGCCAGGGGTATATGGTATTTTTCTCTGTACAAAAGGAAGCTAGTGAAACTTTGAGTGATATACCCGTGGTAAATGAATTCCCTGAGGTATTTCCAGATGATCTTAGTGGATTGCCTCCTGAGAGGGAAGTACAGTTCCCAATTGACATTGTACCTGGAGCTGGTTCTATATCTAAGGCCCCATACCGCATGGCCCCAAATGAAATGGCGGAGTTAAAGAAACAAATAGAAGATTTGCTTGAGAAAGGGTTTATTAGACCCAGTGTGTCGTCTTGGGGAGCTCCAGTGTTGTTTGTAAAGAAGAAAGATGGGAGTCTTCGATTGTGTATCGATTATAGAGAATTGAACAAGGTTACTATTAAGAACAAGTACCCTCTTCCCCGAATCGATGACCTTTTAGATCAACTATCCGGTTCATATGTATTTTCAAAAATTGATCTAAGGTCAGGGTATCATCAGCTGTGAGTGAAAGCAGAAGATGTTCCGAAGACTGCTTTCAGGACCCGATATGGTCATTATGAGTTTTTAGTGATGCCATTTGGGCTAACCAATGCGCCTACGGTTTTCATGGATTACATGAACTGTATCTTTCGGCAGTATCTGGATCAGTTTGTTGTTGTGTTTATCGATGATATTTTGATATATTCTAAGAGTAAGGAAGAGCATGAGCATCATTTGAGAATCGTATTGAATACATTGCGTGAGAAGCAACTATACGCTAAATTGAGCAAGTGCGAGTTCTGGCTATCATAAGTGAAATTCTTAGGCTATGTTATCTTGCAAGAAGGAGTCTCTGTGGATCCCAGCAAAGTGGAAGCAATACTGAACTGGAAGAGGCCAGAATTTGTGGCGAAAGTACGCAGTTTTCTGGGTCTTACTGGTTACTATCGGAGATTTATCCAAAATTTCTCCCGTATTGCATTACCAATGACCAAGCTCACGAGAAAGGATCAGCTCTTTGTGTGGGATGAGAAATGTGAAAACTGTTTTGTGGAGCTGAACGAGAGGTTGACGACGGTACCTGTGTTGATTTTACCCGATCCCAGTTTGACATACGTTGTGTATTCTGATGCCAGTGGTCAGGGATTAGGGTGTGTCCTTATGAAGTAGGGACGTGTGGTGGCCTACGCCTCTCGACAGCTCAGACCTCATGAATTGAACTATCCCACTCATGATCTGGAGCTTACGGCCATTGTATTTGCTTTGAAGATTTGGCGTCACTACCTGTATGGTGTGACTGTGGAATTGTACTGTGACCACAAGAGTCTTAAATATCTGTATGATCAAAAAGAACTGAATATGAGATAGCGCAGTTGGATGGAATTGCTTAAGGACTACGACTTGGAAATAAAATATCATCCGGGTAAGGCAAATATAGTCACTGATGTTCTTAGTCGAAAGACCGTGCTTGTTACAGCTATGATGATACAAGAATGGAAATTGATTGAAGATTTTCGTGATTTGAATTTGACAAACCAGATCATCTGTGCCAACTACACTGTTTCCCAAGAGGAAAGTGATCTAAGAACTGAGATTGAAGAAGCTCAGGGGTAAGATGGCTGGATACAGCGCAATCTGGCTCGAATTGAACGGGGAGAAGTTCTGGGCTATGACATATCGCCTCGTGGATTGGTTCGCTATCAGAAAAGAGTATGTGTTCCACTTCAGACAGAGTTGAGGCAGAAGATTCTAGATTAGGCACACAAAAGCCGATATACTCTTCATCCTAGTATGACCAAAATGTACCATAATCTGAAATCTGTGTATTGGTGGCCGGGTTTGAAGACTGATGTGACCAAATATGTAGCAAGATGTCTCACTTGCCAGAAGGTAAAGATCGAGCACCAGAGACCACCTAGTTTACTTCAGAGTCCTGAGATTCCGGAATGGAAATGGGAAAGCGTGACCATGGATTTGGTTGTGGGATTGCCCAGGATCCGGAACTATGATGCAATCTGGGTAATTGTGGATCAGCTAACAAAGATAGCCCACTTCATACCAATCAATGCTGGTTATTCTCCTGATAAACTAGCAGAGATTTATATTAGTGAGATAGTGAAACTCCATGGCGTTCTGAAAAATATCATTTCCGACCGAAATCCCCGGTTCACTTTAAGATTCTGGAGAGCATTGCATGAAGCCTTGGGTACTCAACTGAGATTTAGCATGGCTTATCATCCTCAAATGGATGGACAATCTGATAGAACAATTCAAACGCTGGAAGATATGTTGCGAGCTTGTGTTCTCGACTTTAAAGGAAGTTGGGATCGTTTCCTTCCACTTGCTGAGTTCGCCTACAACAATAGCTATCATGCGAGCATCTAAATGGCTCCGTATGAAGCATTGTATGGAAGACGGTGTCAATCACCTTTATACTGGAACGAGTTATCTGAAAGGAAGCTTTATGGGCCAGATTTGGTTGATCAAACCTCAGCACATATTTAGATTATTCGTAAAAGGTTGCTTGCAACGCAGAGTCGACAGAAAAGCTACGCAGACAAGAGAAGACGGCCTCTAGAGTTTGAAGTTGGTGACCATGTGTTTCTGAGAGTATCTCCTGTCACCGGCATTGGGCGAGCGATCAAGAGAAAGAAGTTGAGCCCGAGATATATAGGACCTTTTGAAATCCTTGAGAGGATTGGACCTGTTGCTTACCGAGTAGCACTACCTCCGAGTTTGAGCAGGCTCCATGATGTATTTCACGTTTCTCAACTGAAGAAGTACCAACCGGATCCGTCTCACATCATTGAATATGAGGATGTTGAGCTACAAAATAATTTCACATATACGGTGGAACCAGAGCAAGTTATTGATCGAGAAGAGCGACAGCTCAGACACCGAAGCATTCCATATGTGAAGGTGATATGGAAGGGAATGACTCAGAGAGGCAACTTGGGAAATGGAGGAAGATATGCGAAGACGATATCCGGAGTTTATGGCTCAAGTCATGTTACAATTTCGAGGATGAAATTTAATTTTTAGGGGGAGAATTGTAATATCCTGAAATGTAACCAAGGATTTATAATTTCAAAGTGATGTAATTAATCTTAATTGAGCACTTTTGAAGTATATATTGTGCATTGTGATAATCAGGGTAAAACGGTAAATTTACCGACTGACTGGTTAGTTACCGATGAGAACACTCCTTAGTAATCAAGATCAATGGCTAGGATTGAAAGAACAAGAGGTGGAATCCTATACATGCAAGTTTATATGAAATCATAGTAGGAAGTATAGGACGGTGCCAAGTGGCAAAACAAGGACCCTTGGATTAAAGTTAAGCTTTCTAATTATTTTTTCTCTTCTCTCCACTTCTATATGTCGGCCAAGAGTGTATTAAGAGCCCAAAAATCTGATGCTTCTTCATTATTTCATTTCTCTCTCATCCTCCTTCATTTTTTGCTGAAAAAGCTAAGGAAAGAGCAAGAGAAAAGCTTGAGTTCTTGGTAAGTTAAAGCCTTCATATGCTCAAGTGTCTTTCATTAATGTTGTACATGAGGTTGAGGGCTATATTCCTATGGTTTCAGAATTTTGATTGGTGAAGTTTGAGAACTTGTGCAAATTGGGAAGTTAGAGAGTTGAAGAATTGGTTTTAGGAAGAAGAAGAGGTAAGAATTAGAAGCATTTTGGTATAGTTGTTGTAATCATTGGTTGAGTATTGGGAATTTATGAATTTGCCCTAATTTTGTGCAATTTTTGAATGGTATGAATTTGCTTATGTGTTGTGTAGAATTTGGTCTTTTGTTGAACATTTTGGCCATTGGAATTGATTTGGGAATCATTTGGGATCAAATGTAAAAATCTAGAAAATCTGTCCAGTGTAAGTTTGTTCTGGACAGTCAGATGGCGTGGACTTTTTGACTGGGCAAATGATGTCGACAAATTATGAAACTTTCCAGTCTTAAATTTCACATCTCAAGCCTCAAAATGGACATAAAGTTTGTGTCATTTCGCTTTTTGAGCTGGGAGTTTGAACTGGCCAAAGTTTGGTATCCAAACTGGACTCTGTTTTGGCACAACGTTAGGGTTTTGGTAAATCTGGACTTTTATGGATATTTCTAGTAAAGGCCAATATTTTTCCTAGATAGAGGACTTAAATATATTTCATTTGGCTTTGGAATCCCCTTATTTCGATTTTTCCTGAATTAGTTATGACTTTTGGAATTTCAGCCAAGAAATTGGATTTTCTGGGCCGCGGCCAACCCCCAAAAATCAGTGTTTTGCATTTTTAAAGGTGGTTTTTGGTATAGCTTTTCCCAACCCTTTGGGTATATGTTTAGGCCTTTAATAGCCACCTAAAGAGTCTAAATGATAACCAACTTAAGTACTATTAAGAACTTGGAAAAGAGATTGATTTATTGTCCCTAATTTGGTTTATAGGATTTGACATTTGCCGTCCTCGTGAGCCAACTGCGCCGAAGAACGTCAGGAAGGAACGAGGTAGTAACTTTTCTTTCGTACTATATGTGATGCATTGTATGTGTGTATTATCATTGATTTATGATAAATTCTTATGTTACGACATTGTGAATATGTGTAAACACCGTGATGCCAATAGTCCCTGTGTAGCTAACAACGGTTCGGGTTAGGACGGTGTGCCTTCCCGGCGGAGAAAGGGGATGAGGATGAGGTGTGATATATATGATTATGTGGGCCAAAAGGCTATTTTTGAAGGCCAACGGGCCATTTGTGAAAGCCGGATAGCTATATGAGCTATAAGGCTATGTGTATGCACTGCCACGCCAATAGTCCCTGAGTAGCTAACAATAGTTCGGATTAGGACGGTGTGCCTTCCCGGCGGAGAAAGGGGATGAGGGTGGAATGTGATTTCTACTGCTGCTGCTGTATGATATGTGCTTACATGCTGTGTGCTTATGTGTGGTATAAATGTTTTGTTACTACTGGGATTCTCTTGAATCTCATTCTTTCCTTTAACTAACCTTTCAGACAGGGCAAGTGGCTCTAAGGAGAAGCGTACGACCCGGAGCGGCTAGAACCCTGTAGGGACATTTATTTTTGGATGTGTTGGTTAAACCTGTTGGACAGGGAATCTGTAAATTATGTTTGGGTTGTAATTGGTAGTTGAATATAGTTGTGTAATTCCCTATATGGAAATTTTAAACCTTCTAGCAAATGAATGGAACCCGGGGGTTGCCGGAATTGCTATTAGATATTCTGGTATGAATGAATGTAAATTAACTGCACAGGTGATTATATTCGATAATTGAACTTGAGACTGGAATAGGAAAGAAGTTTTGAAACTTTTGTAAAGTACCTACTATAAAAAAAAGAGTTTTAAATGAGTTTTGAACTATTCGATTGTCTCTAAACCAATTTAATTAAGTGATATCAAATTATAATTACGCTAATTAAGGCAGGGGGTTATAGATAACCTTGGTCGTGTGTGAGGGGGGACAAGAGGAGTTAGTGTCACGAAGTATTTTGGATGAAACTTACATTATTCGTCACAAGCTAAACCCAGTAGGGAGCTTGTAGCTAAGATTTGCAAGGAAGTCAAATAAAGAATCAAGGCCAAACTTCATGATAAGCTCCGAAAAGAGCTGCTGCCAAAGCTACGTCTTGAAATGACGAAGATGTTTGAATCGGAGAGGGCAAGTGAAGAGCATAGAACTCAGGAATCCCCGGCCTTCCCCAGCACCAAAGGAAGTTATAACCCTCTAGAGTAACCACCACTTAGCGACCCTTCTCCTACTCTAGCGATAGAAGAACCTTCCATCCTCTATTTGGATGTGCCACTGTTGTGTATTGTTACTGATGCTCTTATTCACACACAAGCTACCACCCACCATCATTAGCAAATTCCATAGAATTTATGTAGGGTGACTGTGACATGTATTCGAGAGGGGGAAGAAGGTATAGCCATCCCTGTTCCTGATACAAAGGTTGGCACGATAGGTCTGGCGATAGGATCTTTTTCAGCCTTTGGCCTCAAAATCGTATTGGTTCAGGGGCAACACCTCCAATGGTAGGCATTACCTTACTATTACTTACTATCTGTTGGCATTATACTAACAATTTTTTTTTATGTTCTAAAAGGATGATGAAGATGCGAGAAAATAGCCCTTTTTAGCATGGCTGTAATAGCTCTATAAAGGCATTCACCAAATTAACTTGCACATACCTCTAGGGATTGTGGACCTTAAATTAGAGTATCCCTTCATGATTGACATAAAAGATCTCAAGGAGTTCATCAAGTTAGAGAAGATAGATGTAGGATAAGTGAAATTTGCAATCCGATAAGTTTTTTTCAATTTTTCCCTTCAATTCATGAAGTGGTTTTTGGTTTCATACATTCACTTCCTTATTTTAATTCTATTATAGCTACTTCCACCGCATCTGCATAGACATGGAAAGACGTGATTTATATGGATTCTGATGTCTTGCAAATATAAAAAGGGATACTAATACTTGGGAGGTAAGGACTCACTCTGTGGGCTACACAATGGGACAGACCAAATTTCGTTGTTATTTAGCACCTACTATTCAAGGGTACATATTTTAATTTTGTCTGTTTAAAATGTTTAATAAATAATTGCCTTGTCATCTAACTTCATTTTAATTTGTACATGTTGTATGGTCACCATAAAAGTTTGTGTGTTATTTGTCCTTGCTGCAACATAATCTATTGGTTTGATTCCTTCTATAAAAAGCCAGACAAAAAAACAAAATTTGTCTTCAACATGTAAGTTATTTTGTTTGTATTTTATTGATTCTAAAAAAATAAATAGTTCTAATTTCTATTGATTTTGATTTTCATGATAGTACGACTCAGACATATAGACTCCTAGGCAGGTTACATGAGGATAAAGTTCTTAGAGACCCGAAGTGGTTCTTTTCCGAAAGCAAGTAGTTTTGAATTTAATTCTTTCATTGATGGCCATTTTAGATATACCTTTATTGATTTTAACAACTACTTGGCTTTCATTTAAAGTTCCCTCAACAACCTGGCAATACTGAATGTGGATATTATATTATACTTTATATGTATAATATTATTCAAAGTGGAATTATTAGCGATTTTGAACAACTAATCACTTCTTCATTCTTAGATGATATTATTTTTTGTGTTGTGATTGAAATGCTAATTAATATATTTACTTGATTCATTTCATCAAAGCTTATTTTCTAAGCAGATTTTTGACGACAAAGATGCCTACCTACATGAAGACATTAATTGGATCAGAGACCTTTTGGCTGGACATCTTTTTCAACATATAGATCAGTAAACTTTTTATTTATATTTGTTATTAGTTGTGTTATGGCAACATTTTGACACTTTTTGGTTGTTAGTGTACATATATAGTATTAGTTTGTATGAGTTGTTATTGCACATATATAGTATAGATTGCAGTGCTAGATGTCCTTACTATTTTATATGGGACATTGTGGTTTATGAATTTATCTTCAATTCTATTTCTGCAGTTTTAATTTGCTGGGTAATGAAAAATATAAATAATCATTTAAAAAAAATAAAACTTTTTAATGTCCATAAAGAAAAACGGACGTCTAAAGGATATTACACAACACTTTAGACATCCCTATGTTAGGATCAGTAGGCATAACGAAAGAATTTTAAAAATTTTACAGATCCTAACTGAGGATCTATCAACGGCATTTAAATCGGGTTAGAAAGAACTTGTACCTTTTTCAACTTAGGGTTTTCACGATCTCTAGGAGCCAACACGTGAGGTCCACTCCCTCTACCGATATCCACAAGATTGCTCTCCAACCGAGACTGCATGCTAGCACCTCTAATGTTTTTAGGGTTTCCCTTGCGACTCAGAATTCTCATGCGCGTATGAGTATATCTGCTCTATCAAGTTTATAACCTATGAGGGCTATATTCAAATTTCAAAATTAATCATCATTAATTTCGAAATTGATCAACAATTAATTATCTTGATGAACTAATTAAATAATTCAGTTTAAATTAAATCTGTCTAACAGTTTTAATTTTAACCTATTTATTTAATCCAAATAAAGAGCCATTAGATTTAATTTATCTTCATAAATTAAATCTGAGATACTATATCTCTATCATGTTAATTATTAAATTTAATTTGTCTTAATAAATTAAATTTAAAACTAACACAATATAATAAAATCATATAATATATATACATATATATAATATATAAGATATGTATTTCGAAAATATATATCTATATAATATTATTAACGAATTTTATATTATATATATATATAAATATAAAATTCGTCCACCATAAATTAAACATTATCCCGTGTTTGGCCATTCTTCTGTTCAACCCTGTAGGCCCAATGAAGTTGGCAGTGGGCCAATAACTCTACTAACCCAAAGTTGCAAGCGGCCTCTAGCAAGACATTGCGACTACCCAAATCATATGAGGATCGTTATCATGATGCAACCTGTCAAACAACCATGTCACGTCCCTTTGTCACACGATACATCGATCAAGGATAAGGCATGGATAATGTCATCCTCTTGTTCCTAACCATTACTTTCTCGATTCCTGAGTAGCCTGACAATAGAAATGGAAACTCCTTTCCATTGTAGTATGGCCATACATTTCTCAGACTCACTCATCGAGGGGCCCAGTAATATCTCTCTACTAATGTGAGGGACAAATTTCATCTTGATCATTCATATTCCTCTGCATAAAAAACCACCAAGCCCGATCATAGCCTTTATCATCACTCGATCAAAAGTGACTTTTGACTAGTTCAAAGCTTAGCAATTCTCATGTAGGAATCTATGATGACCTCAGGTCCGAGGGCATTGTGACGTGGTTATACATGAGAAAAGCTATGACTTGATCCATGTAGCTTTCTCATAGTGGGTCGGTCCAGCACCTTGTACTTTTACAAGTGCCTAAGACTTTGATTCGTATCTCCATATCTTATCAAAGTCAAATGGGTCTTGTTTCATCTGTGCTCCCATATAGATGACCGACCAGGGACATTTTAGGACAATCTTCATGAATTATTTAAGGATACAATTATCACAGTTAACATGCAAATAATATGATAACAAAATGGAGAAATTTTGATTAAAATAATAATGTTCAAAATACAATGATTGACATTTAGGGCACAATTTCCAACACCCTATTCTCAATAGGGACGTCTAAAATCCTCACTTTAGATGTCCCTAATTAGAAAATGGACGTCTGAAGTCCCCCTATATTACACATCCCTTTTCTCCATTTGGTACGTCTAGAGTCCCCTAAATCAGGGACTTTACCCCTCCCTTTTTTGAAATAAAGACGTCTAAAGTCCCATTTTAGATATCCCTTTTTTTAGAGACGTTATTTCTAAAACAAACTACATTGTTCATATAGACATTCCCCAATTTTTGAACTTTAAAAGAGCCAAAAAAGGGACGTTAAAAGCTCTATCAATAGTAGGCTTTTTAACTTTACCCCTATTTAGCAGCACGCTTTCCAAGAAAATAATTGTTTGCACAAAAATAAATGGAGGATAAAATTGCAAATTCATTTAAAAAATTTAATGATGTGCTTTATAAATATGTCAAAAAAATAATTCTCTCTTGGCCTTATAAAGAAGACCAGAGGAGTATTAATTACATTTTTTTAATGTAGCCCATGTACTTAAAGTTTGATAAAAATGTTCTTTTGTTCTCAACATGTAATTCATGGTTTTAAATATTTATAAACTTGATAAAAGAAATTCATTTTCAAACAAATTTGTTGACTTAATCATCTCTCCTATGTTCAAATGAGGTTGTTGGACTTATAATAGAGATCAAGAAGGAGAATATATATAGATTTTTTCTTCTAAATTTTTACATTGCTCTTTTTCATTAGCTATCAACATTAATTTTTTACTTTACCTATATTGATGTTTTCATTGTTGGTTCTTCCTCTTTCTTCCCGTTTTTTCCAACAAACTTTAGGTTGTGACTCTGTTACAACTTTCATTGCTTCATATTTAATTTTATCCATCACTTTAACCTCGTTCTAATGTGGTATACTGCACTTCATTATTATGCATAAACCAAAAATTGGAATATTTAGAACCATATCCACTACTTAAAAAATGAAGGTTTGTTATGTTGCAGCAATTGCTGACACGTTGCTACTAAATTAAGCATTGGTAGATGTTAAATGTCCTACCGCTACAACATTCTAGCGGATTTATAGACTATGCGCCTAGTGACCGATCATTTATATCAACATTTGTGGCTGGTTCAGTAAAAATAAAGTTGATTGGCAAAAAAAACAATTGTAAACTTGCGGCGTCATGTGGCGTGAAAATTAATAGCAAACATTAGTTGCAGTTCTGGTGGGCCAATTGCCAATTAATGGTGGAGACAAGTGCCTATTGCTGTTTTGACATTTGTTACAGTCGGAGACAAACTGCTACTAATGCTAGTCAACCACTTTCTCAAATGCTACTTCTGAACCACTACCCATACCGCTACTCAAACCACTATTGATGCAAGAACTCGATAAATACTTGCTCCCAACCTCTTATTATGCACCCTCTGACCCTCCTCTTTTCTTCCTCCTTCTTTCTTGCTTTCTTCTTCATTATTCTCTGTTGGAATTTTTAGATCCGAAATCCCCCCTTGATAAGCTAGATTAATTAATTGGGAAATTAGAATAAATCCGAATTAATTGGTTAATTAATTAAGAGATTAATTAATTATTTAATAAAATGGATGAGAAAATTGTGGATTGCTAACTAAAACGTGAGTCAGCTAAATAATTGAGTGAAACGAGTTATATATATTAAAATATATAAATTAAATAAGGAATTTAATTTATAATATTGAAATAATCCAACTTCAGTTATGAAATGAATAAAATTTATTTATTTTTTTGATTATTTTGATCGAGTAAAAGTGAGAATTTGAGAGATTATCTCATCTGATGGTTCTCGTGGGTATTTTGCACTAGTACAAAAAAGGTGATTTAGACCGGCACATTTAAACCGGTTGTAGTAAATGAGGTCTAAAAGAAATGCGCGGTGGCATTTACGTAATTATAAAGAATTTGGGAGACCGGTTATTATAATAACCGGTCTAAAAAGTACAATTTAGACCGGTTGTACACTAACCGATCTTAAAAGATTAATTTTTAGACCGGTTATTATAATAACCGGTCTAAAAATTAATCTTTTTAAGACCGGTTGCTAGAGAACCGGTCTAAAATGAAAGCTTTTTAAGACCGGTTGTGTGACAACCGGTCTTAAAACTCAACTTTTAAGACCGGTTGTCTCACAACCGGTCTTAAAAACTTCATTTTAGACCGGTTAATCTACTTAACCGGTCTTAAAACTTTCCCCAAATTTCAACCGAGCTCCGTTGCGCGCCATCGGATCCATTTCTGAAATCGACTCCAAGTCTCACTCTCGATACCAAATCCGTCTTCCACTCCATCTCCACCGTCTTTTCCCTTCCATTCCACAGTAACTCAAGCTTCCATCATCACCGACGCCCTCTTTCTCTATCCCTCCGCCTCCGTCAATCTCTTTCTGGGCCGCCACCATCACAGATTAACCCCACCGTCAACCTGTCTCTCACCTCCCAAATCCGTCTTCCACTCCATCTCCACCGTCTTTTCCCTTCCATTCCACCGTAACTCAAGCTCCCATCATCACCGACGCCCCCTTAAGCCATCACCGACGCCCCCTTAAGCCATCACCGACGCCTCCGTCAATCTCATTCTGGGAAGCCACCATCACAGATCTGGCTCTATTTCCAGCACCGCCAGCAACTGTCATCACAGCTTAGAAGCAATTGGTAATCTCCCCTGCTCTGATTAGCCTCTTACTATGTGAGCGCTGCAGAATTTATCTGGTTTGTGTTAAAGGAAGTTTGAAGAGTATAATCTGATTTCTCAAGTACGATTTTCCTTCTCTTTTGATGCTAATTTCAGCCAGTAAATTAGGGCTTTTATTTTGATTAATGACTTTAAGAATTAATGTCTTGTCAGCTGTGAGGTTCTGTTGTTGCGTTAAGTGGTTTGGATAACGATGTAGAAATCTTGTTGCCTAGTAGGTGTTTGTCAAAATGTTTGAAAGAGAATTTGTAACTAAATAAATACCTTAAACACATTACCTTTGCTTCTTATTTTACTTTTACATGCCATATTTTTTTTATAATAATAAAAGGAAACCCAACATTATCTAACCCTTCTCCTTCACAATAATCCGTGCAAGCGCTTCAGGCGCCTCAGTAACAAAATGAACTCCAGACATTGACGATTGCCCCTCTTTGGCAAGAAGATCCGTAGCAACATTAATCCATCGGCTAACATAATTAACACTTACTTCCCATTGTCGCTGAAGTAGTCCAATGGCTTCTTGAATTAGTAGAGAATCTGCATGCATCTCCACCTCTCTTTTATTTAGAATGAGCGAGATTGCTTCAGTCGAATCAAATTCAAGGATGATCTTGCGAAAACCCATGTCCCATGCAATTCTCAACCTATGAATGCATCCCCATAACTCGACAGAGAGTGCATCACCCTTAGCACAACTAAATATGAATCCTCGAATGAAGTTGCCATACTCATCACGGATGAGACCACCCGCTGCTACGACATGGTTGTACTGAGAGAAAGCTCCGTCTACATTTAGTTTGACCCAGCCCGGCTCTGGCGGGACCCATGAAAACCTAGTTCCTCCACTTAGTACATTGGTCATTCCACCTTCCACAATCTTATCATGTGCTTCTCAGATACTGCGAATCATGGCTTGCACACTAGACATAACCATACTATTGAAGATGGTCTTATTTTCAAATACGAACAAATTCCTTCTCCGCTAAATCCTCATTCCCTCACTCCTTCTCCATTCCACTTTCCCTCATTCCATTTTTTCCTCACACGCTACTCTAAATCACGATATTCTTTGTTTACTTCTAGTTACACTATGTACTTGGGTGTAATGATTGCATGCTCTCATCATTCTCCTACCTTTTCCAGGGAAAAAGTACAAAACAAAAAAAAGGTGTTAGAATATATGGATCGTAGTTGGATACAAGCTAAACGGACGAGTGTTGAATATGATGTTGGGGTCAAGGGTTTTTTAGACTTTGCAAAAAGAAATGCCGATGATGATAGTGGGATGTTTTATTGCCCTTGTGTAAAATGTTTGAATGAGAAGCGATTAAGTGCTGCAGATATATATACACATTTAATTTGTGAAGGGTTTTGTAAGACGTATGTAGTATGGGTATGGCATGCTGAACAATTAGAAATGCCAAGTGCATCTCAACAGGGGGAAGTGACTTGTGATGATAATGACACGGATATGGATGATCGGATAGAGGACATTATTCGTGATGTAGGAGAAGAGGCTTTTCAACAATCACATGCATATGGTAATATGTGCAGTGATGCTGAGAAGCCGTTGTACCCGGGGTGTAAAAAATACCAATTGCTGAATGCTGTATTGAAATTGGTAAGCTTGAAAGCACGGCATGGATGGAGCGACAAGAGTTTTTCAGAAACGCTTGAGGCCTTTAAAGATATGCTTCCTGATGATAATGTGTTGCCTTGTCGATACTATGATGCTAAGAAAATACTGTGTCCACTAGGGATGAAGTATAAAAAGATCCATGCTTGCCCTAATGATTGCATATTGTATAGAAAAGATCATGAAGAGAAGGAGCAATGTCCGATATGTGAAACTCTGAGGTATAAATCAAATAAGGGCCCTGCAAAAGTGTTGTGGTATCTTCCAATCATTCCAAGGTTCAAGCGCCTGTTTGCTAATGAAATTGATGCCAAAAATTTGAGATGGCATGCAGATGAGCGGATTTCTGATGGAAAGCTGCGACATCCAGCTGATTCGTCTCAATGGAAAAAAATCGATCAATTATTTCCTACCTTCGGTGAAGAACCTAGGAATCTCAGGCTTGGACTTAGCACAGATGGTATGAATCCTTATGGTAGCCGAAGCAGTATACATAGTTCATGGCCTGTTCTGTTGGTAATTTACAACTTATCTCCTTTGTTATGTATGAAACGAAAGTACATTATGTTGTCTATGTTGATTTCGGGACCAAAGCAACCCGGAAATGACATAGATGTTTACCTAGAACCCTTGATCGAAGACTTGAAAGAGTTGTGGGATAAAGGTGTCGATATTTTTGATGCGAACAAGAAGGAGACTTTTAATATGCGAGCAATGATCTTTTGTACTATAAATGACTTCCCTGCATATGGGAACTTGTCAGGATATAGCGTTAAAGGACACAAAGCTTGTCCGATATGTGAAGAAGGCACATGCTACCATCAACTTCAACATGGAAGAAAGACGGTTTACCTTGGGCATAGGCTATTTCTAAGACGAAGCCACCCTTATCGTAGATTAAAAAAAGCTTTTTTCGGTGGCCAAGAGTTTGAAGATGCTCCAGAGGCATTGACAGGGGAGAAAATTTATGAAAAGGTGAAAAATATCAATACTATGTTTGGTAAGTCATCAAAGAGTAGAAATGAGAAAAATATATGGAAAAAAAAGGTCTGTCTTCTTCGATCTTCCATATTGGCGCAATCTTGACGTCAGACACTGTATTGATTTCATGCATGTAGAGAAGAACGTATGTGATAGTATTGTTGGGACACTGCTCAACATACAGGGAAGTTCTAAGGATGGCGTGAAGGCAAGATTAGACTTGCAAGAAATGGGAATACGAGAAGATTTACATCCAAGGCCATACGGTAATAGAACATTTTGTCCTCCAGCTGCTCATACTTTATCTAAGGATGAGAAAAAAAGCTTTTGTGAGTGTTTACATGGCACTAAAGTTTCCTCAGGGTATTGTTCAAATTTTAAAAAGCTTGTATCGATGAAAGACTTGAAGTTAATAGGGCTAAAGTCTCATGATTGTCATGTCTTAATGCAACAACTACTCCCAGTAGCTATTCGAGGCATTGCCGAATATGATCTTTAACACATATTGACTAGACTTTGTTTCTTCTTCAATGCCATTTGTTGTAAAGTCATTGACACGGAAAGATTGGAGGAATTGGAAAATGAAGGATACATTATCTTATGCCAGCTTGAGAAGCTTTTTCTTCCGTCCTTTTTTGATATCATGGTACACTTGGTTGTTCATCTAGTGAGGGAGATAAAGTTGTGTGGCCCTATCTATTTTTGGTGGATGTACCCGATCGAAAGAACTATGAAAATACTAAAAGGGTATGTGAAGAACCCCAATCGGCCTGAAGCATCTATTGTTCAAAAATATGTTTCTGAAGAAGCTATGGAATTTTGTCAACAGTATTTGTCAAATGTACGACATATTGGCCTTCCTAAGCGCCATGATCAAGAAGGGGGTAGACGCGGGGCAACAGTAAAGAGCATAGATGCTGATGAATTGCAACAAGTCCACCTGTACATCTTGAACAATGTTGATGAAGTTCAATATTACATGAATGCCCATAAAGAAATTGTATGGAAACAAAATAGTCGAATGAGCGAACAAAGGTTAATCAGGGAGCATAACAGAACTTTCGCACATTGGTTCAAACAAAAGGTTGACGGAGAAGAATGTGTTTCTGATACAATAAATTGGTTAGCACGTGGTCCTGAAGTTGATGTCATAAGTTGGACTTCATTTGTGATCAATGGTTATACCTTTTACACGAAGTCCGTAGATGATAAGAGCACCGTCCAGAACAGTGGTGTTGTATTAGTGGCTGAATCTATGCACTTCTCTAGTTCGAAAGATAAGAACCCTACGTTGGCTGCCATACCTTATTATGGGGTGATTGAAGAGATTTGGGTGGTTGACTATGTTAAAATTAGATTTCCCATTTTCAAATGCAAGTGGGTTGATGTCAATAATGGTGTGAAGATCGATAGGTTAGGATTTACATTAGTAGATCTGAATAGTAGAAGTTTTGGAGATGAACCTTTCATTATGGCAGATCAGGCGCAACAAGTGTTCTATATCACTGATCAGGCAAATAAAATGTGGTCTGTAGCTCTCCAAGGAAAAAGGGTCGTTGATATTGACGAGAAAAGTCACTCAAATTATGATCTTCTTGAGACTCCTTTTTCCAGGGGTATACCAGAACTGAACGAAAAAGATGAAGCAGATAATGCGCACGGCACAAGAAATGATCATCACGAGGGAATATGGGAGGATATCTCTTTATGATACTACTTTGACCTTAACTAACTAAAGTAATTATGATTATGATTATTATCTGAAGAATATGTTTAGTTATTTTATCGATATAGTCTTCACATGTCATAGCTTAGGATTTATCTTTCTTTATTGTCGTTACAGGCAAATGACGGATCCCCAGCGTCCTAGTGCAGAGGATCAGCCACCTCCTCCACCTCTGAGTCAGCCACCTAGTGCTCAGGAGAGTCAGCCACCTAGTGCTCAGCAGAGTCAGCCAGCTAGTGTTAACCAGGGTGAGCCTAGTCATGCTCCGAGCCAGGGTCATAGTGAGAGTAGTAGCCAGTCTGTACGGAGGGGTAGATGTGCCACACGGTTGACAGATGTTTCCCTCAGTCGGAGTGCAGGCCAAAAGATACCGATTGAGTTTGATAGACATTGGAAACCAATCGGGCCTAATGCACAACGATATAGGAGTTTCGTCGGCCTCCTTGCACGTAACAAGCCGAGCATCTTGATAGAGGAGTGGAGAAATGTCGATCCAAAGGTGAAGCAGCATATTTGGGACACTATTCAGGTATACAATTCTCTTCTGTATGTAATTAATTATTATCAAATGTCACTTTATTTGTCACTTACTCCTTCAATGCATGCATTTCAGCTCACCTACGACGTTCCTCAGAGTGAGATCTTGTACAACAAGATGATGACGTATTGTTATGAGCGCTGGAGCAAGTTTAAGACAAGTCTGACCAACAATTACATTCATATTGAGGTGCAAGATGGTCAGCCTCGTCCTAATCCGTGCAGCACGTATACATTTCTTGATCAAGCGACTTGGCAAGAATTTGTTAGGCTTCGAACTACTCCTGAATCTTTGGTTAGTTGACTTATTTTTTATTTTATTTACTTAGCAATTATCTTAATTGATTATAACACTTTCCTTTTGTATCATTTCTTATTCGCAGGCAAAAAGGCAAAAAGCATAAGAGAGTGGTAGAAAGAATGATTGCCCTCATACAATGTCTCGTGGGGGTTATGCAAAGGCTGAAAGAGACTTGTTAGCGGCCAAACGGAAGAGATTGGAAGAAGCATCTCAATCCGATCCTTCTGTTCTTCTTTCTCCGCCATCTCCGATTCGTCGAGAAGAAAAATGGCAATTTGCCCACCAAAAGAGGAGTGGGACTTATACGAGTGAACAATCTCGTATAGTTGGTGAAAGAATTGTAAGTATATATCGTTATTGTAATTAATTACATAAGAAACGTACATTATTACTTATGTTTGTTATTTTGTATTATGTTACAGGATGAACTTAGAAAACAACAAGCTGAGGGCTCTTTTAAGTCGGAGGGCAAGAATGACATCCTCACAGTTGCTACTGGCAAACACGAGCATCCAGGCCGTGTCAGGGGAGTTGGAGGAGGGGTAGGGATATGGGATTACTTTGGAGCCCCCGTACACCATTCCTCAAACATCGTGACTAGGGAGGAATTGGAGACTATGTTGGCCATTGCAAGAGCAGAAGCAAAGGCCGAGGCTGAAGCATCTTTTGATGCACTATTAGAGACCCGGTTGAGCAAGATGAAAGAGGAAATGATAGTGTTTATGAGCTCAAGACAAGATACCAGTGCTCCCCAGCCACAATCGATTGATCCTAATAAGCAGAGCACTAAAGGTAGTTGTTGCAACATCGGGCAGTCATCAGAGGGTCCTAACCCTCAAATTACTGGGCTTTGTGATCTTTTTGTCGAGGATCCTCTGAGACGGTTAGTTGCACGGGGTAGTGTGCATTACCTGGGATCAACTGTCCACCACCGACAAATGGAAGGTGATCAAGTCCGGGTGTCAGTTGACGAGGTGATTATTGCGGATGCACCTGTCCCTATCCCTTCTGATGAATTCAAGGTCGTTAGCGATGTCTTGGGCACATTCATCTTGTGGCCAACGAACCTTGTTTCTGGTCGAGCCGAGGATAGTCCGATCAAAGCCCCACCACCAAGTCCGATCAAAGCCCCACCAAGTCCAGCTCCCTTCACTCAGCAAGAAGTTTCACAGCCTCCATTGAATATCATGCAGCAAGTGATTCTGATGGCATATGATACATCCTTCAAAACAAGAGAGTGGCCTACGGATTCAGTTGTTGGAAAGTCAGGAGTGACATGCTATCTTGAGAAGGATGATTTGATGTCCCTGGTAGCTCCTGGACAAAATCTTACGATTGGGATTGTCCAACTGTTCTTAATGTAAGTAGCTTCTGCAATTCAAAGTAAATATTTTAAAAGTTTCACCGTTAACCTTTTATTTATGTGCTTGCGTTATTGTAGGTACATGCATCGTAGGTTGGTCTTGTAACACCCCGAATTTTGAGACTCGAGGCTAGAGAATAAGCCTGAGGTTAGTGGATTGCTAAGCCCCGGTTTAGCAAGATCCCAAATTGTGATTAGGGGTTAATGACTACAAAAGTGGACGTGGTTAGTGATTAATGAACCCTTTTAGAGAATATAAAGTGGATTGTAGTCGCGTGTGTTATGAGCAACGCCAAAACCCTGTATTTGAGTTCAATTGTGGATTAACATCCAAATTACATTAGAATAGAGGGAAGAATTGAATGGGGTATTGTGATGGAAATGGTGTCATGTTGTGATATTTAATCATTGGAATTGATTTAAATTAGATTGGACACATTGGTTGCAAAATTGGAAATGCTGTCCAGTATGAATTCTGTCTGGGCAGTCTTCTCGTGTGGACGAGTTTACTAGGTAAATGATGTCAGAAAATTATGAAACTTTCCAGTCTTAAAGTTCACATCCCAAGCTTCAAAATGGACATATAATTTGTGCCATTTCATGTTGGGAACGGGGAGATATGACTGTCCAAAGTTTGAGGTTGAAAGTGGACTCTGTTTTGGGGCAGTGATGAAAGTTGTGTAATTCTGGATTTTTGTGGTGATTTCTAGTATTGGTAAATATTTTTCCTATATAGAGGACTTAAATAGCTTTCATTTGGCTTTGGAATCACCTCATTTCGAATTTTCTAGAATTAGTTATGATTTTTCAAAGATTGGGCAGAAAATCTGCCAGAAAATCCGAAAATGCCAATTTTGGGAATTATGACATCATCAAAAGGCAAGATGACATAAGCATGGAATTAAAACATCTTCTCATCATCTTCAGCTGCTCATTCACGCACAGCACCTGAACATAGTGTGAGAAAGTTGAGAGAGTTTAGAGAGAGAAAGAGAAGAAAAATCACAAGGTAAGCCGATTTCTCCGACGATTTCGCTCCTAGCGCGTATAACTCCGATCCCAAGCTACTCCTTTATGTTCTTTAAGGTTTGGAAGCTCCTCTTTTGGTGTTTTGAAGTTAGGGTTTTCAGCCACAAGAAGGAAAAGCTAGTGGGAGCTTGAGGTAACTTCCAAACTCTTGTATATTGACTATTCTGGCTGCTGTGGGCAATTTAATCGGTGAAATTTCGCCGGATTGCCATTGGTTGTAAAAATGGAAAATGGGTTTCCCTAGGGGTTATGCTGCCCAAATTGATACTAAATGGTAGTTGTAACCTAATGGAATAGTCAATAAAGTGGTTAGGAGTAGAAAGGAACGTGTTTACGGAGCCGAAACCGAAAAACCCTGATTTTCCCTAGAAAACCCATATATTTCGGTCTGGGCTATAAATGGGTCTTAGAGTTGGATTTTCAATGATTTGATGATTCCATTGAGTTCAGGAGGGAAAATTAGGTGGGGTTACAGTTGGTCACTTTTTCGGAAAAGGCCGAAAAAGCATAATTACGAAAACGCCCCTGAAACCCTTAAAGTGGGGCTGCCAAGGGTAATTTTGTAATTGACATTGAATTTGATAATTTCGAGTCCGAAAATGGATTCCTTGGGCGAAAATATGTTAGAATAGCCCATGTCAATATTTCAAGAAAAGTACAGCCGGACCGAATGTGAAGCCCCAGAAACACTATGGAAGTGTCTAAATAGTACATTTGACATTGTAGGATCGAATGTGAAGCCCCGAGTTGCTGGCACGCAAATCGAGGAGAAAAGACTGGAGGTAGGGAACATATCTCTTCTGCTTGTATTTGATATATGTGTTAGTGTGTTGGTGCATGTCTTAGCTTTGCATAATTGTGAGTAATTTGAAGCTATGTTTCAATTTATGCTATGGCCATAGGTATATTGTTCGAAGCATTGAGCTTGCAAATTGTCATTGTGTTATCATGAGTTGTGTGGTGCAAGCATGTCATGCATTAAACATCTATCATACATGCATATTGATATTGTTATCCTACTGAGATTCTCTAGAATCTCACCCTCCCCTACTAACCTTTCAGACAGGGTAGTAGATCGATGATGGAGTAAGCAGCCAAGGGCGAAGAGGACTTCCTTTGGGTTGTCATTCTGGTGGTTGGTTATCATCCCAGATGGGATATTTGTATTTGGATGTGTACATATGGATGAGTATATTTGGTTATATATTTGAAATGAGTTGTTGGATATTTGTATATGTATGAGAAAGATTTGTGTAATCCCCATATAAGGGCTTGTATGGGCGAATGTGCCCTATAAAGCTTGAGTTAATATATGGAAACCGGGATTGCCGGGATTATTTTTGTGTACTCTGATTTATTATGAATGTGATATTCCGCGTAGTAATTGTATTCGAAAAGTGATTATGAGACCAAGTTTATAAATGATTTCGAAAAGTAATTGTGAAACCCCGTCTGGTAGATGGGTTTGTAAATTGTTATTTGTTTCTTATTGGTCTCTATTTCACTTTAATTGCGTAATTCGGATATAATTACGGCAGGGGGTTACATTTGTTATTGTCACACCCCACCGCCGTCTCACCCCATCGGGCCACAACGGTTGGTACCCTCTCCCACCAACCGGGTGCGGAGAGGCTGGGTACACTACGTCGACCCAGGACTCACAAGAGTCCCTCGCTCCCCAAGCGAGATTTTTCGCCTCCGTGGGAATCGAAGCCACTACCTGGGGGTAAGTAGCGCCTCAATGCATTCCCACTACCACTTGAGCTAACCAGCTCAAGTGGTAGTGGGAATGCATTGAGGCGCTACTTACCCCCAGGTAGTGGCTTCGATTCCCACGGAGGCAAAAAATCTCGCTTGGGGAGCGAGGGACTCTTGTGAGTCCTGGGTCGACGTAGTGTACCCAGCCTCTCCGCACCCGGTTGGTGGGAGAGGGCACCAACCGTTGTGGCCCGATGGGGTGAGACGGCGGTGGGGTGTGACAATAAAAAGGCGCCTTTTTATTGTCACACCCCACCGCCGTCTCACCCCACTGGGCCACAACGGTTGGTGCCCTCTCCCACCAACCGGGTGCGGAGAGGCTGGGTACACTACGTCGACCCAGGACTCACAAGAGTCCCTCGCTCCCCAAGCGAGATTTTTCGCCTCCGTGGGAATCGAAGCCACTACCTGGGGGTAAGTAGCGCCTCAATGCATTCCCACTACCACTTGAGCTAGTAGCTCAAGTGGTAGTGGGAATGCATTGAGGCGCTACTTACCCCCAGGTAGTGGCTTCGATTCCCACGGAGGCGAAAAATCTCGCTTGGGGAGCGAGGGACTCTTGTGAGTCCTGGGTCGACGTAGTGTACCCAGCCTCTCCGCACCCGGTTGGTGGGAGAGGGCACCAACCGTTGTGGCCCAGTGGGGTGAGACGGCGGTGGGGTGTGACAGGTCTCCTCTGGCAAAAGCGAAAAATTTGGATTCTTATGCCCCCATCACATCCAAGAGAAAGGGACCACTGCTGCTACTAGACATACATACTTGTCACAGAGGCTTAGTGAAACTGGAACCGAGTGTTTCTTGGCTCCATATGTGCATAGGTAAGAAACAAATTGATATTTTATAATTTATATAATGTTTTATGTTTGCTTAACATTCTTCTGTTTTTTTCAGTGATCATTGGCAGTTGCTTCTTCTATGCAAGAGTAGTTACACTGTCATCCTCTTATGTTCCCTCCACTTCAAACCAGGGAATGATTTGAAAAAGACCATGAATTCGTTAGTTTTCTTGCATTCTTACCTTTTGTATGCAAAGTTTATGGAATTTGTGTAAAACCAATAACCTTTGTCATTGTGATGATCATAGGTCTATGCGGACATTCCTACACAGTGCTTGTGGTAAGCATGTTCGTGATTTAAAGGACCCTACATGGATCATGCCAAAGGTTAGTACATATGGATTAACATTTGTTTAAAGAATGTAATAAGACATGCCTTTATATTTGTTTTAATGATATCATGTTTTTTCTCAGAGCCGTCGGCAACCAAAGGGGTCCAACTTATGTGGTTTTTATGTTTTAAGACACATTTACAATATTATCACTCTAGGCACGACTGACTTTACTCAAGAGGTAAATTTATATTTCATAACTTTTGTTTTACTTTATTGTTTTTAAGTTACTAAGTCAATGTTTCGTCTGGTTTTGGTGTTACAGATGTTTGATCTTGCCGATCCCTTTCCTGAAGAAGATATTGATTTCATTCGCACATGTTGTGCTAAATTCATCCATGAGCTATTACAAAAATAGTGAGTTTTTGAATCCAATGTTACATTGTACATTATTTTATTTCATTCTGCATGTATTTGGCTCTGATTTGTATGTTTTATTTTATTTTTGTGATTGCTTGGTTTCATCCAAGTCTCCTTGCTTTCTCATTTTTTTTAATCTAATGGAGCAATAGAATTAATACACAGCACAAGAGAGCGAACTATGTGAGCTATTGCTTTTGTGTTTCTCATGGATGAACGCATCGTTTAGTTGCTGTTATACAGCTCCTTTGGTTTCTGTTGGCCACTTTACATGACAAATTAAAGCTTTTTGCGTTTGTCATTTGTTATCTAAATGGAACAACAGGTTTGATGCTGCTGCTGGATATTAGCATTCATTTTTACTCTGATGCAGATATTAGAGAGGTTAGATATGCACCTAAAGTTGTAATTTTATTTGTCTTATGGTTGAAACTGGATGCCAATAAACTTGTAAATCACTTCACCGTAGACTATGAGCTCATAATACAGACTATCTTCTATTTTCACTTTGTGATTGGAAACTTTTGATTATTCTTTCATTGAATTGTGGGCGATGGAGAAAAAGTAGTGGTGAATCTGTGAAGAGCTGTAGCTGAACTAAGAAATATGTTATGGGGCCAACTTCAAGTGAGTTTTATCCCACGAGTATTTGGGGAAATGGAATAGTATGTGAGGATTTAGAGTAATTGGTGCAAAGTGAAAGTGAAGAGTGAAATGGAGCAATGACATGAGAACCTTGTTTCTGTTGGCATCATCTGTATTGAATAACCTTTCTGTAATTTCAGGTTTTCTTTGGGTGAACACTTTTGGTAGAAGTGAACCTGCAAAGCTTTAAACATTTTGGTTCCACCTATATGCAATTAAGCCGATACATATATAATGCTAAATATTGTGTGAGAAGTATTACCAATTGCAAATGGAAATAGTATGATGTTGAACGGGTAAGAGAAGAGAGGGAGGGGGAAAGAGAGGGAAGAAGAATGGATAGAGAGATAATTAGAGAGAGAGAAACTTATAGAAGGGAATTTAATCTTCAATTCTATATCATTCAGTGGATATACATCCCTTGCTTTTCACTCTCCATCTTCAAAGACTTTGCAAGACAAGTATTAGGAATATCACCACAATTCAGATTACTTACAGCATGAACAATTTTCATCCTGTCATAGTTAAATTAAGGAGTTTTTTATCCTTCTGAGTAATTTGAGCAAGCTGAACACAAATGGGATGACTAGTTGCCAAAATGAGTCCAATTAGTATTCATCTCCTCTGTTTAGGCTCATGTCTCCTATTTCTAACATCTCAACTGTGTGATTAGTCGTCTTCTTTATCTTGATTGCTACATCCTGAGGAATGAAGCTCCCATATACTGTTGCTCTTCTTTGCTTCTTCTGTAAGTTTATAACTCAACAGAGACAATCAACTCGGCCATACCAAGGGATGCAAGAGGACATCAGAATCATCATTAGAAATTTGAACACTTTTTCTTGTTAGTTTTATTTAAAGTTGCCTTATTTATCAAAAAAGAAAATGTAAAGGCCATATCTGGTATTTTCTTCTTTATTGCATTTTGTCCATTTCATCAAAAAAGAAAGTAAAAGAAATTATAGAAATAGAAAACTCTTCTTTCCTAGCAGAGAGAAATTAACATGTTCTAATTTTGATGCGTAATGAATGAAGTGAGTGAATTGGTGATATATGCAGGGATTATGGATTCTTCATATTCGTCAAAGGGAAAGAAGAAGGGCTTGGCAGATGAAGCAGCTTTTGCATATATGTTCATTGCTTTTGTTTTACTCCTGTCATTTGGTCATCCTTACTGTCTAATTGCAAATGAATCATCAATAACTGACTTTACTGGCTGCTTGTATGAACATTAATTTATTGTTGCTATAGACTAGTGCTTTTGAATTTTGAAATTCAAAAGTGATTGTTATTATGTACTGCTGTTTAAAATTGGAGCATTCTGTGCGTGTACATATAATAAAAGGGGCGTTTTTTTTTAAAAAAAAAAGAAGTTTTAAGACCGGTTGTAGTCACAACCGGTCTTAAAAAGTACTTTAAGACCGGTTGTGGGCTTCTTTTTTTTTAAAACGCTCCTTTTATTAAGTGACTTTTAAGACCGGTGGTACCCACAACCGGTCTTAAATGTTAGACATTTAAGACCGGTTGTTACAACCGGTCTTAAAAGTCACACTTTTAAGACCGGTGGTACCCACAACCGGTCTTAAATGTTAGACATTTAAGACCGGTTGTGGGTACCACCGGTCTTAAAAGTGTGACTTTTAAGACCGGTTGTAACAACCGGTCTAAAAAATAACAGACTTTTTAGACCTGCTGTATCAAGACCTAATACAGAACCGGTATAAAAAGTCATTTTTAACCGGTCTAAAAAGTCATTTTTCTACTAGTGTTGAGTCCCCAAAATACCCCTAGCCCCTTATTATAAAAAGAGAGTCTCCTCGTTAGTTTTACTAATCCTAGTCATTGAGTTTTCTTACTCTCTCACTTCCTCTTTATACTCTTTCTTGTGTGGTGCTCTGCTCACTACTATAAGATATAGATTTTACCACTCCAAATGACGTCTGTTTTCTAAAAAAGGAAGCAAGAAATAAAGGTGGTGGCATTTTTATAATTTTATGCATTAGTTTTTACAGATTAGGCATCCCAATTCCAAAAACAAACACCAAAAGTCCACTTTTGGCGTCCCAAATTTAATTTGGGATGTAGTTACATTGGGGACACATAAGGGTTTTAACTTCTTCGAACTCGTGTTTTCAACTCCATTTGGCTCCTCCGACTTATCTCCGTCGATCCTCCCTGTCGTTCCAAATTCAATTGATAGTATTTTGGCAATAAGTCGAAAATAGTAATTTAAAAGAAGCAAAACAAAAATTGCACTTGCGATAGAAGCACAAGCAGCCAAAGTAGAAGGCATAACTTCTTCAATGGAGAAAGAGTGATTGCTAGAGAATTGGAGTAAGGCAATGGAAGACCTCATGGCTACAGGAGACACTGAAGGCGCCCTCTCTCTCCTCGAATCACTACTTCCTAACCTCGAAACCCTAAGCTCTTCCCAACGATCTTCACAACTTCAATTGGCGTCTCTTCTCACCGACCTAGCCAAGTATATTAGGTAAGTGTTTAATTTGGTGCTAAATGTTTCTGGCAATGCTGAAGGTGGGTGGTAAATTTTTGTCACTACTCTTTGGTCTTGTTTTAATGCATTAAGACAGGAAAATTCACTATTTTGCTGCTCTTGCTATATTGATTCTTGATCTTGATTGTCATATATAACTAGAAAAGTTAGTAGGATTTCCTAATAGAGTAGCAATTTTAATTTCCTAACTTAAAGCTTCTCTGTTTGAAATTCTTTTGTTCTAGCATGAACAGAGAGGATTGAAGGGTTTTCATAAGATTTCTGGAATTTTTTTACCTATCATTTATGAGCATTTTTCATATATTAAATATTATATTTATCTTTGGTTAGTGATCTTGGAAATGCCGACCTTTCAGGTCAACTAGTTGTATAGCTTATTCTATCCCAAAATTGTTGTACTTGTAAGTTCCGAATCAGCTATGATTTTATTGCTAGATTTCCATCTTTTTATTGGAATATTATGAGTTGACATTATTTCTTGAGTCATCATCACTTTTGTCTATACGATCAATATCTCCCCTGCTAGAAAATTCATTTTCTAGAAATACAGTATCTCTTTATTCAATTTCAGTCACAGTTCCATCTTCGTTTTCACCTATGAAAACATATCCTTTTGATTGCTCAGAGTATCTTATAAAGATACACTTTGTTCCTCTAAGACCCAATTTACCATACCAATGGGAATCATTATGAATGTACGCAGCAGACCCCCAGGGTCTGAGGATGTTTAAATCTAGCTTGCGTTTTATCCATAACTCATAGGGTGTAGAAGTGACTGATTTTGAGGGCACGCGATTAAGAATGAAGGCAACCGTTAGTAAAGCATCACCCCAATATGAAATTGGCAGATGTGCTTGAGCCATCATTGACCTAACCATGTCTAGAAAAGTTCTATTTCTTCTTTCAGCAACTCCATTTTGTTGTGGAGTGCTAGGGATGGTTAGTTGCCTAATTATCCCTTTTTCTTCACAGAGCTCCTTAAACTAATCAGATAAGTATTCACGACCCCGATCAGTGCGCAAACCTTTAATTTTACAATCCGTTTGATTCTCTACTTCATTCATGTACCGTCTAAAGCATTCAAGAGTTTCAGACTTGTGTGAGATCAAATAGATGTGACCATATCGCGAATAGTCATCAATGAGGGTAATGAAATACCAGGCTTCATGTCTCACCCTCACACTCATTGGACCGCATATATCAGAATGGATTAATTGCAATGGAATCTCAGCTCTAGTTCCCTTACCGAAAGGTTTCCTAGTTGCCTTACCAGCTACACAATTCTCACATAAGGACGTTTACATATTCAAAATTTCACCTAGCAAACCTTCTCTAGCTAGTATAATCATTCTATCTTGATTAATGTGTCCTAGTCTAGCGTGCCAGATATTCATATCAATAGTTATATTGGAGGAAATAACGAAACAGTCATGCACATTAAAATTACCAACAATATCCATAACAAAGAACTTTCTAGAAAGGAAAGCTAAACCATAAAAGGTCTTGTTGCTAAAAATTTCTGCAACTTTGCCATGAAAGTTTACATCAAACCCATAATCTAATTAACAAAGTATTGAAACTAAGTTCCGTCAGATGTCAGGTATATGAAGAACATCATGTAGGATCAAAGTCTTCCTACCGCACAAAGGTAACCTGCATGTGCCAATTCCTTTGACTTTGATCTTTGCATTGTTGCCCACGTAAAGCGATTTGCTTAGATGCGGCAACCGACAGTATTCCACAAAGGATCCTTGATCCCTCGTCACATGATCTATTGAGCCTGAATCCAAAATCCAAGAAGAACAAACATGTTCTGTTAGAAAAGAAGTACTTAAAACAAAAGAAATGTGTGAATTCACATAATTCACTAGTACCTTTTCACGGTCATTTCGACTGATACAGTCTCGTGCAAAGTGACCCATTTTCTGGCAGGCGTAACACTTGACCTTATTCAGGTCAACTTTCTTCTTGCCGCCCTTTTTTCCTTTCTTCTTGAATTACTTTCTGGCCTTTTTGAAATTAGAGCCATCCTTCTTGCATTTCTTTTAAGATTTCTTACCCTTTTTGGAATCGGGCTTTGCATTAGAAGGACCAACATTTTTAGTGTAGTAGGCTTGACCAAAAGCCTTATATGCCACTAGGCGTTCATCCTCAAGCTCAAGATGTTTCACTACATTATCAAAAGTAACGATGTTGTCATTATGACTTAAGTTCACTTTCATGTGCTCCCAGCTAGAAGGAAGCGATCTGATTATAGCCTGAACCTGCTGTTCATCAGTCAAGGTGTGTCCAGCTTCCTGAAGTTCTCTGATCATGTTGGACATCTCTCTCAGATGCTACTTCATAGGAGTATTTACTCTAAGCTTGTAGGTATCAAACTTGATTGTCAACCTTCTAAGCTTAGTGGTTGATGTGCCACCAAACGTATCCTTGAGTGCAGGCCACATAGCCTGAGCAGTTTGGTATTTCTCATATTGGCACATCAGGTCATTCTCCATTGTGCTCAATAAGGTGACTCTTGCAATGCTGTTCTTCTTCTTCCATGCTTGGTAAACTTCCAAGTTTCTCCTGTGCTGAGTAGTAGTCCCATCTTCAAGTTCCACTAAAATAGTGGTTAGTGGTTCAACAGCCTCCTGTTCCTCTAAAATACACTGCACCTTACGGTGCCAAATGACCCAGTTGTCGCCATTCAGTTTCTCCCTCTTATTCAGTTCAGCAATGATCCCTTTCGTGGCCATTTGTCAATTCTAAAGTAACATTTTTCACATTTAGAAATGTTGTTCTCTTTAAGAGAATATAAGCAAACGATTATGTAGCATAGCACGGTATACAACATCTGTACTTATATCATTCTTGACCAGAAAATAAGTTCATTACTAGATCCATAATCAGGAGAATATGTTTGTACCTCCCATCATACAAATACTAGCAACTTATTATTTTCTATAAAAAAAACTTTATATAAGTACTTTAAATAAGTCATCAGCTTTTAGAAGTTTCACCTTCTAAAAGCTCCCACTCATTAGGGATACATGGTATAATAATGCACAATTAAAAAATTAGCATTGTATGACAAACATAATTCATTACAGGAAAAATACCATGTCCATACATAAAACATACAAACAATAATATTTAGAGTCATATTCTCAATACAAAATAGTAAAAAAGAAAATAGGAACATAATACACCATTAAATGTCAGAATAGCAGTAGTCAATAATGGCTTTCCTTAGTTTCCTAAAGAATCTTTTCTTTTTCTTCATGAATTTTGTTGTTTTCGTCACAGCATCAACCCAACCAACAGTCATTAAAAATGTGCCCCTAGCCCTCACAGCCGTGCGGTACTTCATCATTACGCTCACGTAGAACTCTGCACTCTTTTTGTCTTTTATGCTTTCCACATAATTCACAATGATTGAGTATATGATTTTTATATTATTTATCTAGCTATTTTGTCTGCATCAAGTTCCGCTATCTTCTCAGCCATAGCAACAGAATAGGGTTGATCGACCTCTTCTTCTAAATTTTAAGGTTCATCAGGACAGGAGGGCACAGACTTAGGTCCAAAATCAAAGTAGACCACTTGAGGTTCCACTGGAACAGGCTCCCGAAAACATTCTTCAGGATCTTCCTCAAAAAATTCATATTCTTCAAGTTCCTCTTCAGGATCATCCATATGAGCCTGATCGTCCATAAATTCAATCCTCAATGACCCATACTCAAGTGTTTCAGTGCTGTTAGAAGCCTCTTGCTTCATTTTTGACCTAAATAAACAAATGTAAGTCATTTTCATGATTTTAGGTATTCTTAAATGTACAAAAATCACTTAAATAAGCACTAAAACCTCATAAATAGATCTTGAATTTCCATAAAATTAGGCAAATAACATATCATTATGAAGATCTCAAATTTAGGGATTTTTAGGAACAAATTGCATCTCAAATAGAGCTCCCACGCACCCTCACGCGCCTCGAGAAGAAGAAAAAAATCCTGGAAAAATAAAAAATGGATAATACACTCTCGCTTAACGCATGTAGTGTACGCGCCATTCTGCAGGCCTCCCATCATCATACGCGCCGTCAGGATGCACTTCACACACTGGCCGCTATCGATCTATGTCCGCCAAGTGTCAATTGGGTCTGCCACGTGGCCACATCCGCCATATGGTGTTTCTGTCCTTTAAATTTTTTTTATAAATCGGGTGGGGCCTTACCACCGATCCAGTCCCTTTTTTTTTTATTTTGGGCCACCTATGGCCCAAACTGATTGTTTGTTTTTTTTGCACTGGATCGGGTTGGGCTCCGACCCAATCTGTTGTTGTTTTTTTTTTTTTTGTGTTTGGGTTTTGGGCCCCTGATGACCCAAACACCCTTTTTTTTTAATATTATTGCAACGGATCGGGTTGGGCCAAGTACCCGATCCATTTTTTTTAAAATTCTCTTGCACCGGATCAGGTTAGGCCGTTGACCCAATCCGGATAATTTTTTGTATAACTAGGCACAAAAACGGTGCCATTTTGGAGTCGCTAGAGGTTGTCTTCAACCTCAAACCGAGTCGGCCCGGACCCGATTTCAGTCGCGGGTCAGGTCCACCGACCCGAAAACTTCTCTCCTCCGTACCTTTTCCGTCTGATGTCCATTTTGCGCATTCTTGGTGTCTATTTTCATTGTTTTTTCGAGTGCTACGCAATGGGATTATTTTTAAATCCTAAAAAACTTGTTTTATGGTGACCCAATCCGATTATCTTTTTGATCTTCCATTTTTTTTGGATTTCTCACAACCTATGTGTTCTCTCTTGTTTCATAGCCTTATTATGTGTACTATGAGACCTTTTGATATACTAATACTCATAGTACCAGAACTCGAACACATAATAGGAATTCAAAAAAAAAAAGGAACTCACATTGTATCACCAAAAAAAACAATAAACGCAGAATGCATACATGTATATACATATTAACAGAAACTTATTCTCATACAGATCATCATATATTCATGAACTTTAAATGAATTAACAGATGGACAATCAATTTCCATATATGCATTCATGATCAAAAAACACAGACGTAGATTAATTTTTCATGAATGTACAATACACAAAAGCAACAATCGGACAGATTAAAAAACCTGGCTCTGATACCAATGTCGGAATTCAGGCATACCTGAAGTAACGTTTGGAATTCTTCTGATACCCACGAGAGTCGAATCACTAGGATTTCGACTATATCACACAGTAAATACATAAGGAGAGAAGAAAGGAGAAGAGAGTTCTATAGAGAATGTTTTTCTCTATCTGTCATATGTTGTGTTTTTCATCTGTTACTCACACATGTTTTAATCAGTCAACCGTTCCCCCCAAAACATACGGGGAAACTGTTCCCACCAGGTTTCAATTTTGAACCCTTGGGGAAAATTATTAATAAATACCTTACATTTGTTTGGGTATTTTATTTATCCCCAAAAGCTTAAAGTTTAATGGGTTTGGGCCTAATCCACCAAGGGTGGACTAAGCCCAATTCCCAATAGTTCTTTAGCAATTTTTTCTTGATGATTTTACCATAATTATAGTGGCCAGTATAATATCTTAAATTTTAGGCCTAGAAATTTGAGGATAAGCCTAAATCAAGTAGGATACTAAACCCAGTTTGGTAAAAGTCTAAAATATACCATGCATATGTCTATGAGGATACTTGGTTTTTTCTTGAAAGGCACATAAATGGCTCCATTTTCCTAGTATATGGGTATACATGGCGCCATCTAATGTTACATACACAGACATCCGACGTTTGCAAGACACATCGGCACGTACTCGGCAATTGTCCTTGTATAAGCTACAAGTAAAAATATTCTAATACCTATAATTTTATCTCTACCTTACGATAAGTCTTATGTGTAGAAACAATCCTATAACCTTTCCCTCTTACTTACGTATGCAAGTCTTATGAGCAACAACGTTCTCTCCTGCTTACATCCTTGTAAGTCTCACGAGCAACAACGTTCTCTCCTGCTTGACCTTTTAAGTCTTACGAGTAGAAAATACTCCTAGGAATTCTCTCAACTGCTTCTCTCATAAGGATATCTACTCTCTCGAGGTCCCTGTACCTTAAGATCAAATGACAATATGATTTGTAATGTATACAGACTCTCTCACAAAGTGGAAATGACAAACACTGAAGTGCAATATGAATCAAAGAAATATATGAAAACAGAGAATTTTGTGAATGTTTGTTGTAATCTTTCATAAGATGTTCTGCTTTTCACTTGTCTCCGATCTTCTGTATTTTATAGCCAGTTGTTTTTGTCTATTGAATAATAGTCATTATAGAGCAGAGCATTTCATTGGTAACCAGTATGCAAACATTTGAAATCTTTGAACAAGATATCATGGTAGGTACGTGCGTAGTTGGTCATAATGATTTTGTCCGTCTTTGCTTGACTTTCTCTATACATCTATGATTCAAATATTAAATCTCCTATTTCACACTTGACGTACATGTTAAATGATTTTTCATAATTATAATAATAACTAAAATCAAAATGAATAGATAACATTAAATCATGTTTAGATTGATCACTGTAAGTCTGTTGCATTTTGGCTTCTATTAGAGTATCACTCGAGTGCACTGAGGCCTCACTCGAGTGCAACATCATATTTCCTCTTCTGTTTCAACTTTTTATTTGTACTTCTATGCAAAAATGTATGAGTGCATTTTCTCACTTGAGTGTTGTGGGTCCTCACTCGAGTGCATCTTGTCTCACTCGAGTGTATAAGTATTTTGTACTATAGACTCACGTCTCTGCAAAACACTTACGACATATTTTTCAAGAGTGTGATTTTGCACTTACAGGTGATGTGGGTCCCCACTTGAGTGACAATGCCTCACTCGAGTACACTGTTAGATATGATTAGTTTTGATGATGTCAAATATAGATATGACATGATAAGAGCAAAAAGTTTATATAATGTATTTCTTTGACTAACTACTATATTTAATGTTACATATTTTGTAGATTAGTCAAGCAAAGAATGAAGAAGATTGAATTAATGAAAATGAACAAGAGGAAGAAGAAGAAAGAAATTGAAGATAGTCAAGGAGATGTTTACTCTGATTATGAAGAATTATTATCAAGAGAAAAACCAAGAAGAAAGATATTGAAGAATGAAGAACTTGGAAGATCTATCATGAATATCATGATTCAAGTTGTTAGAAGTGATACTGGAGGTTTCTATGATGATACCAGAGGTTTCTATGATCAAATGATGGTTGGAATAGGTTAATACGAAGCTAAGATGACTTATATGTGAGTTATGGCACTTCTAGGGGAGCTATGCTCGAGCACAGAGCTCAATACTCGAGCACGGGATGAACTCACTCAAGCACGGATGAACTCACTCGAGCACGTGGTGAATACTCTGTTCTACTCTGTTTTACGTTCAGTCTGACAGAGGTCCGGTATTTTGATCATATCTCTCAAACCACATGTCGGATTGACCCAAAACTAGTGGCATATGAAATAGGACTCACAACACGTAAACTTGGCACCAAGATCACATTGAAAGAAGCTCAAATGAAGGAGATATGATTTGTGGAAGAAGACAGTGAAATCACCGTCACTTTTCAACACAGGTTCGGTATTTTGAGCATAACTCACAAACCACACATCGGATTGAGACGAGACTAGTGCCAAATGAAACTAGACTCAAAGAGCTTTCCATGGATTGGTAATTTGCCTAATTGGAACGTATATTCTAGGAGCTATGCCTTCTGGAAGTTGACGCTTGTGCAGACTAGCGAAATAGACACACTTTTGATCATAACTTGCAGAATACAAGGAGTTTGGAGCTGATTCTTTTTGCATTGGAATGCATATGGCAAGAGCATTCTTATTATACATCATTAGAATCAAATAAACAAATTTTTTCTAAAGTGGCCCCACATCACCCACGAGTGTAAAAACTGACTCTTTGAAAAAGTTGTGCGAGTGATGTCCAGAAGCAGCTGAAATGTGAAGAAATCTATAACACTCGAGCACTAGGATTCATGCTCGAGCATTGGAGTATTTCTCACTCAAGCACATGCAAGTTTTGACATGAGAGTGATAACCCGAGAAGAAGCATGTACGTGAAAACAAAAGACGCACTCGAGCAGGACGTGTTGTGCTCGAGTGATGTCGAGAATTCACTCGAGCACTAGCGAGTGAAGAGCAGCGAGTGTTTTCCCGAGAGGAAGTCAGAACGTGAAAATATGAACTGCACTCGAGTGAGCCAAGTGAGGTTCTGACAGAAGCAACGTAGAAGCTCATATTCTCATGGCCATCAATCCAAACTTGGTTAAATGTTATACAATCATTATGTTTTCACTTGTTATTGTTCCTAAACATTAACTAACATATATTTCAAGTGTAAAACAGGAGATTAAATATTTAGATTGCATCTTCAAGAACGGAGGTCATGTACGGCAAATATCATCACTCAACGAACAATCCGAATATGGTTACATGTTATTGAATCATTGTGTTCTCACTTGTTATTGTTTCTAAATGATAGGTAACATATATTTCAAGTATGAAACAGGATATTAAACGTTCGGATTACAGATTCAAATAAAAGTCAACTACAGTGAACTTTATCATTACACATAGAATGGCGGCTACCAACCACGACAAGTAATTGACCCACCATGAGAGATTGTCTAGAAACTCAAACGAATTCATCCCGTTCCACAACGTGATGTACAGCTCAAAATGAGACATGAGGCTCCTCAACGTGACGCTCTGCTTTGCAATAGAAAGCTCATGGTAGCTCATTTTTCAAATATGCTCAACAGTCAAAATGACTCCAACGGACGAATGCTCACAACGGCCATCATATTCATCAACTATAAATGAGAGAGCATTCAACATCGATGGGTAACGGAGAAAACAGAGACAGCAAGCAACTACGAGAAAAATAATAGAAATGTGATTCCTCTGCTTCTGCCCAAACACTCTTTGTTTTCCAGTTTCTATATTACTTATCATTGAGAGAGTGATTATTTATATTGTACTTCAGTGAGTATTATACCCACTCTGTGTAAGAGTCTGTAAACACTTTCAATTATATTTCTGAGTTGATCTCAAGGTAGAGGGACCTTGAGATGGTTGATTTCCTTACGGGAGAAGCTGTAGAGAGAATTGTCAGTAAGACATTCTGCTCGTAAGACTTACAAGGTGCAAGCAGTAGAGAACGTTGCTGCTCATAAGACTTATAGGGTGGTAAGCAGGAGAGAACGTTGCTGCTCGTAAGACTTGCATGAGTAAGCAGGAGAGGAAGATCTTCGGGATTGCTCTGCTCGTAAGACTTGCCGTAAGGGGGAGTATTTCAGTGAGAGATTTGTAATAGGTTTCACAAGTACCCGGTTAAACTTGTGGAATTGTAAAGGCTTTTCTTATACCCGGATTAAACAAGAAGATAGTGGATTTGAAAATCTCAGGAAGAGCCTGGGGACTGGACATAGGCCATCACAGATTGGACCGAACCAGGATAAATCATAGCTTGCAAATTCTCTTCCCTAAACTCTTATATTTCCAGCATATATTATTTAATCTAACTGTTGATTTATAAATCTTCATACTTACCACTTTTGTTAAGATGCAAAAAGATTTCTAAAGTTCTTAAGTTTTTATTATACACCCAATTCACCCCCCCTCTTGGGTGATAGCCAGTTCTAACATACACCATTGTATTTTAGCTTTATGATTTACTTCTAGGCAGTACTCGCACCAAGTTTTGCAAGAGTGAGATTTTGCACTTGCAAGTGTTGCGAGGCCTTACCTAACTACTGAGATGTGCACTTGAGTGCACCAATAATTCTTTACTTTGAACAACCTTTTGATAAGCACAAGCGTCAAAATCAGAAGAAGTGTGTTTTCTCACTCGTGAGTGTTGTTCCATCACTTGGGTATCAAAGCCATTGCTCGTGTGTACTTCTCACTTTCAGTTCTTCCTTGCTCTCGGGTCAACACTTCCTATACCACACTTATAGGACTTGAGTGAGCTTAAGGCTCTCACTTGAGTATTAAGTCTATGCTCGAGTGTAACGACCATTTTCTATCTCTGACTTTACTCTCTGTCAAAAACTTCCAAGAGTGTGCCTTCATGCCAGAGTGCAAATCTAGTCATTACTCGAGTGGAATGCCTCTCATCGAGCATTGCCAAAAAATGTTTGAACTAAATGGCTCTCTGTAATACACTTTTAGGCTTACACTTCCTAGACTTGAGTGCAAAATGGATTCTCACTCTAGTACAAGCTTCACCACTCGAGTGCATCAGTTAAAATTATAGCAACTATCAATGAACCTTGTGAAATGCATTTGGTAATCAATTGAATCAATGTGTTTAACTTTAAACATAAGTTTCTTAACAAAACATATTATCATCTTTTGTTATCATCAAAACTTGGATTCTAACATTCACCACCTTTTTTATGATGACAAAACTTTGGTGATGAATTTAAAGACTCAATTGAATTGAATAGTCATTGAAAGTATTCTTAAAATTTCCAAAACACTGTTAGGATTTCCAAATGCACTTTCATTAAAGTTTTGAGTTACTTGACTTTTTTTTGCACTTAACTTCAAGAACTTCATGAAAAGCTTCCAATGATTACTCAAGACAAAGATAAGTCATAATACCATAAGAATTGAATAATAAACTTAGTGAACACTTAAAGAACATGAAAATAAGCTTGGATTCGTTTATAGCCTTCAAAAGTACATTGGTAAATAGAAAATCAAAATCTACCCAGATGACATCTAAATACACCAATATAACCCCAAAAACATAAAAATCAGTTGCTAACAACCCAGAACCAAAAAATACATCAAAACTCAAACACTCCTCCTTAATCTAGCCCTAGCCCATATCAGTATGGCAAACAACTCAAATAACATCACATGTTCTTCTCCCCCATTTTGTCATCATCAGAAGGGGCTGAGGAAAAGTGATGTTTGATGGCTGAGGTGGAGTATACAACACCATGGCAGTGAGGGATCAATAGGATCAGGCTCAAAGAGTAGAGATGATGGCTGAGGATCAAAGGCTGTAGGCTAGGATGATGAGGGATGATCAACAGTCACATCAATTAGAGTAGCTGTCTTAGGATTAGTGTAAGTGAAGAGTACATGGGTCTGTGTCTGGGATGGTGAAATGGTGGTGGTAGGTGTAGAAACTGTAGGTATATCAGGCTAAGGAGTCGAAAGTTGATTATATAAGAAAGTCTCTAAATCACTGATTCTCTTTGACTATTCTTCCTGAGCCTTAAACATCAAGTCAAAGTTGGCATTTACCTTGTCTACCAACTTGGTGACTTGAAATTCCATCTTGTTGACCAGTTTCTCATATCCCTTAACCAATTCCCGTTTCAGACTAGCAACTGCTTGGTTGATCACATCAGCAAGATAACCCTGAAGGGAAGTACTGAGGAATAAAGGAGGTAGAGATGGACCTTGTGCTGAAGATTGATCTTCATCACCTCTCGATAGTGTGGGTTCTCTCTGACATATAGCCTTGGTCTTACTTACAGAAAGAGTGTTCCTTATGTGTTTCAACTGTGTGCTGCCAAACCTCAGAATCCTTACCCTTTCAGTTCCCTACAAATACTAAACTTTATTGTGCCGAAGAATAAGAGAGACAAGTTGGGGTATGGTATTATGGTGGATCTAGATGAAGAAAATCCAAATCTTCTTATCTCACTAAAAATCAACTCAGCAACATCCTTCTGTTGGCTAGCTAAAAAGGATACCAACAAGTAGTAATCTCTCTAGGCCAAGTGGGTAAAGTTTTTGCACTTGTTGATCATACTCCAGATAAAAATATAGTAAAGGGCATAGAAAATGTCAGGCATATCGATGGGTTTAAAGGTGAGGGGTCAAACTGGGTCATCTAGTCTTAATCTTTGGAAGGCTTTATTGGCTGAGAATAAGGGTGGATTTCTAGGAGGAGCTATATGGCCAAGGATGTGGTTAATGATAAAAGGGTATATCATAATGTGTTGGCCTCTAACAGTAGTGGATATTCCTTCCTTAATTGTTTCTCAGGTTCTAGATACAATGTTATGCACTGTCATATTACAGTAAAATGTAATACAATAGTGGGTGAATAAGGCAAGTACACAATCAACCACGGTTTATAAAAGTTCAGAAAAGGTCAGAAATTTAGACTACAGTTTGCACTCAGATAATCTAAAACCACATATACTACAGGACAGAAACTACATTAAGCAAATTCAGTGTTATATTCCTTCTGATTGTATGGCTTTAGTTCTTGGGTGTTAAAGCCTTCTGGAGGAACCTTTTCCTGATCTTCATCCTTCAGAACCTGAGAGGTGAATGGTACTCCAGACCGAATACCAACATGACTGGATTGCCTGACATGATGAGATGATGAGGTACCAGCTTGGAGGCAATATTGCCAACCAAGGCATCTAACTTCAATTTCTCGATTGCTTCCCAGAGTTGTAGATTAAAGGAATCATCAAAGGAAGCTCTTGTGGATCTTTTTTGTCTTCCCCCTTTCTTCTTCCTTGCACCTCCTTTGATTAAGAATGTGTGACAATGGGCTCCTTAAAGATGACTCACTTTGTTTTCTTCAGAGGTGATAGAACCTCTTTAGCCACCTTTGGTTTTGGATGTTTCTTTTTAGCCGAGGTTGTCCTTTTCTTCATAGTCTTTGGTTTTAGAAGAGGATTAGTGTAGAATAAGGTGAAGGTGTGGGCGTTGGAGTTAGAGTAGGTGTCGCCGATGGTGATGACAACTCATTGGCGGTGGAATGAGAAGTTGAAGAAGTAAGAGACTTTTGGGAAACTTGAGGAACCTTTGTTCTAACCATTTTGAGAGATTTAGAAAGGAATGAAAACCAAAATTGACTATGAAAGCTTCAATGATATTTCAGAAGTTTAGGGCACAAATGAGGAGTTTAAATAGAAAAATCTGACCTTTTGGAGATGATTGAAGAGTTGCAACTGAAAATAAAAAAGATTTACAGCATTTAATCGATGGGTAACGACTGGAAGTAAAGAGGTGTGATGGATGAGTGAGGAGACACTTTCCAGAGAGAAGAAAAAGTGAACCGTTTGAGCTGTTGCGTAACTAATATAAGACTTGGCACTCGAGTAAGAAACCTAAGAACTCGAGTGTTCATACTTATACACTCGAGTCACCTATTTCTGTGCTCGAGTGAGACAGAGAAAAATTCAAGAAAACTTGTAAATGTGTACTTGATCTGAGTGTACTTTGTTGTGATCCTCATCTTTGTACTCAAGTCCTCCAAGATCAGTTAAGTAAACCAAGCTTTGAAGCTAATTTATGAATTTGTACCTGTGGTACTCAAGAGTTCTTACCTCACTTTCAGCTGTGTTCTTCCTGCACTTGAGTGAACTATTTTCATACTCGAGTGAGACCCAACATACCTATTGAATTTTAACTGATCTTTTAGTACTTATATCTCCTTTATTAGCCTCTATTTTGAAAGCTAGAAATAGAGCATATGAGTTAGACTTGTACTCAAGAGTTCATCCATGACTCAACTGATAATGTGCCTTATGTAATATCCCAAATTTCTTTAAGGGTTAATGACTTTAAAAGTGGATGTGATGAGAATTTGGTTGTTTTAGTGATTCCAATGGCTTCCTTATGAAAATTTGTGTGGGAAGAGTGCTTGTAGTGAAATCGGAACCATTGGGAGCAATTATGCAAAAGTTGGAAATTCTGTCCATTGAAACTCTATACAGGGCAGTCAGTTTGTATGACGTTTTTGAATGGGCAAATTGTGTCTAAAAATTATAAAAATTTTTTGGTCTTACAAATTACATGCAAGCTTCAAAATGGACATATAATTTGTGTCATTTCAATCTGCGAGCTAAGAGTTATGATTTTCCAAAGTTTGGGATTGAAACTAGAATCTGTTTTGGAGCAGTATGGACTTTTGTGCAATTCTGTATTTTTTTGGCTATCAACTTCATTGATCAATATTTTTCTAGTAAAGAGGACTTAAATAACTTTCCATTAGCTTTGGGATTACCGCATTTTAATTTTTCTAGAATTATTTGAGTTTTCAAAATTTGGACAGAAATCTGCCAAAATTTTGTAAGAATCCAAAATTATTGGAAATTTAGTAAATAATTAGAAAATAATATTGTATCATATTAAATCATCATCCACCTCCTCCATCAACCCCAAAACCGTGCCAACGCTGCAACAAGAGAGAGAAAGAGTTGAGAGCTTTTAGAGAAAGAGAAGAAATCTCGTGAGGTAAGTCGATTTCTTTGGTGAATTCATACCTGATGCGTATAACCTTGTTTCTAAGCTTCTCTTTCATGTATTGTAAGGTGTTGGAAGCACAAATTTGGGTGTTTTAAGGCTAGGGTTTTCTTTTATTTTGAGAAAAGCTAGAGGGAGCTTGAGGTAACTTCCAAACCTTAGTATATCGACTATTCTGGCTGCTGTGGACAATTTAATTGGTGAAATTTTGCCGGATTGTCTTTGGTTTGAATTTTTAGAAATAACATGGCCTTGGGGTTATGCTGCCAAAACTGCGTCTAAATTGTAGTTGTATTCTAATTAATAAGTCAATAAAGTGGTTAGGAGTAGAAAGGAACATGTCTATGGAGTCGGATTTGAAAAACCCCAATTTTCCCACGAGTTTCTCAAATTTGAGTCAGTGTTAGAAACTGGGCTTAGAGTTCGATTTTTAATGACTTGATGGTTCCAGTAAGTTCAGGAGGAAAAATTAGGTAGGGTTATAGTTGGTCACTTTTCCGGAAAAGCCTATAAAAGGATAATTAAGAAAATGCCCCTGAAACCCTTAAAGCGGGGCTGTCAAGGGTATTGTTATAAGTTGACAATGAATTTGATAATTCTGAGTCTGGAAATTGATTCCTTGGTGAAAATATGTAAGAATAGCCTATGTGAAAATTTTGGGAAAAGTACAGTCAGATCGCATATGGAGAGGCCGGGTCGGGTCCTGGGGGCATTTTGGTAAATTTTTATGATAGACTCGTATAACCACCAAAAAACCTATTAAAGTATCTAAATTGGTACATTTGACATTTTAGAACCAAGTTGAAAGCCTGAGTGATTGGCACACAAATCAAAGCACACGATTCAAGGTGAAAAAGGTCTAAGGTAGGGAACTTACCTTTCCTGCGTGTACTTGATATTTGTGCTAGTGTATTGATGCATGTTATTGCTTTGCTTGATTATATGAAACATATATGAATGATTGAAGTTCTGTTTCTATTTATACTAAGGCTATAAGTATGTTGTTTGAAACATTGAGCACACATATATGTCATTGCATTAGCATAAGTTTATATAATGCAAGCATGTCATGCAATAAGCACTTATCTTGCATGCATATTGGTATTGTTTTCCTACTGAGATTCTCTTGAATCTCATCCTCCCTTACCAATAATTTAGACAGGAGGAGATAGAAGATACACTGAGAATAAAGAAAATTGTATGATGGGATTGTGGTAGTGAAATAATGATGGGAAGATGTCTTCGTTTCACTTGGACGGGTTTAGACACCCTGGTAGCCTGTGCGGCTACATTGATGGTAATTATTATGTGTGAACCGCTATGGGGAATTTCGATAATCGAGCACTTTTTATCAATATATTTATACTATTCCTTTGTTGCCTACGAAACCACATATCATTTTCCATGAATACTCTGGTAAAGGTGAAATGAAGATAAAGGTGTGACATTTTGGTATCAGAGCTTCAAGCGGTTCTATAAGAGCCCAAGAGGTTCTGGCAGAGGGGCGGTTCTGCAACTGGATGGTATACTAATATGGTCTTGATTACACAGTGGTAGGAAATATACACTGGCGGGAGGTGCCAAAAGAGGGTATCTTCTTAATTTGTGAATCAACCCTAAGAAATGGTGAGTACTGAAGGGAAGCTAGTAGTGCAATACTAGACGAGAATGGTCTAAGGATATTACGGAACCAAAGGAGGTGGGTACGGCCATGGCCAATGTGCAGTCCACACCCAATATTTTGGTGACCGTAAATAGCCAGCACGTCTTTTGAGATGAGGGTGGTCATAGGGTACCTGTGGATGGAAGTAGTATAAGCTGGTATCTATGTTTGGGCTTGGGTACGTGAAAGTTAAGCGTGCTCAGCCCAAGGAAATCCTAAGATGGGTGACCCCCTAGGAAGTGAGTTGATAGGGTCATAGAGACTTGAGACATATTGATTGTCTTAAGGTTTCTCCATGACTAATGATCATTTATGTTAGATGATTTATAGGGTGCTTAGATTCATGGTGATAATAATTATGTAAGTATTGATTTTAATATGAAACATTTCTATTGCAGTGAGTACTACCATAAAGGTTCATTTGATAAGGTTTTAGGAATTTGAGGCATAATAAATGTTTTGAGGTTTCTCCATGTTAAGTGATGTTCCCTATAAACACCATTGTGATAAAGGAATGTAAAAATGATGTATGGTGATGATAAAGGCTACAATCGGGCTCAGTGGTTTGTCATGCAGAGGAATATGAATGATCAAGATGGAATTTATCCCTCACATTAGTAGATAGATATTACTAGGCCCCTCGATGAGTCAGTCTGGGAAATGTATGGCCATACTACAATGGAAAGGAGCTTTCATTTCTATTGTCAGGCTACTCAGGAATCGAGAAAGTAATGGTCAGGAACAAGAGGATGACATTATCCATGCCTTATCCTTGATCGATGTATCGTGTGACAAAAGGGACGTGACATTGTTGTATGACAGGTTGCATCGTGATAACGATCCTCATATGAATTGGGTAGTCGTAATGTCTTGCTAGAGGCCCGCTTGCGACTTTTGGGTAAGTACAGTTATTGGCCCACTGCCAACTTCATAATGGCCTACGGGGTCGCACACAAGAATGGCCTAACACGAGATAATGTTTAATTTAGGGTTGACGAATTTTATATTTATATATATATATAATATAAAATTCGTTAATAATATTATATAGATATATATTTTTGAAATATATATCTTATATATATTATATATATGTATATATATATATATTATATGATATTATTATATTATGTTAGTTTTAAATTTAATTTATTAAGATGTATTAAATTTAATTTTAATAAATTAAATTTAATAACTAACATGATAGAGATATAGTATCTCAAATTTAATTTATGAAGATAAATTAAATCTAATGGCTCTTCTTTTGATTAAATAAATAGGTTAAAACTAAAACTGTTGGATAGATTTAATTTAAACTGAATTTATTTAATTAGCTCATCAAGATAATTAATTGTTGATCAATTTCGAAATTAATGATGATTAATTTTGAAATTTGAATATAGCCCTCATAGGTTATAAACTTGATAGAGCAGATATACTCATACGCGCATGAGAATTCAAAGCCGCAAGGGAAACCCTAGGAGATATTGGAGGCGCTAGCACATAGTCTCTGTTGGAGAGCATTCGTGTGGATACCGGTAGAGGGAGCGGACCTGAGGTGTTGGCTCATAGAGATCGTGAAAACACTAAGTTGAAATAGGTACGAATCGTTTTAACTCAATTTAAACGCCGTTGGTTGATCCTAGATTAGGATCGGTAAAATTTTAAAATTCTTCCGTTATGCCTGCCGATCCTGACAGGGGGTTCTTACTTGTGAGGGCACTTACCCCGACATAACTACCATGTCTAGCCGCCGGCTGGTTGTACCGGTATTAACCCAAGTTCAGAGCGTAAAACTTGAGTCTGCTGTGAAGCTTTGTCTGTATTCATTTGAGTTGCATCACCATGTCAATAGTCCTCCGGTAGTTAACAACAGTTCGGGTGGTTGTAGTGTGCATCCCCAGCAATGAAAGCAGATGAGAGTGGTGTTGGGAAATTGAGACTTCCATTCGGTCGCTTAGATAGAAGAGATTAAGACTCCAGGTGTACCGTTACCATAGGGTGCTTCGGATAAAAGAGATTGAGATTTTGGAGTGGCCCCATATTGTTATTGTTGATGCCCAAAAGTCTCGGTTACCACTAATAGAGTCACTGGTGGGTGTATGGGTATGGGTAATGTTGTGAAGTATTGCAAACAGCAAAAGCTAAGGTATTGTTGCGAATAGCGAAAGCTGAGGTATATGTGAATACAGCAGAAGCTGTTGTTATACAGCACAAGTTATCGTTATTGTGATTACAGCGAAAGCTGTTGTTATTATGATGTAAAATTTTGCAAACAACGAAAGCTGTCGTTATATAGCGCAAGATATTGTTATTGTGAATACAGCGCAAGTTGTCATTATACAGCACAAGCTGTCGTTATTATGATTACAACGAAAGCTGTCGTTATACATCGAAAGCTGACATTATTGTGATTATAGTGAAAGCTGTCTTTATACAGTGCAAGATGTCATTATTATGATGTGAAGTTTTGCAAACAGCAAAAGCTGTCGTTATTGTGAATACAGCGAAAGCTATGCAACACAAGCTATCGTTATTGTGATTACAGCGAAAGTCATCATTATACAGCACAAGCTGTCATTATTGTGATTATGGCGAAAGCCGTCGTTATTCAATGAAAGTTGTCGTTATACAATGCAAGCTACCGTTATTGTGATTACAGCGAAAGTTGTTGTTATACTGCAAAAGCTATCGTATTGTGATTACAGCAGTAAGTGCTATCGTTTATGCTTAGTGAACCTATGGTACTTTGAGTTACTCCCGAAAGGAGTGATTAAATTTAGCAGAGTAGTGGCATGTGCCTCCCAACTGTATGCGACGATTATACTACTGCAACAAGGGTATAGGTGTAGTGATGGTGTTTTGTCGTGGTTGTGCATATTGGCAATTACTGCTGGCGGCAATTGTGTTGTGCAATAATGGTGTTTTGCAACAATCGTACGTTGTGACGATTGCATTTGCTTCACAATTATGTTCTATTGATATGTGTGTTAAGTTATGGCATTGCTGCCATTATGGGGTGAAGGTGGGGCAATATTGCAATCGCTAAAGTCCTAAGCGGTGTAACAAATTTTGAGGACGAAATTTATTGTACAAGGGGAGAAATGTAATATCCCAAATTTTGATTAAGGGTTAATGATTTCAAAAGTGGATATGATGAGAATTTGGTTCTTGTAGTGACTTCAATGGCTTCCTTATGAAAATTTGTGTGAGAATAGTGTTTGTAGTGAAATTGGAACCATTGGGAACAATTGTGCAAAAGTTGGAAATTCTGTCTATTGAAACTCTGTACTGGGCAGTCGGTTTGTATGGATGTTTTGAATAGGCAAATGGTGTCTAAAAATTCTGAAATTTTCCAGCCTTAAATTTCACATGCAAGCTTCAAAATGAACATATAATTTGTGTCATTTCGATTTGAGAGCTAAGAGTTATGATTTTCCAAAGTTTGGGATTGAAACTGGAATCTGTTTTGGAGCATTATGGACTTTTATGCAAAATTCTGTATTTTTTTGGTTATCAACTTCATTGATCAATATTTTTCTAGTAAAGAGGACTTAAATAACTTTCCATTGGCTTTGGGATTATTGCATTTTAATTTTTCTAGAATTATTTATGATTTTTCAAAAATTTGGACAGAAATCTGCCAAAATTTTGTAAGAATCCGAAATTATTGGAAATTTAGTAAATAATTAGAAAATAATATTATATCATATTAAATCATCATCCACCTCCTCTATTAGCCCTAAAATTGTGCCTAGCACTGCAACAAGAGAGAGAAAGAGTTGAGAGCTTTTAGAGAGAGAAAGAGAAGAAATCTCTTGCGGTAGGTCGATTTCTTTGGTGAATTCATACCTAAAGCGTGTTACCTTGTTTCTAAACTTCTCTTTCATGTATTGTAAGGTGTTGGAAGCACAATTTTGGGTGTTTTAAGGCTAGGGTTTTCTTTTATTTTGAGAAAAGCTAGAGGGAGCTTGAGGTAACTTCCAAACCTTAGTATATCGACTATTCTGGCTGCTGTGGACAATTTAATTGGTGAAATTTTGCCAGATTGTCTTTGGTTTGAATTTTTGGAAATAACATGGCCTAGGGGTTATGCTGCCAAAATTGGGTCTAAATGTAGTTGTAACTTAATTAATAAGTTAATAAAGTGGTTAGTAGTAGAAAAGAACACGTATGTGGAGTCATATTTGAAAAACCCCAATTTTTCCATGAGTTTCTCAGATTTCAGCCAGTGCTAGAAACTGGGCTTAGAGTTGGATTTTTAATGATTTGATGGCTTTATTGAGTTCAAGACGGAAAATTAGGTGGAGTTACAGTTGGTCACTTTTCAGAAAAGCCTGAAAAAGCATAATTACAAGCATGCCTTTAAAACCCTTAAAGCGGGGCTGTCAAGGGTATTTTTGTAAGTTGACAATGAATTTGATAATTCTGACTCTGGAAATGGATTCCTTGGTGAAAATATGTAAGAATAGCCCATGTCAAAATCTTGGAAAAAGTACAGTCAGATCGCATATGGTGAGGCCGGGCCGGGTCCTAGGGGTATTTTGGTAAATTTTTACAATAGACTCGTATAACCACAAAAAAACCTATAGAAGGGTTTAAACTAGTACATTTGATGTTTTAGTACCAAGTTGAAAGCTTGAGGGATTGGCAGACATATCAAAGCACACGGTTCAAGGTGAAAAAAGTCTAAGGTAGGGAACATACCTCTCCTGCGTGTATTTGATATTTGTGCTGATGTATTGATGCATGTTATTGCTTTACTTGATTTTATAAAACATATATGAATGATTGAAACTTTGTTTCTGTTTATGTTATTGCCATAAGTATGTTGTTTGAAACATTGAGCACGCAGATAGGTCATTGTGTTAGCATGAGTTTATATAATGCAAGCATGTCATGCATTAAACACTTATCTTGCATGCATATTGTACTATTTTTCTACTGAGATTCTCTCGAATCTTACCCTCCCCTACTAATAATTTAGACAAGAGGAGATAGAAGATATACTGAGAATAAAGAAAATAACTGTATGATGGGATTGCGGTGGTGAAACGAAGACGGGAAGATGTCTCTGTTTCACTCGGACCAGTTTAGACACCCTGGTAGCCTTGTGCGGCTATATTGACGGTAATTATTATCTACAAACCCCTATGGGGAATTTATATAATCAAACACTTTTTATCAGTATATTTATGCTATTCCTATGTTGCCCACCAAACCACATATCATTTTCCGCAAATACTCTGGTAAAGGTGAAATTAAGATAAGAGTGTGACACCTTGCACTCGAGTGACCATCTCTTGCACTCGAGTGACAGTCTTACAAAACAAGTTTCTGCATAATCTGAAGCCTAAGTTAGTATGGTTATCTTCAAAACACATATTAAACACAGTAATTAACAAAAAAACACTTACAACTCATCAGGATTAACTATTCCCAATTCTCTTCATATATATAAAAATTGATCTTTGGCAATCGGCTTCATGAATATATCTACGAGTTGAAGATGAGTAAGAATGAATTCTACTTTGACATCTTTCTTCTGTCCATGATCTCGTATGAAATGGTGTCAGATATCTATGTGCTTGGCTCTTAAATGTTGTACAAGATTTTTAGCCAAGCTAATAGTGCTGGTATTGTCATAGTAGATAGGTATCTCTTTCAAGTATATTCCTAAGTCCTGAAGTTGTTGCTTCAACCATAGTACTTGAGAACAACAGCTTGCTGCAGCTATATATTCAGCTTTAGTGGAAGATAATAATGTTAGATCCCATATGTTTTGGTGATAACAAAGATTGGACTAATGATAAAAGAGGAAATGATAACAAACAAATGAATTTGAACAAAGTAAATAAATGGCAGACAAGTAATCAAGTAAAGTTATACGAGTGAGCACTCAAGTAATCATGAAGAATATTATCCAAAGAAACACTGCCAGAATTTGGATGTAGTTACTCGAGGAGCCACTCGAGTAATCTGTAAAGTTATATGGACCATTACTCGAGTAGCCACTCGAGTAACAACAAGAGAAAAAGGTTTTACCTGAGTAGCCACTCGAGTAACCAGAGCAAATGTCTTCCAGTAGCTCTTAGCCAAGAATTGACAAACTTTACTTGAGAACAAGGTGAGAAAAAGGCATTACTCGAGGGAGCCCTCGAGTAATCTGCAGAGTTATTTGAGACATTACTCGAGGATCGCTAGAGTAATTTGAGAAGAAATCTTCCAGGAGCTTTCGGCCAAGATTTGAATGACTTTACTTGAGGGACCACTCGAGTAACCAGTGAAGAAAACACAAGCTTACTCTAGTAAGCACTCAAGTAATTATGTAGTTCTAAGGTTTGTGATATATCTTACTCCATGTCTTACTCGAGTAATATTTAATGAAAAATGTTGAATTACTCTCTGCCATGTTTTTTATAGGTTTACTCAAGGGACTACTCGAGTAATGAGCATGATCACTCGAGTAGCCACTCGAGTAAGGCAGTCCAGAAATCATATTTTTAATCGAATGTTTATTGATTTGTTATCTATATGATTAACTCTTCATTGCACTAGTATTCTAAAAAGTCCGAGATCTTACCTACTGCTACCTACCACAAATGGATAGTTTTTAAATTAAGAATAGTCAACCGTTGCTGCGCAACTCTAACAGACATGTTTGAATTGCTTCTAACGGACACAACAAATAATCTATATATATGGAGCATTCAAAAAGCAAAGTACAAATGCTGAGAACACACGAACATACATTGATCAATACATTCTTAGTGCTCTGTTTTTCTTATACTCATTATTTGTACTTCAGTTATTATTCATTTACTCTATAAGAGAGTTTTTCATTACAACCTCAATATTCATTATTGAGATAACTTAAGGTTGTGGAACCTTGAGTTGGGGATTTGATTACAATGTGTAAGGAGGAGTGAGTGTCTAGGTGAAGGAACTTGCTGTGTACTGAGGTGCCAAGAACCTATTGAATCTTGGAATATATAGTGAAACTCTCAGAGAAGCTCTGAGGACTGGATGTAGGTCAAAGTGGTTGTGACCGAACCGGTATAACTCCCAGTATACGCTTCGGTGATATTTATCCTTACTCTCAACTGCTTTACATTTCTAGTCAATTTTCTTATACACAACAAAATTTCTGGTATCACCCAATTCACCTCTCCTATTAGGTGAAACGCTTGTACTAACAAATGACACTGTGTTATGCTTCTTGCTAAACCATGATACCTGAAAACCTCCAAGAAATTGACATTATCCATTGGTACTTTTTCTGTCAGTTTTATATTCTCTGTGATCTGAATCTGAGTAGGCCATCAAATATTCGATTCCTCCTTTTGGATACCATAGGCCAAGTTCTGGAGTATCTTCTAGATATTTGAAGATTCTTTTTACAATTTCTAAATGTGACATCTTAGGAGCAGATTGATACCTTGCACACATCCCAATACTGAATTGTATATATGGCATGCTTGTTGTTAGATACAGTAATGAGACAATCATTCCTCTATATTTAGTAATGTTGAAGTCAGGGTCTTTCACATCAGCATTTAGCAGTGTAGTAGAGATCCTTGGAGTGTCAGCTCCATTAGCATTTTCCATTCCAAACTTCTTTAATAACTCCCTCAAATATTTGGTTTGAGATATAAATATCCCATTTCTCTGTTGCTTGATTTGAAGCCTAAGAAAAAATTTTAACTCTCCTATCATGGATATTTCAAATTCTCCCTGCATGAGCTTAGAAAATTCTTGACAAAGAGATTCGTTAGTAGCACTGAAGATAATATCATCAACATAAATTTGAACAATTAGAAGATCATTTTTATTATTTTTGATGAAGAGTGTTGTATTTACTTTTCCTTTGACAAATTTTTGATCAAAAAGAAATTTGCTTAGCCTTTCATACCAAGCTCTGGGTGCTTATTTCAAACTATATAAATCTTTCTTAATTTTGAAAACATTATCAGGCTTTGTTTCATCTTCAAAACCAGGAAGCTGTTTTACATATGCTTCCTCTATAATATAACCATTTAGAAAAGCACTTTTCACATCCATTTGATAAATTTTAAAACCTTTAATGCAAGAAAAAGCTAATAGTACTCGTATTGCTTCCAATCTTGCCACTACAGCATATGTTTTCTCATAATCAATATCTTCTTCTTGATTATAGCCTTTGGCAACCAACCATTCCATTTTTATTTCTCACAAAGATTGCTGATTTATCAAGTTTATTTTTGAAAACCCATTTGGTTCCTAAAATCAAGTGATCTTTAGGTCGAGGTACCAAATCCCAAACTTGATTCCCTAGAAATTGATTTCATTCTTCTTGCATAGCAATCACCCAATCATTGTCGAAAAGTGCTTCTTTGACATTGGAAGTTTCAATCTCAAAAATAAAAGAAGAAAATGTTACTTCATTAAGAATTCTATTTCTGGTTTTGACACCTTCATGAATATCTCCAATTACTTGATCAATTAGATAATCTTTAATATGTCTCTAGGATTTTGATTGAGCATGATTATCAATACCCTTTTCATTTTAAAAGTCATCTGTTTGCAAATCATTTTGATTTAAAATGGTTAGATTTTTAGTTTTCTTTCTCAAATCATTTCTTCTTCATTAAAAGACTTTATCTGAGACTCAAGTTCATCAAACACAACATGAATGGACTCTTCAACAGTACATGTTCTTTTATTAAATACTCTATATCATTTACTTCTATTAGAATAGCCTAGAAATAAACCTTTATCAGACTTTGAATCAAATTTATCTAAGTTTTTTTTACCATTGTTGTGAATAAAGAACTTGTTTCCGAAGATGTATATATGAGCAAAGTTTGGCTTTCTCCCTTTGTCAAGTTCATATGCCTCTTTCCAAGTAACTTGTGAATATTTACTCAATTTGAGATACAACATGTAGTACTTATTGCATCCGCCCAGAACACATGTGACATTTCTTTTTCATTTATTATTGCCCTTGCATTTTTGTGAGGACTCTGTTCTTCCTTGCTACTACTTCATTCTGATGAGGCATTCTAGGTGCAGAGAAGTTGTGATCTATTCCCTCATTGTTGTAAAAGTCTTTAAAGAGTTGATTATCAAATTCTCCTCCATGGTCTGTCCTGATAGAGACAATAGAAATACCTTTCTCATTTTGGACCTTCTTAGCAAACATAATAAATTCCATAAACGTTTCATCTTTTGAGTAATAAATATAGTCCATGTAAATCTTGTAAAATCATCAACAATTACAAAGGCATATATAGATTTTCTCTAAAACTTTTTTCTCTTGCTAGACCTACCAAATCCATATAAAGTAATTGTAAAAATTTGGAAGTAGAAATCTCATACTTTGTTTTGAAAGAAGATTTAGTTTGTTTACCTTTTTGACATGCATCACAAATTATGCCATCTTTGAATTTAAGTTTAGGAAGACCAAAAACTAAATCTTTTCTAATCAGTTTGTCAAGTTGGTTCATATTTACATAAGCCAGACACTTATGACATAACCAACTCTCCTCTAATTTGCTAAGAAAACAAGTTTTAGAAGAATTTGAATTTAAATCAATAATATAATAGTTACTGTCCCTTTGAGCTCGGATCTTTGCTTTGATGGATTCTTTATTAAGCGGTAGATCCTTCTTGTTTACTATCAAGCATTCCTATAAATCAAAGATTACACAGTTGTGTTTGTCAATGCTTTGACTCACACTTAAGACGTTGTGGCATAACCCTTCAACGTAATATACATCATTGATTTAAACACCATAATATTTTCCTACTTCACTAATTCCAGCAATACGTCTAAATTGGTTTCCTCCGAAGGTTACTTTTCCTCCTTCTTTAGCTTCTAACATGGTGAACTTATCTTTGTCACCAGTCGTAAGTCTCGAGCATTCACTATCAATGTACCACTTGTTTGCCCATAATGCTTTGAGATATACCTAGAGTGATATGATCAAGTTTTAGGCACCCACACTTTCTTAGGTCCTTCGTGGTTAGTATGACTTACTCTTAGTATATGCATCCCTTTCAGAACCCATTTGTTCTTGCCAATAATGTTGCCCTTGATAAAATGATATGATGAAGTATAATGCCCTTTCCTATTGTAGTAATTGCATAAAGCAAATGGATTTGAAGTAAGCACAAAATTCTTAAAATATTTGAGGTATGCCTTACTGCCTTTTTTCTTTTTTCCTATGTTTCTATTCTGACTTGTATTATATCCAATTCCAGATTTATCATGAGTGACTCTTTGTGATTTTAAGATTGCTTTAATAGTTTCACTTCTTTCAGTAAATCTTTCTAATGTCTTTGTTAAATCACTTATTTTCTTACCTTTTTCTTCACATAATACACATGAAGAGATGATAGTACTTTCTAACTCTTTTACTTTCTTCTTATGACTAATCATTTCTTTAGCTACCTTGATGAATTTAATATGCAATGCATTATATTCAGATAATAACTCATCATAAGTAGGCTCAGAATCACTTAACTCATTGTTCGATTCTTCTTCCTTGGCCACCAAGCATAGATTTGCAACTTCATCATTGTCACTTTCTTCATCCAACAAGCTATAACCCCATATGGATGACATGTATGCTTTCTTTTTATGCTTCTTCTTGTCTTTATTTTTGAAGCATCTAGATTTGATATGTCCAGGCTTTCCACATTTATAGCATACTATCTGTTGCTCCTTATTTTCTTTCTTGCTTAATCTACCTTGGTAATTCTTGAAGTTCTTTTAGCCTCTTCTATAAAACTTCTTGAATTTTCTCACGATCATTCCCATATCATTATCATCAAGAACATCTTCATTTTCTAAAGAATCATCTTTCTTGATGACTTTGAGGGTGACTCCTCTTTTCTTGTTGTCATCAAACTCTTCTAGTTCTTTCTTGAATTTTAGCTTTCCTTCATACTCAGAAAGACTTCCAAATAGAGCAGCTATGGATCTCATTGATTCGCCTTTAGCTTCTTTGATAGCTATCACCTTTACTACCCATTCTTTCGTAAGAATGTTAAGGATCTTTCTTACAGAGGAATTTTGATCAAATGTTTTCCTTATTGCTGATAGCTAATTAACAAGATAAGTATACCTGAGTTAGAATTAAGAGATCCTTTCTCTAGTTTACATCCGAAACAAACCATACTCTGTGATTAAAGTATTAACTCTATTTTCTTTGATTCTATATGTACCTTCATGAGCAATCTCAAGAGCATCCCACATGTCTTTGGCTATGGGTAGTGTACAGATTCGAAAATCCACATGAGAGCACTTTGTATCATTAGAATAACTTTACTATTTAATGCTACTAACCTCTTGTCATCGTCATCAAATTCCTCTGGACTCTTTTCCACAACTCTAACTTCAATTTTCTTCTTTGAAATATAATCACTGTCTTGTATCACATTCAATATACCATATTTGTTAACCAACATAAACACTCTGAACTTAGCTTTCTAGAACAAAAAATGTTCTTTAGTGAAACCAGGAGGTCTAGTGATAGAAGCTTTGTCTGGAAGAATGTTCTCACCTATTGTTGCCATTTACTGGATCCTTCTCAAGTTGTTAGGCTCTTCAAATAAGTCCTCACTCTGATACCAAATGAAAAAGGAAAGCTTTACCTAAGAAGGAGGTGAATTGGGTGATGTGATAAATTTTTCGGTTGATTCGGTGATATGAAAATTACTTTAGATAGAGTAAAGTTGAGAAGATTAGCACACAGATAAATAGGCTAGTTCGGCTCAAAACCCAAGCCTATGTCCAGTCGTCAAAGATCAAGACCTACTAATATATTCACTATTCTTCCAAGATTCAGTAGGAACGCGGAATGCCATAACAATTGTTCTTGTATGGACTACGAGCAGAAATATTCTAATACTTAGAATTTTTTCTCCCCCTTACAATAAGTCTTATGTGCAGAAACAATCCTATCACCTTTCCCTCTTACTTACGTATACAGGTCTTATGAGCAGCAACATTCTCTCCTGCTTACATCCGTTTAAGTCTTACGAGTACCAACATTCTCTCCTGCTTGCATCTTGTAAGTCTTACGAGCAGAAAGTACTCCTAGGAATTCTCTCAACTGCTCCTCTCGTAAGAATATCTACCCTCTCAAGGTCCCTATACCTTGAGATCAAATGACAATATGATTTGTAATGTATACAAACTCTCTTGGAGTGAAAATGATAAGCACTGTAGTACAATATGAATACAGAGAAATATATGAAAAGAGAGACACTTGCGAAGTTTGTTGTAAGCTTTCGTATGATGTTCTTCTTTTTACTTGTCTCTAATCTTCTATATTTTATAGCTAGTTGTTTTTATCCATTGAATAATAGTGGTTGTGGAGTAAAGCATTTCATTATGAAGCGGCGTGCTTACGTTTGAAATCTCTGAACAAGATATCATGGTAAGTACGTTCTTAGTTGGTTGTAATGATTATGTTCGTTGTTCTTTGACTTCTCTGTGCATCTCTGATTCAAATATTCAATGTCATGTTTCACACTTGAAGTATATGTTAAAAGATGTTTTATAATAATAATAAGTGAAATCAGAATGAATATAAAATATTAAACCATGTTCAGATTGATCGTAGTATGTCTGTTGCATATTGGCTTCTAACAGAGCATTAATTGAGTGTACTGAGGCCTCACTCGAGTGCAACATAACATTTCCTCTTCTACTTTAGCTTTTGATTTGCACTTCTATACAAAAATACAAGAGTGTATTTCTCACTTGCGAGTGTTGTGGGTCCTCACTCAAGCGCATATGTATTTTATACTTTGGACATATGTCTCTGGATAACACTTGCAATATATTTTTCAAGAGTGTGATTTTGAACTTGCAGGTGATATGGGTCCCCACTCGAGTGACAATGCCTCACTCAATTGCACCATTATATTTCAGCTTCACACTTCGCTTCTGGACAGCACTCGCACCAAATTTTGCAAGAGTGAGATTTTGCACTTGAGAGTGTTGTGGGACCTCACCCGAGTACTGAGATGCCCACTTGAGTATACCAGTAATTCTTTGCTCTAGACAACCTTTTGCTCAGCACTTGAGTAAAAATTAGAAAAAGTGTGTTTTCTCACTCGTGAGTATTGCTCCATCACTCGAGTATCAAAGCTATTGCTCAAGTACACTTCTCACTTTCAGCTCTTCCTTGCTCTCGGGTAAACACTTTCTGTACCACACTTATAGGACTCAAGTGAACTTGAGGCTCTTACTCAAGTATAAAGTCTGTGCGTGAGTGTAATGACTATTTTTTGTCTCTGACTTTGCTCTCTGCCAAAAACTTCCAAGAATGTGCCTTCATGCTCGAGTGCAAACTGGTCATCACTCGAGTGTAATGCCTCTCATTCGAGCATGGTTGAAAAATGTCTAAACTGAATGGCTCTCTGTAAAATACTTTCAGGCCTACACTTCTTAGACTCGAGTACAAAAAGGATTCTCACTCGAATACGTGCTTCATCACTCAAGTGCATCAGTTAAAATCACAGCAACCATCAATGAACCTTATGAAAGGCATTTGATAATCAATTAAATCAATGTTTATACTTCAAAACATAAGTTTCTTACCAAAATAATCACCTTTTGTTATCATCAAAACTTGGATTCTAACATTACCAACACTGTGTAATATGTTCTATGTATCATGTGATCCATGTTAATGTGTTGAATGCTAATATGATATCTCCTATTATATGATTATTTATATTGCATGCTTTGTAATTTATATTTTATATGATTGAATGAGTGATACTACTGAGATTCTTTCAAATCTCATTCTTTCCATAAAATTTAATTATACAGCAAAGGCAGGAGGCTCAAAAGGCAAGGAGGTAAGTGCTAATAAGTGAAGAGCAGAGATGAAAGCCTTAGTTTCCCTGTTGGTTATCTTAGTATTGATATTATAACTTTGACTATTCCAATGGCTATAATACTTTATTACTTTGTATTTAGATGTAAAGACTTGAGTGTATCACTAATAGTAGTGCTCGATGTGTTGGATAAGTATGTGAATGTACAAAGCATGATACTGGTATCAGAACACTTGAGAATTTGAGGATCCCAGTGCATATGGTAGTGATATCATTACTGAAGTAGTGATATCAGTTCACTTGGTAACAGCATCAGTGCACAAATAGTGGTAACAAAACATATAATTACGGTATCAGAAACATTGAGAGAACACTATTTGATAATCAACATTCAAAATATAAGCAAAGAAACTACTCTGATACTGAATATAAATGAAATTAAGAACTGATGAATCACAACCAAGTTAGAAACCACTAAGCAATTACTTTGAAATGTTTGGAAATTTTAGAAAAACCTGATTAACCAAACGTATAATGGAAACCAGACTTAGTAGTTTGTATACATATTGTGTAAAACCTCATCAGAAAGCATTAAGAATAAGGAGGTCACAGCTGGCTTTATATAGTAGGTTGCCATTTTACTTGTTTCTTAGTTTGATGCCTCTGCGCTTCAAAGCTGAGTGCAATTCATTACTCAAAGTCTTTTTTTTTTTGGCCAAATTACTCAAAGTCTTAGATTCCCATAATTTGTCTATTTTATTGTCCATATTAGCAAAGTATAGTATGTCTTCCTTCTTTGCCTATGCCCCTATCTAATACAGGAATATCATGCTATACTAGCACTTCATATTGGAACTTGTCATTCCCTTTGACTATTTATTAGTACATGTTTTTTGTTGTCTATCTCTCGTTCACCTCCTCTGGTTTCCTATGGAAGAAATTGCAATAGCATCCAAATTTCTATTTTATCCTTATTCAGATCATGGTATATTTCTAATCTATTAGCTTTTGGTCTTTCGAACAAAAAATTGTAATTTTCATTTTAGTGATCATTTATATGCCTAGTAATTGGAATAATCATTTTTTAAAGGGCCTATTGAAAAGCCCGCAGAGGTACCTACTAGGACTACTATTGGCAATGGTTCTTTAGTTGATGGTGATTTAGCAATATCTTTTGTTAACTATTTATCTATTTGTTGCCTAATTTAGCTTCAGCCATTGAAGTTTGATGTTGGCGTACGCTAAAATCAATACATTTCTTAGTCAAACACAACTTAATGATTGCACATTGAATTTCATAATACTAAAATACTGAATGCAAAAAAGAACTTGGATCTTCTCAGTTATTTTCTTTATCATTATTTCTTACACAATTCAATTCAATTGAACTTGGTTTACAATTTTTAAATTTGGCTTTCAATGTTCTTAGATATGATTAGTTTTGATGATGTCAAATATAAATGTGAAATATTAAGAGAAAAAAGTTTGCATAATATATCAATCTTCTACATTGACTAACTACTATATTTAATGTTGCATAACTTGTAGATTAGCCAAGCAAAGAAAGAAGAAGATTGAAGGTAGCAAGAAAATAAAAGAAGATATCTTGATTAAGTTATGGAGAATTATTATCAAGAGGAAAATCAAGTAGAAAGATATTGAAGAAAGAAGAAATTGCAAGATCTAATGAGAATATTAAGATTCAAGCTCTTAGAAGTGATACTGGAGGTTTCTATGATGATACCAGAGGCTTCTATGATCAGATAATGGTTGGAATGGGTTAATACGAAGCTAAGATGACTTATATAGGAGTTATGGCACTTCTAGAGGAGTTTCACTCAAGTGTGAACTCAACACTCAAGTGCTAGAGGTGTTGCACTCGAGTGTAGGATGAACACACTCGAGTGTCGGGCTACTTTGTTCACTCTGTTTTTCATTCTGCCAGATAGAGGTCTGGTATTTTGGCCATATCACTCAAAGCACACTTCAGATTGCCCTAAAACCATATGAATATGAAAGAAGACTCACAACACGAACAATTTACACCAAGATCACTTTGAAAGAAGCTCAGATGAAGGAGATATGATCCGTGGAATATGACACTAAAATCACCGTCACTTTTCAGGACAGGTTCGGTATTTTTGACATAACTCACAAATGATACATCAGATAGAGACGAAACCAATGCCATATGAATACAAGGAGTTCTGGAAGTTGACTTTTGTGCAGTCTAGTGCAATAAACACTCTTTCGATCATAACTTGCAGAATACAAGGAGTTTGGAGCTAGTTCTTTTTGCATTTAAATGCATAGGACAAGAGCTTTCTTCTAATGCATCATTTTCCATATTTAGAATCAAATAAATAAATTAAGCTTGACATGGCCCCACATCACTCACGAGTGCAAAAACAAACTCTTGAAAAATGTCACGCGACTATTGTCCAGAAGCAGCTGAAGTGTGGAGAAATTTAGAAACACTCGAGCATTGAACAACACACTCGAATGAGGATCAAAATTGAACTTGAGTCATGCAAGTGTTGACATGAAAGTGTTAAACCGAGAAGAAACATGTACGTGAAAACAAGAAGTGCACTCGAGTGAGAGATGTTGCATCGAGTGATCTCCATAATTGTACTCGAGTCTTGCAACTGAAGAGCAGCAAGTGTTTGCCCGAGAGAAAGCCAGAACGTGAAAATATGAAATGCACTCGAGTGAGCCATACTGAACTCGAGTAAAGTCCTGACAGAACCAAAACATAGAAAGCTCAGACTCTCATAGCCATCAATCCAAACGTGGTTAAATGTTATACATTCATTATGTTTTCACTTGTAATTATTCCTAAACGTTAACTAACTTATATTTCAAGTGAGAAAAAGGAGATTAAACATTTTGATTGCATCTTTAAGAATGGAGGTTTAACACATATGGCAAATATCATCACTCAACGAAAAATCCGAATATGGTTACATGTTATTGAATCATTATGTTCTTACTTGTTATTGTTTCTAAATGTTAACTAACATATATTTCAAGTTTGAAACAGGATATTAAATATTCAGATTGAAGTTTCAAATAAGACAGTCAATTACGGTGAACTTCATCATTACACACCGAATGGAGGCTACCTACCACGACAAGCAACTAACACACCACGAAGGACTCTCGAATATTCAAATATCTTCATACCGCTCTACAATGTGACATACAGCTCATAATGAAAAACTGTCGGATATCCAAACGCTCGTATCCCGCTCCTCTATGGGATGCTCTAATCTGCAACAGACAGAAGCTAGTTGGTCAAATGCACTCAATGGTCAAATCTTACAATGAGACTCCAACAGACAAATACTTATAATGGTTATCTTCTACAACTCATTTATAAATATGGTAGCATTCAGAGAAGAGAAGATAATGATGAGAGCTCAACAACGCCAACATGTTTATATCATGAGTCATCCACTCCGACCCAACCACTCTATGTTCTTATCTATTTTCTATATCATGTATATTTGAGAGAGAGTTAGTTATATTGTACTTCAGTGATCATTTTATCCACTTTGTGAGAGAGTCTGTAAACATCTTCATCTGTATTTCTGAATTGATCTCAAGGTAGAGGGACCTCGAGAGGGTTGATTTCCTTACGGAGGAAGCTGTAGAGAGAATTGCCAGTAAGACATTCTGCTCATAAGACTTACAAGGTGCAAGCAGTAGAGAACGTTGATGCTTATAAGACTTATAAGGGTGTAAGAAAGAGAGAACATTGTTGCTTATAAGACTTGCACAAGTAAACAGGAGAGGAAGATCTTTGGGATTGCTCTGCTCGTAAGACTTGCCGTAAGGGGGAGTATTTTAGTGAGAGATTTGTAAAGGTTTCACAAGTACCTAGCTAAACTTGTGGGATTGTAAAGGCTTTTCTTATGCCCGAATTAAATAAGAAGATAGTAGATTTGAAAATCTCAGGAGGAGCCTGGGGACTGGACGTAGGTCATCACAGATTGGACTGAACCAGGATAAATCACAGTTTGCATATTCTCTTCCCTAAGCTCTTATATTTCCAACATATATTATTTAATCTAACTATTGATTTATAATTTATTACCTTCATACTTACCGCTTTCGTTAAGATGCGAAATGATTTCCAAAGTTCTTAAGTTTTTATCATACACCCAATTCACCCCCCCTCTTGGGTGATAGCCGGTTCTAACATTTGGTATCAGAGCCTGGGCTCTTGTTTTGGGTGTTTTATACTTTCATAAGGTTTTGATTATACAATCCCACCTCTTTTGAAAGATACTAATTTTTTGTTTTGGAAAGCTAGAATGACTAGTTTTATAAAAGCATATGATTTTGATATGTGGAATGTTTTTGCAAATGTTTTTTATTTCAAACCGAGGAAGGATTGGACTGAAAAAGAAAAAAAAATATTTTCCTTAAACATTAGAGCAGTGAGGATTCTCTATAGTGCTGTAATAGAAAATGATGTTGAGAAAATTAGATTTTTTTCTAATGCTAAACATATATGGGACACTCTTGATTCTATTTATACTTCTAACAATTGTGTTGAATTTGAAAGTGTTGACAGTTAATGTGAAACTACACGCTACGCATCTACTATGCATGAACAATTGGAAGTTGATGATGAAGATGGAGAAATCATAAAACACTTCCATACAGTCAACATGGATAAACAAGAAGAAGAGGATTCCTGAAAAAAAGCTCAGTATAGACAAACATGAAAAATCACTCTCCGTAGCTCAAGATGAACTTAAGGTAAAAAGTTCCAATTCTTGAGATTTTCGTAAAACTAAATTTTCAGAATCAACATAAGATAGTTTTTCAACCAATTGTTGATTATATCAAGAAAAGCAAAAATGTTTTCAAATATGCTGGAAAGTCTGTTGGGAAGAAAGAATGTTCAAATAAAATCCATTCAATTTTTTACTCTCATGATCGACATAATAACTGCATGATATCCCATAATTATTATGGTAAATTCAGTCATATTTCTTACACATGCTATATTAGAAGAAATTCCCATATGAGAAATAAGTATATTTAGGTACCGAAGAGACATGTAAGGATTAATACTAACAAACAAGGACCCAAGTATATGTGGGTACCAAAAGATCCATCTAGTACTTTATGTCTTCAGATTGATTATAAATAGAATGGACATAAGGGTACAGAGAAGATGAAGAAGAAGCCAAGAGTTTCTCATGTGCCAATAAAGAGGTTCATATCGTTTATATCAAAAAGGAGAACTCTTAGGGCACCCAATACTGGAGATACAGAGTATAACCAGAGAAAGAAGCAATGGATAAAAGGAGTATGTTCTACCTTAATGAAGAGCTACCATAATATACCATTTAGCTATCTTGAGGAGAACAAGAAGAGGAGGATTTCTCATATACAAAGGAAAATAATCTAAAAGTCTACATCATATGAGAGACTTTTGCATAATCCTAAAGACAAACATGCAAAATCAATTCATTTATTTTTTGCACATTAGTTTTTTTCCCTAATAGTTTTGGACTTTAGAATGTATATTATGTTACTTCGTTATGAGTTGCCATGAGTTCTTGAGCAGAAGGTATGACAAAATCATAAATAATAATCCAGGCAAGAGATATTTGCCTATAGAATATTGATGTTGCAATCATTTTATACCCAAAAAAAAATTCCTGCCCTTGTATATTCTACCCTAGACTCTAGCATGATTATATTACAACTATGCTGCTTCCTTCCTTCTATTTTCTAAAATTGTTGAGTTTTGTAGCACTGCTATCATATTTTGTTGTCCTTAAAGAACTGGAATTATAGGGAGGAGCTATATTTGTGTCTATCTCAGGGCCTTTAATGTGTTTTAAACTTTTATATGAGACAATGACTTCTATTGTTTTTTGTAGTAATGAATCATTAATCTCAAGGAGTCATACTCATTTGTGTGTATTCTTATTTTTCTGGACAATTGAATATGGGCTTATATTTATGCAAGCAAACCCGAATTGATCAAGTTTAGTTGAACTCATTCTATTTAACTTATTCTATTTCCATAAATTCTTCTTGGTACTGATTCTTACACTTGTACTTCCATGGGGCAGCCTCCATTTCATATATTTAGGAAACATTTTGCAAGTAGTAGCACTTCTAAGGTAGTTCCTCAATATAAGTCTCAGAATTAGCAGCAAGTAGTTGAAATAAAGGCCTGTTTGTGAAGATCAATATGGATGGAGTTCCCATAGGCATGTTTTCAATAGAGATTATATTTTCTTTGAGCTTTTTTAAAGTTTTATTACAAACTTGCAATACTATTTCCCATTTTAACTTGTTTATCAGTAACTTTATGTATAGTAAAAAGTATGGAATGAGATGCTAGACTTGTTTTTATTACATGATATTTAATTGTGCACATCAAGAATAAAGAGATTGGTTAGTTGTTATGAGTTTGTTTTGTGTAATTTTTTTATTAAAAAAGGACGCATTTATGGCGTTCATTTGCAAGGAATAAATTTATATAAGCTTTTTTTTTTGAATTGGAGTTGTTCTAATCCAAAAAAACCACTATTTTTTAAAAACAAAAAAGAACTTATAGAGTCCATTTTTTCAAAAATGAATGTCGTAAATGTGCCACTTACAGAGTCCATTTTGCAAAAAATAGACTCCATAAGTGGCAAACTTATGGTGTCTATTTTTTCTAAAAATGAATGCCATAAGTACCTTTACGGTTCCGTTTTTAAATAGATGTCATTTCCAAACTTTCTACATCCCTCGCATTTGCATCCCCTTGAAAACGAACATCAAAAGGGTCTAAAAACTAATGTTAAAAGTGTTATTTGTAGTAGTAGTTGTGCCACACTATTTGGACTCTATTTCTCTAGTAGTCAAAACAAGTTTAATAGTTTGCATGGGTTACATGGAGAACGACTCATGGAGCTTTATAGGTTTTACTCGAATCTGAACATGAATCCATTGGGTATGTTTACTCCCTCTCAATTATACAACATTGGTCTCAGAGCAATGGTGTTCTTGAGGTTGTCATAATGTGCAGTGAGCTTAAGCATGTTTGTGTCTCATCAATTTTTTTCCTCTGTGCATATGCTATTTTGTATAATCCTAATCATAATTGTATGATATATGTCTGTGGCTTTCTGGAATGTGCCTTTCTATTATGAATATGCCTCTATCAGTTACTTTCTTAAACTCCTTAAAGCCTGGAAAAGTTCATAAAATTAAAACAATAATAGTCTAGATTGTGCTTCTAGATGTTCACACTACTGGCCATGAAACTAGGTTTTAGGTCTTTAAGAATAAAACCTTATGTGTGAACAAAGGGCACCAATATGTAGAGCTCTTCAAGATGAATCTAATGACACCAAGAACGTGTCAAACAAAGCTCAGATGAGAAAGATATGGCCATTCGAAGTACGAGTGACGATGGGTCCGTCGTCAAGTTTAAACCGGTCCACGTCCATTCGGGTCAATCACCCGACCCAGTCAACATTTAAAAAAATCCCAACAATTCTAGAGGTGCCACATGGCATGTGGGGCAGTGGGAGTCCTTAGCCACCATATGGCAAGCACTATCTGTAATACCTTACTCTAGGGAGACCTAATATAAGTGTTTTATTGATCTTGACCTATTCAATACCTTAAAACCCTGAAACTTTTTAAATCTTTTAAATAATTCATATAACTTCTCTAGATCACCAAGAATGGGATTTTATTTAAACTTCAAATCAAACTAAGTAGTTCAACCTTCTTATAAATACCTCTCTGGAAACTTATATTAATTAAACAAGACCTGGGTTAAGCTATGAATCCCAAAAGCAAAAATCACCCATTATACATCTAACTACCAGTTAATTCAAAACTTGAATAAATAACTCTAGCATGAAAACACCTCAAGGCATTTCACATACAATTGCCCTAGTTTCTAAATAAGATTATATTTACCAACTAATAATTATTGCTACTATTAATCTTATAAGCATACTTTCTTACTATTACTGTCGATAGTACTTACTATAGGCCATCACAATCTTATCTCTCCACCTAATGGAGGTGTTTTACATGTATACATACATAAGTAAGTTTATTACCAAAATAGAAGTCTAACTAAAACTTCAAGATATAAACATAATTCAAGTACAAAACATTAGCTTCCCATCTTCCTTCTCCTTTAGGCTTCACCAACAACTACACCCTTGCCCTTAGAGGTACTTGACCATACTCTATATAATGGAAGAAAGGGGTGAGATTCAAGGAAATCTTAGTAGCAACTACTTTTCATCATGTAAATCATACAAGGTTAATAACTATGCATGTAAAGAGAAGCCATAGAGGACAAGACCTTGTGAGTAACTAAGTTGAACAACTAATTAGTGCACATATATCTTACTGATAACTGAACTGAATAACTAACTAGTGCACAATCTCTTGCAGATAGATAAACTGTATAAATAATTGGTGCTCATTCTTTTTACAAGTAGATGAAATGAATAAATAACAGTGCACAAATTAGGTACATAATTGCTTAACCGATTTATCTGCTGCATATGTCCCTAGCACATATCTATGCAAGGATAGTTTATATGTTCTCTTGCTTAACTATAGCAAAATGGCACCAATAAACATGTAAAAACCAATGCACAATAACATGAGAGGAAAAGAGTTACTACATGTTGCTCTTTCTTCCGTATTACCTTCTCCTTGTTTCTTTCTTTGATAATTTCTTGGTGGGCTTCGGTAAATGTCAAAACCTATCATTTAGGCATAGGTATAAAGGTAGGTTAACACTTGTTCTATCTATAATTTATAACTTGACTGTTGGTTCTTAAATCCTAGTTTTAAACAAAGTCTACTCGTATTTAGAAGTGGTTGTTGATCTTACAAAACATGTATTCATATTTTGTTTATGGACATTTGGAATGTCCTACCACTCTTTAATTTCCATAACTTAAGACTTATACACATACACACACAATTATACATATACATATACATATACATATACATATACATATATATGTGTGTGTGTTCTCTACAAAGCCCCAATTCACATTTATTAACATTCTACTTATTCTAACATATTTAACCTCATTCTAACCATCAAAAATAGTTGTTAAGCGTTTAGAGACCATAAGCAGCAATTTAAATAAAGTCCAACACCCAAAGACTCAATCTTTTAAATATTCCTATGCATGCTTTAACACTTGAGTCACTAGCTTGTCATTTAGGAACCTCAAAAGCAATAATCATCAGTTTTAACCTTTAAAGATTTTCCAAACACAACAACACAAGGTAATCTCAAAAAAATATTTCAATTTTCAATGATTATCACAACAACCAAAAATTTCAGTTTAATGCTTTACCAACACAACACATGCATACATGTATATACAATAGACTTGAGCCATGTTCATAATTTTTGGCATATTGGAGACTGAATCATGATATTTTGTAATCACATAAGTGCTTCTATCGTTAAATTAATTCTTGGACAACCTCTTCAAATAGATCTGAAACTATTAGAAGCAATGTTAAATTATCATTTAGCATCCTTAATCATGCCTCAATACTTTAGGACCCTTGTTTAGTATTTAGAACCACTCAAGACAACAACTTGTGACTAATATTAGACTTCTACAGTTCATAACCTAAAGCTGTTTAACACAAACCATCCTATGCACACTTATTATTAATCACATTACACTAGTACTCCTTCACTCTTCTTGCAAAAGCACTACACTCCCACGATCCCATTCAATCTCTCACATAATCATACTATTCCTTTTAAGAATTTGCCACTACACACACTAACATATAGCTTAGGGTTCAGTCATCTTACATCAATCTAGAAGCCTCATCAAACATATATTCCCAAAGTTTGAACAACATCAATCAAATACTTATCTTTTTCATCTAATCAATATCTAAACCAGTATATAGCATTTAAAATGGTCAAACAGATCTGGAGAATATTTCCTTAAAAAAGTACTCATCAAAGTAATTCCTATATAATACACTTTCATTAGTTTTTGGACAATATTGCTTTCTAAAAATTGGTCAGAGTCCCTTAATATCTTGAAAGTTTGCTAGCTTTATAAACATCAATTATTCCATATTTAGACATCCTTGAACAGTAAATGTTTTCATTTCTAAGGCATTATACACACTAACACAGCCCCTTTTTAAAAGTCTGGAATTATCAAGCTTTAAAAACCATTCCTTAAGCCTCATATTGAGATTGCACAACATATTCCAATAGCATCAAGCACCCATAAACTATTTCATATTCCTTAAAGGCACATACACCACAATTTGCCATTATTTTCTAATTAAAGACAAACTTAAATCATCTTCAAATAAACTCATAGATCTTCTTAGGGACCTTCACTAACCAAATAGGGAAGGGGAAAATTCACATAATTTGGGTTCATTCTTTAAACTTGCTTTATAAATTATACAATTGCTAATCTTAAATAATGTAACATTATGCTATCACAAGAACAACATTATTGCCTCTACAACTCAAACTGAAACTCAACATGTTGCTCACAAAACATACTTAATCACACCTTAATCATAAATACTCTCATTTAGCATCCAATGACACAAATATCCATTTTTTCATGAAAACTTATGCCAATCTTCGCGATTGATTGAAACCCCCCCCCACATTTCAATATGAACAATCTAGTAGAAAATAATACCATATAATCACATATTAAGCATCCACACAGCCATATACCTCTGATTCAATATGTTATTAAGCAATTTTTTAGCCTTGATTTCTAAAGAAACGTGAAGCGACATAACCTAAACAACAAGCCATAGTTTGGAAATTACCAAACAGTGCAACCAGACCACATACAATACTAAATATTAAGACTATAGACTTAAATCTACTCTTAGACACTATTACTGTAATACCCCGAATTTTGATACTCGAGGCTAGAGAATAAGCCTGAGATTAGTGGATTGTTAAGCCCCGGTTTAGCAAGATCCCAAATTGTGATTAGGGGTTAATGACTACAAAAGTGGACGTGGTTAGTGATTAATGAACCCTTTTAGAGAATATAAAGTGGATTGTAGTCGCTTGTGTTATGAGCAACGCCAAAACCCTGTATTTGAGTTCAATTGTGGATTAACATCCAAATTAACTTAGAATAGAGGGAATAATTGAATGGGGTATTGTGATGGAAATGGTGTCATGTTGTGGTATTTAATCATTGGAATTGATTTAAATTGGATTGGACACATTGGTTGCAAAACTAGAAATGTTGTCCAGTGTGAATTCTGTCTGGGCAGTCTTCTCGTGTGGACGTTTTTAATAGGCAAATGATGTCAGAAAATTATAAAAATTTCCAGTCTTAAAGTTAACATCCAAAGCTTCAAAATGGACATATAATTTGTGCCATTTCATGTTGGGAACTAGGAGATATGACTGTCCAAAGTTTGAGGTCGAAAATGGACTCTGTTTTGGGGCAGTGATGACATTTGTGTAATTCTGGAATTTTGTGGTGATTTCTAGTATTGGTAAATATTTTTCATATAAAGAGGACTTAAATACCTTTCATTTGGCTTTGGAATCACCTCATTTCGATGTTTCTATAATTAGTTATGATTTTTCAAAGTTTGGGCAGAAAATCTGCCAGAAAATCCGAAAATGGTAATTATGACATCATCTCAATAAAAGATGACATCATCATAAGATATGTTATTAAACGGTTTTTTCCCTTCTTCCTCCTCATTTCTGATGCTGAGAACAGCTGAAATAGAGAGAGAGCATATGGGATCTTTAGAGAGAGAAAGAGGAAGAAATCTCGTAAGGTAAGCCGATTTCTCCGACGATCTAGCTCTTAACGCGTATAACTCCGATCCTAAGCTACTCCTTTATGTTCTTTAAGGTTTGGAAGCTCCTCTTTTGGTGCTTTGAAGTTAGGGTTTTCAGCCACAAGAAGGAAAAGCTAGTGGGAGCTTGAGGTAACTTCCAAACTCTTGTGTATTGACTATTCTGGCTGCTGTGGACAATTTAATCGGTGAAATTTCGCCGGATTGTCATTGGTTTCAAAAATGGAAAATGGGTGTGTGGGGCTGTTATGCTGCCCAAATTGATACTAAATGGTAGTTCTAACCTAATGGAATAGTCAATAAAGTGGTTAGGAGTAGAAAAGAATGCGTTTACGGAGCCGAAATCGCAAAACCCCGATTTTTCCCGGAAAACCCATATATTTCGGTCTGGGCTATAAATGGGTCTTAGAATTGGATTTTCAATGATTTGATTATTCCATTGAGTTCAGGATCGAAAATTAGGTGGGGTTACAGTTGGTCACTTTTTCGGAAAAGGCCAAGAAAGCATAATTACATAAACGCCCCTAAAACCCTAAAAATAGGGCTGCCAAGGGCAATTTCGTAATTTGACATTGAATTTGATAATTCCGAGTCGGGAAATGGATTCCTTGGGCAAAAATATGTAAGAATAGCCCACGTCAAAGTTTCAAAAAAAGTACAGCAGGACCGGGTACGGCGGGGCCGGGCCGGGTCCCCGGGGGTATTTTAGTAATTTTTCCATATAACTTCATATAACCCCCAGAAACACTATGGAAGTGTCTAAATAGTACATTTGACATTGTAGGATCAAATGTGAAGCCCCGAGTTGCTGGCACGCAAATCGAGGAGAAAAGACTGGAGATAGGGGACTTACCTTACTTGCATGTATTCGATATCTTTGCTTGTGTAGTGATGTATGTGATTGCTTTACTTGATTGTGTAGAGCATATTTGAATAAATGAAGCTCTGTTTCTGTTTTCGCTGTGGCCATAGTCTTGTTGTATGAAACATTGAGCATGCAGAATTATCATTATGGGGTATGCATCTAGATAAAGCTAACATGTCATACACATAGCATCTATCATGCATGCATTATGGTATCTGTTTCCTACTGAGATTCTCTCGAATCTCACTCTCCCCTACCAACAATTTAGACAGGGCAAGTGGCTCGTGGAGGGAGCGGCTAGGACTCTTTCGAGATAAGATTGTGTAATCCCCATTTGAAGAATTGTAATAGGCAATTGTACCCTGTGTATCTTTAGCGAAGGTATGTACCCGGGATTGCCGGGATGATTAAGTTGTGCACTCTGATATTTATATGAATGTGATTTATCTTCGCGTAGTAATTGTATTCGAAATGTGAATATGAGACCATGTTTATAAATGATTTCAAAAAGTATTCGCGAAAACCCCGTCATGTGATGGGTTAGTAAATGTTATTTGATTATTATTGGTCTCTATTTCATTTTAATCGCGTATTTCAGATATAATTACGGAGGGGGTTACAATTACAACCTTTAATCATTGATTCTCTTCCCCAAGCTTCAATTTTAATCACTCCTCTTACTCCCTCAAACTACAAAAATCAGAAAATAAAGGGTGGGAAGAGATCTGGAAGACTCACGTCACTTAGATTCTAGTATTGTACACAACGATTAGTTGTTCCTCTTCTTCTTCCCCTTCTATCAGTGATCGTCTCTTGTCCATATCTCTCGCTTTATATCTTGTTCCTCTAGTAAAAAATGAGAGAGTGAGAGAGAGATATATCGATTAGATAGAGAAGAGGCAAGGGTGATGAAGAAAATGACTATTATGCACTTCAGTAACCTTTTGTCTTCAATTCAGTCCTTTTCTTAATATACTGAAAGACTAAATAATTTCTAGAAAATTTTCCTTATCACATTATAAAGGATTTCTTCCTTAATTAGCTTCTTTAAACCATAAAGCAATTTTTCTTAAAGTTTCATGCCAAACGATAATCTTTAACTATTTTTCTTGATTTTCCAAGAAAAATGGGCCTTTAATTTTTGAAGATAGCTTTAACATTGTTTAGATCACTTTATGGGAAATTAAATCTCTCCATAATATTCTACATCCCCAAATCATCTCTAGACCTTTAACCAATTTTTTAGATGATTATATTACTTAAAATCTTGCCCAAAATCAGGATTTTGGTCAATGATATTTTTTGGCAATTCAACTTAAACATTCTCTAACAATTTTCCTTCATTATGCTTTATTTAATTCTTCAAAATCTAGGATGTACCGATTCTTCCCCCCTAAAATAAATTTTGTCCTCCAAATTTAGAAAAATACCTTGAGGCATAAACTCTGGATAATGTTTCTTCATGTCTTCCCCTAATTCCTAGGTTGCCTCTCTGAGAGATTACCTTTTCTAGACCACCTCACAAATGGTATACTTTTATGTCTAAGATGTCTTTCCTGCTGATCAATGATCCGTTCTATCTCTACTTCATAGGTAAGACATATTGTACATCTATGTCTTCATGTTCAATGACATGCTTAGGGTCTGGCTGGTACTTCTTGAGTTGTGATGCATGGAAGACATTATGAAGTTTACTTAAATTTGGGAGCAAGCCTATTTGATATGCTATTGGTCCAACTTTTATTAGAATTTCAAAGGGACCAAGGTACATAGGGCTCAACATCATTGTTTTCATTGACCACCTAATACCTATTATTGATGAGATTTTTAGAAATACATGATCTCCAACCTTGAATTCTAGTGGCCTTCTTTTATCAATATAACTTTTCTATCTGCTTTGTGCCGCTAACAGTCTTTTCCTTATGACTTTGATCAATTATGAGGTTTGATTAACCAAATCTAGGCCAAGCAAATTTCTTTCAGTCGCTCAATCCAACAAAGAGGAGATCTACATTTCCTTCAATGCAGTACTTCAAATGATGCCATCTGAATACTTACATGGTATTAATTATTATAAGCAAAATCTATGAGTGGTAAGAAGTAAAGTGTCTGGTTAGTTCTTCCTATTTGATCATCAGTCTGAGGAGTGATACAATACTATTTGGCACACCATGGAGTCTAACTATCTCTTTTTTGTATACTTTTGCCAATGTTTATAGAGTATAGTTAGCCTTGATTGCTATAAAATGCGCTGACTTGGGTGGTCGATCAACAATTACTCATATCGCATTATATCCTATGGCTGCTATAAGCAAACTAATAATAAAGTTCATTGCTACACTTTCTTGTTCCATTTAGTAATTTTGATTCGTTGCAATAGTCCTAGGGGTTTCTTATGATCAACTTTGACTTTCTGACATTTCTGTTTGACTATCAGTCTGAGAAGTGATAAAATACTATTTGGCACACCATGGAGTCTAACTATCTCTTTTTTGTATACTTTTGCCAATGTTTATAGAGTATAGTTAGCCTTGATTGCTATAAAATGCGCTGACTTGGGTGGTCGGTCAACAATTACCTATATCGCATTATATCCTATGGTTGTTATAAGCAAACTAATAATAAAGTTCATTGCTACACTTTCTTGTTTCCATTTAGTAATTTTGATTCGTTGCAATAGTCATAGGGGTTTCTTATGATCAACTTTGACTTTATGACATTTCTGACATTTGTGCCATCATTCTTCATTCTTAGCTACTAGAAAAAATATTTAAAGTCATGATATATCATGTTCATACCTGGATGAAGGTTATATTTATTTTATGTGCTTCATATAATCAAACCATCAGGAGATAAATTATAGTCATGCTTCCTCTCATTCCTATTCTAGCCTTAAACAATCTAACCAAATAATATTGTTTTTGTGCGTCTTTAATTCCATCCTTTATATCACTTTCAACTTGAGTAGTACCAAAACCTCCCAATGTCGTATGGTTCAATAGGCTCCAATCCAAAAAATCCTTCAATAGCTCTTGTTATTTGATCATTAAGACTACCACCTGTACTATTTTTCTCTCAAACCATCTGCTACTACATTTGCTTTGCCTACATGATATTTAATTTCAAGATCATAATCTTTCAAAAACTACATCTATCTCCTCTACCTCATATTCACCTTATTCTAATCTTGCTAGTACTTGAGGCTTTTGTGGTCACAATATAGCTTTATGGTTGCTCCATAAAGATAGTATCTCCATATCTTTAGTGTATATACTATTACTGCTAGCTCTAGATTATGTTTAGAATAGATATCTTTATGAGGTTTTAACTATCTAGAAGTGTATGCTGCCACTCTGCCCTACTACACCATGACACACCACAATCCATGCTTACTGGTATCACATAGACCATGTAGGTCTGCTTAGGATCATAAATGATTAGAATTGGAATAGATGTGAGCCTTTTCTTTAACTCTTAGAAACTGGCCTCACATTTCTCATCCTATATGAATGGCTGGTTCTTTCTGGTGAGCTTAGTCAGTCACAAGGCAAATTGAGAAAAGTTCTGAATAAATATTCGATAATAGCCTGTTAAGCCCAAAAAGCTTCTGATCTCTGTAACTGTCTCAGGCCTTTTTCATTTCAGCCTTACTTCAACTTTACTAGGATCTGCTATAACCTCGTCTTGTAAGATAACATGGCCAAGGAATTTGACTTCGATATGCTAAAACTCATATTTGCTAAACTTCGCATATAACTGCTTCTCTTTCAAAATTTCTAGGACTATTTTTAGATACTTTTTATGCTCCTTTCTACTTTTAGAGTATATTAAGATGTCATCAATAAAGACCACCACAAGTTGATCTAAATACTATTGAAAGATTGGATTAAAGTAATCTATGAATATTGTAGGTGCATTGGCCAGTCTGAATGGCATCACTAAAAGCTTGTAATGACCATATCAGGTTCTAAAAGCAGTCTTCAGTATGTCTTTTACTTTTATTCGCAATTGATGATATCCCTGTCTTAGATCATTCTTTGAGAAAATGCAGGAGCCTACTAACAGATCTAGCAAATCATCAATCCTTGGGAGTGAGTACTTGTTCTTGACAGTTACCTTATTTAGTTCTCTATAATCAATGCATAATCTATGGCTTCCATCCTTCTTCTTTATAAACAACACTAGAGTAGCCCATCCGAGACACTAGGCCATAAGAACCCTTTTTCTAATAGCTCCTCTATTTGTTTCTTTAATTCATCCATTTCATTTGGAGACATTCTATAAGGGACTTTAGAGATTAGTCTTGCTCTAGGTATTACATCAATTGTAAATTCTACTTCCCTTTCTAAAGGTAACCCGCATATATCTTCAGGAAACCTCAGGAAATTCTTTAACAATTGGTACATCTTCTATTTTAACTCAGCTTTTGCTTGCAACAAGTATAATACCATATATCCTTGACACCCTTTTTGTAAGCACTTCTATGCTTGTGCTACTGAAATAAAATTTAAACTAACCCCCTTGATTTTGTAGACTTTTATGAGATGGGAACTACTAACTTATTGTTTTCACAATCAAAGAACATATGGTTAGCTGATAGCTAATTAAGGCCTATGATATCATCTATACTATGAAATGGTATATATATGAGATCAATAACAGTGTCTGTCTGTTCATACTGAAAACACGTTACACCCATTAGTATAGATACAAACAAATCATAAGGTAATTTACCAATCTTTAACCCTAGCCAACTAGCACATTCATATGAAATGAAAGAATAACTAGCACCAAAGTCAAACAATACTTGTATTAGATGTCTATTGAGTTTGATTCTACCTTGAATCAAATTAAGGGATCTGTGAGCTTCTTCATGTGTCATAGCAAAGACTCTACATTGATTTTTTGGCCTTGAATTTTCTGTTATTTGCCCGCACTCCTTGGCATAATAGCCTGGTCTTCCATACTTGAATCAAACATTCTTCCTAACTAAACATGGCTTATACCCATAATTTCTACCACATTGAGGGCACTCACTTGCTTTAGCAATTCTTTCGAACTTTCACCCTCCTTGATGGTTAACTCTTTTATTATTATTTCTATTATAAGGCCTTTGATTCTTTCTCTTCCTAGAAGTTCCTTTAGAGGCAACTATCTCTGGCTTATTGCGACTATTAATCCAATTTTAATATTACAAGTTGTTTTCTATTATTCGACAACCTTCTACAGCATCCTTAAACTTGGTTAACTGTTTTGGAGCTATCTTTACATTTAACATAGGCTTTAGTCCTCAAATCATCTTTGCAGTACTCCATTGCTCATTATCCTGAAGTTTGAAGTTAGTGGACTATCGTGACAGCCTGACAAACCTTACCAAATAATCATCGAATGAATCATTCTTAACTTGCTAAATACTAAGGAACTCTACTTCTTTTTCATCTTGAACAAACTAAGGAAAATACTTCTGATTACATTTCTCTTGGAACAATTCCCAAGTAATTGGAATGTTCCTAGCTAGAATTATCAGCTTCTCCTTCTAATTTATAGATTGTCATATGTACTTTATTCTCTGAAAAGCATTGCATTACATGAAAGATCTTTTTTAGTCTTATAATCTAGTCTTCTGTGCTTGCACATCAAACTTCCCCACAGACAATGGCAGTTGATGTTTGTAGAACTTTATGATCCAGTACTGTAGGTTCTCTTGCTCCACTGTTGGCCCAATCGGTACTTGTTTTTGGACTCACTGTGGCTGTGGCTAGGGCACGGGTTGAGGTTGATTACCTCTAGTAGGAATTGCCCCTTCAGTTTGTTCCCTTTCATCTCTTTCTATGTCTTATATGCCCTATGTTTCTCTAATCAAACAAGACCCGTATTGAGCTATGAACCCTAAAAGTAATAGTCACCCATTCTAATCTAACTACCTATTAATTCAAAACTTGAACAAATAACTCTAGCATGTAAACACCTTAGGGCATTTCATATACAATTGCCGTGATGTCTAAATACGATCATATTTACCAACTAATAATTACTATGCTACTATCAATCTTACAAGTATACTTTCTTACCATTACTATTGATAGCACTTACTATAAGCTATCACAATCTTATCTCTCCTTCTTTTGGATGTATTTTACATGTATACATACATAAGTAAGTTTATTACCAAAATAGAAGTATAACTAAAACTTCAAGTTATAAACTTAATTCAAGTACAAAACATTAGCTTCCTAACTTCCTTCTCCTTTAGGTTTCACTAACTGCTACACCCTTACCCTTAGAGGTACTTGCCCTTACTGTATATCATCGAAGAAAGGGGGTGAGATTTAGGGAAATCTCAGTAGCAACTACTTTTTATTATGTAAATAATACAAGGTTAATAACTATGCATGTAAAAACAAGCTTAGGGAATAAGACCTTGTGAATAACTGAGCTGAAAAGCTAACTAGTGCACATATTGTAGGATCGGTAAGCACAGCGGAAGAATTTAAAAAGTTTCACCGATCCTAATCGAGGATCTATCAACGGCTTTTAAACCAAGTTGGAAGGATTCATACCTTTTTGATGATTTAGAGTTTTCACGATCTCTAGGAGCCAACACGTCAGGTCCGCTCCCTCTATCGGTATCCACACGAATGCTCTCCAACCGAGACTGCGTGCTAGCGCCTCTAATGTCTCCAAGGGTTTAACTTGCGGCTCTCAATTCTGATGTACCCTGAGTCTATCAGCTCTACAAGTTTATAACCCATGAGGGTTATTTTCAAATTTCAAAATTAATCATCATTAATTTCGAAATTAATTAACAATTAATTATCTTGATGAGCTAATTAAATAAATTCAGTTTAAATTAAATCTGTCCAACAGTTTTAATTTAACCTATTTATTTAATCTAAATAAAGAGCCATTAGATTTAATTTATCTTCATAAATTAAATCTGAGATACTATATCTCTATCATGTTAGTTATTAAATTTAATATATCATAATAAATTAAATTTAAAACGAACACAATATAATAATATAATATATATATATATATAAGATATATATTTCGAAAATATATATATATCTATATAATATTATTAATGAATTTTATATTATATATATATAAATATAAAATTCATCCACCCTAAATCAAACATTATCTCGTGTTGGGCCATTCTTGAGTGCGACCCTGTAGGCCCATATGAAGTTGGCAGTGGGCCAATAACTACACTAACCCAAAAGTCGCAAGCGGCCTCTAGCAAGACATTACGACTACCCAATTCATATGAGGATCGTTATCACGATGCAACCTGTCATACAACCATGTCACGTCCCTTTTGTCACACGATATATCGATCAAGGATAAGGCATGGAAAATGTCATCCTCTTGTTCCTGACCATTACTTTCTCGATTCCTGAGTAGCCTGATAACAGAGACAGAAACTCCTTTCATCATAGTATGGCCATATATTTCTCAGACTCACTCATCGAAGGGCCCAGTAATATCTCTCCACTAATGTGAGGGACAAATTCCATCTTGATCATTTATATTCCTCTACATGAAAAACCACCAAGCCCGATCGTAGCCTTTATCATCACCCGGTCAAAAGTGACTTTTGACTAGTTCAAAGCTTGGCAACTCTCATGTAGGAATCCATGATGACCTCAGGTCTAAGGGCATTGTGACGTGGTTATACATGAGAAAAGCTTATGACTTGATCCATGTAGCTTTCTCATAGTGGGTCTGTCCAGCACCTTGTACTCTTATAAGTGCCTAAGACTTTGATTCGTATCTCCATATCTTATCAAAGTCATACTGGTCTTGTTTCATCTCTGCTCCCGCATAGATGATCGACCAGAGACATTTTAGGACAATCTTTATGAATTATCCAAGGATACAATTATCACAGTTAACATGCAAATAATATGATAACAGAATGGAGAAATTTCATTAAAATAATAATGTTTAAAGTACAATGATTAGCCCTTAGGGCACAATTTCCAACATCCTCCCACTTGCCCTAGGTGCAATCATTAATTTGCCTAATTCCCATTGCCCTAACATGATGCTCATGCTTTGTCTGTGCAAGTGGCTTAGTAAGAGGATCAGCAACATTATCTTCTCCTGCTACTTTGCATATCTTTATATCACCTCTATCATTGATTTCTCTAATAAGATGAAATCGCCTGAGTATGTGTTTGGTCCTTTGATATGACCTAGGCTCCTTGGCCTGTGCAATTGCACCGCTATTGTCACAGAACAAATCTATTGGATTTGAGATGGTAGGCACCACCCCTAGTTCAGTAATGAACTTTCTGATCCAAACGGCTTCTTTAGCTGCATCTGATGCTGCTATATACTCAGCTTCTGTTGCAGAATCTGCTATAGTGCTTTGCTTGGAGCTCTTCCAGCTTACTGCTCCACCATTCAGGAGGAATACATATCCAGATTGCGATTTAAGGTCGTCTTGGTCAGTTTGGAAACTTGCATCAGTGTAACCGGTTACACAAAGCTCATCATCCAATCCACCATAGACCAAAAATAAGTCCTTAGTCCTTCTTAAGTACTTTAGGATATTCTTAACGGCAGTCCAATGACCCTCACCAGGATCTTGTTGGTATCTGCTGGTCATACTTAAGGCAAACGAGACATCCGGTCGAGTACATAACATGGCATACAAGATGGATCCAATGGCCGAGGCATATGGAACCTTACTCATGCGATCTCGCTGATCAGGTGTACTAGGACACAGATCCTTGCTAAGATGGATGCTATGAGACATAGGCATGTAACCCCTTTTTGAATCATGCATATTGAACCTATGCAGTATCTTATCTATGCATGTGCTCTGACTTTGGCTTATTAGTCTTTTGGATCTATCCCTATAGATCCTAATCCCTAGGATATAGGTGGCTTCACCTAAGTCTTTCATTGAAAAGGACTTTCCTAACCAAGACTTGACACTCTACAAGGTAGTAATATCATTCCCAATGAGTAGGATGTCATCTACATAAAGCACTAGAAATACAACTATGCTCCCACTAACCTTCTTGTAAACACAAGGTTCATCGATGTTTTGAATGAATCCAAACTCTTTGACTACTTCATCTAAACGATGATTCCAGCTCCGAGATGCTTGCTTCAATCCATAAATGGATCTTTGAAGCTTGCAAATTTTACCAGAGTCCTCTGGACGCACAAAACCTTCAGGTTGTGTCATGTACACATCCTCAAGCAGCTTTCCATTAAGGAAGGCTGTTTTGACATCCATCTGCCATATTTCATAGTCATAATATACTACAATGGCAAGAAGGATTCTGATTGATTTGGCCATTGCAACTGGGGAAAAGGTTTCATCATAGTCTACACCATGAGTTTGAGTGAATCCTTTTGAAACCAGTCGTGCCTGAAAGACATTTACATTGCCATCCATGTCAGTTTTCTCCTTGAAAACCCATTTGCACCCAATGGTTTTTACACCTTCAGGTGGATCGACTAAGGTCCATACCTAAATGTCGTACATGGATTGCATTTCAGACTTCATGGCATTTAGCCATTTTTCAGAGTTTGGTCCCACTGTGGCTTCTCGATAGGTGGTGGGCTCATTTTGCACAATGAGCAACACATCACGGCCTTCAGTGATCAGAAATCCATATCTCTGAGGCTGATGCCGTGTCCTATCAGATCTTCATGGACCTTGTGTTACTTGAGAAGGCTCAGCAACTTGTTGTGAGTCTTCTCTAATTTCCATCTGTGGTTCTGTACCATCTTGTCGATCTCGAATTTCTTCAAGATGTACGTCACTCCCACTGGTTGTTTTAGAGACAAACTCTCTTTCTAGAAACTTGCCATTTCGAATAACAAACACTTTGTTATCGGTGGGATTGTAGACATAGTATCCTTTCGTCTCTTTAGGATACCCTACGAAAAGGCACTTTATGGATCTGGGTACCAATTTATCAGAGGCATGTTGCTTAGCATATACCTCACATCCCCAGATCTTAAGAAAAGATAAACTTGGTTTCTTTCCAGTCCATATCTCATATGGTGTCTTTTCAATTGCCTTAGATGGAACACGATTTAGTGTGAACGCAGCTGTCTCTAGGCCATGTCCCCAAAAGGACGATGGAAGATCTGTTTGACTCATCATAGATCGAACCATATCTAATAGTGTTCGATTCCTCTGTTCAGAAACGCCATTCCATTGTGGTGTTCCTGGAGGAGTCAATTGTGAGATTATCCCACAACTCCTAAGATGGTCAGTGAATTCTTGGCTCAAATATTCACCACCTCAATCAGATCTAAGTGCTTTAATTATTTTACCAAGTTGGTTTTGTACTTCATTTTGGAATATTTTAAACATTTCAAAAGATTCAGATTTATGTTTCATTAGATAGATATAGCCAAATCTACTAAAGTCATCTATAAATGTAATGAAGTAGACATAACCTCCTCTGGCAGCTATATTTAATGGTCCACATACATATGTATGTATGAGGCCTAATAATTCAGTAGCCCTCTCACTGTGCCCAGTAAAAGGTGCCTTAGTCATCTTTCCTAATAAGCAAGATTTGCATGTATCATACGATTCAAAATCAAATGAGTTTAGAAATCCATCTTGATGGAGTTTAGAAATGTGTTTCTCATTTATGTGGCCTAGACGACAATGCCATAGGTAGGTTAGATTCAAATCATTTGATTTTATCCTCTTTTTCAGATCTTCCAGGTAGAGTTTGCAATTCCTCTTCTAATGACCGGGTTCATTGCAGAAGTAGCAGACTCCTTCCTTTGGAGGTTTTGCCTTCTTGGGTGCAGCCTTGGTTTCGGGCTTGTTTGACTCTTTGGTCTTTCACCTGAGCCATTACCCTTCCATTTGCCCTTCCCTTTCCTTTTTATACCCTTTCCTTTCTGAACCATCAAAACTGTGCTAGGCTTTTTCTTAATGCTTTGCTCAGCAGTTTTGAGCATCCCATGCAGCTCAGAAATTGATTTCTCCATGTTGTTCATGTTGTAGTTCATAACAAACTAGTCATAACTCTCCAGGAGTGAGTTGAGGATCAAATCCATAGCTAACTCCTGGCTCATGGGAAATCCAAGCCTCTCAAGGTGATCAATATAGCCTTTCATCTTTAACACAAGAGTACTAACTAATGTACCTTCAACCATTTTGCAGGAATGTAAGGCCTTTGTGGTCTCATACCTTTCTTGCCTTGCCTGTTGCTGGAACATTTCCTTGAGATGTATAATTATCTCATGAGCCTCCATGAGTTCCAGATCTTTTTGGAGCTCTGGAACCATAGTGGCAAGCATCAGGCAACCTACATCCACAGAGTCATCATTATGCTTTGTGTAAGCATCTCTCTGAGCTCTTGGAGCATTAGCTGCAGGCTCTTCAGAAATGGGTTGATCTAGGACATAAGCCTTTCTTTCCTGCTTGAGAACAATTCTCAAGTTCCTGAACCAGTCAAGAAAGTTTGTCCCATTGAGTTTGTCCTTCTCAAGGACCGATCGCAATGATAGTATAGCAGTATTACTAGTCGATATGATTCTACAATTAAAATATGCAAAGTTATTTAGTAATCTCCCACTAAATTAACAACCCTCAATATAATAATTAGTGGGCTAAGATCCATATTTGGCTTAAACTTAAGTCCGCTTTGGCAAGATGCTTAAATTCAAGTTATTTAGGTAGGTAACCTATTTACCATATACATCATATATAACTCTTAGATCTTTATGGGATTTAATCATCATATGATCTGGCATGTTTAACCCCATCTAATGCCTTGAGATTCACAACTGTTTTGTTAATCTCAATTAAGTCAAAACAATAATGAATATTATGAGCATCACAATTACTCAAGCTTGTCTCATCAAGATAACTCAAGTGCATCCACTTTGGTGGTTTCCACAATTGAGCGATCTAGGTTTTGACAAGTATTCATTAATTGACGGCATTATGACTTAAGATTTAATTGAGAGGGCTTAATTAATTAGTTTTGTTTATATGGATGCAATCGTGGTCATATCTCATACAGATAAATACATATAAACGTAAAAGTAATCATGCAATGATCTTATCAAAAGCATAATTTAAACGTGACACAACATGGCTTACCTAACCTAAAATCCTCCCAAGCCAATGAGAGGACTTCTCTAAATAAAAAAAAAGAAATACATTGAGAGAAACCTCGTTTAAACATTCGAGGGGAGTGAGATGAGAAGAGAATGTACATCAAGAGTATTTAGAGAAAGGCATGGCACGCAGGCCGTATTTAAATATTACAACCTTTGTAAAATTCTAAAGCCATATTGTTCACCATACCCAAACAAGGATAAATAATAAACCACAATAAGAATTCATACAATATGAAAAGCAATAAATGTCATGATCAGATTATATTGTGCTACGCAGAGGTGGTCACGGCGGTCCGGTTAGCGGGCGTGGTTATACATGAGAAAAGCTTATGACTTGATCCATGTAGCTTTCTCATATTGGGTCGGTCCAGCACCTTATACTCTTGCAAGTGCCTAAGACTTTGATTCATATCTCCATATCTTATCAAAGTCATACTGGTCTTGTTTCATCTCTGCTCCCGCATAGATGACCGACCAAGGACATTTTAGGACAATCTTTATGAATTATCCAAGGATACAATTATCACAGTTAACATGCAAATAATATGATAACAGAATGGAGAAATTTCATTAAAATAATAATGTTTAAAGTATAATGATTGGCCCTTAGGGCACAATTTCCAACAGTTGTGTGTATCTCAGCTCAAACTCTGAAATGCTTTCTCCAACCTTTATCCTGAACAAGTCATACCTAGTAGTGAGAGTGTTGACTTTATTTCCTTTGATTGTGGAGGTTTCCTTCATGAGCTATCTCAAGAGCCTCCCACATGTCTTTTGCTGAAGGAAGAGTACAAATTCTAACATACTCTTTCTGACTCAAGGCACTTTAAATCATCAAGATTGGCTTGCTGCTGAGATTACCTATGCTTGATATTGGATCCTTCTTAGGCTGTTAAACCTAAAAACAAGAATGATACCAAATGTGAATAAAAGCTTTTTCCCTAAAAGGGAAGTTGAATTGAGTGATTTTAAAAATTTAAACTTTAATACAAGCTAAATAAAGAAAGAAGAGTTAGAAGAATATTAGTAAAGAAGGATATAAGAGAGTTTATACTAGTTCAGTCCAATCCACTTACCTACATCCAGTCCCCAGAAGGCCTTTCTAAGATTTCCACTATCTTTCCAAGATTCATTACGCTCTTGGTGCCTCAGTAAGGGCTAGTTCTTCTTTGAAGAACGCTCGCTCCCCCTTACACTTTGTAATCAATACTAACTCAAGGTCCCACTACCTTGAGTATCTAATATGAAATAAATGCTTAAGTATAATATCTCTCATAAGGGTAAATAAATGATCACTGAAGAACAAAATTCATATAGAGATTGTGCTTTAAGACTTAGCAAATGAATGTAATAGTAAATGCACAGTGTTGGTTAGTTGTTCCATCTTCAATGCTCTTCTATTTTTATTATGAGAATGTTTGGAGATTATTGCTCTTTGATTGTAGCTATTGGAGTGTATGGTCTTTTCTTATAGCGTCAGATTATTCTTTGTGTCTTTGATTTTAGTCATTGAAAGCAAAGAGAATATGAAGCATTCTAATTTCGGTGCATTTACTGCTCTGGCACAAAAGTGCTTTTTGCTAATCTTGATTTAATCCTTGATTAACCACCTGCAATAGGATTAAGCACTAGTACAATGAAGTGTTAGATCAATTAGAAATAATTTGAATAAGTTTAGGATAGATTTGAAGACTTATGATACGATGCTTTATTTTCTAAAATTGCATCACTCGAGTAATCTTCACTTAGTCATTTTGAAAACAAAATAGATAACTAGATAGTTCACCGTGGTGATATGGTATTGATGTATAAATGAAGGATCAATTGAGTAGTCACTTGAGTGATCTTGTTTCTTTTGAAAATATATCACTAAGTACTTCACTATTGTGAGCTGGTGGTGATAAATGTAACAGGATTACTTTAGTGGTCTTATTTCTTTTTCTTTTAGAAGAAACAGATCACAATACACAATCACCATGGTGCAATGGTAGTGGTACACTTTTACACATCACTCAACTGGCCATTCAAGTGATCTTAGAAAATTTTTCAAGAATACAGAGCACTACCAGAATCACTATGGTGTTGTGCTAGTGATACACTTTTTAACACATCGCTCAAGTGATTTTCTATTAGAAAATTTTCACAAAATTTATAATTAGAACATATCACTATGGTGTGTGATAGTGATGAGAATTTGTCATATCACTTGAGTGGTCCCTCGAGTGATCTTCTCTTTAAAATAATTTTAGAAAACTAATTACTACGATGAATGACTTCGGTGAAGTGATAGTGATGACATTTTTGAAACATCACTTGAGTAGTTACCCAAGTGGTCCAGTTTAAAATCTTTTTCCAGAAAAACGATTACTAGATATTTCACTGTAGTGGTCTAATAGTATACACTTTATAGCTTATCACTTGACTGGTCATTGAAGTGATCTATTAGAAAAATATTTTCCAAAAATCATATCACTATCTTAGTCACTATGGTGAAGTAGTAGTAATGTTCACATCACTGAGTGGTCACTATAGTGATCATTCTATATCACTACTAGTGAACATTGTGCTGATGGGTTAATTTTTAAAGAACTACTTCATCACTGTTCCAAGAAAGAGTTTTACCAAATTTGGCCATATCACTTAAGTGGTCACTCGAGTGATATAGTCATTTTCACAGTAAAATTGTTTTTAACCACAGTACCTTTTCCAAGCCACTTTCTTAATCATTTTAAGATGTGTTATCATCAAAACATAGGATCTAACAAAATAATCCAACAATACATTAATTATAATTAATATATTAAATGTATGAATAAAATAAGTTATAAAGAAATTTACTTGCAACATTATTCTAAGTCCTAATTTTACCATATATTTTCATAGCTTTTTAGGAGATTTTATTGATAATATCATGCTTGGAATGCATTTATGATGATAAATTGTGATTAATATTGATTATGTGCAATTGAATATTGAAAGAACTTAATTGATACATTTTATAATTTTTCTTAAGTACTTTAATTATGGAACAAATGATAGTACATTGGTATGAATTGTTTTGTAGGTAGCTTGGAAAAAATTGGAGTCAAAGTTTTGAAAATGGAAAAAAGGACTAAATTGCAAAGTCTAGGAAGTTTGCAAGCAGGCACAAAAAGGAACCAAAGTGCAAATCGTAGAAATTTTTTAGGGCCTAATTGCAATTTTCCCCAACATCAAAATTCTAATCTCCAACCAACCAAATTCACTGAAAAGGGATTCAAAAGGATTGACTCTTCATCCCAAAAGGGAATTCAGTCCATTCCTATCACTTCCATGCTTGTCATTTCCAATTCTCTCATCTTTATCCTCTTTCATTCCAACTTCCATCACCAACACATTCACCTTGGATTCCATAATCTTCGCTATGGCAATAGCTAGAATGAAGCTCAGTGGAGCTGAATCTTTAACCATGCGTGGCTTATTCAATTCTTCCCAAGAGCTATGATCTATGCCAGAGCTATAAAGCTTATTGGGAGCTTTTTTTTCTATGTTCTTAGCTAGTGTATTAGTTTGTATATTTAGATTTGGACATTGATAAGAGGAATTTTGTATTTATGCTTTTGAAATTTAGATAGATTCGATTGTGACTACGATAGACATTGTATTCCTTAATTTCATATAGGTTTGATTACTCTCAAATATCTAGTTGATATTTGATGGTGATTGGATTGATAAACTCGTGGTATGCATCATTTGATTATATCTTTGGAATTTTCTGTCACATTGACTTATTGGATTCTTGGATTTGAATATAAATTTGCTCTAAATTCTATTTAGCTATGATGGAAGAGTCATTGTTCCAGGTAAGGTTTTTTCATCCATCTAAATAAACTAGAAAATTATAGATAGATTATTTTAGGACTTTAGTTCAGTAATTAGATCTCACAAATGCTACCTCTTTACTACAATTATTCTCTTAAATTATGGCTTATTAGATTTGCTAGGAACTTTAGCAACAATTAGGCTCCTTAGAGAAGAATGGCGAGGCTACTTATCACTATACTATAGTTAGCTTAGTGTTTTTTGTAGGTTTAATGACAATCTTTATAAAAATGGCGCTATTGCTGGGGAGCCTTGCTTGTTAAGGTTCCTTGAGCAATCTCTTGGGCCCAGAAAAAGCATAAACACAATTAGGCACTAGAATTTTTTCATTTTATAGTTAGCTTCAATTTTATTGCTATGACTAATTTCAAATTGAAGAGGAAAAAACCAAGTTACACTTCTGGTTTTCAGTTGAACTATTGTTGCAGCTATATGTGTAGTCATAGACAATTGGTATTGATTGGTTGTGGTGATCAAGTCTGTCTACTGTGAAATTTTGCGATATTTGTTCTGTTTTGCTCTGAGATACTCTTATTTTTGTAGTACTTTGTTCTATGGCCACTTTGTGAGCTGGGAGTGAGTGACCTACTTGAATTTGAATGCCTCTAATTGTGATTTCATTGTGAATATCCCATGGAGATGATTTGCTCTTAACACTATTTGAATTCTGTCATTACTGTTTGGTATTCTACTTGAAACTCGTCTATTGAGTTGAGAATTATCTTACTAAAATTGATGTTGAAAACTGGACTTTGGTAGGAACTTCTACCTGTTGTTGGTAATCATTTGTTGTCACTTAGCAGGTATAGTTTGTGTGAAACAAATTAAATTGTAGTTCATATCATTAAGTTGTTGCAGTGTATTTTGGAGTTTTGATGCTGAGATTTTGAGGTTTCTTTAACAACGTTAAGTGTACTATGAGGTTGCTACAGACTATAAGATGAATTATTGTCATTTGTTTGGGGTATAAATTTTTAAGTTTGCCACCTCTGGAACTTTATACTGTTGAGCAGAGTTTAGTGGATAATATATTGTGTCTACATCTAATTTTTTTCTATCCAAAATCAATGTGGTTTTGCTACACTTGTCCCATTAAATCTCAGTCATTTGTGTCCTAATAGTACTTTGTTCCTTTTTGCTTGAATTTGAATTGTTGAAATTGTCACTAGCTAACTGCATATATCTGCATTAAAAAATTTGATTTCTACTCTCTTGAATCAGTTCTGAGTTGCTCAGTGTCATTGCTTTTGTTCCATACATAATTCACATACTCTGCTAAATTTGTTTCACTTTGATATCTTATCGAGGAAGGAACTTAATTGAAATAGTTTGCAAAGGAAGATCCTCTACTAAGTTTTAGAGTTTGAGCATTAATTTTTTGTCAAGAGTTGCTGCTAAGAAAAAGATATTGGACTGTCAATTTCAGCCATTTGAATGAAAAGAAAAATTGACTTTGCAAAATATTTCATTGCTGGATGGCAATTTGTTAGAAACTTGAAGTTGCTAAGCTAAACTGTTGTGGACATCAAATTGCTAAAACATATATGCTGTGTGAATTTTGAGCATTTTGGTCTATACTCTTGTTGATCTATGAAACAATTAGTTAATTCACTTTTAATTCATTCATTATACTCAATTACCTGTATACATTTTTGAAGTTGATCTTCATAGAATTGTACTAATTGGCTTTTAGATGTTGTGATAACAAATACCCTGCTGCTAAAGAATTCTGTGATGTTGCATTCACTATAATTTGTTATACATTTAGCAATTTTTCTTTCTAAATTGAACGTACTCTTAATTGTTAGCATTTCTAGACTACCAATTTCTTTATGGATGGATATTGATATTAGAGAGCTCATGGCTCTAACCCATATTTCTGAATAAAAACTAGAAAGGATAAAAGGACTGACTAAGGAGTTAGAAGGTTGTGGCAATTTAGAAAAAATGGAGAAGCAGGAAAGGGAGGTCAATCTATGGTTAAATCAATATTACAATTTATTGGAAATTGTGCCCTAAAGGCCAATCATTATACTTTGAACATTATTATTTTAATGAAATTTCTCCATTCTGTTATCATATTATTTGCATGTAAATTGTGATAATTGTATCCTTGGATAATTCATGAAGATTGCCCTAAAATGTTCTGGTCGGTCATCTATGCGAGAGCAGAGATGAAACAAGACCAGTATGAAGTTGATAAGATATGGAGATACGAATCAAAATCTTAGGCACTTGTAAGAGTACAAGGTGCTGGACCGACCCACTATGAGAGAGCTACATGGATCAAGTCACAAGTTTTTCTCATGTATAACCACGTCACAATGCCCTTAGACCTGAGGTCATTATGGATTCCTACATGGGCGTTGCTAAGCTTTGAACTAGTCAAAAGTCACTTTTGACCGAGAGATGATAAAGGCTATGATCGGGCTTGGTGGTTTTTCATGCAGAGGAATATGAATGATTAAGATAGAATTTGTCCCTCACATTAGTAGAGAGATATTACTGGGCCCTTCGATGAGTAAGTCTAAGAAATGTAAGGCCATACTACAATGGAAAGGAGTTTCCATTTCTATTGTCAGGCTACTCAGGAATCGAGAAAGTAATGGTTAGGAACAAGAGGATGACATTATCAATGCCTTATCCTTGATCGATCTATCTTGTGACAAAAGGGACGTGACATGATTGTATGACAGGTTGCATCGTGATAACGATCCTCATATGATTTGAGAAGTTATAATGTCTTGCTAGAGGCTGCTTGCGACTTTTGGGTTAGTATAGTTATTGGCCTACTGCCAACTTCATATGGGCCTACAGAGTCGTACACAAGATTGGCCTAAAACAATATAATATTTAATTTAGGGTGGACGAATTTTATATTTATATATATAATATAAAATTCGATAATAATATTATATAGATATATATTTTCGAAACACATATCTTATATATTATATATATATATATATATGTGTGTATGTATATATATTAGATGATATTATTATATTGTGTTAGTTTTAATTTTAATTTATTAAGATATATTAAATTTAATAACTAACATGATAGAGATAAAGTATATCAGATTTAATTTATGAAGATAAATTAAATCTAATGCCTCTTTATTTGGATTAAATAAATAGGTTTAAGTAAAACTGTTGGACAGATTTAATTTAAACTGAATTTATTTAATTAGCTCATCAAGATAATTAATTTTTGATTAATTTTGAAATTACTGATGATTAATTTTGAAATTTGAATATAGCCATCATAGGTTATAAACTTGATAGAGCAGATATACTCATACGCGCATGAGAATTCTGAGCCATAAGGGAAACCCTAAAAACATTAGAGGCGCTAGCACACAGTCTTGGTTGGAGAGCATTCGTGTGGATACCAGTAAATGAAGCATACCTAACATGTTGGCTCCTAGAGATAGTGAAAACCCTAAGTTGAAAAAGGTACGAGTTCTTTGTAACCCGATTTAAATGCCGTTGATAGGTGGCTTCACCTAAGTCTTTCATTGAAAAGGACTTTCCTAACCAAGACTTGACACTCTGTAAGGTAGGAATGTCGTTCCCAATGAGTAGGATGTCATCTACATAAAGCACTAGAAATACAACTATGCTCCCACTAACCTTCTTGTAAACACAAGGTTCATGATGTTTTGAATGAATCCAAACTCTTTGACTGCTTCATCAAAACGATGATTCCAGCTTCGAGATGCTTGCTTCAATCCATAAATGGATCTTTGAAGCTTGCAAATTTTACCAGAGTCCTCTGGACACACAAAACCTTCAGGTTGTGTCATGTACACATCCTCAAGAAGCTTTCCATTAAGGAAGGCTGTTTTGACGTCCATTTTCCATATTTCATAGTCATAATATGCTGTAATGGCAAGAAGGATTCTGATTAATTTTGCCATTGCAACTGGGGAAAAGGTTTCATCATAGTCTAGACCATGAGTTTAAGTGAATCCCTTAGCAACCAATCGTGCCTTGAAGATATTTACTTTGCCATCATAGTCTAGACCATGAGTTTGAGTAATTCTGATTGATGTACCTTGTTCCCACTGGTTGTTTTAGAGACAAACTCTCTTTCTAGAAACTTACCATTTCGAATAACAAACACTTTATTATCGGTGGGATTATAGACATAGTATCCCTTCCTTTCTTTAGGATACCCCATGAAAAGGCACTTTGATGATCTGGGTGCTAATTTATCAGAGGCTTGTTGCTTAACATATACCTCACATCCCCAGATCTTAAGAAAAGATAAACTTGGTTTCTTTCCAGTCCATATCTTATATGGTGTCTTTTCAATTGCCTTAAATGGAACAAGATTTAGTGTGAAAGTAGCTGTCTATAGTGCATGTCCCCAAAAGGATGGTGGAAGATATGTTTGACTCATCATAGATCAAACCATATCTAATAGTGTTCGATTCCTCCATTCAGAAACGCCATACCATTGTGGTATTCCTAAAGGAGTTAATTGTGAGATTATCCCACAACTCCTAAGATGGTCAATGAACTCTTGGCTCAAATATTCACCACCTCGATCCGATCGAAGTGCTTTAATTGTTTTGTCAAGTTGGTTTTGTACTTCATTTTGGAATATTTTGAACATTTTAAAAGATTCATATTTATGTTTCATTAGATAGATATAGCCATATCTACTAAAGTCATCTATAAATGTAATAAAGTAGACATAACCTCCTCTGGCAGCTATATTTAATGGTCCACATACATCTGTATGTATGAGGCCCAATAATTCAGTAGCCCTCTCACTATGCCCAGTAAAAGGTGCCTTTGTCATCTTTCCTAATAAGCAAGATTTGCATGTATCATATGATTTAAAGTCAAATGAGTTAAGAAATCTTTCTTGATGGAGTTTGGAAATGCGTTTCTCATTTATATGGCCTAGACGACAATGCCATAGGTAGGTCAGATTCAAATAGTTTGATTTTATCTTTTTAGTAGTTGCGTTATAGATATTCCCATTATTAGGATGTTCCAAATTTAATATATAATGACCAATATGCAAATCACCATCAGCATAGAAAATGTCATTATGATAAATAGAACCTTTACCATTCCTAGTAATGGAAGTATAACCTTCCTTATCCAAATAAGAAAGACAAACAATGTTACTACTCAAAGCATAAACATAATAGCAATTGTTCAAAACTAACAAAAACACACTGGGCAGAACTAATTCATAAGTGCCTACGGCTAAAGCAGCAACTCTTGCTCTGTTTCCAACTCGTAGGTCCACCTCGCCCTTCTTCAATGTTCTACAGTCCTTTAGACCCTGCACATTTATACAAATGTGAGAACCACATACAGTATCTAATACCCATGTAGAGGAAGTAGAAAAATAAATGTCTATAACATAAATACCTGAAGCAATAGCCCCGCTATCCTTCTCGTTCTTTTTCAGATCTTCCAGGTAGAGTTTGTAATTCCTTTTCCAATGATCGGGTTCATTGCAGAAGTAGCAGGCTCTTTCCTTTGGAGGCTTTGCCTTCTTGGGTGCAGGCTTGGTTTCAGGCTTGTCTAACTCTTTGGTCTTACCACCTGATCCATTACCCTTCCATCTGCCCTTCCCTTTCTTTTTCATACCCTTTCCTTTCTGAACCATCAAAACTGTACTAGGCTTTTCTTAATACTTTGCTAAGCAGTTTTGAGCATCTCATGCAGCTCAGAAATTGATTTCTCCATGTTGTTCATGTTGTAGTTCATGACAAACTGGTCATAACTCTCCAGGAGTGAGTTCATGATCAAATCTGTAGCTAACTCCTGGCTCATGGGAAATCCATGCCTCTCAAGGTGATCAATATAGCCTTTTATCTAAAACACATGAGTACTAACTGATGCACCTTCAGCCATCTTGCAAGAATGTAAGCCCATTGTGGTCTCATACCTTTTTTTCCTTGCCTGTTGTTAGAACATTTCCTTGAGATGGACAATCATCTCATGAGCTTCCATAAGTTCCAGATCTCTTTGGAGCTTTGGAACTATAGTGGCATACATCAGGCAACCTACTTCCATAGAGTCATCCTTATGCTTGGTGTAAGCATCTCTCTAAGCTCTTGGAGCATTAGCTGCATGCTCCTCAGGAATGGGTTGATCTAGGACATAAGCCTTTCTTTCCTACTTGAGAACAATTCTCAAGTTCTTGAACTAGTCAAGAAAGTTTGTCCCATTGAGTTTGTCCTTCTTAAGGACCAATCACAACAATAGCGTAGCAGTATTACTGGTCAACATGATTCTACAATTAAAATATGCAAAGTTAGTTAGTAATCTCTTACTAAATTAACAACCCTCAAAATAATAATTAGTGGGCTAAGATCCATATTTGGCTTAAACTTAAGTCTGCTTTGGCAAGACGCTTAAATTCAAGTTATTTTAGGTAGGTAACCTATTTACCAATCACATCACATATAACTCTTAGATGTTTATGGGATTTGATCATCATATGATCCGGCATGTTTATTCTCGTCTAACGCCTTGAGATTCAAAACCGTTTTGTTAATCTCAATTAAGTCAAAACAATAATGAATATTATGAGTAGCACCATTACTCATGCTTGTCTCATTAAGATAACTCAAGTGCATCCATTTTGGTGGTTTCCGCAATTGAGCAATCTAGGTTTTATCAGGTATTCATTAATTGATGGCATTAAGACTTAAGATTTGATTAGAGGGCTCAATTAATTAGTCTTGTTTATATGAATGCAATCGTGGTCGTATTTCATACAGATAAATACATATAAACGTAAAAGTATTCATGCAATGATCTTATCAAAAGCATAATTTAAACGTGACACAACATGGCTTACCTAACCTAAAATCCTCCCAAGCTAATGAGAGGACTTCTCTAAATAAGAAAAGAAATACATTGAGAGAAACCTCGTTTAAACATTCAAGGGAAGTGAGATGAGAAGAGAATGTGTATCAATCCTCTTACTAAGCCACTTACACAGGCAAAGCATGAGTGTCATGTTAGGGCAATGGGAATTAGGCAAATTAATGATTGTACCTAGGGCAAGTAGGAGGATGTTGGAAATTATGCCCTAAGGGCCAATCATTATACTTTGAACATTATTATTTTAATGAAATTTCTCTAGTCTGTTATCATATTATTTTCATGTTAACTATGAAAATTGTATCCTTGGATAATTCATGAAGATTGTCCTAAAATGTTACTGGTCGGACATCTATGCTGGAGCAGATATGAAACAAGACCAGTATGACTTTGATAAGATATGGAGATACGAATCAAAGTCTTAGGCACTTGTAAGAGTACAATGTGCTGGACAGACCCACTATGAGAAAGCTACATGGATCAAGTCATAAGTTTTTCTCATGTATAACCACGTCACAATGCCCTTAGACCTGAAGTCATCATGGATTCCTACATGGGAGTTGCTAAGCTTCGAATCAAAGTCTTAGGCACTTGTAAGAGTACAAGGTGCTGGACTGACCCACTATGAGAAAGCTACATGGATCAAGTCATAAGTTTTTCCCATGTATAACGACGTCACAATGCCCTTAGACCTGAAGTCATCATGGATTCCTACATGGGAGTTGCTAAGCTTTGAACTAGTCAAAAGTCACTTTTGACTGAGTGATGATAAAGGCTACGATTGGGCTTGATGGTTTTTCATGCAGAGGAATATGAATGATCAAGATGGAATTTGTCCCTCACATTAGTAGAGAGATATTACTGGGCCCCTCGATGAGTAAGTCTGAGAAATGTATGGCCATACTACAATAGAAAGGAGTTTCCATTTCTAATGTCAGGCTACTCAGGAATCGAGAAAGTAATGGTCAGGAACAAGAGGATGACATTATCCATGCCTTATTCTTGATCGATCTATCGTGTGACAAAAGGGACGTGACATGATTGTATGATAGGTTGCATCGTGATAACGATCCTCATATGATTTGGGTAGTCATAATGTCTTGCTAGAGGCCGCTTACGACTTTTGGGTTAGTATAGTTATTGGCCCGCTGCAAACTTCATATGGGTCTATAGGGTCGCACACAAGAATGGCCCAACACGAGATAATGTTTAATTTAGGGTGGACGAATTTTATATTTATATATATATATATAATATAAAATTCGTTAATAATATTATATAGATATATATTTTCGAAATACATATCTTATATATTATATATATATATATGTATATGTATATATATTATATGATATTATTATATTATGTTAGTTTTAATTTTAATTTATTAATATATATTAAATTTAATAACTAATATGATAGAGATATAGTATCTCATATTTAATTTATGAAGATAAATTAAATCTAATGGCTCTTTATTTGGATTAAATAAATAGGTTAAATTAAAACTGTTACACAGATTAAATTTAAACTAAATTTATTTAATTAGCTAATCAAGATAATTAATTTTTGATTAATTTTGAAATTAGTGATGATTAATTTTGAAATTTGAATATAGCCATCATAGGTTATAAACTTGATAAAGCAGATATACTCATACACACATGAGAATTCTAAGCCGCAAGGGAAATCCTAAAAACATTAGAGGCTCTAGCACGCAGTCTTGGTTGGAGAGCATTCGTGTGGATACCGGTAGAGGGAGTGGACCTAACGTGTTAGCTCCTAGAGATCTTGGAAACCCTAATTTGAAAAAGGTACGAGTTCTTTCTAACCCGATTTAAATGCCGTTGATAGATCCTCGATTAGGATCAGTAAAATTTTTAAAATTCTTCCGCTGTGCCTACCGATCCTAACACAATTACCTCATGTGTCTAATGTCACAAGCTAGTCAAGAAGCATTTGAGAAGCAAGAAGAAGATGACATTCAAGGATTCAAGAGCAGTTTATGTGCAAAAAATGGAGTTGATACAAAACCTAAGAAGGGCAGAATTGAAGCTTATGATTCATAATGATGTGAGAGATGAACTTGCTGATTATTGGGATAGATCATAAGCTGAAGTTGCTACTCCTAAGAATTCTTTAGAAAACAACACAATAGAGAGATCTCTTCCAATTTCAGAAGTTGACATCCCAATTCTACAATGCCATAAATTGATACAGCATTCTAAGGACTTTAATTTTGCTTCTGCATTACATTTTAATGAAGTTGTACCTGAAGAATTGTCACTAAGAGTGTTTGAAGAAGAATCCACTACACCTCTAGCTCACTTGGAAAGCAATGTAAGTATTTTCTTACCTTCCTCAATTCTTAAAAACTTACCATTTTCCTCTGTTGAGTATAAATCAAAGGGGAGCTATTGACATAACTTTGTTGTTGGATCACTCTTTTTAGTCTGTGCTACACATGTATCTTGGAATTCATAGCATAAGGAGGTTAGTGCATTTTGATTTGATCACTACCCTGCACAGTGTAGATTTGCTTCATGTTCTGCTCAAAAGACTGTGGGGATCATTGAGTTACAACACGGCAATTCTGTTCTTATAAATTCTTCTCTTTTTCTACTGAAACTTGAGTAGCTTGTTTTGCATATGATTGCTTGAGTTTTATAGATATTGGTTGTTCCTTGTGTGCTGATAACACATGTGCTAGGCATACTAGTAAATCTTTATATGAAATTCTCTCTTTTGATTTAAGTCCAAATACAAAGCTAAGGGAGTATGATGATTCTAATATGCTAGTTGTTGATGATTTACTCATTTCAAATTCACTTAACATCAAAAATTTCATGTGTGCAACTAATCATGAATTATTTTAGCCTTAATTTGAGTATGTCTTGTTTGAGCATCATAAGAAATCTCATCTACATGAATCATTTCATACATCTATTTCTGATGACCTTACACCTGACATAGTAGAATTGTATGATATAGAGTATGATTCTTTTCACTTTACTAATGAATTTAGAACTAAACATGGCTGTAATAGAATTTGAAGTTTAAAGCATGATCATACATCTATTTATGAGATGCTTTCCTATGGCTTACCTCCAGACTTAGATTATTGTGAGAATGATGTTGCTGCCATGCATTTTCTTGAACAAACCATGATGAATTCTGATCTATTTGAATCTCACTTGGTTCTTGCTAATCCTCTTCTTGCTAAGCTTGGTCACACTTCTACTTATAAGGTGCTTTCTTGTGATTTGACCCCAGATTTACTCACCTATATTTGTGATCACTTGAACCACTTGAATTCTGTTATATATTATGCTGCTGGTTCTAGTTCTCTCTTATAGGAAATTAAAGGTAAAGGACTTCAAGGAAGTCAAGACATACCATATATCTTGGAACCTTTACTAATTGACCCAAAACCACCACCAAAGACAAATTACCAACTAGTGGAGCCAATTTTAGTATGCTTTACGGTTTTCGTATATGATGAGAATTTTTACCACAAGAGCTTGAAGAGAGTTCGTCATAAGGATGTCTCTTTCCCTCCTTACATTTTCTGTTTTGAATTGCTTCATTTCTTTATGAGGCAGAGGGACCAAACTAGTAGAAAAGGTAAAAATAAATGTTGAACTCTACTATTATGGTAGTTTGGTGTGAGGGAAGATGGAATTGGATATGTGAGTTGATTTGCTTGCTGGCTGACACAGAGCACATAGTAGTTTCAATATGCCTTTGCTTTGCTATACCTCTTTGCTAACTTTGAGTTGCTGTGTTTTCTTGTCTTATTGTCTCATTTGGTTGCATTGAGGACATTGCATCATTTAAGTGTGTGGGAAGCTATGTTGAATCTATGGTTTATTAATTGCTCTGCATTAGGAATTTTGCAATTCTAGACTAATTGAAAAATTGTGATGCCTTCCTCTTCTAAAAATTCTTGTAATGATAGACATATGAGAAAGTGAGTGTTTGAGGGAATGTGTTGAACAGATTTGTCTCAAGAGATACAAACCATGTGAGCTTAAGCAACTGATAGTATTGAGCTTAGTAAAACATATGTCTTAGTCATTATAAGTGAAGTCAAGAGAATTATCCCACATAGAAAGATATTTGAGCTTGTTCAATTTATTAAATTTTGTGTGCATGCTCTCTAGTTCTATAACTTTCTAGAACTTGTCCTAGCTCTTAGTTGAGGCCAATTTGCACATTAGAGTACATGAATATGATTGAGGCATTCATTTCACATCCCTATGACCCAAACACAAGCCACTTACATACTTTATCCCTTACTAACCCATTTAAGCCCATCATATCCATTTCCTATCAACCTGGACAACTTTGAATAAGTGTGCAGAATTAATTGAGCAATTCCATTTTCATAGATATGAGTATATTATGGCTGACTTGATGTGAAAAAAATTTGATAAAAAAGGAAAAAAATGAAATGCTCTCAAAAGAAACGGAAAGAGCCAAATACAAGAGGAATAGAAAAAGAAAAGAGAAAAAAAAATCACGAGGAATCAGCAAGAAAAAGGCAACATAAATAAGTGATGAATTGTAATAGAATTGCCTAGATCATATCATGCATGCTTGTTTAGGTTATACAAATTTACATTCTATACATCCTAACTTAGCCTTACCAACATCACAACCTTGATAAAGTCCTCTTGATGTATAGAATCTTGTGATTATATGGTGGAGACTGTAGAGCTTTGACAAACTTATGGTAGAGCATAAACTAGAAGAGAGGAGTGAAATGAAATACCTTATAGTGAGAAGAATCAAATACTTGATATTGCCTAAGAGTGGGGGAATTGACAAGTCCTAATTTTACCATATATTTCCATAGCTTTTTAGGAGATTTATTGATAATATCATGCTTGGAATGCATTTATGATGATAAATTGTGATTAATATTGATTAAGTGAAAATAATAATTAAAAGAACTTAATTGATACATTTTATAATTTTTCCTAAGTACTTTAATTGTGGAACAAATGATAGTACATTGGTATGAATTGTTTTGTAGGAAGCTTGGTCGAAATTGGAGTCAAAGAGTTAAAAATAGGAAAAAGGACTAAACTATAAAGTTCAAAAAGTTTGCAAGTAGGCAGAAAAAGGGACCATCAAAATTCTGACCTCTAACCATCCAAATTCATTGAAAAGGGATTCAAAATGGTTGACTCTTCATACAGAAAGGGAATTTATCCTATTCTCATCACTCCCACGCTCTCCTTCTTACTTTCAATTCTCTCATCTTTATCCTCTTCCATTCTCAGATTCTATAATCTTCACCATAGCAGTAGCTGGAATGAAGCTTAGTGGAGCTAAATCTTTAACCATGCATGGCTGATTAAATTCTTCCCTGGAGCTATGATCTATGCCAGAGCTATAGAGCTCATTGAGAGCTTCTTCTTCTGTGTTCTTAGCTAATGTATGAGTTTGTATAGTTAGCTTTGGACATTGATAAGAGGAATTTTGTATTTACATTTTTGAAATTTAGACAGATTCGATTGTGACTGTGATAAACATTGTATTGCTTGATTTCGTGTAGTTTGATTACTCTAGAATATCTAGTTGATATTTGATAGTGATTAGATTGATAAACTCATGGTATGACTCCTTTGATTATATCTTTAGAATTTTCTATCACATTGCATCTGATTTGCTGTATTCTTGGATTCAAATATGAATTTGCTCCATATCATATTTAGCTATGATGGCAGAGTCATTGTTCTAGGCAAGGTTTTTTCATCTCATTTAAATAAACTAGAAAATTATGGATAGAATAGTTTAAGACTTTAATTCAGTGCTTTGATCTCACAAATGCTAGGTCTTTCCTATAATTATTCTCTTAAATTATGGCGCATTAGATTTGCTAGGAACTTTAGCATCCATTAGGCTCCTTAGAGAAGAATGACTTAGGCTAGTTATCACTATACTATAGTAGTTAGCCTAGTATTTTTGGTAGGTTTAATGACAGGCTTAATCAAATTGGCTCTATTGTTCGGCAGATAGTTTTCCTAAATTTCTTTGTTTAGGTGCTACTTAACTTGTTTTGAGTTAGCTCTTTGTTTTTGGTAATTTCTTGTTGTTGTGTCACGCACATAAATATTAGCTTTGTTTTATGAGGATTTCATTTTTCTTCCCAAAAACATTCAGATCAAAAGCATTCTTTGTTTTGCTACTGGGTGTACTTAAATTGGAACTTTACTGAGTTTTATAACTAGAAAAGTGGATAATATACTATATGATCTAGATTTAAATAAGACAATAAGAGAACTAAAGAAAGCCAAGAAGGCTGAGAAAAATATTGCCACACATTTGGAACAATCCTCACAAACTACTATTTTTGCATTTGTTGTTGATTTGAGAGAATCTGATTGTGCATCTGAATCTGTTAAGGGAGAATTTTTGGATACTCACTTTATTATGGTTGCACATATTGTGAATAATGATTATGATACTAGGAGTAGAGAGATATTAATGATGCCTCTATTCATTGTGCTCTTAGAGGATTTTAGGCTAATGTAGCTAATTTTAAAATTAAAGGTACTTTAATTAGTGCTTTACCAAAGTTTATGGTCCTGCAAGAAATGAAGCATATCAACATTTTGACAGTTTATATTCCATTTGTTCAACCATGAAACCACCAAATGCTAGTTTGGAAGATGTTCTTGTGAGCTTTTTCCATTTCTCATTGGAGAGAGGACCAAAGATTGGCTAGACAATTTACCTCAACATTATGCTACCCTCACTTAGGAGTAGTTGATAAAGGCTTTTTTGGATACATATTTTCTAGCTTCACAAACTTCAAAGCTCAAGAAAGCTATCTATGGAATTGCTCAAAGGGACTAAGAATCTTTCTATGAGTATTGGACAAGATATGTCACTCTCCTTAATAGTTGTCCTAATCATCAATTCAGCAAAACCAATCTTGTCCAGTATTTTTATGAAAGTTTATTACCTTCTTACAAGATCAGTATATATACTGCTGCAAATAGGTCCATTTTTCTCTAATACATATCATGAAGGATTGTAGGAGCATAGGCCTAATAACTGCAGGAGCATAGGCCTAATACACATCACTATTTTACTTTTGGTGGAGGGAAGGAGGATATAGGCCTAATAATTATCAAAATTAGAACTGGTTTGATGAAAGGATACATGCAATAGAATCATTTAGGGCTATAGTTTGCATTCAAGAAGCTTCCTCTTCAAAAGATGATGATAACATGTCTAAACTTCTTAAGGTGATAAAGGACATAAGTTTAAAGATGGATCACACCACTGCAGCAAACACTTCTAAAATTTCTACAATTGAAAGTAAGTTTGAGCAATGGAAAATGAAGACAACAAACCTCAATAGCTTTGTCACTAAGATTGTTGACACTTTAAATGATATTCAAGCAAAGATAGGAGGTGTTTTACCATCAAATACAGTGATTAACCCAATACCACTTAATGCAATCACTCTAAGGAGTGGAAAACAAGTTGGAAAAAAGTTACATTTGCTAAAAAAGATAGAGAAAGTTGTTCTGGTCAAATTTTTGCTCATCTTGATGATGAAGGAAGTGATAGAGATTGTGAGGCAGTTATTAATGCAAAGAAATCTAAGAGTCAAGTGGAAAGGAAGTTGCTAGAAAAACACAATAGGAAGGTAACTCGAGAAGAAGAAAATGGTGGAGCATGCCTAGATGTTGCTACTGATCAAGAAGGCTTAAGTACAGCAGAACCTATAGCAAAAGCTAAACAAGAAGAGCAAGGGAAGCAATATGGAGCTCAGCATGTTGTTCAGAAAAATAAAGAGTTAAAAAAATTTTATTTACTCTTTCCTCACTCATTTTTGCTTAGTAAAAAAGCTTCTAATGAATAAAAGGAAAAAGAGACTTTACAACTATTTGGCAAGTTGGATATTAATGTACCTTTACTAGATTTTTCTGAAATGCATGCCTAAACATATGAAATTTTTGAAGGATTTATGAAATAACAAGAGAAAATATAAGCCAAAAGAATTGATACAAATGAGCTCTAATATTTTGTTTACTACTTAAGTGTGCTGATCCTGAATCATTTACAATACCATATACAATAGGTAAGTTGAATATTGCTAGTGCATTACTTGATTTAGGTGCAGCAATCAATGTGATGCCTATGTTCATTTATACTACTCTAGACATTGATTCTTTAAAGCCAACTAGCATGATTATTCAACTAGCCAATAGAACAACAAGGAAATCTTATTGGTTGTTAGAAGATATTTTGGTAAAGGTTAAGGATTTGGTATTTCCTGTGGATTTTAATATTCTTGACATGTACATGATTTATGTTTAGAAGGACCATTAATTTTAGTAAGGCCATTCCTTATAACAGCTTTATTCCTTATAACGGCTAAAATAGTCATAAGCTTGAAAGATAGGTGCATTACTACATAAGTAGGAGAGCATGTTATTAGTTTTAATGTGTAATGAAGCAATGAAGCATCCATATGAAGATTACTCATTACTTGTATAAAGTGCTATTGATGCTCTTATTGATGAATATGTTACTAAATATGAGCTTTCTTTGTATGATGCAAAAATGAATGACATGCTAGCTTACTCCTATTTTCTAGAAATCAATTCTTCTTCTTCCTATTTTGTTTTCACTTTTTTTGACAATAGTGATGATGTGTGTAGTGTTAATCAATTTTTGGTTGACAGCTCACTTCCCATACTTGCGTCTTTTTCATGGGATAGCTCACTCTTTTGATGATACTAGTTCTGTTTTGTCAAGAGCTAGTTATAGCCGGGAATTTCTATCAGAATTTGTAGAGGTAGAAGTTCTAGCACAAGCTAAATGGAAGGAATTTAGAGACTCTTGTATAGACTTTGATATAGATAAACTTTCAAATGATGATTTCTATCTTTTAAAAAATGTAACTACTGAAAGTGACACAATTAAATAAGGGAATCTAATTCTTAGCAATGATGTGGCAGAGGAATTTAAGCTGAAGTTACCACTACATTACTATTTTGATAAACAGAAGAATAATAATGGCTCATTTAAAACTATTCAAATTTGTATAATCTATTTTCTGAGTTTATTTTAGGCGTTGAGCAATTTAGGCATAAATTAAAGCAAGTTTATTTGGAGAATTAGTCTAGAAATCAAGGAAGTGAAGCATCCAGCTTGGCAAAATGTGTTTAGGGACTGTTTGGTGTTAGATCCCATATGTTTTGATGATAACAAAGATTGGACTAATGATAAAAGAGGATATGATAACAAATGAATTTGAACAAAGAAAATAAATGGTAGATAAAGCATTACTTGAAGTAAATATTGGAGTAATGAAGAAGATCTAAGAGAAAACGCAAAGGAAGAACGTCACTGGCAATTTTTTTCTATGTTTACTCGTGTGACCACTAGAGTAACGAACACTGTTACTCGAGTGGGCACTCAAGTAATGTTGAAAGAAAATGTTTTCGGAGGCACTGCAAAAATTTGGAAGAAATTACTCGAGTAACCTGCAAAGTTATATGAACCATTACTCGAGTAGCCACTCGAGTAACCAAGTCAAAAATCTTCCAGTAGCTCTCAGCTAAGAAATGCAACAATTTACTCGAGTCGCCACTCGAGTAACCATGTCAAAAAAAGCCTTTACTCGAGGGAGCACTCAAGTAATCTACAGAGTTATTTGAAGCATTACTCGAGGAGTCACTCAAGTAATCATGTAGGAGAACTCTCGGCCAAGATTTGAATGACATTACTCAAGGGAGTAATTGAGTAATCTGTAAACTTATTTGAAATTTACTTGAGGGCTCACTCGAGTAATCATGTAGGAGAACTCTCGGCCAAGATTTGAATGACATTACTCGAGGGAGTAATCGAGTAATCTGCAAACTTATTTCAAATTTACTTGAGGGCTCACTTGAGTAACTTGTGAAGAAAAGACATGGCCACTCGAGTCATCACTTGAGTAATCAGCTTACTAGAGGGAGCACCCGAGTAACTTTAGAGGAAAAGACATAGCCACTCAAGTAGCCACTCGAGTAATATGGTATTTCAAAGTTATGTGATTTATCTTACTCCATGTCTTACCCGAGTAATATCTTATAAAAAATGTTGAATTACTCACTGCTATATTTTTTATAGGATTACTCGAGGGACTACTCGAGTAATGACTATGATCACTCGAGTAGCCACTCGAGTAAGGTAGTTCAGAAATAATTTTTTAAATTGAATGTTTATTGATTTGTTATCTATATGATTAACTCTTCATTGCACTAGTATCCTAAGTACATTTGCAGAGAAACAATGATGAGATCATGCCAGGAGTAAAAAGTCAAATAAAAGGTCTGAACACTCACCTACCACTACCTACCGCAAATGGATAGCTTTCAAATTCAAAGAATGGTCCACCGTTGTTGTGTGACTCTAACAGACATATTTGAATTACTTCTAATAAACACTACAAATCATCTATATATATGGAGCATTCAAAGAGCAGGCAACAACAACTGAGAACATACGAACATACACTGATCAACACATTCTTAGTGCTCTATTTTCTTATACTCATTCATTGTACTTCAGTGATTATATATATTTGCCCCATGAGAGAGTTTTTCATTACAAACTCAATATTTGTTATTGAGACAACTTAAGGTTGTGGAACCATGAGTTGGGGATTTTATTACAATGTGTAAGGGGGAGCAAGTGTCCAGGTGAAGGAATCTGCTGTGTGTTGAGGTGCCAAGAACCCACTAATCTTGGAGAATATAGTAAAACTCTCAGAGACGCTCTGAGGACTGGACGTAGGTCAAAGTGGTTATGGCCGAACCAGCATAACTCTTGGTGTACACTTCGGTGATATTTCTCTTTGCTCTCAACTGCTTTAAATATTCTATCAATTTTCTTATGCATAATGAAATATTCTATCAATTTTCTTATGCATAATGAAATTTTCTTATACACTTCGGTTAAACGCTTGTACTAACATTTGGTATCAGAGCGTAAGTCTTCTTGTTAATGTTTAACAGCCTAAGAAGGATCTAATGGCAAGCATGGGTGAAGGCATTCTTCCTGACAGAGCTTCTATCATGAGACCACCGGGTTTCAATGGCGAACACTTCTCATTCTGGAAAGCAAAGTTCAGAGTTTTCATAATGGCTACGAATATGGGCTATAGGATGTGATTGAGAGTTGAAACTACAAACCTGAAAAGATTGTAGATTCACAGAGAGTTCCCAAGACACTAGCAGAATATGATGAGAATGACAAGAAACTCATCACACTCAACAGCAAGGCAATTCTAATGATTCAAAGTGCATTGAGTTAAAATGAGTACTTCAGAATCTGTACACTCCCAACAGCTAAAGAAATGTGGGAAGCCTTGGAAATAGCTTATGAAGGAACTTCAGGAATAAAAGAAAACCAAATCAATACTCTGGTTACTAAGTTTGATTTACTTCGAATGAAATTAGGTTAGTCGATAGCTGAATTTGAACTTAGATATACTCATCTTGTTAATCAACTTGCAACACTTAGAAAAGTCTATGATCAACATACCCAAGTATAAAAGATTTTGAATATTCTTTCTAAAGACTGGGAGGCAAAAGTCACTGCAATTCAGGAAGCAAAAGGTGAATCAATACGATCGGTTGCTTCTCTATTCAGAACCCTTTATAAATATAAGAGTAAGTTAAAGTTCAAACGAGAAGAAGATGATATTGGTGATAAGAAGAAAAGAGGTCTAGCACTGAAAGCAAAAGAAGAAGAACAAAATGAAGATGAAGAGCTTGATGATGACGAAATAGGCCTAATCATAAAACGATTCAGAAAGTTTTACAAGAAAGGCCAAGGATTCAAAACTTTTAAAAAGGAGGAACAAGCAATGAAGAACACATCATCTGCTATGAATGTGGAAAGCCAGGACATTTCAAATCAAAATGTCAATAACTGATTCAGAAGAACAAAGAAAAGAGAAAAGGCAAATTCTACAACGAGAAGACAGCCTTTGTATCTGCTATATGGGGAGATAGCTCTTTTGATGAAGAAAACGATGAAGAGGAAGTAGCCAATATCTATCTAGTTGCTCAAGAAGAAACAGAAGAAGAGGTAACTGATTCTGATCGTACCTATGATAAATTATTTTCTGAATAGAATGCTTTACATTCTGAATTCATCAAAGTAGTTAAAGAACTAGTTGTTTTCAAAAAGAAAAACAAATCTCTTGAAATAAAACTAAAAGAGAATTTAGAGAAAGATTATGAAAACTATTCTTCTTTGAAAAAGAAAAACGTTGATCTCACAAAAACTCTTGAACAATTCACTAAAGGAAGTGAGATGCTAAATGTGATTCTAAAAACTCGATGTTTTGTAAATGATCGTTCTGGTCTTAGATATGATCCAAAATCATATAGAAGAAAAGGAAGAAAGAAAGCAAGAGGTAAGTCATATTTGAATTATTTTCAGCATTCTATACATACATACATCAAATCCTTTTGCATATTCTTATTATTATAATAGAAAAGGTCATTATACATCATCATGCATTCATAAGAAGAAAGGAAAGATAGGAACCTACAAATGGGTACCTAAAGGTTTATATGGTCAGAAAGTCATATGTACTAACCCAAAAGGACCCAAAAAGATGTGGGTACCTAAGACTTAAATGTGTTTGATTGTAGATATGTCTTAAAGCATCCAAAAATAACAAATGGTACATAGACAGTGGATCCTCTAGACATATGACCGGTGATTTCAAAAGTTTTACCACATTACAATCAAAGGAAGGTGGAAAGGTAAAATTTGGAGGAAATCAATCCGGAAAGATAGCAAGAATTAGTGAAATAAAAAATGATAAAGGAATACAAGTCAAAAATGTATATTAGGTTGAAGGCTTGTGTCATAATTTGCTGAGCGTAAGTCAAAGTGCAGATAAAGACAATTAGGTAATATTTGATTCAGAGGAATGTCTAATTATCAACAAGAAAGACTTACAACTTCATAAGAAAAATATCAAGGCAAAGCTCAGAGCAAGAGGGAAGGTAACTGCTATACTCTTGATATCAATAGAAGTAATTCTGAAAATTTTTTCTGAGTAATGCCGATGAAAGTTGTTATGGCATAAGAGACTAGCTCATGTCAACATGCACCAACTAGGCAAACTACTCAAAAAGGATTTAGTTCTTGGATTACCCAAATTTAGTTTTAAAAACTATTTGATTTGTGACGCATGTCAAAAAGGTAAACAAACTAAATCATCTTTCTAATCAAAAAATGAAATTACAACAAATCAACCACTTCAATTGATACATATGGATTTAGTTAGTCCAGCAAGAGTTAAAAGCCTTGGTGGCAACTTATATTCATTGGTCATTATTGATGAATTCTCTAGATTTACATGGACTATCTTTCTGTCATCAAAGGATAAAACCTTTGCAGAATTCATTGTTTTTACCAAGAAAGTGCAAATTAAGAAAGGTATGTCCATTGCAAGTATCAGGACAGATCACGGTGGAGAGTTTGAAAATCAAGCCTTTGAAGAATATTGTGATACTAATGGCATTGATCACAATTTCTCTGCTCCAAGGACACCTCAACAAAACAGAGTCATGGAACTTAAGAATAGAGTGCTCACTGAAATGGCTAGAGTAATGCTGAATGAAAGAACATGTCTCAAGTTTTCTGGGCCGATACAATGAGCACAGCATGCTATATTTCAAATAGAGCCTATATTAAAACAAAACTTAGAAAGACACTATACAAGCTATACAAAGGAAGGAAGCCAAACCTTGCTCATTTACACATCTTTGGTTTTAAGTGTTTCATTCATAATAATGGTAAAGATAACTTAGGAAAATTTGATTCTAGAATAGATGAAGGAATTTTCCTAGGCTATTCTAACCGAAGTAAAGCATACAAAATTTCCAATAAAAGAACATGTGTTGTTGAAGAATCAATTCATGTTGTATTTGATGAATTTAAATCCTCTGACAAAACCATTGATGATAAGCAGGAAGTTGTTTTAAATCAAGAAAATGGTTAATCTATTTCTAAATCTCTTATTCCAGAAGTTGATCAAACCAAGAAAGAAGATCAGTCACTAGGACAACCTAAAGCCTAGAAATACAAAAGAAGTCATCCCCTAGATCAAGTCATAGGAGATGTGAATGAATAAGTCAAAACAAGAAATAGAATTTTCAATAAAGTTAGTTTTTATGCATTCATTTCTGAGATTGAACCTTCTAACAATAACAAAACCCTATCTGACAATGATTGGGTTATAGCAATGCAAGAAGAACTAAATCAATTTGAAAGAAATCAGGTTTGGGATTTAGTACCCTGACCTAATGATCATCTAATCATTAGCACTAACTGGGTGTTCAAGAACAAACATGATGAATATGCTATTATTGTCAAAAACAAGGCAAGATTAGTGGCCAAAGGCTATAATCAGGAAGAAGGAATTGATTATGAGGAAACGTATGCTCCAATGGCTAGATTGGAAGCTATGAGTACTCTTAGCCTTTGCTTGCATCAAAGGATTCAAACTCTATCAAATTGATGTAAAGAGTGTATTTCTAAATGGCTACATCATAGAAGAAGTATATGTAGATCAACCTCTAAGTTTTGAATATGTAACCAAACTTGACCATGTTTTCAAACTCAAAAAGGCTTTGTAAGGTTTAAAACAAGCTCCTAGAGCATGGTACAAAAGGCTCAGTAAATTTCTTATTGATCAAGGTTTTGTACGAGGAAAATTTGATACAACACTTTTTACAAAATGAAAATGTGATGATATCTTAATTGTGCAAATATATGTTGATGATATAGTTTTCGGTGCTACTAACGAAAGCATGTGCAAAGAATTTTCTGAGATAATACCGGGGGAGTTTGAGATGTCAATAATGGGAGAAATGAATTTCTTTCTCGGTTTGCAAATCAAATAAAAAAAGAATGGAATTTTCATATCTCAAATGAAGTATCTAAAAGAGCTTTTGAAAAAGTATGGATTGGATGAAGCAAATGGAATAGACACTCCAATGAGCTTAACTATGTTGCTTGATGCTGATATCAAGGGTAAAGTTACAACATCATAAAATATAGAGGAATGATTGGATCATTACTCTATCTCACTGCAAGCAGGCCTGATATTCAATTCAGTATGGGTATGTGTGCAAGATATCAATCAGTACTAAAAGAGTCACATGCTAAAACTGTCAAACGAATCTTCCGATATCTTGCTGACACGGTAGAATCGGGTCTCTGGTATCCCAAAGAAAGAAGTGAGTATCTAATTGAATACTCAGACTCTTATCATGGAGGATACAAGATAGACAGAAAGAGTACTAGTGGACAAGGCCAGTTTCTTGGAGGCTCACTTTTATCATGGTTTAGTAAAAAATAAAATATAGTGTCTCTTTCATCAACGGAAGCTAAATATGTTGTAGCATCAAGTTGTTGTGCACAAGTAATATGGCTAAAGCAACAACTCCAGGATCTTGGTATTTATTTGAAGGAGATACCAATATACTGTGACAACACTAGCATGATAAGCTTGGCAAAGAATCCTGTTCAACATTCCAGAACCAAGCATATTAATGTTAAACATCACTTCATTAGAGATCATGTCCAAAAGAAAGATGTCAAAGTGATATTCATTCCAACTCATCTTCAACTAGCTGATATCTTCATAAAACCTCTTGCAAAAGATCAATTTTTGTATATTAGACGAGAATTGGGAATGGTAAATCCCAATGAATTGTAAGTTATTTAGTGTTTACAAAATGTTAGATAATGTTATTTATTGATGTTTTGATGATTACTAACTTAAGCATCAGAGTTTCTAGCAACTTATTTTGCAAGATGATGATATTCTATTTTGGAGTATGAAAAGCAGAGGTTAACAGAGGACAACATTACTAGAGGGACAACTTCAAGTAACCAACATTATTGGAGTGACACCTTGAAGTAATGAAGGAATTACTCGAGTAGTCACTCGAATAATGAACTTGGAAATGTGCTAGTAAAGCATTAATTTCAAATGAAACAACAAAATGTTTGGAAATGAACAGTTAGAAGGTGAAGAGATAGATTACCCGAGGGAGACCTCGAGTGAACCTCAAGCTTACTCGAGTAAGGCCTCGAGTAAACCTGGGTGCAAATTTCAAATTTGCTAAGTTTCAGCTCAAATTTGTTCTAAAGGCTATCAAATGATCGAGGGAATATACATGGGTAATTACAATATTATTCATTCTAGGTATGCACTTGAATTCACAGCATTTTGAAATTTCTAGTATGATCACTCGAGTAACTACTCAAGTGAGACTGATGATCACTCGAGTAAGCCCTTGAGTGATGTCAGGATTTAGGGTTATTTTAGTCGATACTCAGTCATTTCTCTCAAAATTACCTCGAGTGATTCTCCTAGTGCTATCACAAAAAATTTTCATAATCATTTTCCCTTCTCATAACCATCAAAACCTATTGATTTTTGTTTACAAAAACTTCTCAGATTTTACTAAATCCTTTGGCCTACATTCGCGACGCTAGGTCCCTTTTTTTCTAGAAATTATTATTTTTCACAAATCAAAATGGTTAGGACTAAATCTCTTAATCTTAGCACTCCCTCTAAGTCCTCTAAACCATATCAACCCTTTGATTCTCTTTCATCTCCTCCTACCAAGAAAAGAAAAATCTCTCCCAAACCAAAAGTAAAGTCTAAGCCGCAAACCAAGCTAAAGGTGAAAGGGGTTGTGATTACGGAGCCTATTGCCACAAGAGCTCAAACCAAGAAGAGTTCACCTCCTGGAAGAGGCAAAGCAATAAAAGAGCCATCTCATCCTCCTTCTGACACATCTGATACACCCTTTTTTCTCCAAAACCTTTGAAAAAGCCCAATATTGATGAGAAGATTACCAAAGTCATGGTACGTATGCTTGAAGAAGCTTTTCAATCTAAGGAAGCAAAGAAAGGGAAATATTCAAGGCAACCAAAAGAGAGGGATGAAGAAATCACATTTCCTCCAAAGGGATTCAATGTGAGCAAGATTGAGGAATCTTAGAAGTACCTGAGTCACTTTGTAAGAAGAAATGTGTGCAAGATGCACTACATTGACTACAAGGTCTTCAAGAGGTATTGAAATTCGACCTGAGTCCCTATCTTGATTCCTATATGCCCTGGCTGTCTATTAAACTCCCATTTTACACCAAAGTTGTGAGGCATTTTTACAGTAACCTTGAACCTATAAATGATCCCATTAGGAACTCTGTGGAAGAAGAAATGACTTCTAAGGTTAGAGGACAAAGAATTCTAATCTCACCTTCCAGAATCAATGTGGTTAGGAATAAAGAACCCTCCTGATGATGATTATCCTAATTATGATTCAAACCAGATGTTTTCTATCCTAAGACCTGGTGAGATAGTAGGACCCCTCAATTTCAATCCGAGTGATATGTGTGATTTTCATCGAGTCCTATGGTATATTTATTCTAGAGCCATAGTGAACAAATCCAATAACTTCACTCATTACAATGAGAGAGACTTCAGAAAATTTGCCTCATTGCTTCTCTAAGAACAAAAGGACTTGGGAGAATTTATCTTTAATGAGATCAAGAGATATATGTATGGAGGAAAACCTACTACTCCAATGCCTTATCCTCAACTTATGTCCTTGTTCGTCAAGAAGAATAAGATTTGGTACTTGGAGAGTAAGGAGCCATTTGAGAGGATAACACCAGTTGGGAGGAATCAAGTTGGAAAGTTGAACATTGAGATTCCTCTGAAGACTATTCTAGAAGCAAGTCCCAAGAAGAAGAAGAAGACTAACACTGCAACTAGCTGAATGGATGACACACAATCTTCTACTCCAGCCAACACATCTTCTCCTTCTTTCTTTGGGTCACAACATTCACGGAGAATATTCTGAAGATTTTTCATATCGACATTGTGAATACCAATGCGGAGTTGGTAACTAATATGAATAAGAAGATGGGACAACTTGAGGGGAGAATAGATAAGAGGAACAAAGAGTTGTTAGCTGAACAACATGCCCAGGGTGAGCTTCTGAGATCCATTGTTGCCAACCTTGATGCTATGGCATCTGGCTCCCCTATTCCTAGTCCTTCTATTATCCCTGAGCCAATACTTGTCTCTGAACCTGGACCTTCTATACCTACTGAGCATAGACCTTCTAAGTTTGAACCCAGTAATCTCTTGTTCTCTATGCCTGACCCTGTCACATCCGAGCCAATCCACATTACCATTAATGATCCACCTCAGCCCATTCAGTTAGAGCCTATATCTACTCCCATTCCCTTACCTACACATGTTAGAAATTTTGCCCTAAGAGCCGATTATTGTACTTTGAACATTATTTTAATGAAATTTCTCCATTCTGTTATCATATTATTTGCATGTTAACTGTGATAATTATATTCTTAGATTATTCATGAAGATTGTCCTAAAATATCCCTAGTCGGTCATCTATGCGGGAGCACAGATGAAACAAGACCAGTATGACTTTGATAAGATATGGAGATACGAATCAAAGTCTTAGGCACTTGTAAGAGTACAAGGTGCTAGATCGACCCACTATAAGAAAGCTACATGGATTAAGTCATAAGTTTTTCTTATGTATAACCATATCACAATACCCTTAGACCTAAGGTCATTTTGGATTCCTACATGAGAGTTGCTAAGCTTTGAACTAGTCAAAGTCACTTTTGACCGAGTGATGATAAAGGCTATGATCGGGCTTGATGGTTTTTCATACAGAGGAATATAAATGATCAAGATGGAACTTATCCCTCACATTAGTAGAGAGATATTACTAGGCCCCTTGATGAATGAGTCTGAGAAATGTATGGCCATACTACAATGGAAAGAAGTTTCCATTTCTATTGTCACGCTACTCAGGAATCGAGAAAGTAATGGTCAGGAACAAGAGGATGACATTATCCATGCCTTATCCTTGATCGATATATCGTGTGACAAAAGGGAAGTAACATGTTTGTATGACAGGTTGTATCTATTAGAATCGGTAGGCACAGCGGAAGAATTAAAAATTTTCACCGATCCTAATCGAGGATCTATCAACGGCGTTTAAACCAAGTTGGAAGGATTCATACCTTTTTTTGATTCAGAGTTTTCACAATATCTGGGAGGCAACAAGTCAAGTCCGCTCCCTCACCGGTATCCAAACGAATGCTCTCCAACCGAGACTGCGTGCTAGCGCCTCTAATGTCTCCTAGGGTTTTTCTTGCGGCTCTCAATTCTCATGTGCCTATCAATATATCTGCTCTATCAAGTTTATAACCTATGAGGGCTATTTTCAAATTTCAAAATTAATCATCATTAATTTCGAAATTAATTAACAATTAATTATCTTGATAAGCTAATTAAATAAATTCAGTTTAAATTAAATATGTCCAACAGTTTTAATTTAACAAATTTATTTAATCCAAATAAAGAGCCATTAGATTTAATTTATCTTCATAAATTAAATCTGAGATACTATATCTCTATCATGTTAGTTATGAAATTTAATATATCATAATAAATTAAATTTAAAACTAACACAATATAATAATATCATATAATATATATACATATATATATATATAAGATATATATTTCGAAAATATATATATCTATATAATATTATTAATGAATTTTATATTATATATATAAATATAAAATTCGTCCACCCTAAATTAAACATTATCTCGTGTTGGGTCATTCTTGTGTGCGACCCTGTAGGCCCATATGAAGTTGGCAGTGGGCCAATAACTATACTGACCCAAAAGTCGCAAGTGGCCCCTAGCAAGACATTACGACTACCCAATTCATATGAGGATCGTTATCACGATGCAACCTGTCATACAACCATGTCACGTCCCTTTTGTCACACGATATATCGATCAAGGATAAGGCATGGATAATGTCATCCTCTTGTTCCTGACCATTACTTTCTCGATTCCTGAGTAACCTGACATTAGAAATGGAAACTCCTTTCCATTGTAGTATGGCCATACATTTCTCAGACTCACTCATCGAGGGGCCCATTAATATCTCTCTACTAATGTGAGGGACAAATTCCATCTTGATCATTCATATTCCTCTACATGAAAAACCACCAAGCCCGATCGTCGCTTTTATCATCACCCGGTCAAAAGTGACTTTTGACTAGTTCAAAGCTTAGCAACTCTCATGTAGGAATCAGTGATGACCTCAGGTCTAAGGGCATTATGACGTGGTTATACATTAGAAAAGCTTATGACTTGATCCATGTAGCTTTCTCATAGCAGGTCAGTCCAGCACCTTATACTCTTACAAGTGCCTAAGACTTTGATTCGTATCTCCATATCTTATCAAAGTCATACTGATCTTGTTTCATCTCTGCTCCCGTATAGATGACTGACCAGGGACATTTTAGGACAATCTTTTTGAATTATCAAAGGATACAATTATCACAGTTAACATGCAAATAATATGATAACAGAATGGAGAAATTTCATTAAAATAATAATGTTCAAAGTACAATGATTGGCCCTTAGGGCACAATTTCTAACAGTATCGTGATAACAATGCTCATATGAATTGGATATCGTAATGTCTTGCTAGAGGCCGCTTGCGACTTTTGGGTTAATACAGCTATTGGTCTACTGCCAACTTCATATGGGCCTACAAGGTCGTACTCAAGAATGGCCCAACACGAGATAATGTTTAATTTAGGGTGGACGAATTTTATATTTATATATATATAATATAAAATTCATTAATAATATTATATAGATATATATTTTCAAAATACATATCTTATATATATATATATATCATATGATATTATTATATTGTTTTAGTTTTAAATTAAAATTTAATTTATTAAGATATATTAAATTTAATAACTAACATGATAGAGATATAGTATCTCAGATTTAATTTATGAAGATAAATTAAATCTAATGGCTCTTTATTTGGATTAAATAAATAGGTTACATTAAAAATGTTGGACAGATTTAATTTAAACTGAATTTATTTAATTAGCTCATGAAGATAATTAATTATTGATTAATTTTGTAATTAATGATGATTAATTTTAAACTTGATAGAGCAGATATACTGATACACGCATGAGAATTCAAGGCCACAAGGGAAACCCTAAAAATATTGGAGGTGCTAGCACGTAGTCTCGGTTGGAGAGCATTCATGTGGATACCGATAGAGGGAGCAGACCTAACGTGTTTGCTCCTAGAGAATGTGAAAACCCTAAGTGTATAAGGTACAAGTTCTTTCTAACCCAATTTAAACACCGTTGATAGATCATTGATTTGGATCGGTAAAATTTTAAAATTCTTCCGCTATGCCTGCCAATCCTCACAGTGGCATCAGAGCCAGGTCAATTGTGTGTTTAAATTGAGTTTATGTTCTTATACATGTGATATATATTGGATATATATGTGTGGTTATAAAAAACATCCGAATATGTTAATAAGAAATGGAATATGTTCAATGTTATTGTGCATTTTTGGATAGAACTGTGTGTTTATGTGATCTGGTGAAATTGTTTTGATTACATGCGTTATGTTCTATTTTCAATTCTGCCACTGGCATCGCAATTTCTGTTCTGAATAGGCTTGCATGAAATCGAGTAGGGTACCTGAGAACATAGTTGGCAGCAATCCAATCGGGTCTAAGTTCATATATCTATTTGGGTAATAGGGATCAAAACTATAGGGAAGACAATCTGGATCAGAAGTATTATGGGCCATTGTTGTTTTTTGAAACTAGGCCAAAATCCCTAAAGAATTGGACAATCACTAATCCGAACTAGCGGGACCGCCATGGCTACCTCTGTGTAGCACAATATAATCTGATCATGACATTTATTGCCTTTCATATTGTATGAATTCTTGTTGTGGTTTATTATTTATACTTGTTTGGGTATGGTGAACAACATGGCTTTAGAAATTTACAAAGGGTTGTAATATTTAAATATGACCTACGTGCCATGCCTTTCTCTAAACACTCTCGATGTACATTCTCTTCTCATCTCACTCCCCTCGAATGTTTAAATGAGGTTTCTCTCAATGTATTTCTTTTCTTATTTAGAGAAGTCCTCTCATTGGCTTGGGAGGATTTTAGGTTAGGTAAGTCATGTTGTGTCACGTTTAAATTATGCTTTTGATAAGATCATTGCATGAATACTTTTACGTTTATATGTATTTATCTGTATGAGATACGACCACGATTGCATTCATATAAACAAGACTAATTAATTGAGCCCTCTAATCAAATCTTAAGTCTTAATGCCGTCAATTAATGAATACCTGTCAAAACCTAGATTGCTCAATTACGGAAACCACCAAGTAGATGCACTTGAGTTATCTTGATGAGACAAGCATGAGTAATGGTGCTGCTCATAATATTCATTATTGTTTTGACTTAATTGAGATTAACAAAATGGTTTGAACCTCAAGGCGTTAAATGGGATTAAACATGCCGGATCATATGATGTTCAAATCCCAAAAACATATAAGAGTTACATGTGATGTAATTGGTAAATAGGTTACCTACCTAAATAACTTGAATTTAAGCATCTTGCCAAAGGAGACTTAAGTTTAAGCCAAATATGGATCTTAGCCCACTAATTATTATTTTGAGGGTTGTTAATTTAGTGGGAGATTACTAACTAACTTTGCATATTTTAATTGTAGAATCATGTCGACAAGTAATACTACTACGCTATCATTGCAATCAGTCCTTAAGAAGGACAAACTCAATGGGACAAACTTTCTTGACTGGTTTAGGAACTTGAGAATTGTTCTCAAGCAGGAAAGAAAAGCTTATGTCCTAGATCAACCCATTCCTGAGGAGCTTGCAGCCAATGCTCCATAAGGTCAGAAAGATGCTTACACCAAGCATAAGGATGACTCTGTAGATGTAAGTTGCCTGATGCTTGCCACTATGGTTCCAGAGCTCTAAATAGATCTGGATCTTATGGAGGCTTATGAGATGATTATCCATCTTAAGGAAATCTTCCAGTAACAGGCAAGGCAAGAAAGGTATGAGACTACAAAGGCCTTACATTCTTGCAAGATGGTTGAAGCTGCATCAGTTAATACTTATGTGTTAAAGATAAAAGGCTACATTGATCACCTTGAGAGGGTTGGGTTTCCCATAAGCCCAGGAGTTAGCTACGGATTTGATCCTGAACATACTCCCGGAGAGTTATGACCAGTTTGTCATGAACTACAACATAAACAACATGGAGAAATCAATTTCTGAGCTGCATGGGATGCTCAAAACTGCTGAGCAAAGTGTTAGAGCAAGTGTTTCACCCAAAAGGGAGGGTGAATTGGGCGATACTGAAAATTTCATTGCAAATATGAAAACTTGATGGTGAATATAATGTAGTAAAGAGAAAGGAAAAATATCACCAAAGTGTACACCGAGAGTTATACTAGTTTGGCCACAACCACTTTGACCTGCGTCCAGTCCTCAGAATATCACTGAGAGTTTCACTATAATTTCCAAGATTCAGTGGGTTCTTGGCACCTCAGTACAAGCAAGTTCCTTCGCCTGGACACTCACTCCCCATTACAAGTTGTAATCCAAACCCAACTCAAGGTTCCACAACCTTAAGTTACCTAAATAACAAATATTGAGTTTGAATGAAATATCTCTCACACAGAGTGAATAAGAATCACTGAAGTACAAAATTATAAGTATATGTAAAATAGCGTATTGAACTTGAAATTGATAATGCGTTCTTGTATGTGTTCTTGTTATATTTCTCTGTTTGGATGTTCCCATATATATAGATGTGTTGGTAATGATTGTTGGAACATTTTCTTTATGCCCATTAGAGTGTACGCAGCCACTGTTGACTTTTCTAGTATTTGAAAAATATCCGTTTGCGGTAGGTGGCATTTGAACATTGCATTTGACTTTCCTTATTTGGTAAGATCTCTTCATTGTTTATCTACGGATAAGCTAAGAATACTAATACAATGAAAGGTTAATCACATAGGAAACAAATCAATGAACGTTAGAATGATTTCTGAATTTCTGGACTTGCATACTCGAGTACTTACTCGAGTATTCATTAAATTTACTCGAGTACTTACTGAGTATCATCGTGAGAGTAATGATAGCAAGTTAATGAATGAACATCACATAACTCGAGTAGTGCATAAAGTAAACAAATTACAAACCTTGGAAATACCTATTTACTCGAGTATGGTACAATTTTCTTCATACGTTACTCGAGTAATCTCTCAAATAAACTTTAGGTTACTCAATGCTTTACTCTAGTAATGTTGGCAGGATTTTAGGGCCGAGAGCACTTCAGGTTTGCTTAACTTGACACTCGAATACTTACTCGAGTAAATATAAATTTTCTGCATAGCTTACTCGGGTAGATACTTCAAGTGCTTTGTAAATAACTCTGCAGATTACTCGATTACTTACTCGAGTAATTCAGTTCAAATATTTGATAAAGAGTAATTGAATACCTGCATACTTGGGTAGTGACTCAAGTGAAGTATGATAAAAGCATATCAAGTTAATCGAGTATTACCTTCAAGTTTTGCTTACCACCGTAGGTTACTCGAGTAGCTCCTCGAGTAACATTGGCAAGATTGAAAAATGCCAAGAGCAATATATTACTTGAAGCAGGGGATTCGAGTACAAACTCGAGTAACGTTGGCAGGCCAAGAGGAACTGGAAGTAATTTTCCTGATTACTCGAGTACTTACTCGAGTAACATTGGCAGGCCGAGAGCAACTACAAGTGATTTACCTGGTTACTCGAGTACTTACTCGAGTAACATTGGCAGGTCGAGAGCAACTAGAAGTCTTTTCCCTTATACTCGAGTACTTACTTGAGTAACGTTGGCAGGTTACTTGAAGGTTGACTCTGGTTACTTCAAGTTTCGGTCTCATTACTCGAGTACTTACTCGAGTAACCCTTTATGAATTTTGCCAATGATGAAGTTTCACAGCTTTTTCTCTTGGCCTTTCTTCATTACTCCAGTGCTTACTTCAAGTGATTATTTGCCCTGTTATTACTTTGTTCAAACTTATTTGTTTATCAAATCTTTTTCATAGCATTCTTTATTATCATCAAAACATGTGAGATCTAACATTCTCCCCCTTTTTGATGATGACAAAACTTAGTGATTTTGAACAAAGTTTTTGAAATTGAGTTCTCAAATAAACACTTTTTGAAGTCAATGGTAATTTTGAAAAGCTTTTTGAAATAACTTGTTAAGTGTCAATTCAAAGTGTTTTGGAAAATGTTGAAAACATAACATATTCACCTTGCATACATAATAAACTCATTAGTCCCACAATGTATTATAATTTAAAAACTTAAATGGACTTAAATTGAAATTATAACTTAAAGAAGCTTGCATTGAACTTAAAATTGCATTACAAATATGAAAAAGCTCTATGAAAAGCTCCTTAAATCCCATGTACACCCATATACCCAAAATAAAAGAAAAGAAACCTTAAAAGAAACTCAGAAACTCCACAAAATCACATTCAAGCTCTTCTCCCCCTTTTTGTCTTCATCAATCAAGTGGAGGATCGGAAGGCTTGACCATAGGAATAGGCTTCACAGGAAGAACCAAAAGACCATCTGAACCAGAAGAATCAAAAGCAGAGGAGATGGAAGATTCTAGTTTATGAAGATTTAGTGAAGGGATATGAATGTCATCTCTTGGAGGAACTGGAGGGGGCTGATAGACAATCATAGTGGTGGTCTCAACCTTTTCTGTGGCATCTGCAGAATGATGACCAGAGGATGAGGGAGAGATTTCCTCTATATGAGTAGGAGATGGAATAGGTGTAGGAGAGGGTTCAAGCTGAGCTCTGGGTGGTGAATCCTCAATGATGATGTGAATAGTCTCATTTGTATTAGGATTATCTACTGAGCATAGGATATCTTTGGGTTTTGGTTCAGGTGGACTAGAGATTGGAGGTTTAGGAAAGGATATATCAGGAATAGTTGGTTCAACCTCAGTATGATGAAGCTCAGAGGGGATATTTTCTGGAGGTGAGAATGCCTCAGGTGCAGATGATGGACCAGCAAAAGGTCCAAGACCCATAGAGTCCAGTTTTGCCAGAATTAACTTTAGGGTCTCACCTTGGGCACGCTGCTCAGCTAACAACTCCTCTTGCCTCTTATCCATCCTCTCAACCAACTCAGCCATTTTTTCATTCATGTAAGTTATCAACTCTGCATTGGTGTTGGCGATGTCTACATGAAATCCATTGAGCATATTCTCCATGAAGTGTTGAAGTGTGGCATTGAGGAAAGAGGGTGAAGAGGTTGTGGCAGCTGGAGCAGAAGACTGAGTGTCATCCATTTTACTCGTCTCAGTCTCTGTCTTCTTCTTCTTCTTAGAACCAGACTCCAGAGGACCCTTGAGAGGAATTTCAATATTGAGCTTCCTAATCTGGTTTCTTCCAATTGGGGTAACCCTCTCAATATGCTCTTTACTCTCCAAGTACCATATCTTATTTTTCTTCAGGATAAGCAAAATAATCTGAGGATATGGCATAGGAGTAGTGGCTTTCCCATCAATTCTGTACCTCTTCATCTTAGAAAATATGTATTCCCCCATATCCTTTTGTTCCTTCAGGAGTAAAAAAGCAAACCACCTATAGTCCCGGTCAGAAAAATGGGTATAGTTATTGGCCTAGTTCACAAGAGATCTAGAGTAAATATACCATAGAACCCTGTGATGATCACACATGTCACTAGGATTGAAGTTAAGAGGACCCATAAGCTCACCAGGTCTAAGAACAGTGAAAATTTGGTTTAGTTCAAGTTTGGAGTAGATGTCATCTAGAGGGTTTTCTATTCCTAACCAAACATTGATTCTAGAAGGTGAGATAAGGATTTTCTGGCCTCTAACAGTAGTGGTCATTTCTTCCTCTGCAGAAATCCTATTGGGTTCATCTAGGATTTCTAGATTGCAATAAAAATAAGTAACAACTTTTGTGCAAAAAGGAAGTCTAATTGATAGCCAAGGCATAAAAGGTTCAAGAAAGGGACTTAGATCATACTTTAATACCTCCTGAAGTACTTTGAGATCCACACAGTGAGTTTTACAGACTTTTCTTCTTGAAAATTGTGTGAGGTACTTTTGAGAATCCTCTAACTTGTTGACATTGAACCCTTTTAGAGGTTTAGTGATCTCCTCTTCTGGAAATACTGACTTCTTAGATGATTGCCCCTTCTATAGTTGATCAATAATTCCAGCCATTGCCTTAGCCACATTCACATCATACTTGGGTCTTTTTAAGGGTTTTGGAGTGAAAGAGGGAGTGGAAGAATCAGAAGGTGGAGGAGAAGGAGACTTGGCACTTTTACCTCTCCTAGTAGAGGTGCTCTTCTTTGATTGAGCCCTTGTGACCACTGGCTCTTTAATCACAACACCTTTCTCCTTTGGTTTTGATTGAGGCTTTGGTTGGATTTTGGCTTTTGATCTAGGTGAGTTTTTGTCTCTTTCTGGGAGGAGAAGAAAGTGGGTCAGAGAGTTGTGGGGATCCAGAAGAATCTATAGGAGTAAGATTTTTGGTTCTAACCATTTTGATTTAGACGAAACTTGAAATCTCAGAAAAACAGAGTGAGAAGTCGCGAGTTAGGGCAAGATGAATCTGAACAAAATAGGAAGTTTTTGGAGCTCAGATTTAATGGGTTTTGACGGAAATCAAGTAAGGAAGAGATTGTGAAAACTTTTTGTGAGAGGACTGGGTGATTTACTCGAGGAGATTTTGTGGAAATGATCGAGTTTGCGACAAATAAAGACGTAGAACTCGACGTTACTCGAGGCCTTACTCGAGTAAATATCATGTTTACTTGAGTCCCTACTCGAGTGATCATATAGAAAATTTCTAAAATAATTCATTTAAATTGCGTACCTGGCATGAATAATATTGTAATTATCCATGTATGTTCCCTCGATAATTTGATAATCGTTTAAGAACAAATTTGAGTTGATTCTCATCGAGTTTGTGATCTGGACCTGTAGTTACTCGAGGCCTTACTCGAGTAAACTTCAAGTTTACTTGAGGCTTCCCTCGGGTAACCTGTCTTTTCTACTTTTGACTATTCATTTCTCACCAAATGAACCGTTTGATTTAAATTTTAGGTGACTTGAGACTTTACTCCCAGTTTTGGAAGACCATTACTCGAGTACTCACTCGAGTAATGTGCTCTTTTACTTCAAGTTGTCCCTCAAGTAATGCTGCACTGTTATACATTACTTGAAGTTGGCACTCCAGCAATGGTGTCCTCTGATAACCTCTGCTTTTATTTCTCAAAACAAAGTTTCAATCTTCCTGCAAAACAAGTTTCTACATACTCTAATGCTTAAATTAGTAATCATCAAAACATTATCAAATATCTTTATCTAACATTATGAGAAACTGAAACAACTTACAATTCTTGGGATTTACCATTCCCAATTCTCTTCTAATGTATAGAAATTGATCTTTAGCAAGAGGTTTGGTGAAGATATCAGCTAGTTGAAGATAAGTAGGAATGAATATCACTTTCACATCTTTCTTTTGAACATGATCTCTGATGAAGTTATGTCTGACATCGATATGCTTGGTTCTAGAATGTTGAACTGGATTCTTTGCCAAGATTATCGTACTAGTATTGTCACAATATATTGGTATTTCTTTTAGATAAATACCAAGATCTTGTAGTTGTTGTTTTAACCATATAACTTGTACACAACAACTTGAGACTGCAACATATTCGGCTTCCATTGACGAAAGAGACACCGTATTTTGTTTCTTGCTGAACTATGATACAAGAGATCATCTAAGAAATTGACCTTGTCCGCTGGTGCTCTTTCTGTCTGTCTTGTATCCTCCATGATCAAAATCCAAATATGCAACTAGATATTCACTTCTTCCTTTGGGATACCACAGATCCAATTCTGGTGTGTCAGTAAGGTATCTAAAGATTTGTTTGACAGTTTCAGCATGTGATTCCTTTCGTGTTGATTGATATCTTGCATATATGCCAACACTGAATTGGATGTCCGGTCTGCTTGCCGTGAGATAGAGTAATGATCCAATCATTCCTCTGTATTTTGTGATGTTGTAGTCTTTCCCTTTGACATCAGCATCAAGCAACATAGTTGAGCTCATAGGTGTGTCCGTTCCATTTACTTCATCCATTCCATACTTCTTCAATAACTCTTTCATGTACTTTGTTTGAGATATGAAGATTCCATTCTTTCTTTGTTTGATTTGTAATCCGAGAAAGAAATTCAATTCTCCTATCATTGACATCTCAAACTCTCCCTGCATTATCTCAGAAAATTCCTTTCACAGAGATTCATTAGTAGCACCGAAAACAATATCATCAACATATATTTGAACAATTAAAATATCATCACGTTTTCGTTTTGTAAAAAGTGTTGTATCAACATTTCCTCGTACAAAACCTTGATCAATAAGAAATTTACTGAGCCTTTCGTACCATGCTCTAGGAGCTTGTTTTAAACCATATAAAGCCTTTTTGAGTTTGAAAACATGGTCAGGTTTAGTTACATCTTCAAAACCTAGAGGTTGTTCTACGTATACTTCTTCCATGATGTAACCATTCAGAAATGCACTCTTTACATTCATTTGATAGAGTTTGAATCCTTTGATGCATGCAAAGGCTAAGAGTACATGTATAGCTTCCAATCTAGCTACTAGAGCATACGTTTCCTCATAATTAATTCCTTCTTCCTGATTATAGCCTTTGGCCACCAATCTTGCCTTGTTTTTGACAATAATTGCGGATTCATCGAGTTTGTTCTTGAATACCCATTTAGTGCCAATGATCAGATAATCCTTGGGTCAGGGTACCACATCCCAAACTTGATTTCTTTCAAATTGATTTAGTTCTTCTTGCATTGCTATAACCCAATCATTGTCTGATAGGGCTTCATCAATGTTATAAGGTTCAATCTCAGAAATAAATGCAGAAAAACTTACTTCATTGAAAATTCTATTTCTAGTTTTGATCCCCTCATTCACATCTCCTATGACTTGATCTAAGGGATGACTTTTATTGTATTTCCAAGCTCTAGGTTGTCCTAGTGATTGCTCTTCTTCCTTGGTTTCATCAACTTCTGGAATAAGAGATTTAGAAATAGATTGACCATTTTCTTGATTTAAAACAACTTCCTGCTCTTCATCAATGGTTTTGTCTCAGAGAATTCAAATTCATCAAATACAATATGAATTGATTCTTCAACAACACATGTTCTTTTATTGAAAACTCTATATGGTTTACTTCGGTTAGAATATCCTAGGAAAATTCCTTCATCAGTTTTACAATCAAATTTTCCTAAGTTATCTTTACCATTATTCTGAATGAAACACTTACAACCGAAGATATGTAGATGAGCAATGTTTGGCTTCCTTCCTTTGTACAGCTAGTATGGTGTCTTTCCAAGTTTTGTTCTAATATAGGCTCTATTTGAAATATAGCATGCTGTACTCATAACATCAGGCTAAAAAACTTGAGACACGTTCTTTTCATTTAACATTGCTCTAGCCATTTCAGTGAGTACTCTATTCTTACGTTCCATGACTCCATTTTGTTGAGGGGTCCTTGGAGCAGAGAAATTGTGATCAATGCCATTAGTATCACAATATTCTTTAAAGGCTTGATTTTCAAATTCTCCACCATGATCTGTCCTAATACCTGCAATGGACATACCTTTCTCATTTTACACTTTCTTGGCAAAAACAATAAATTCTTCAAAGGTTTCATCCTTTGATGATAGAAAAATAACCCATGTAAATCTAGAGAAGTCATCAACAATGAGCAATGAATATAAGTTGCCACCAAGACTCTTTACTCTTGCTGGGCCAACCAAATCCATATGCAATAATTGTAGTGGTCTATTTATTGAAATCTCATTTTTCAATTTGAAAGATGATTTAGTTTGTTTACCCTTTTGACATGAGTCACAAATCAAATCATTTTTGAAATTTACTTTGGGTAATCCAAGAACTAAATCCTTTTTTAGTAGTTTACCTAGTTGATGCATATTGACATGAGCCAATCTCTTATACCATAGCCAACTTTTATCGACATTACTCAGAAAGCAATTTTCAGATTCATTTCTACTAATATCTAGAGTATAACAATTACCTTCTCTTTTTGCTCTGAGCTTAGCCTTGATATTCTTCTTATCAAGTAGTAAGTCATTCTTGTTGATAATTAGACATTCCTCTGAGTCGAATATTACCCAGTTATTTTTGTCTGCACTTTGACTCACACTCAGCAAGTTGTGACACAATCCTTCGACATAGTATACGTCTTTGACTTGTATGCCTTTGTCATTTTTTATTTCACCAATTCCTGCTATCCTTCCGGTTTGATTTCCTCCAAATTTTACCTTTCCACCTTCTTTAGGTTGCAATTTGGTAAAACTTTCGAAATCACCAATCATATGTCTAGAGCATCCACTGTCTATGTACCACTTGTTGTTTTTGGATGCTTTGAGACATATCTGCAATTAAATACGATTAAGTCTTAGGTACCCACTTCTTTTTGGGTCCTTTTGGGTTAGTACAGGAAATTTTTGAAACATATATTCCTTTAGGTACCCCTTTGTAGGTTTCTATCATTCCTTTCTTCTTATGAATGCATGAAGAGGTATAATGACCTTTTCTATTACAGTAATTACAAGACGAAATAGGATTTGATGTATGAACATAATGCTGGAAATAATTCAAATATAACTTACCTCCTGCTTTCTTTCTACCTTTCCTTCTATCTGATTTTGGATCATATCCAATACCAGATCAGTCATTTACAAATCATTGAGCTTTTAAAATCACATTTAGCATCTTACTTGCTTTAGTAAATTTTTCAAGAGTTTTTGTGAGATCATTGTTTTTCTTTTTCAAAGAAGAACAATTTTCACAATCCTTTTCTGAACTTTCTTTAAGTTCACTTTCAAGAGCTTTGTTTTTCTTTTTAAAAATAACTAATTCTTTAACTACTTTGATGAATTCAGAATGTAAAGCATTATATTCAGAAAGTAATTCATCATAGATAGGATCAGAATCATTTACCTCTTCTTCTGTTTCTTCTTGAGCAACGAGACATATATTGGTTACTTCTTCATCACTTTCTTCATCAGAGGAACTATCACCCCATATAGCAGATACAAAGGCCTTTTTTTTGTTAAAGAATTTGCCTTTTCTCTTTTCTTTGCTCTTTTGATTCAGTTCTGGACATTCTGATTTGATATGTCCTGTTTTTCCACATTCGTAGCAAATGATATGATCTTTGCTACTAGTTCCTCCTTTTTGAAAGTGTTTGAGTCCTTGACCTTTCTTGTAGAACTTTCTAAATCGTTTTATGATTAGACCCATTTCATCATCGTCAAACTCCTCATCCTCATCTTGATTTTCTTCTTTTGCTTTTAGTACTAGGCCTCTCTTTTTCTTGTCACCGATGTCATCTAGTTCCCGTTTGAACGTTAGTTTACTTTCATATTCAGAAAGACTTCCAAATAGAGAAGTAACTGATCTCATTGATTCTCCTTTTGCTTCTTCTATAGCAGTGACTTTGGCCTCCCACTCTTTAGAAAGAATATTCAAAATCTTTCATACTTGGGTATGTTGATCATAAACTTTCCCAAGTTCTACAAGTTGATAAACAAGATGAGTATATCTAAGTTCAAATTCAGATATTGATTCACCTAATTTCATTCAAAGTAGATCAAATTCAGTGACCAAGGTATTGATCCGATTCTCCTTTATTCCCGAAGTTCCTGTATGAGCTATTTCCAAAGCTTCCCACATTTGCTTTGCTGTTGGAAGTGTGCAAATTTTGAAGTATTCACTTTGACTCAAAGCACTTTGTATCATTAGAATTGCCTTGCTATTGAGAGTGATAAGTTTCTTGTCATTCTCATCATATTCCGCTGGCATCTTAGGAATTTTCTGAGAGTCTACAATCTTTGTAGGTTGATAGTTTCCACTTTTAATCACATCCAATAGCCCATATTTGGTAGCCATCACAAATACTCTGAACTTTGCTTTCTAGAAAGAAAAGTATTCTCTACTGAAACCTAGAGGTCTAGAGATGGATGCTCAGTCGGGAAGAATTCCTTCACCCATGCTTGCCATTAGATCTTTCTTAGGTTGTTATACCTTAACAAGAAGACCTATTCTCTAAAACAAATGTTAGAGCAAGCATTTCACCCAAGAGGGGGGGTGAATTGGGTGATACTGAAAATTTCGTTACAAATATGAAAACTTGACGGTGAATATAATGCAGTAAAGAGAAAGGAGAAATATCACCGAAGTGTACATCGAGAGTTATACTGGATCGGCCACAACCACTTTGACCTATGTCCAGTCCTTAGAATATCACTGAGAGTTTCACTATAATTTCCAAGATTCAGTAGGTTCTTGGCACCTCAGTACAAGCAAGTTTCTTCGCCTGGACACTCGCTCCCCCTTACAAGTTGTAATCCAAACCCAACTCAAGGTTCCACAACCTTAAGTTACCTCAATAAAAAATATTGAATTTGAATGAAATATCTCTCTCACAGAGTGAATAAGAATCACTGAAGTACAGAATTACAAGTATATGTAAAACAGACTATTGAACGTGAACTTGATAATGCGTTCGTGTGTGTGTTCTTGTTATATTTCTCTGTTTGGATGTTCCCATATATATAGATGTGTTGGTAATGATTGTTGGAACATTTCCTTCATGCCTGTTAGAGTGTCCGCAGCCACTGTTGACTTTTCCAGTATTTGAAAAATATCCGTTTGCGGTAGGTGGCGGTAGGTGGCATTTGAACGTTGCATTTGACTTTCCTTATTTGGTAAGATCTCTTCTTTGTTTATCTACGGATAAGCTAAGAATACTAATACAATGAAAGGTTAATCACATAGGAAATAAATCAATGAACGTTTGAATGATTTCTGAATTTCTGGACTTGCATACTCGAGTACTTACTCGAGTATTCATTAAATTTACTCGAGTACTTACTGAGTATCATCGTGAGAGTAATGATAGCAAGTTAATGAATGAACATCACATAACTCGAGTAGTGCAAGAAGTAAACAAATTTACAAACCTTGGAAATACCTGTTTACTCGAGTATGGTATAATTTTCTTCATAGGTTACTCGAGTAGCAACTCGAGTAATCTCTCAAATAAACTTTAGGTTACTCGATGCTTTACTCTAGTAATGTTGGCAGGATTTCAGGGCCGAGAGCACTTCAGGTTTGCTTAACTTCACACTCGAATACTTACTCGAGTAAATATAAATTTTTTGCATAGCTTACTCGGGTAAATACTTCAAGTGCTTTGTAAATAACTCTACAGATTACTCGATTACTTACTCGAGTAATTCAGTTCAAATATTTGATAAAGAGTAATTGCATACCTGCATACTTGAGTAGTGACTCGAGTGAAGTGTGATAAAAGCATATCAAGTTAATCGAGTATTACCTTCAAGTTTTGCTTACCACAGTAGGTTACTCGAGTAGCTCCTCGAGTAACATTGGCAGGATTAAAAAATGCCAAGAGCAACATATTACTTGAAGCAGGGGACTCGAGTACAGACTCGAGTAACGTTGGTAGGCCGAGAGGAACTGGAAGTAATTTTCCTGATTACTCGAGTACTTACTCGAGTAACATTGGCAGGCCGAGAGCAACTACAAGTGATTTACCTGGTTACTCGAGTACTTACTCGAGTAACATTGGCAGGCTGAGAGCAACTGGAAGTCTTTTCCCTTATTACTCAAGTACTTACTTGAGTAACATTGGTAGGTTACTTAAAGATTGACTCTGGTTACTTCAAGTTTCAGTCTCATTACTCGAGTACTTACTCGAGTAACCCTTTAGGAATTTTGCCAATGATGAAGTTTCTCAGCTTTTCTCTTGGCCTTTCTTCATTATTCCAGTGCTTACTTCAAGTGATTATTTGCCCTGTTATTACTTTGTTCAAACTTATTTGTTTATAAAATCTTTTTCATAGCATTCTTTATTATCAATAAAACATGTGAGATCTAACATAAAGCATTAAGAAAAAGCTCAGTACAGTTTTGATGGTTCAAAAAGGAAAGGGTATGAAAAAGAAAGGGAAGGGCAAATGGAAGGGTAATGGCTCAGGTGGTAAGACCAAAGAGTCAAACAAGCCCGAAACCAAGCCTGCACCCAAGAAGGCAAAGCCTACAAAGGAAGGAGTCTGCTACTTCTACAATGAACCCGGTCATTGGAAGAGGAATTGCAAACTCTACCTGAAAGATCTGGAAAAGAACAAGAAGGATAGCAGGGTTATCGCTTCAGGTATTTATGTTATAGACATTCATTTTTCTACTTCCTCTACATGGGTATTAGATATTGCATGTGGTTCTCACATTTGTTCAAATGTGCAAGGTCTAAAGGACTGTAGAAAGCTGAAAAAGGGCGAGGTAGACCTACGAGTTGGAAACAGAGCAAGAGTTGCTGCTTTAGCCGTAGGCACTTATGAATTAGTTATGCCTAATGGGCTTTTGTTAGTTTTGAACAATTGCTATTATGTTCCTGCTTTAAGTAGTAACATTGTTTCTCTTTCTTATTTGGATAAGAAAGGTTATACTTCTATTACTAGGAATGGTAAATGTTCTATTTATCATAATGACATTTTCTACGCTGATGGTGATTTGCATGTTGGTCATTATATATTAAATTTGGAACATCCTAATAATGGGAATATCTAAAACGTAACTACTAAAAGGATAAAATCAAACAATTTGAATCTGACCTACTTATGGCATTGTCGTTTAGGCCATATAAATGAGAAATGCATTTTCAGACTCCATCAAGATGGATTTCTTAACTCAGTTGATTTTGAATCATATGATACATGTAAATCTTGCTTATTAGGAAATATGATAAAGGCACCTTTTATTAGGCATATTGAGAGGGGCACTGAATTATTGGGCCTCATACATACAGATGTATATAGATCATTAAATACACCTGCCAGAGGAGGTTATGTCTACTTCTTTACATTTATAGATGAATTTATTAGATATGGCTATATCTATCTAATGAAACATAAATCTGAATCTTTTGAAATTTTCCAAATATTCCAAAATGAAGTACAAAACCAACTTGGCAAAACAATTAAAGCACTTCGATCAGATCGAGGTGGTGAATATTTGAGCCAAGAGTTTATTGACCATCTTAAGAGTTGTGGGATAATCTCACAATTAACTCCTCCAGAAACACCACAATGGAATGGCATTTCTGAACGGAGGAATCAAACACTATTAGATATGATTCAATCTATGATGAGTCAAATAGATCTTCCACCATCATTTTGGGGACATGCGCTAGAGACAGCTGCTTTCACACTAAATCGTGTTCTATCTAAGGCAATTAAAAAGACACCATATGAGATATGGACTGGAAACAAATCAAGTTTATCTTTTCTTAAGATCTGGGGATGTGAGGTATATGTTAAGCAACAAGCCTCTGATAAATTAGCGCCCAGATCATCAAAGTGCCTTTTCGTGGGGTATCCTAAAGAAACGAAAGGATACTATGTCTACAATCTCACCGATAACAAAGTATTTGTTATTCAAAATGGTAAGTTTCTAGAAAGAGAGTTTGTGTCTAAAACAACCAGTGGGAGCAAGGTACATCTCGAAGAAATTCGAGAGTCACAAGATAATACAGAACCACAGATGGAAATTAGAGAAGACTCATAACAAGTTACTGACCCTCCTCAAGTAACACAAGGTCCACGAAGATCCGAGAGGACACGGCATTAGCCTCAGAGATATGGATTTCTGATTACTGAAGGCCATGATATGATGCTCATTGAGCAGAATGAGCCAACCACCTATCAAGAAGCCATAATGGGACCAAACTTCAAGAAATGGCTAAATGACATGAAGTCTGAAATGCAATCTATGTACTTCAATCAGGTATGGACCTTAATCGATCTACCTGAAGGTGTAAAAACCATCGGGTGCAAATGGGTTTTCAAGGAGAAAACTGACATGGATGGAAAAGTAAATGTCTTCAAGGCACAACTAGTTGTAAAAGGATTCACTCAAAGTCATGGTGTAGACTATGATGAAACCTTTTCCCCAGTTGTAATGGCCAATTCAATTAGAATCCTTCTTGCCATTGCAGCATATTATGACTATGAAATATGGCAGATGGATGTCAAGAAATATGGCAGATGGATGTCAAAATAGCCTTCCTTAATGGAAAGCTGCTTGAGGATGTGTGCATGACACAACCTGAAGGTTTTGCACCTCCAGAGGACTCTGGTAAAATTTGCAAGCTTCAAAGATCCATTTATAGAATGAAGCAAGCATCTCAGAGCTAGAATCATCATTTTGATGAAGTAGTCAAAGAGTTTGGATTCATTCAAAACATCGATGAACCTTGTGTTTACAAGAAGGTTAATGGGAGCAGAGTTATATTTCTAGTGCTTTATGTAGATGACATCCTACTTATTGGGAATGACATTCCTACGTTACAGAGTGTCAAGTCTTGGTTAGGAAAGTCCTTTCAATAAAAGACTTAGGTAAAGCCACCTACATCCTAAGGATTAGGATCTACAAGGATAGATCTAAATGACTAATAGGCCTAAGTCAGAGCACATACATAGATAAGATACTGTATAGGTTCAATATACAGGATTCAAAAAGGGGTTACATGCCCATGTCTCATGGCATCCATCTTAGCAAGGATCTATGTCCTAGCACATCTGATCAGCGAGATCGCATGAGTAAAGTTCCATATGCCTCGGCTATTGGATCCATCATGTATGCCATACTTTGTACTCGACCAGATATCTCATTTGCCTTAAGCATGACAAGCAGATATCAATAAGATCCTGGTGAGGGTCATTGGACTGCAGTCAAGAATATCCTAAAGTATTTAAGAAGGACTAAAGACCTATTTTTGGTCTATGGTTGATTGGATGATGAGCTCTATGTAACTGGTTACACAGATGTAAGTTTCCAAACTGACCAAGATGACCTTAAATCGCAATCTGGATACATATTCCTCCTGAATGGTGGAGCAGTAAGCTATAAGAGCTCTAAGCAGAGCACTGTAGCAGATTCTACAACAGAAGCTGAGTATATAGCAGCATCGGATGTAGCTAAAGAAGCTGTTTAGATCAAAAAGTTCATTACTGAACTAGGGGTCGTGTCTACCATCTGAAATCCAATAGATTTGTTCTGTGATAATATTGGTGCTATTGCACAGGCTAAGGAGCCTAGGTCACATCAAAGGACCAAGTATATACTCAGGCGATTTCATCTTATTAGAGAAATCAATGATAGAGGTGATATAAAGATATGCAAAGTAGCAGGAGAAGACAATGTTGCTGATCCTCTTACTAAGCCGCTTGCACAGGCAAAGCATGAGCGTCATGTTAGGACAATGGGAATTAGGCAAATTAATGATTGTACCTAGGGCAAATGGGAGGATGTTGGAAATTGTGCCCTAAGGGCCGATCAATATACTTTGAACATTATTATTTTAATGAAATTTCTCCATTCTGTTATCATACTATTTGCATGTTAACTATGATAATTGTATCCTTAGATATGTTAGAACTGGCTATCACCCAAGAGGGGGGTGAATTGGGTGTATAATAAAAACTTAAGAATTTTAGAAAACTTTCCGTATCTTAACGAAAGCAGTAAGTATGAAGGTTTATAAATCAATAGTTAGATTAAATAATATATGCTAGAAATATAAGAGTTTAGGGAAGAGAATATGCAAACTGTGATTTATCCTGGTTCGGTCCAATCTGTGATGGCCTACGTCCAGTCCCCAGGCTCCTCCTGAGATTTTCAAATCCACTATCATCTTTTTTAATCTGGGCACAAGAAAAGCCTTTACAATCCCACAAGTTTAGCCGGCTACTTGTGAAACCTTTTACAAATCTCTCACTAAAATACTCCCCCTTACGGCAAGTCTTACGAGCAGAGCAATCCCGAAGATCTTCCTCTCCTGCTTACTCATGCAAGTCTTACGAGCAGCAACGTTCTCTCCTGCTTACACCCCTGTAAGTCTTATGAGCAGCAACGTTCTCTACTGCTTGCACCTTGTAAGTCTTACGAGCAAAATGTCTTACGGCAATTCTCTCTACTGCTTCCCCGTAAGAAAATCAACCTTCTCAAGGTCCCTCTACCTTAAGATCAACTCAGAAATATAGTTGAAGATGTTTACAGACTCTCTCACATAGTGGATATAATCTCACTGAAGTACAATACAAATAATCACTCTCTCAATGATAAGTAATACAGAAACTGGAAAACAGAGAGTGTATGGGTAGAAGCAGAGGATTCATGTTTCTATCATTTTTCACGTAGTTGCTCGCTGTCTCTATTTTTCATCGACGTTGAATGCTCTCTTATTTATAGTTGATGTAGATGATGACCGTTGTGAGCATTCGTCCATTGGAGTCATTTTGACCGTTGAGCACATTTGAAAAATGAGCTACCATGAGCTTTCCGTTGCAAAGCAGAACGTCACGTTGAGGAGCCGCATGTCTCATTTTGAGATGTACATCACGTTGTGGAGCGGAATGAATTCGTTTGAGTTTCCAGACAATATCTTCCAGACAATCTCTTATGGTGGGTCAAGCTTTTGTCGTGGTAGGTAGCTGATGCTCGGTGTGTAATGATGCCGCCCGCCACAATTGACTCTTTCATTTGAATATGTAATCTCAGCGTTAAATTTCTTGTTTCACACTGCAAAATACTTAATCATTAATATGATGAAATATTAGTCATGGGTATGTTGGATCATTGGTCAAAAGATGAATTTCTGGCTTCTGTGACTCATCACGTTGAGTGAAGATATTCGCCGTGACCTCCGTTCTTGAAGATACAACCCAAATATTTAATCTCCTGTTTTACACTTGAAATATATGTTAGTTAATGTTTAGGAACAATAACAAGTGAAAACATAATGATTCTATAACATTTAACCACGTTTGGATTGATGGCTATGAGGCTCTGTATCGTTTCTGCATTCTGTCAGGACCTCACTTCGAGTGCAATATGGCTCACTCGAGTGAAGTTGATATTTTCACGTTCTGACTTTCTCTCGGGCAAGCACTCGCTGCACTTCACTCACATCTGCTCGAGTGAATTCTCGAATCACTCGAGCACAAAACGTCCTGCTCGAGTGCGTCTCAAGTTTTCACGTACATGCTTCTTCTCGGGTTGTCACTTCCATGTCAAAACTTGCTTGTGCTCGAGTGAGAAATCATCCAATGCTCGAGCATGAATCCTAGAGCTCGAGTGTTCCAAATTTCTTCACGTTTCAGCTGCTTCTGGACATCACTCGCACAACATTTTCAGAGAGAAAGTTTTTGCACTCGTGGGTGATGTGGGGCCACTTTAGAAAAATTTTATTCATTTGATTCAAATGATGTATCATAAGAATGCTCTTACCATATGCATTCCAATGCAACAAGAATCAGCTCCAAACTCGTTGTATTCTGCAAGTTATGATCGAAAGAGTGTATATTTCGCTAGTCTGCACAAGTGTCAACTTCCAGAAGGTATAGCTCCTAGAATATACGGTCAAATTAGGTAAATTACCTATCCATGGAAATCACTTTGAGTCTACTTTCATTTGGCACTGGTCTCGTCTCAATCCGATGTGTGGTTTGTGAGTTATACTCAAAATACCGAACCTGTGTCAAAAAGTGACGATGATTTCCGTTTCATTTTGCACGATCCATATCTCCTTCATTTGATCTTCTTTCAATGTGATCCTAGTGCCCATTTTACGTGTTGGGAGTCTTCTTTCATATGCCACTGGTTTCGGGTCAATCCGATGTGTGGTGTGAGAGATATGACCAAAATATCAGACCTCGCTCAGGCTGAACGTAAAACAGAGTAGAACAGAGTTTTCATCCCGTGCTCGAGTGAACTCATCTGTGCTCGAGTGAGTTCTTCTTGTGCTCGAGTGAAACACCTCGTGCTCTAGCATAACACCTCTGGAAGAGCCAAAACTCATATATAAGTCATCTTAGCTTCGTATTAACCTATTCCAACCATTATTTGATCATAGAAACCTCCGGTATCATCATAGAAACCTTTAGTATCACTTCTAACAACTTGAATCTTGATCTTCTTGTAAGATCTAACAAGTTCTTCTTTCTTCCATATCTTTCTTCTTGATTTTCCTCTTGATAATAATTCTTCATAATCCGAGTAGGCATCTACTTGACTAACTTCAATTTCTCTTCTTCTTCTTCCTCTTGTTCATTTTCATTAATTCAATCTTCTTCATTCTTTGCTTGACTAATCTACAAAAAATGTAACATTAAATATAGTAGTTAGTAAAAGAAATACATTATATAAAATTTTTGCTCTTATCACTTCATATCTATATTTGACATCAACAAAACTAATCATAACATTCTCCCCCTTTTTGATAATGACAAATCCTTTAAGAAAAATATGTCTGAATAAATTGCAACATACATATATAATGTAAAGTGCAACATACATATTATATATAATGCAACATACATATTTTTCTTACATTTTTCTATGTAAAGTGCAACATACATATTATATATAATGCACATACATATTTTTCTTACATTTTTCTCCCCCTATTTGACATCAGCAAAAAGTTTGAAATATATAAAGAAGTAAAGCTTGTGAAGAAGTAAATAGAGTAGAAATTACTTTAATCAAAATGAATGAACCAAGAAAACAATTTACACTCCCCCTATGTGAAAGTACTTTCATTTTTAATGAGAGGGAATTAAAAAAATTTTGGAGAGGTTTTCAAGAAAACTTTTATAATCAAGATAAATCAAATATATGAAACGTATTCTTGAAATGTAAAGAGAAAAGGTTTAGAAATGCTCATGTAGATTTAGAAAATTGATGAAGCGCTCCATGAAGTCCGTTGCTTTATCCTTTGGCAATGCTAGTAAATGATGATGTACACCACACTTCTGTTATGCAACTCAATATATATTCATGTTGTTGCCAGGATTCTCCAATTGAGTTGAGCTTCTGTTTAGCATGTTCAATGCTTAGTTATATTGCATTGAATGTTGTAGCCAATATATATTCCTTGACTGAGCGTTAAAAACATCCTCAAGGTTGATAGAGTCTTCTTGTAGTATTTTGAGGAATGCTATTGCACACAACAAATTCTCCTGTCATAAATTTAAAATTTCTTTGCAAAGAGAATTGTTAGGTCAATCAAGTAATAAACTATTCCTTTCCATATGATATATTAAAATTAAGAACATGAAAAGAACAATGTAAGAATAACTCATCATCAAAACTAATCAAGACATGGTGAATATAGATGAGTATATTAAAAGGATTTTCTTTCAAATAGGAGATGAGCTTTAAACATATAAAACACATGTGAATGTGAAGCTCCCCCTTAATTGATGCATGGTTTTAAACATTTTCATTAGGAAAACAGTTAATAACTCTCCGAGATTTGAGAAACCATTGGAAACTTTATAGAGAAAATGATTTTGAAAGATTTAGAGAGAAATTAAATGGCAATTGCTAATAAGAGGTTTTAAGAGATACAACCCAATATCACCTGAGTGGTTACTTGAGTGATTCTACTTAATCATTACTCGATTGTATACTCAAGTGATACAACTCAAGGATTTTGAATTAAGCAAGAATACAATACCTCACTCGAGTAATATCGTAATCACTCGAGTCATAATCCTTTATAGTCCATTGATACATCATGTCCTAGTCAATATTGGATGATGTGACTAGTACTGAGGGATTCTGAAGTGTAGTATTCTGTGAGCACTTTAGGATATCAAGAGGAGCTCGGAGTAAGGCTTTATGCCCATATTGGCTTAGTATGTGCCCCTTGCTTAGCAAACATCATTGAGAACTTTTAATTTCATCATAGCACATAACACCCTTATTTTGTCATCCATCATCTCAAATAGAACTTTGAAGTTCTGGTTCACATAGCTGCTTCATCTTATCATTGACTGATAATCTCAGCATTATTTGTAGCAAGCTCTGTGTGATTGTTGAAGCTCCTCTCTCAGAAAGCCTTAGACAAATGGACCAAAACCATGAAGAATCATGGAGGCCAACTCTAGCAAATTGTCGTCTCTCATTTATTGGCCTTGTTCACCATAGCTCTAGTGTAGGTATAGCAGATAATCCAGTGAAGATTTAGACATAGAACTAGGATAGTAGTTAAGAATCCTCATAGGTTCATCAAGCTTGATGATTCTGTACATCTCAGCATCTTCCTTTGAATATCTCTGTTGGCTCCATATCATAGTGAAAATGTCTGATCACCTTGAAACGATAAGAAAGGTGGGTAGGCAACAAAGATTCATATTGGATAAACTTTATTCTTGGCTCTGTGCTGTTTGAAATAATCTCCGCTTGGTCTACTAAGAGATCTTCCTTCTCTTTCTCTTTCTCTGATTGTATCACTAGCTAGTTATTTGCTAGTGATGGGATGTCATTTAAGTAATATCACATATTCTGCTTCAACTCACGCTGCAACACTATCAGTCATGCCTCTTCTGTTAGCCTTTGATCTTTGTACCCAAAAGTAAAGCATTTTGGTCAACTCCTGCAAACGTATAATTATATGCTCTCTGGTACCCAACTTCTCTTGGGTCCGTATAATATTAAATATAACAACTCTTATGCTGTTATGCAATTAATCATATGAAATTTCAGCAAAGAGTATCATAAACCAACAAAATATTAAGATATAATTTTATCCAATAAAATCAAGTCATCATGAAGCAGAACGAACAAGTGATACCAGGAATGATGATGATCAATGACAATTTGTAAATACACTTTATATAGAAAATATGTCATTGATAAGATCTTCATGCAATCGATGTAAAACAGATCAAAGAGAGTAGAAAATCTATCCTTAATGATCAACTTTTATAAAATGATAAATCATGAATGAAATCAAGTTTTCCAAAAATGATAATGAGATATGCAAATTGTTTCAAAATCTCTTATGTTCTCTCGAATCATAAATATGCATTATGACATTAAGATTTTGAATGCATAAAAAACTCATTTATGAAGCTTGTTAAATACCAATGCTTATGCAAAAAACAATGGAAGTCAACAGTTGTAAAATATATATCAGAAAGCTTCACTAAGGAATTCAACTAAGATAACATGTTAATTATAAGAGTTAACATGTTGGAGAATTTTCTCAAGAACAAAAGTCATATGAAGAATGAATTAGCCAAAATGGTTTATCTTGACATATATAAGCATGATGACTTTAGTATAGATCAAGAGATAACCTTGCATCTTAGAGTTGCGTCTTAAAATGGATAAATATTTAAGGCAGCAAGACTTAAAGTGCAAAATTCTAGTTACTCAAAAATGGATGAAGACAAATGGTAATGCATTTGAGCAACAATATGAGTATAAGAATTTATGGATGATGAAGCACATACTCATTGATCAAAATGACTAGAGTTTTAGAATATCCCGGTAAGTTATTCCACAATAATGGTTAATGCATTAAGATTCAATGCACTAATAAACATTTATAATGCTTGGAATAACATGGCCAACTAATGATTTATGCATTAGGCACAAGGCTTTCACATATAGAATTCTTTTCTAGGGTATACACTTGAAACTCATATAGATAGTTAACTTGTTAGACATAAGATCTAACTTGTTACAAAATACAAATTGAGGTGTTCAAGTAGTAACAGGTTTAAGATTAAGAAACAAATATGTGAATGATGAGGAAAACTCTAGGGATGGATTTGAAGCATTTCTGACTTTCAGTATACATAAATATTAACTTCCAATTTTGAAACTGATTTAAATAAAATATGAAAAATTTTCAAATAATGTGTATGCATTTTTTAATAACAAGATGAATTTGGAATCTAAGTTCATTTTTTGAAATATGCATTCCGAAACTCAAATACATAGAAAGATTATGCACAATTTCACTTTCAGTCCATTTAGCAATCTAAAAATAATTTAAAAACCCATAAATGATTGATTGCTAATGGTATGCAATAATGAGCAAGTTATTCATTACCCAAATAAATAATTTATATAAGCATAATATCAGGTAAGAATAAAGAAGACAGTACCGTGCTCAAGTAATCTCGTAATTACTTGAGAAATTATCCTTTGGAGTTCATTTGTGCATAATTCCTTGACTTTTACCTTCCAATCTTCCAGTTGGTATTATCACTTGAACATTTACTCCCAGTTGTCACACAGTGATGATAATCACTTGATTGGTTATTTGAGTAATGCTTCATTGTACACCTTTTCTTCCTTCATTGCTAGCTAGGCACTTGCAGTGTTGCCTCAAGTAGTGCCTCCTTTTGTTTACATATTTAAGATGTAGCCTCAAGGTCCAACTTCACCAAGATTTGAGTGAAATCTTATGTAGTCATAATCTTGAGATGAAGCTCTTTCTTTCTTCTTCCTACAAAACCTTATAGATATTTTTCTTCCTTTGGTATCCAATTTTACTTGGATCCACTCATGGTTACCTTGTAGGAATCATAATTCACATGCTCTAAGAATATAATTAATTTGAGACAATTGAGCATAATGAATTAAACATGTCTTTATGCATAAGAGAAATATTTTCTTTTCAAATCATTATTCATGCATAAAGAATTAACCTTTTGAGCATTACAATACCTTTATAAATAAGTCTATTAAATGGATTTTTAAGAGATATAAATTCAAAAATATTTGCAATGCTCATTCCTAAGGTTCCAAAATATAAAACCTCAATAAATATTACAAACAACAGCATAGGAGGTTTTATCATTGTGTACCTTTGCCTTAGATATTCAGAGGATTGCTTCTGCATACCCACTGCATCTTTCTTTGAAGTTCTGTTTTTGCATATTTAGCTTTGGGATTATGCAAAGCTTTCTCATGTGATGTAGACTTCGAGAATCTTTTTCTTTGTGAATGAGAGATCCTCCTTTTCTTGTTCTCCTCAAGATAGTTGAATGGTATTCTATGGTAGTTCATTCTTGAGGTGGAACGTACTCCTTTTCTACATTGCCTTTCTTTGTGGTTAAAATTTGCAGTTCTAGCAATGGGTGATTCGAGAGTTCTCCTAATTGGTGTGAATCTCCATTTAGGTGCATGAGAAACTCTTGGCTTCTTTTTCATCTTCTCTTTACCCTTATGTCTATTTCTTTTCGGATCATCCTGCATACATAAAGTACTAGATGGACATTTTGGTACCCACATATACTTGGGTCCTTGATTGTTAGTATTAAACCTTACATGTTTCTTCGGTACCCAAATATACTTATTTCTCACATAGGAATTTCTTCTAATATAACATGTGTGAGAAATATGACCGGATTTACCACAATAATTGCAAATTGTATCAAGATATGCATTATGGGATATCATGCAACTATTATGTCGATCATGAGAGTAGAAATTCGAATAAATTTTATTTGAACATTCTTTCCTCCGAACAAATTTTCCAGCATATTTGAAAACATTTTTGCTTTTCTCAATAGAATCAACAATTGGTTGAGAAACAAACTTTTGTAGACTTTGAAAATCAGTTTTATGAAAATCACAAGAAAAATTGAGACTTTTTACCTTAAGTTCATCTTGAGCTACGGAGAGTGATTTTTCATGTTCGTCCATAATGAACTCTTTTCGGGAATCCTCTTCTTCTTGTCTATCCATGTTGACTGTATGGAAGTGTTCTATGATTTATTCATCTTCATCATTATCTTCCAATTGTTCATGCATAGTAGATGCGTAGCGTGTAGTTTCACATGAACTGTCAGCACTTTCAACTTCAACACAATTGTTAGAAGCATAAATAGAATCAAGAGTGTCCCAGATATGTTTAGCATTAGAACAAAATCTAATTTTCTCAAAATCATTTTCGGTTAAAGCACTATACAGAATTTTCATTGCTCTAATGTTCAACGAAAACATTTTCTTTTCACTTTCTATCCAATCCTTTCTTGGTTTGAAATTAAAAGCATTTATAAAAACATTCCACATATCAAAATCATAAGCTTTTATAAAACTAGTCATTCTAGCTTTCCAAAACCAAAAATCAATATCTTTTAAAAGAGGTGGGATTGTATAATCAAAACCTTCTGAAAGTATAAAACACCCAAAATTAGCTATTGTAACTCTTGAGACGGTTAAGTCCTTTAAACAAGAGCCTAGGCTCTGATACCAAATGTTAGAACTGGCTATCACCCAAGAGGGGGTGAATTGGGTGTATAATAAAAACTTAAGAATTTTAGAAAACTTTCCGTATCTTAATGAAAGCAGTAAGTATGAAGTTTATAAATCAATAGTTAGATTAAATAATATATGCTGGAAATATAAGAGTTTAGGGAAGAGAATATGCAAACTGTGATTTATCCTGGTTCGGTCCAATCTGTGATGGCCTACGTCCAGTCCCCAGGCTCCTCCTGAGATTTTCAAATCCACTATCTTCTTGTTTAATCCGGGCACAAGAAAAGCCTTTACAATCCCATAAGTTTAGCCGGGTACTTGTGAAACCTTTTACAAATCTCTCACAAAAATACTCCTCCTTACGAGCAACAACGTTCTCTACTGCTTGCACCTTGTAAGTCTTACGAGTAGAATGTCTTACGGCAATTCTCTCTACTGCTTCCCCGTAAGAAAATCAACCTTCTCAAGGTCCCTCTACCTTGAGATCAACTCAGAAATATAGTTGAAGATGTTTACAGACTCTCTCACATAGTGGATATAATCTCACTGAAGTACAATACAAATAATCACTCTCTCAATGATAAGTAATACAGAAACTGGAAAACAGAGAGTGTATGGGTAGAAGCAGAGGATTCATGTTTTTATCATTTTTCACGTAGTTGCTCGCTGTCTCTATTTTTCATCGACGTTGAATGCTCTCTTATTTATAGTTGATGTAGATGATGACCGTTGTGAGCATTCGTCCGTTGGAGTCATTTTGACCGTTGAGCACATTTGAAAAATGAGCTACCATGAGCTTTCCGTTGCAAAGCAGATCGTCACGTTGAGGAGCCGCATGTCTCATTTTGAGCTGTACATCACGTTGTGGAGCGGAATGAATTCGTTTGAGTTTCCAGACAATCTCTTATGGTGGGTCAAGCTTTTGTCGTGGTAGGTAGCTGATGCTCGGTGTGTAATGATGCCGCCCGCCACAATTGACTCTTTCATTTGAATATGTAATCTCAGCGTTAAATTTCTTGTTTCACACTGCAAAATACTTAATCATTAATATGATGAAATATTAGTCATGGGTATGTTGGATCATTGGTCAAAAGATGAATTTCTGGCTTCTGTGACTCATCACGTTGAGTGAAGATATTCGCCGTGACCTACGTTCTTGAAGATACAACCCAAATATTTAATCTCCTGTTTTACACTTGAAATATATGTTAGTTAATGTTTAGGAACAATAACAAGTGAAAACATAATGATTCTATAACATTTAACCACGTTTGGATTGATGGCTTTGAGGCTCTGTATCGTTTCTGCATTCTGTCAGGACCTCACTTTGAGTGCAATATGGCTCACTCGAGTGAAGTTGATATTTTCACGTTCTGACTTTCTCTCAGGCAAGCACTCGCTGCACTTCACTCGCATCTGCTCGAGTGAATTCTCGAATCACTCGAGCACAAAAAGTCCTGCTCGAGTGCGCCTCAAGTTTTCACGTACATGCTCCTTCTCGGGTTGTCACTTCCATGTCAAAACTTGCTTGTGCTCGAGTGAGAAATCATCCAATGCTCGAGCATGAATCCTAGTGCTCGAGTGTTCCAAATTTCTTCACGTTTCAGCTGCTTCTGGACATCACTCGCACAACATTTTCAGAGAGAAAGTTTTTGCACTCGCGGGTGATGTGGGGCCACTTTAGAAAAATTTTATTCATTTGATTCAAATGATGTATCATAAGAATGCTAGCCATATGCATTCCAATGCAACAAGAATCAGCTCCAAACTCGTTGTATTCTGCAAGTTATGATCGAACGAGGGTATATTTCGCTAGTCTACATAATCGTCAATTCCAGAAGGTATAGCTCCTAGAATATATGTTCACATTAGGCAAATTACCTATCCATGGAAATCTCTTTGAGTCTACTTTCATTTGGCACTGGTTTCGTCTCAATCCGATGTGTGGTTTGTGAGTTATACTCAAAATACCGAACCTGTGTCAAAAAGTGACGATGATTTCCATTTCATTTTCCACGATTCATATCTCCTTCATTTGATCTTCTTTCAATGTGATCCTGGTGCCCATTTTACGTGTTGGGAGTTTTCTTTCATATGCCACTGGTTTCGGGTCAATCCGATGTGTGGTGTGAGAGATATGACCAAAATATCAGACCTCGCTCAGGCTAAACGTAAAACAGTGTAGAACAGAGTTTTCATCCCGTGCTCGAGTGAACTCATCTGTGCTCGAGTGAGTTCTTCCTGTGCTCGAGTGAAACACCTCGTGCTCGAGCACAACACCTCTGGAAGTGCCAAAACTCATATATAAGTCATCTTAGCTTCGTATTAACCTATTCCAACCATTATTTGATCATAGAAACCTTCGGTATCATCATAGAAACCTCCAGTATCACTTCTAACAACTTGAATCTTGATCTTCTTGTAAGATCTAACAAGTTCTTCTTTTGTCCATATCTTTCTTCTTGATTTTCCTCTTGATAATAATTCTTCATAATCCGAGTAGGCATCTCCTTGACTAACTTCAATTTCTCTTCTTCTTCTTCCTCTTGTTCATTTTCATTAATTCAATCTTCTTCATTCTTTGCTTGACTAATCTACAAAAAATGTAACATTAAATATAGTAGTTAGTAAAAGAAATACATTATATAAACTTTTTGCTCTTATCACTTCATATCTATATTTGACATCATCAAAACTAATCATATCTAACAAGATAATTCATGAAGATTGTCCTAAAATGTCGCTGGTCGGACATCTATGCGGGAGCAGATATGAAACAAGACCAGTATGACTTTGATAAGATATGAAGATACGAATCAAAGTCTTAGACACTTGTAAGAGTACAAGGTGTTGGACCGACCCACTATAAAAAAGCTACATAGATCAAGTTATAAGTTTTTCTCATGTATAACTACGTCACAATGCCCTTAGACCTGAGGTCATCATGGATTCCTACATGAGAGTTGCTAAACTTTGAACTAGTCAAAAGTCACTTTTGACTGAGTGATGATAAAGGCTATGATCGTGCTTGGTGTTTTTTCATGCAGAGGAATATGAATGATCAAGATGGAATTTGTCCCTCACATTAGTAGAGAGATATTACCGGACCCCTCGATGAGTGAGTCTGAGAAATGTATGGTCATACTACAATGGAAAGGAGTTTCCATTTCTATTGTCAAGCTACTCAAGAATCGAGAAAGTAATGGTCAAGAACAAGACGATGACATTATCTATGCCTTATCCTTGATCGATATATCATGTGACAAAAGGGACGTGACATGTTTGTATGACAGGTTGTATGGTGATAACGATCCTCATATGAATTGGGTAGTCGTAATGTCTTACTAGATGCCGCTTGCAACATTTGGGTTAGTACAGTTATTGGCCCACTGCCAACTTCATATGGGCCTACAGGGTCGCACACAAGAATGGCCCAACATGAAATAATATTTAATTTAGGGTGGACGAATTTTATATTTATATATATATAATATAAAATTCGTTAATAATATTATATAGATATATATTTTTGAAATACATATCTTATATATTATATATATATGTGTGTGTATATATATAGCATATGATATTATTATATTGTGTTAGTTTTAAATTAAAATTTAATTTATTAAGATATATTAAATTTAATAACTAATATGATAGAGATATAGTATCTCATATTTAATTTATGAAGATAAATTAAATCTAATGGCTCTTTATTTGGATTAAATAAATAGGTTAAATTAAAACTGTTGGACAAATTTAATTTAAACTGAATTTATTTAAATAGCTCATCAAGATAATTAATTGTTGATTAATTTTGAAAATAATGATGATTAATTTTGAAATTTGAATATAGCCCTCATATGTTATAAACTTAATAAAGCAGATATACAGATATGCGCATGAGAATTCAGAGCCGCAAGGGAAACCCTAAAAATATTGGAGGTGCTAGCACACAGTCTCAGTTGGAGAGCATTCGTGTGGTTACCAGTAGAGGGAGCGGACCTAACGTGTTGGCTCCTAGAGATCGTGAAAACCCTAAGTGAAAAAGGTACGAGTTCTTTCTAACCCAATTTAAACGCCATTGATAGATCCTCAATTAGAATCGGTAAAATTTTAAAATTCTTCTACTGTGCCTACCGATCCTAACAACATGCACTAAGGAGGTACTTGTGTCTTCACCTGTTGCTACCAAGGAAGTAGAAATTACTTCTCTAGTTCCTTACCCATCATCTCCAATGAATCCTCCAGAGGATCTTTAAACACACCCAGTGAACCTTCCTAACCCTAAACTATCATCTCCAGATCCTTCAAGTTCAGATGGTTCAATCTTTGGCATTTCCTGTCACTCCTATCTCAGCAGCCAAGCCATCTACTCCTCATTATGATTGATTCCACCTTTGTGATGAAGACAAAAAGGGGGAGAAGAGCCTGAGTGATTTTGTGATCAATGACTAAGTAAATGTATACGGGATATGGGTATATAGGGCTTTAGGGAGCTTTTAACTTTGAATTCTAAGTTTGATTTTGTAATGAATTCCTCTTTATGCAATTTGTTTCTTTATACCATTAACTTTGAAAATAAGAACAAAAACTTTGAAAAGAACAAAAACTTTGAAAAGATTTTTAATAAGCTATTTCAAAAGAGTTTTCAAGTTTAAATTAAACAAAAGATTTCATATGAAAAGTATTTAAGAAGCATATGTTTGAAAACTCAATTTCAAAAACTTTGCTCAAAATCACCAAATTTTGTCATCATCAAAATCACCAAGATTTCATATGAAAAGTATTTAAGAAGAATATATTTGAAGCATTACTCGAGGGGTCACTTGAATAATCAAGTAGGCAAACTCTCGGCCAAGATTTGAATGACATTACTCGAGGGAGTAATCGAGTAATCTGCAAACTTATTTGAAATTTACAAGAGGGCTCACTCAAGTAACTTGTGAAGAAAAGACATGGCCACTCGAGTCATCACACGAGTAATCAGCTTACTGGAGGGAGCACCTGAGTAACTTGATAGGAAAAGACATGGCCACTCGAGTAATCTAGTATTTCCAAGTTATGTGATTTATCTTACTCTATGTCTTACCCGAGTAATATCTTATGAAAAATGTTGAATTACTCACTGCCATATTTTTGATAGGATTACTTGAAGGACTACTTGAGTAATGACCATGATCACTCGAGTAGCCACTCGAGTAAGGCAGTCCAAAAATCATTTTTTTAATGGAATGTTTATTGATTTATTATCTATATGATTAAGTCTTCATTGCACTAGTATCCTAAGTACATTTACAGAGAAACAATGAAGAAATCATGCCAGGAGTAAAAAGTCAAATAAAAGGTCCAAACGCTCACCTAGCGCTACCTACTGCAAATGGATAGTTTTCAAATTCGAAGAATGGTCAACCATTGCTGCATGACTCTAACAAACATGTTTGAATTGCTTCTAACAAATACTACAAATCATCTATATATATGGAGCATTCAAAGAGCAGACAACAACAACTGAGAACACATGAACATACACTGATCAACACATTCTTAGTGCTCTATTTTCTTATACTCATTCATTATACTTCAGTGATTATATATATTTGCTCTGTGAGAGAGTTTTTCATCACAAACTCAATATTTGTTATTGAGACAACTTAAGGTTGTGGAACCTTGAGTTGGGGATTTGATTACAACATGTAAGGGGGAGCGAGTGTCTAGGTGAAGGAACTTGCTATGTACTGAGGTGCCAAGAACCCACTGAATCTTAGAGAATATAGTAAAATTCTCAGAGACACTATGAGGACTGGACGTAGGTTAAAGTGGTTGTGGCCGAACCAGTATAACTCCTGGTGTACACTTCGGTGATATTTCTCTTTGCTCTCAACTGCTTTAAATATTCTGTCAATTTTCTTATACGCAATGAAATTTCTGGTATCACCCAATTCACCCCCTTCTTGGGTGAAACGCTTGCACTAACATTTGGTTCTGATTTAAATCATTTTAAGGACAAGATTTCTATTCTATATAATTCACTAGTTGATTCTTTTCATGGCAGGGCAAATTAGAATCACTGCAGGCAGTACCACTCTTAAGAGCATTAGAGTTAAAGAAGCTAATTCCTTTGGTCATACAACCTCCAGATTTGTAACTCAAACCCTTACCCTCGACTTTAAAATATGTTTATTTGGATGTGAATAATAAGTTGCCTGTTATAATATCTAATTCACTATCTGAAATTGAAGAGGACAAGTTAATTGTTGTTTTAAAGAAACATAAACATGCTATTAGCTGGATATTGGTTGACATACCTAGAATTAGTCCTTCTATTTACACACATAGAATTTTATTAAATGCTGATGCTATGCCTATTAGACAACCCCAAAAAAGGCTAAATCATTTCATACTAGATGTATTTAAGAAAGAGGTCTAAAAGCTACTAGGAGCTGGCATTATTTTTCCTATTTCAGATAGTAAATGGTCAACCCTGTTCATGTTGTGCCCAAGAAAAGTGGAATAACAGTGATTATTAAAAAAATGAGCTCATACCAACTAGGATTCAGAATTCGTATAGGGTATGTATATATTTCAAAAAACTGAATGACTTCACTAGAAACGATCATTTTCCCCTGCCATTTGTAGATCAAATGTTGGAATATTGGCTAGAAAAACTAATTACTACTTTCTTAATGGTTTTTTAGGATATTTTCAAATTCCTATAGCACCCAAAGACCAGGAGAAGACAACCTTTACATGCTCGTTTGGCACCTTTGCCTGTATGCGAATGCCATTTAGGTTGTGTAACACTCCAAGGACTTTCCAAAGGGCTATTATGTCTATCTTTAATGAGTTTTTGGGGTCATCCATGGAGGTTTTCATGGATGATTTTACAGTCAATGGTGATTCTTTTGATAAATGTCTTAAAAGTTTAGACAAAGTCCTAGGGAAGTGTGTTGAAAAAAATATGGTACTTAAGTTTGAAAAGTGCCATTGCATAGTAGGTAATGGTATAGTACTTGGACACCTAGTCTCTAAGAAAGGAATAGAAGTAGATAAAGCTAAAATAAAGGTAATTTCATCTTTGCCTTACCCACTAATTTGAAAGAGTTAAGGTCTTTTCTTGGTCATTGTGGTTTCTATAAAAGATTTGTTAAAGACTTTATTAAGGTGGTGTCACCACTTTCTAAGCTCATGAAGAAAGACATAGAATTTGTGTTTGATGAGGATTGCAAAAACCTTTTGACACTCTAAAATCACTAATCACTTCACTACCTATTTTGATTACCCCAAACTGGAATTATGCTTTTGAATTGCATTATAATGCCTCACATAGTGCAGTAGGTGCAAAGTTGAGTCAAAAAATTGATAAACTATCTAGAGTGATTTCTTATGCTTCAAAGACTCTTGATAGTTCTCAATTGAAATATACTACTACTAAAAAGGATATCTTTGCTATTATTTTTGCCTTGGAAAAGTTTAGGCCTTATCTTGTTAACTCTAATGTGGTTGTCTATACTAATCATGCTGCTGTGAAATTTTTGTTTAAGAAACAGCAATCAAAACCAAGGTTAAAGTTGACATTAAAGATAGGTGGATGCTCTTTCTATAAGAGGTTAAAGTTGACATTAAAGATAGGAGTAGAGTTGAGAACATTGTGGCTGATCATTTAAGCCATTTACCACCTGGAACAAGGGGAGTTTCTGATTTAGATTTGATATGTGATTATTTTCTAGATTTTGTTTTGCTTGCTTTAGTTGACAAAGAACCATGGTCTGCTTCTTTGGTTAATTATTAAGTACAAAACTGATTTCACCTTCTCTTTCGCTTTTAGGTGCAGTAGATCAAGAGTGAAGTCAAATATTATATGTGGGATCCTCCCATTTTGTGGAGGCTATATAGTGACCAAATTATTTGGAGGTGTGTTCCAGAGCCAGAAATTGAGTCAATTATTTCAAGTTATCATACTTTTTCTTGTGGCAGACATTTTAGTAGGAAGAAGACAGCAAGAAAAGTAATGGAGGCTGGTTTATGCTGGCCCACTATTTTCAAGGATTGTTTTGCCTATTGCAAAAGGTATGATAAATGTCAAGGTTTGGAGCTTTGAGCAAATGACATAAAATGCCTCTCCATCCTATACTTTTTTGTGAAGTTTTTAAAGTCTAAGGCATTGACTTCAGGGACCATTCCCTATATCTATGGGCTTTAATTACATTCTTCTAGCTGTAGACTACCTTTCAAGATGGGTGGAGGCCATTCCAACAAAGAAGGATGATGCAGACACAATTTCAAAGTTCCTTAAATCCCATATTTTTGCAAGATTCGGTGTGCCTAGAGCTACAGTAGTGATAAAGGCTCTCATTTCTACAACAAGGTCATTGATGGGTTGCCAGCTAAGTATAGGGTGGTACACAAGATGTCTACTCCCTATCTCCCTTAAACTAATGGATAAGTCGAGGTGTCTAATAAGAAGGTGAAGCATATTTTAGAATGAATAGTTAAACTATAAAGGACGGATTGAAGAACCAAGCTTAATGATGTATTGTGGGCCTATAGGACAACTTATATGACCCCTATAGGAATGTCTCCATATAAGATGATTTATGGAAAGTCTTGTCATTTTCTGGTTGAAATTGAACATAAAGCTTATTGGGCTATCAAGAGTTGTAACATGGATTTTGAAGCTGCTACTAAAGAGAGGATTTTACAGCTACAAGAGTTGGAAAAAATTGGGCTTGAAGCTTATGAAAATTATAGAATTTACAAAGACAAGGAAAAGCTCATTCATGACAAGGGAATCCTTAGGAAAGAGTTCAATATTGGTGATAAAGTGCTACTCTTTCATACTAGATTCAAATTTGGTAAAGGGAAGTTGAAAACAAAGTGGTATGGCCCTTATACAGTGACTAAAGTCCATGCTTTTAGTTTGGTTGACCTGTTGGAAAATAGGAGTGGCAAAACCATGAAAATTAATGGACACTTGCTCAAATTATACCATGAGAATTCTGAGCCTCCTTGAATTCAGGTTGCCTCTTTCCCCCCATATACTTGTCATTACTTTTATGAGTGTCTAATTGTCTTACTTATTATATTTTGAGAATAAGTTGGGGAAGGGGCCATTTCAGTAGAATAAGAGTTTAATTTATTTAGGTAGTTTCATATTACTCCTGGGTTGCTCAATACTTGTACTCGTTGCTACTGTTTGGTGCTCTCATTGCTTATTCTAAGGTTGTTTGTATTGGGAACTATACAATGTTCAAATGTAGGGGAGATTTTGATGTCATTTGCTGCTGAGATTTTGATGTCATTTGCTGCTGTACAAGTGTCATTGCTACTGTTTCTGTGAACATTTCATTGCTACTAATTAAGTTTCTGCACACTTGAGTTTCTTTGCACTTAGATTCGCTATCTATTCTAGGTAGAGAAATTGAATATTGAAAATTCAATTTTCATTGGTTGTTGTATAAGTAAGCTTGATTAAGATATGAGAATTTTGATTTGGCTATCTGATTCTGCATTATTAGTATAGGAAGGAGTAGTTATTTATGGAATTAGGATCAATTTAGTGTATAATTTTGTCTTTATTAATGGGCTAGAGGAATTAACCCTTAATGGTAGGTTTCTGAGCCTTATTTCATTCCTAAACATTGAGAGCATACTCCTTAGAGTTAGTTCTCTTTAGAACTTGTCCTAACTCTTTGTCGAGGCTACATTTGTGCATAGGAAGAAATGTAAATGATAGAGGCATTTGTTCTAAACCTTATACAGACCTAAGACAACTTTAAACAATTAATCCTTTCCAAACCACTTTGAGCCCTTCCTTTTTTTATCTTTACATTATTGACCAGTTGAGTAGAATGCATGATTACATATGTAGAACATGATTTAGCTTCTTAAGTGGACATAGAGTTTAGTGACATGCTTGAAAGAAATTAGTAAATGGTGTTGAATTCAATGTCAATGAAAGTATATAGAAGTATCAGCTGTGAAGTTCTGATCTTGCAGACTCGATCTCTGATAAAAAGGCTTGAATCATAGAAAAGAAAAAAAATGAAGGACCATCCAGCAACATGGGAGAAGATGAAAAAAAATATGATAAAATAGATAAAATATATAATGTTTGTTGTGTGAAGGTTCAAAGAATGAGGCACATATAGTCATGTGAAGGAGTAAGAAATGCTAAAATAATCAAACTACATTCTAGGAAAGTTAATATTCAAAATAGATTTAAAAAATATGGGAATACACATAATCTTCTTCTTCTTCTTCTTCTTCTTTTTGCCTGTAGGAATACATATACTCAAAGATATAATATGGATTGTTAAAACAATATGTATACATAATCATATATGAAGAAATAGGAGTGGAGTAAGTCGTAGGAGAAATAATTAAAAAAAATCCACTCACCCACAACACATGAGTAAAGGCGTGGGTCAGGGAGCTAGATTTGAAATTCACACCTACAGTATAATGTGATAGCTTGTTGTGAGGGAAAGTGAATGACAAGACATAATGGCTTAAAACATGGAAGGAAAGAAGAGAAAAAAAAGGAATGAATAGTCACAAATCAGAACAATAGAGACCTAGAGGAATGAACAAGTGCAGCTAGAGAGAAAGGAGTGAAACCTGAGAGCCTACTAGTGAGGTTTGGCGCCTAAGGATCTTAAAGAGTGAGAATATAGGGTTTTTTTTTTGTTGCCCACCCGATTCACTAGAGCTTTGCCCCGATTACATTCGGATCCGACCCGCGTCATGCACTTGGCTATGATGGCAAAGTTTCCCAATGGAAATTTTTTGTATACACAAGTCTCGAACCCGAGACCTTACTTAAGTGAAATCAAGCCGCTTACCACTTGGACCAACTTCCATTGGTAAATATAGGGTATTTATAAGGGAAAGAATTTATATTTGCCATCTGATTATAATATATTTTTTAAAAATATATTTATTTATTCTCTGTCTTTCTGTTTTCTTTCTCCGTTTTGTTTTTTTTCACATATAGATTTAGATTATTTTATGAAGATATTCACCATATCTATTTTTTCTTCTTCTTATTCTTATATGTATCACTTACCATTATTAATTAATTAATTTTTCTATAATAATAATTTAATTAATTAATTTTTTGAAAATAATCACTTGTCATAAATCATTCTATACTTTTAACCATATATATCTTAAGCCATAACTGACTCTCTAAGCCCTTAAAATTTAAGGATGTCACATGTGGCTTTAAAACAATCTATCTTATTCTTGACTTTTTTTTGAAGAGTATCATCCCCCCCCCCCCACTAAATCTCCTTATCTTGTTGACCATAACCTTTTGATTCTCCCAAAATTGTTTTAGCAACCTTCTAGACCTTCTTAGCCATATTCTCCCACATGATATTAGCATTTCCTTATAGCTCCCACACCCCCTCCTCCAAAAACATTCTCTTAAAAATCTCCCACTTCATCCCCTTAACTACCAACACCTAACCCTTAGGTTCAAAACTCTCTAGCGCTTTTGTATTTATACATCTAATAGGCACATCAAGGACTAAAACCCTATCTTGTGCTATTACGCCATCCCTAGGGATATTTTTGCAATTAGTACAAAGTCTTTTGTCATTATTGTTAGAACCGGCTATCACCCAAGAGGGGGGTGAATTGGGTGTATAATAAAAACTTAAGAACTTTAGAAATCTTTTCGTATCTTAACGAAAGCGGTAAGTATGAAGGTTTATAAATCAACAGTTAGATTAAATAATATATGCTGGAAATATAAGAGTTTAGGGAAGAGAATATGCAAACTGTGATTTATCCTGGTTCGGTCCAATCTGTGATGGCCTACGTCCAGTCCCCAGCCTCCTCCTGAGATTTTCAAATCCACTATCTTCTTGTTTAATCCGGGCACAAGAAAAGCCTTTACAATCCCACAAGTTTAGCCGGGTACTTGTGAAACCTTTTACAAATCTCTCACTGAAATACTCCCCCTTACGGTAAGTCTTACGAGCAGAGCAATCCCGAAGATCTTCCTCTCCTGCTTACTCATGCAAGTCTTACGAGCAGCAACGTTCTCTCCTGCTTACACCCCTGTAAGTCTTATGAGCAGCAACGTTCTCTACCGCTTGCACCTTGTAAGTCTTACGAGTAGAATGTCTTACTGGCAATTCTCTCTACAGCTTCTCCGTAACAAAATCAACCCTCTCAAGGTCCCTCTACCTTGAGATCAACTCAGAAATATAGATGAAAGTGTTTACAGACTCTCTCACAGAGTGGATATAATACTCACTGAAGTACAATACAAATGATCACTCTCTCATTAATAAGTAATATTGAAACCGCAGAACAGAGAGTGTTTAGGTAGAAGCAGAAGATTCACATTTCTATCATTTTTCTCGTAGTTGCTCGCTGTCTCTGTTTTCTCCGTTTTTCTCAGTTGCCCATCGATATTGAATGCTTTCTCATTTATAGTTGATGAAGATGATGACCGTTGTGAGCATTCGTCCGTTGGAGTCCTATTGCTTCATTTGAACGTTTGAACATATTTGAAAAACAAGCTCCTGTCCGTTGTGGAGCAAAGTGGAGCATCTCGTTTGAACAGCAGGAAGATTCATTTTGAGCTGTAGTAACGTTGTGGAGCAGGATGTGTTTCAGACAATCTCTTATGGTGGGTCAAGCTTTTGTCGTGGTAGGTAGCTGATGCTCGGTGTGTAATGATGTCGCCCACCATTCTTGACTCTTTCATTTGAATCTGTAAGCTCACCGTTAAATTTCCTGTTTCACACTGTAAAATACTTAATCACTAATATGATGAAGTATTAGTCATGGGTATGTTGGATCATTGCTCAAAAGATGTTTTTCTGGCTTCTGTGACTCATCACGTTGAGTGAAGATATTCGCTGTGACCTCCATTCTTGAAGATACAACCCAAATATTTAATCTCATGTTTTACACTTGAAATATATGTTAGATAATGTTTAGAAACAATAACAAGTGAAAACATAATGATTGTATAACGTTTAACCATGTTTGGATTGATGGTTGTGAGGCTCTGTTTTGTTTGTGCATTCTACCACGTTCTGTCGGGTCCTCACTTCGAGTGCAATATGCCTCACTCGAGTGCAGTTCATATTTCCACGTTCTGACTTCCTCTCGGGCAAGCACTCGCTGCACTTCACTCGCATCTGCTTGAGTGAATTCTCGAATCACTCGAGCACAAAACGTCCTGCTCGAGTGCGCCTCAAGTTTTCACGTACATGCTTCTTCTCGGGTTGTCACTCGCACATCATTTTAACAAGAGTGAGATTTTGCACTCGCGAGTGATATGGTCCCTCACTCGAGCACACATACCTCTGTTCGAGTGAGACGCATATTCTCAAGGAATATGCTCTCAAAATCAACACTCGCATCAGGATTTCAGAGGGATGAATTTATCACTCGCAGGTGATGTGGGCCTTCACTCGAGCACACAGACTCCTGCTCGAGTGAGAAATCATCCAATGCTCGAGCATGAATCCTAGTGCTCGAGTGTTGCAAATTTCTTCACGTTTCAGCTGCTTTTGCACTCACGGGTGATGTGGGGCCACTTTAGAAAAAATTTGTTCATTTGATTCAAATGATGTATCATAAGAATGCTCTTGTCATATGCATTCCAATGCAACAAGAATCAGCTCCAAACTCCTTGTATTCTGCAAGTTATGATCGAAAGAGTGTATATTTCGCTAGTCTGCACAAGCATCAACTTCCAGAAGGCATAGCTCCTAGAATATAGGTTCAAATTAGGCAAATTACCTATCCATGGAAATCTCTTTAAGTCTACTTTCATTTGGCACTGGTCTCGTCTCAATCCGATGTGTAGTTTGTAAGTTACGAGCAAAATACCGAACCTGTGTCGAAAAGTGACGGTGATTTCTGTTTCATTTTCCACGAATAATATCTCCTTCATTTGATCTTCTTTCAATGTGATCCTGGTGCCAATTTTACGTGTTGTGAGTCCTCTTTCATATGCCACCAGTTTCGGGTCAATCCGACGTGTGGTTTGAGAGATATGATCAAAATACCAGACCTCGCTCAGGCTGAACGTAAAACATAGTAGAACAGAGTATACACCCCGTGCTCGAGTAAAGTGGTCTGTGCTCAAGTGAGTTCTTCCTGTGCTCGAGCATAACACCTTGTGCTCGAGCATAACACCCCTAGAAGTGCCAAAACTCATATATAAGTCATTTTAGCTTCATATTAACATATTCCAACCATTATTTGATCATAGAAACCTCCAGTATCACTTCTAACAACTTGAATCTTGATCTTCTTGAAAGATCTAACAAGTTCTTCATTCTTCATAATCCAAGTAAGCATCTCCTTGACTATCTTCAATTTCTTTCTTCTTCTTCCTCTTGTTCATTTTCATTAATTCAATCTTCTTCAATCTTTGCTTGACTAATCTACAAAATATGTAACATTAAATATAGTAGTTAGTCAAAGAATTACATTATATAAACTTTTTGCTCTTATCACTTCACATCTATATTTGACATCATCAAAACTAATCATATCTAACATTCTCTTCCTTTTTGATGATGACAAATCATTTAAGAAAAATATGTCTGAATGAAATGTAACATACATATATAATGCAAAGTGCAAACATACATATTATATATAATGCGAAGAGCAACATACGTGCAACATACATATTTTTCTTACATTTTTCTCCCCTATTTGACATCAGCAAAAAGTTTGAAATATATAAAGAAGTAAGGCTTGTGGAGAGGTAAATAGAGTAGAAATGACTTTAATCACAATGAATGAACCAAGAAAACAATTGACTCTCCCCTATATGAAGGAACTGAAAATAGATTTGGAGAGGTTTTCAAGAAAACTTTTGTAATCAAGATAAATGAAATATATAAAATGTATTCTTGAAAAGTAAAGAGAGAAGGTATAGAAATGCTCATGTAGATTTTGAAAATTGATGAAGCGCTCCATGAAGTCCGTTGCTTTATCCTTTGGCAATGCAAGGTCATGATGATGTACACCACACTTCTGTTATGCAACTCAATATATATTCATGTGGTTGCCAGGATTCTCCAATTGAGTTGAGCTTCTGTTTAGCATGTTCAATGCTTTGTTATATTGCTTTGAATGTTGTAGACAATATATATTCCTTGACAGAGCATTAAAAATATCCTCAAGGTTGATAGAGTCTTCTTGTAGTATGTTGAGGAATGTTATTGCACAAAACAAATTCTCCTGTCATAAAATTTAAATCTTTCTTTGCAAAGAGAATTGTTAGTTCAATCAAGTAACAAACTGTTCCTTTCCATATGATATATTAAAATTAAGATCATGAAAAGAACAATATAAGAATAACTCATCATCAAAACTAATCAAGACATGGTGAATACAGATGAGTATGTTAAAAGGATTTTCTTTCCAATAGGAGATGAGCTTTCAATATATAAAACACATGTGAATGTGAAGCTCCCCCTTAATTGATGCATGGTTTTAAAAATTTTCATTGGGAAAATAGTTAATAATTCTCCTGGATTTGAGAAACCATTAGAAACTGTATAGAGAAAATGATTTTGAAAGTATGAGTATTTGGAAAGAAATTAAATGGCAATGCTAATAAGAGGTTTTAAGAGATATAACCCAATATCACCTGAGTGGTTACTTGAGTGATTCTACTCAATCATTACTCGATTGTATACTCAAGTGATACAACTCAAGGATTTTGAATTAAGCAAGAATACAATACCTCACTCGAGTAATATCGTAATCATTCGAGTCATAATCCTCTGTAGTCCATTGATACATCATGTCCTAGTCAATATTGAATGATGTGACTAGTACTGAGGGATTCTGAAGTGTAGTCTTCTGTGAGCACTTTAGGATATCAAGATGAGCTCGGAGTAAGGCTTTATGCGCATATTGGCTTAGTATGTGCCCCTTGCTTAGCAAACATCATTGAGAACTTTTAATTTCATCATAGCACATAACACCCTTATTTTGTCATCCATCATCTCAACTAGAACTTTGAAGTTCTGGTTCACTAAGTCACACAGCTACTTCATCTTATCATTGACTGATGATCGCAACATTGTTTGTAGTAAGCTTTGTGTGAAAGTAATGTCTCTCATTTATTGGCCTTGTTCACCATAGCTCTAGTATAGGTATAACAAATAAACCAGTAAAGATTAGACATAGAGCTAGGATAGTAGTTAAGAATCCTCATAGTCTCATCAAGCTTGATGATTCTGTGCATTTTAGCATCTTCCTCTGAACATCTCTGTTGGCTCCATATCATAGTGAAAATGTCTGATCTTCTTGAAACGATAAGGAAGGTGGGTAGGCAACAAAGATTCATATTGGATAATCTTATTCTTGGCTCTGTGCTGCTTTGAAATAATCTCCGCTAGGTCTACTAAGAGATCTTCCTTCTCTTTCTCTTTCTCTAATTGTATCACTAGCTAGTTATTTGCTAATGATGGGATGTCATTTCAGTAATATCACATATTTTGCTTCAACTCACGCTGCAACGCTATCAGTCATGCCTTTTCTGTTAGCCTCTGATCTTTGTATGTGAAAGTAGAGCATTTTGGTCAATTCCTGCAAACTAATATAATTATATGCTCTTTGGTACTCAACTTCTCTTGGGTCCATACAATATTAGATATAACAACTCTTATGCTCTTATGCAATTAATCATATGAATTTTAAGCAAAGAGTATGATAAATCAACAAATATCAAAATATAATTTTACCTAGTAAAATCAATCCATTGAGACATGAAGCATGATGAATAAGTGATACCAAGAATGATGATGATCAATGACAATTTGTAAATACACTTTAAAAGATATGTCATTGATAAGATTTTCGTGCAATCTATGTAAGTTGGATCAAAGAGAGTAGAGAATCTATCCATAATAACCAACTTTTATGAAATGATAAATCATGAATGAAACCAAATTTTCAAGAATGATAATGCGATATGCAAATTTTTTCAAAATCTCAAATGTTCTTTCGAATCATAAATATGCATTATGACATTAAGATTTTGAATGCATGAAAACTCATTTATGAAGCTTGTTAAATACCAATGCTTATGCCAAAAACAATGGAACTCAACAATTATAAAATATATATCAGAAAGCTTAACTAGGGAGTTCAACAAAGTAACATGTTAATTATAAGAGTTAACATGTTGGAGAATTTTCTCAAGAACAAAAGTCATATGAAGAATGAATTAGCCAAAATGGCTTATCTTGACATATATAAGCATGATGACTTTAGTATTGATCAAGAGATAATCTTGCCTCTTAGAGTTGCGTCTTAAAATGGATAAATATTCAAGGCAACAAGACTTAAAGTGCAAGATTCTAGTAACTCAAAAAAATGGATGAAGAAAAATGGTAATGTATTTGAGCAACAATATGAGTATATGAATTTATGGATGATGAAGCACATATTCATTGATCCAAATGACTAGAGTTCTAGAATATTATCCCGGTAAGTTATTCCACAATAATGGTTAATGCATTAAAATTCAATGCACTAATAAACATTTATAATGCTTGGAATAACATGGCCAACTAATGATTTATGCATTAGGCACAAGGCTTTCACAAGTTGAATTCTTATCAAGGGAATATACTTGACACTCATATAGATAGTTAACTTATTAGACATAAGATCTAACTTGTTAGAAAATAAAGATTGAGGAGTTCAAGTAGTAACAGGTTTAAGATTAAGAAACAAGTATGTGAATGATGAGGAAAACTCTAGTGGATGGATTTGAAGCATTTCTGACTTTCAGTATACATAAATATTAACTTCCAATTTTGAAACCGATTTAAATGCAAATAAAATATGAAAAATTTTCAAATAATGTGTATGCATTTTTATAAACAAGATGAATTTAAATCCAAGTAAATTTATGAAATGTGCATTTCAAATTTCCAGTGCAGAGAAAAATTATGCACAATTCTATTTCAATACATTTAGCAATCTGAAAATATTTTGAAATCCATAAATCATTGATTGCTAATGATATGTAGTAATGAGCAAGAATTTACCACTCAAATTGAGTTGGAAAGAATGAGTACGATGGTTGAGTTTTAAAATTAATGATACAGCGTACCTGGCTTGAGTGTAACTTGTAGACACCCAACTTAATTTCCATCTTCTTGTATCTTTGTACTCAAGTCCTCCAAGATCACTTGAATAAACCATATTTTGAAGCTAATTTATGCGTTTATACCTGTGGCATTTGCGGGTTCTTGATGCACTTTCAGGTGAGTTCTTCAAATACTCGAGTGTGTGACAATACTATTGATGAATTTGAGAGTATCCTTAGAGTTTCAGTACTTGAGTGTTAACATGCCTTGCACTCGAATGTTCACTTCTAGTGTCATGCTTCTTTTTCAAATTATTCCTGCAAAAATCATATAACCATTTTTCTTCCTTAGGTATCCAATTCTACTTGGATCCACTCATGGTTATCTTTGAAAGAATCATAATTCAAATGCTCTAAGACTATAGTTAATTTGAAACAATTGAGCATAATGAATTAAATATGTCTTTATGCATAAACATTGTTTTCTCATGAAGTATGTATATGCATAACAAGTTAGACTAACGAACATTGCAACTCTTTATGTATGATTTTTCTAAAGATTGTGAAAACATATGTGCAATGCTTATACCTAAGGTAACAAGTAACAAGGTATAAACCTCAATAAATATTACAAACAACAGCATAGGAGGTTTTATCATTGTGTACCTTTGCCTTAGATATTTGGAGGATTGCTTTTGCTTACCCATTGCATCTTTCTATGATGTTGATACTTTGAATATCTTGCTTTGGGTGCTGGCAACCTTCTCTCAAAATATATAGACTCCAGGAGTCTTTTATTTGATGCTTGAGAGATCCTCCTTTTCTTGTTCTTCTCAAGATAGTTGAATGGTATTCTATGGTAGTTCATTCTTGAGTTGGAACGTACTCCTTTTCTCCATTGCTTCTTTCTCTATTTATACTCTGTAACTTCAGCAACGGGTGCCTTGAGAGTTCTCCTTTTTGATATAAATGGTATGAACCTCTTTATTGGCGCATGAGAAACCCTTGGCTTATTCTTTATCTTCTCCGTACCCTTATGTCCATTCTTCTTATAATCAGTCTGCACACATAAAGTACTAGATGGACATTTTGGTACCCACATATACTTGGGTCCTTGATTGTTAGTATTAACCCTTACATGTTTCTTCGATACCCAAATATACTTATTTCTCACATGGGAATTTCTTCTAATATAGCATGTATGAGAAATATGACCGGATTTACCACAATAATTGCAAATTGTATCAAGATATGCATTATGGGATATCATGCAACTATTATGTTGATTATGAGAGTAGAAATTCGAATGAATTTTATTTGAACATTCTTTCTTCCGAAAAAATTTTCCAGCATATTTGAAAACATTTTTTCTTTTATCAATAGAATCAACAATTGGTTGAGAAACAAACTTTTGTAGACTTTGAAAATCAGTTTTATGAAAATCACACAAAGAATTGGAACTTTTTACCTTAAGTTCATCTTGAGCTCCGGAGAGTGATTTTTCATGTTCGTCCATACTGAGCTCTTTTCGGGAATCCTCTTCTTCTTGTTTATCCATGTTGACTGTATGGAAGTGTTCTATGATTTTTCCATCTTCATTATCAGCTTCCAATTGTTCATGCATAGTAGATGCGTAGCGTGTAGTTTCACATGAACTGTCAACACTTTCAACTTCAACACAATTGTTAGAAGCATACATAGAATCAAGAGTGTCCCAGATATTTTTAGCATTAGAACAAAATCTAATTTTCTCAAAATCATTTTCGGTTAAAGCACTATACAGAATTTTCATTGCTCTAATATTCAACGAAAACATTTTCTTTTCACTTTCTGTCCAATCCTTTCTTGGTTTGAAATCAAAAGCATTTATAAAAACATTCCACATATCAAAATCATAAGCTTTTATAAAACTAGTCATTCTAGCTTTCCAAAACCAAAAATCAATATCTTTCAAAAGATGTGGGATTGTATAATCAAAACCTTCTGAAAGTATAAAACACCCAAAATTAGCCATTGTAACTCTTGAGACGGTTAAGTCCTTTAAACAAGAGCCCGGGCTCTAATACCAAATGTTAGAACCGGCTATCACCCAAGAGGGGGGTGAATTGGGTGTATAATAAAAACTTAAGAACTTTAGAAATCTTTTCGTATCTTAACGAAAGCGGTAAGTATGAAGGTTTATAAATCAACAATTAGATTAAATAATATATGCTGGAAATATAAGAGTTTAGGGAAGAGAATATACAAACTGTGATTTATCCTGGTTCGGTCCAATCTGTGATGGCCTACATCCAGTCCCCAGGCTCCTCTTGAGATTTTCAAATCCACTATCTTCTTGTTTAATCCGGGCACAAGAAAAGCCTTTACAATCCCACAAGTTTAGCCGGGTACTTGTTAAACCTTTTACAAATCTCTCACTGAAATACTCCCCCTTACGGCAAGTCTTACAAGCAGAGCAATCCCGAAGATCTTCCTCTCCTGCTTACTCATGCAAGTCTTACGAGCAGCAACGTTCTCTCCTGCTTACACCCCTGTAAGTCTTATGAGCAGCAACGTTCTCTACCGCTTGCACCTTGTAAGTCTTACGAGTAGAATGTCTTACTGGCAATTCTCTCTACAGCTTCTCCATAAGAAAATCAACCCTCTCAAGGTCCCTCTACCTTGAGATCAACTCAGAAATATAGATGAAAGTGTTTACAGACTCTCTCACAGAGTGGATATAATACTCACTGAAGTACCATACAAATGATCACTCTCACATTAATAAGTAATACTGAAACCGCAGAACAGAGAGTGTTTAGGTAGAAGCAGAGGATTCACATTTCTATCATTTTTCTCGTAGTTGCTCGCTGTCTCTGTTTTCTCCGTTTTTCTCAGTTACCCATCATCGTTGAATGCTCTCTCATTTATAGTTGATGAATATAATGGCCGTTATGAGCATTCGTCCGTTGGAGTCATTTTGACCGTTGAGCATATTTGAAAACGAGCTACTATCCGTTATGGAGCAAAGTGGAGCGTCTCGTTTGAACAGCAGGAAGATTCATTTTGAGCTGTAGTAACGTTGTGGAGCGGGATGTGTTTCAGACAATCTCTTATGGTGGGTCAAGCTTTTGTCGTGGTAGGTAGCTGATGCTCGGTATGTAATGATGTCGCCCGCCATTCTTGACTCTTTCATTTGAATCTGTAAGCTCACCGTTAAATTTCCTGTTTCACACTGTAAAATACTTAATCACTAATATGATGAAGTATTAGTCATGGGTATGTTGGATCATTGGTCAAAAGATGTTTTTCTAGCTTCTGTGACTCATCACGTTGAGTGAAGATATTCACTGTGACCTCCGTTCTTGAAGATACAACCCAAATATTTAATCTCCTGTTTTACACTTGAAATATATGTTAGATAATGTTTAGAAACAATAACAAGTGAAAACATAATGATTGTATAACGTTTAACCATGTTTGGATTGATGGTTGTGAGGCTCTGTTTTGTTTGTGCATTCTACCACGTTCTGTCGGGTCCTCACTTCGAGTGCAATATGCCTCACTCGAGTGCAGTTCATATTTCCACGTTCTGACTTCCTCTCGGGCAAGCACTCGCTGCACTTCACTCGCATCTGCTCGAGTGAATTCTCGAATCACTCGAGCACAAAACGTCCTGCTCGAGTGCGCCTCAAGTTTTCACGTACATGCTTCTTCTCGGGTTGTCACTCGCACATCATTTTAACAAGAGTGAGATTTTGCACTCGCGAGTGATATGGTCTCTCACTCGAGCACACATACCTCTGTTCGAGTGAGACGCATATTCTCAAGGAATATGCTCTCAAAATCAACACTCGCATCAGGATTTCAGCGGGATGAATTTATCACTCGCAGGTGATGTGGGCCTTCACTCGAGCACACAGACTCCTGCTCGAGTGAGAAATCATCCAATGCTCGAGCATGAATCCTAGTGCTCGAGTGTTGCAAATTTCTTCACGTTTCAGCTGCTTCTGGACATCACTCGCACGACATTTTCAGAGAGAAAGTTTTTGCACTCGCGGGTGATGTGAGACCACTTTAGAAAAAATTTGTTCATTTGATTCAAATGATGTATCATAAGAATGCTCTTGTCATATGCATTCCAATGCAACAAGAATCAGCTCCAAACTCCTTGTATTCTGCAAGTTATGATCGAAAGAGTGTATATTTCGCTAGTCTGCACAAGCATCAACTTCCAGAAGGCATAGCTCCTAGAATATAGGTTCAAATTAGGCAAATTACCTATCCATGGAAATCTCTTTGAGTCTACTTTCATTTGGCACTGGTCTCGTCTCAATCCGATGTGTAGTTTGTAAGTTACGAGCAAAATACCGAACCTGTGTTGAAAAGTGACGGTGATTTCTATTTCATTTTCCACGAATCATATCTCCTTCATTTGATCTTCTTTCAATGTGATCCTGGTGCCAAGTTTACATGTTGTGAGTCCTCTTTCATATGCCACCACGTTCGGGTCAATCCGACGTGTGGTTTGAGAGATATGATCAAAATACCAGACCTCGCTCAGGCTGAACGTAAAACAGAGTAGAAGAGAGTATACACCCCGTGCTCGAGTGAAGTGGTCTGTGCTCGAGTGAGTTCTTCCTGTGCTCGAGCATAACACCCCTAGAAGTGCCAAAACTCATATATAAGTCATTTTAGCTTCATATTAACCTATTCCAACCATTATTTGATCATAGAAACCTCCGGTATCATAATAGAAACCTCCAGTATCACTTCTAACAACTTGAATCTTGATCTTCTTGAAAGATCTAACAAGTTCTTCATTCTTCATAATCCAAGTAAGCATCTCCTTGACTATCTTCAATTTCTTTCTTCTTCTTCCTCTTGTTCATTTTCATTAATTCAATCTTCTTCAATCTTTGCTTGACTAATCTACAAAATATGTAACATTAAATATAGTAGTTAGTCAAAGAATTACATTATATAAACTTTTTGCTCTTATCACTTCACATCTATATTTGACATCATCAAAACTAATCATATCTAACAATTATTCATTACTAAAAAGAAGTCACCTTGTGTCCTGGAGGCTCTGCTCTTATATGTGATTAAATGCTCTTCTCGCTTCTTAAAGTAAGTGTTGACAATCTTGAGGTTATATGCGAGGGCTTCATTATTAAGCTCCCTAAAATCAAAACCACCATAAGCCCTTGTATGCGGTCTTGCCTCCTGATAAACCATTGTCGTGTGAGTTCTCCAAAAAAAAACTAGGTTTGAAAATGTAGCATAGTAGGTCAACCTAGGTGGTTCTTATGAGGAGATTAATTTTCAAGTTTCTAAATAGTTAATTAATAAATACCTTAAAGTTATGAGAAATTATTTTGAGAAATTGTTTCTAAAAAAAATTAAGTAATATAATCTAATTCAATATTTTTGAATTTTTCGGTTTTCAAGATAAATAAGCAAATGGAATCAAAATTAACAATAACAACAAGGCAAATTCAATAAACTAATATAATGATAAAGTGGGATTCCTTTGAGTTGAGATTTTAGTCTTCCTTGCTTGCTAAAGATAAAAATTCAATAACATGAGTCAAAAGGATAGACCTAAACTACCATTAGATCCATACTTGCAATACACATTTAATTCATTCTACCAAAGTAGTTAAATGAGCACCACCATTCAGTACAATAAAGTTGACTTAAGGAGAAGAATAATTAACTTCCAATTCTAAATTGTAATTACCATTACAAAAATTCAAAACATTCAGTTTAGTCATTTAAAATCCACTCAACCATATTAATTATATAAATGATTAAACGGGCATTCATTATTGTGTATTTATTTGATGTTTATTGTAGCATAGGAACTAGATTGCTGGGGGGTTGTTGCAAAAAATTTTATGGTGGAACAAAGAAGGAAGGAAAAAGTAACTTCGCTCTCTTGTGCATTTGAACTCTGAAATTGTTTTGACCGTTGCCTCCGCAATGGCCACCTGATTCGACGGATCTAAACTCTGGTGGTGTTTCACTCCACTCTTCAACTATCATCATTTGATGGTTGCGATGGATCTATCATTTAGTGGTGCTTCACTCCCATCGATTTCGACGGTGGCGATGGACCTGAGCTATGTTGGTGCTTAATTCCCATCTTCGAAGGTCTCCTTTCGACGGTGGGTTCTGGGTTCCTCTGGTTCTGACGGTGTTTTATGCCATTTAAGGATCAGGGTGGTACTTCGTCCGACGAGTTTCCATTGCACGGTGACTATTCCAATTTCGAGTGGTGCTCTGTTAGAATTTTCATTACTCTGTTTTTCACTACAATGTCGACGGTATTTGGAAGGTATAGTTTTGGCTTTATGGTTTAAAGGGTTTTCTGAAGTGGTGAATCTCCTACTGGTCTTTCTTACTGAGAGTCACGGTGGAAAAGATGACGGAAAGAGAATGGGATAGAAGCCGTGAGAGAGTTCCTCTTGCGCTAACATCGGAGGAGCAGGATGCTATGATACAGAGTCGTAAAAAAGTTAGAGACCAGGAGGAGGAGTTCTCTAGATAGCAATCTCTGGTTCCAAGGATGGAAGATTGGATGACCAATAAAGAGGATGGGAAAGAGTCTCCTACACAACAAAAGAAATCGTATAAGGAAGCATGTGTAGATATGCCGATGCCGGAAGACTTGTCTGATAAGGAGGACGAATGGTGGCGTGGGGATAGATGGAAATCTAGAATTGAAGTTGAGTCTACTCCGAGGGGTCCAAATATCATTGTCTCGCTGGAGTTCCGTTAAAAGTTAGCAAAGAAATGGAGTACTTCTCTGATTGTAAGGCTCCTAGGACGCATGGTTCGTGAGGAACAACTTGGTAGAAAGTTGCAACAACTATGGGGTTGGAGAGGCGAGGTAACTATGATAGAAATCGGCTCTGGATATTTCTTGGTTCGGCTAACTAACGAAGAAGATTATGCGTTTGCTTTGACTGGTGGACCATGGTTATTTATGGAACATTACTTAGCTGTGCAGCCATGGAAACCAGAGTTTGATCCTGATGCTGGAGAAGTGCCGAAGATCGCTATATGGGTACGTATTCCTAAATTTCCTGTTGATTTTTATGATAAGGGTATCTTATATGTGGTTGGCAGTCAGGTCGGAAGGGTTCTTAAGGTGGATAATAATACTTTGAAACAAACTAAGGGTCGTTTTGCTCGAATATGTGTTGAGGTTGATCTTAATTCTCCTTTGCTTCCTTCACTAATGATTAATGGTAAGGAAAAACAAATAGTCTACGAGGGTCTACATTTGATATGCTTCTCATGTGCGAGGTATGGGTATGGGTCAGAACACTGTCCTCACAAGAAAGAGTCTGGGGTTTCAGGCGTTCAAATGTCAGATAATGAGTGTGAAGGGCAAACGGTGGATCCAATGCAAACTAATCATAACCCAGTAAAAACAATATATGGTGATTGGATGGTAGCTCCCAAGAGGCATCAGATGCAACGTCGTGCTGGAGAATAGTTAAATAATAGTCGGGAAGGGGGGCGGCAGTTTCGTAGTCAATATAATGTTGGAGGATCAAGATTTGAGGTATTGTCAGATGAAAATAGAGAAAAAAAGAGGAATGAAATTCCTTTGATGGTGCCTAATAATTCGACTATTGATAATACAAAGCAGGAATCTTCAATGACCAATACAATTAAATCACGTGGGCATTTACTTAGTAAGAAGAAGCACATGGAGATTAAATCTGGGAATACAGCAAATGTGGTGAGTTGTAAGCTTGATTTGTTGAGCTCAATGGAACATTATCAACAAGTTAAGAATAAAATGGTAGACCAGGGTAATTCGAGTTCGAACAAAAAATGTGGTCAAGTACAGAATGTGGGGGATTTGTCGCATGAGATTCATGAAGGAGAAACCGGTATGGCGGGATACTCGAAACTATAGCAAATAAAGGGGAGTTTGTGTACATTTTCAAAATCTACAGGTGAGAAAATACAATTCCCAAAATCTACTCAAAATAGTGCTTCTGACCCTATTGATCCAGGTGCTTGTCGGGAGATTAAATATTCAACACGTATAAGTTCTCTGGGAAAGGAGGGTGATGTCGTCTTGAAGGAGTCCAGTGAAGATTATTATGGGACTATGTCCTAGTAGTTTTTGCCTATGTTTGGGTATATTTAATCCTTATTATCTATCTTAATAATAGTTATGACATGGAATACTAGAGGTGCCGGTGGTGCCTCATCTTGACGTTTAATCTATGACATTGTAAAGAATTATGGAGTTAATTTCTTTGCACTTTTGGAGCCTAGACAGGTTGTCACAAAGGCTACTTTATTGTCCCGGAAGCTTGGATGGTCTAACATGTACGTCGTTGAAGCACGAGGATTTAGTGGTGGTATTTGGCTTTTTTGGTATTCTGGCTGTAATTTTTCAGTAATCTCTGCTGGTGAACAATTTGTACACGGAATGTTTAATGCAAGAAATGATAATGAATAGTCCCTCACTGTGGTTTATGGACATCCTAATATAAACTCGAGACGCATGCTGTGGACGGTCTTCATTAGGTGATATTCGTCAGTTTGTTCGTGGGGGTTGGTTGGTAGTTGGTGATTTTAATGCTGTATCTTGTCCTGAGGATAGATGGAGTATGAAAGTTTGGGAAAGCAATGGAGTAGACAGATTTTTTAGAGAGCGGATCGCTGATACTGATTTGATTGATATCGGTTTCAACGGCCCTAAGTTTACTTGGGGGACTTCGTCTAGTCAGAGTAGGATTGATAGAGCATTGGCAGATGCTAATTGGCATGCAAAATTTTCTAGTGCATCGGTTATTCATTTACCCAAATATAAATCAGATCAATGTCCTATTTTGGTAAATACAGATAAGTTGGCTCATGTTGAGAACAAACAGAGGCCTTTTCATTTCTTCGCTCCCTGGGTTATACATGATAACTTCTCAGGTTTTGTTAAGGATTAATGGAATGTGAAAGATGATTGGTGTGGATCTTTAGAGATTTTTACTGAGCAGCTGAGAAATTGGAACAAAAGGGTGTTTGGAAATTTGAATTATTTGAAGAATAAGCTTTATAGACGTCTTGATGGGATTAATAACAAAATTGCTATAGCGGGACCATCAGTGGCTTTGGAGAATTTGCAACATGAATTGTGGAAGGAGCTAGACAAAATCTTGACACATGAGGAAATTATGTGGCTCCAATACTCTCGTACTACTTGGTATGTTCAGGGTGACCGTAATACCAGGTATTTTCACTCAAAGGCAAATGCTCGAAGAAGACAGAATCGGATATTAGCTATTAAATGTGATTTGGGGGAATGGTTGTATGATAAGAAGGAAATATGAGATATTGGTAGTAAATATTTTAAAGATCTATATAAGGACACTAGCATGTACCAGGGGACCTTAGTATTTAGGTGTACCTACCCTAAGATTGATACAACGAACATATGTGCTTTGGGAAGACAGGTTGATGACATGGAGATTAAACAAGCTTTATTCGATATGGGATCACTCAAAGCTCTGGGACCGGACGGATTCAATCCCCTTTTTTATCAGAGCCAATGGGATACTGTTGGTCTTTCGGTGATATCTTTGGTTAAACGGGTATTCTCTGATCCTCAATGGGTCCAGCATATTAATGGTACTTTAATTGTGCTTATTACAAAAAATGATCATCCTCAATCTTTCCGAGATTTTCGCCCAATAAGCCTCTGTAATGTAGTGTATAAGATTGTTACAAAGATTATTTCTATCAGGCTTAAAGCTATTATGCCATTGGTTGTGGCCCCGAACTAATGTAGTTTTGTGAAGGGGCGCCAAAGTACTGATAATGTTATTCTAGTACAGGAAATAATCAACTCTATATGGAACATGAAGAAGAAGCAGGGATTCATGGCAATAAAGATTGACTTGGAGAAAGTGTATGATCGTGTAAAATGGAGTTTTCTATTTGAATGCTTGAATGAGCTTAAAATTCCTAAGTATCTTTGTGATGTGATCAAGGCTTGTGTGTCTACACCGTAAATGGAACTACTTTGGAATGGGTGTATTGCAAATGCTTTCCAACCTTCTAAAGGAGTTCGTCAAGGCGATCCTATTTCTCCGTATCTCTTTGTCATTATGTTGAAGAGGTTGGGACACTTAATACAGACTGTTGTACAAGACGGAGATTGGAAACCATTTAGGTTGTCAAGCAAGGTACGGCTATCTCTCATGTGTTTTTCGCTGATGATCTTATTTTGTTTACAGAAGTAGATATGGATCAAGCTGAAGTGGTAAAAGCTTTACTGGATGATTTTTGCGACATATCTGGCCAGAAAATAAACGCTGAAAAATCAAGGATTTACTTCTCAAAGAATGTGGGATGCATAAGAAGCCAAGAGATTAGTGAGTTCTTAAATTTTTCCCAGTCATCCAATCTAGGAAAATATTTAGGAATGCCTGTCTTACATGAGCGTTGCACCAAGTCTTCATACAGATTTATTCTTGACAAGATCGATGCTCGACTAGCAAGCTGGAAGTCAAATATGTTATCTATGGCAGCAAAACATACCCTTGTTACGTCCGTGTTGTCAACCATGCCATCCTATGCCATGCAGTCTGTGCCTCTTCCTCTAGGTACCTGTGATGAGATAGACAAGAAGTGCAGGAATTTTTTTTTGGGGAAGTACATCCACAAATCGTAAACCTCATATGGTAGCTTGGGGTCGGGTGTGTTCCTTGAAAAAGGATAGTGGATTGGGATTAAGACATGCAAGGATCCAAAACCAGGCTTACATGACTAAATTAGGATGGAACTTGGTTCACAAACGAGATGCATTGTGGGTTCGTTTCCTTCGAGAAAAGTACAAGACAGGTAGTGATGTGGTGCCAATTGTGGAAAAAAGACGAAATGAATCGAGCACATGGAAGGGGATTAGACAAAATTGGGAAAGTGTAAATGAGAGTATTTTATGGAGAATTACAGATGGAGATTTGGTGTCCTTTTGGCATTGTATATGGGTTCCCCATTTGGATAGATTGGATAGCTTGGTAACTCACCCATTATCAAATGATATCCGTAAATGGAAGGTAGCAGATTGTATTACTCCATCAGGTCAATGGGATCTGAATAAGTTTAGACATTTATTACCGAAACAGGTTGTGTTAGCGATCCAAAACGTGAATATTAATCGCAATACTGGTACTGATATTCCGGGTTGGCGTTGGGCAACTGATGGTAAATTTGTTCTAAAAGAGGCATACAACAGATTAGCAGGTCACGGAGATAATCAAAATTGGTTCTGATAGAGGCTCATATGGAAACTAAAGGTTCCTCAACGGTACAAACTATTCATGTGGTTATGCGCCCACATCGTTTAATGACAAATTTGCTAAGAACTCAACGGAAAATCCACACGAATGAGATGTGCCCCTGTTGTCAAGATGAGACAGAATCAATTCTGCATGCTCTTAGAGATTGTGCTGTGGTAAAAGACCTCTGGAGTGGGATGCTGCCTAGTCAATGGTATCAAAAATTTTTTTACTCAGCCGATAGAAACATTTGGTTATCATGGTGCTTAAGTTGTCATGATAAGGTGTATGGTTATGAATTTCGATACTGGTTTAATGTTTTATGTAGACACATTTGGTTGGCGAGGAATGACCGTATTTTCAACAATAAACAATAGAGTAAACAGCAATTACTATCACGTACCAGTTCTGTGTTGTCTTGGGGTGTCTCCAGTCCCATACAACCGAAGTCTTATATCACACCAATTAGGGTTTAGCGTCCCCCACCCGCTGGGGTGGTTAAGGTTAACACAGATAGATTCAGGAATGAAGCATCGGGAAGCTGTACATGTGGTGGAGTGATACGGGACGACCAAGGTCGATTTGTTCAGGGATTTATGTTTCGAATTGGAAGCGGGTCTGTGATCACAGCAGAGGCCTGGGGAATCCTGTGGGGTATAAAGTTGGCTTGGGAAGGAGGATTTAGGAATGTTCTTGTTGAAAGTGATTGCAGCAAAGTATTGGAGCTTATTCAAGGATCGGTCTCTGATGAACATCCTGATGTTACAGTAATTTTGGATATCCAATCGATGCTGAAACGTGAGTGGTAAGTGGAGCTGCTACACTGTTGTCGAGAAGCGAATAGAGTGGCTGATTGCTTCGCAAGGATAGCATGGGATATGGCGGTTGATTTTCTTGTACTTCATAGAGAACCTGCTGAAGTGAAACAATTGCTTATCGATGATGTTGTGAACCAGAATTTTTGTACTGACTTAGTGGGATAGAGCCCTTGGGCTGTTTGTTTTTATTCTTTCACTATCAAAAAAAAATCCACTTAACCAAGTTGGAATAAACAACTCAACATATTCCTAATATGAATCATGCAAGGCTTAATTAGTCAACTCCTAGCTCAACCACCAAGTTTATTCACTTGGCATAGAACAATCCAGCTCACAACAATATACTTAACCAAGCCATATAATTATGAACTAGAAAGAGAGCTTAAATGAATTCCCTCGAAGCTTAGAAGCTTAGACCATTACCCAACTCAAGGAAATCACCGGAACTTAGCTACTGATGGAAGAGGAAGATTAAACTTAAAGAAAGGAGAAGGAATCAGCCATGAATTCAAACTAGTCCAGTAGCTACTTGTGTCTTCAACCTCTTCTTCTTTCAGTAATTGGTGCCAAATCTTGCTTCAGCCCTCTTCAACTATCCATAATACTCAAGTAGCTCAATTACAAAGGATACAAAGTGGTGGGATGAATGGAGGATGGAGGATGTTATAGAGGTGGAAGGAGATGGGATGTGAGTAAGGAAGTAAGAGCTTTCTTTTTATGTCAAAAATTTGAAATTTCTCTCTCACTTCCTCTCTTACTTAAAGCCGCAACCCCCACCCAAAATGGTCCCCCTGACTCTTCTTTCTTCAATTCTCTTTAGGTTAAAAAGTGAGTTAAGGCACGTTTGGATGAGGGGTAAAAATCTGTTTTGGGATTAGGTACAAACTTGTAACCACCATACAAGGCCCTTACTCATTTAATCTCCTCTTAGAAAACATATGAAAATAAATTCTTCACTTGTAAAGTTTCTCTTTTGCCATTCATTAAGCTCCAAAATAATATTTTTGACCTTGACCAATTGACAAAGGATGTGTCACATCATTACTTGCAAAATTAAATTCATAAAGGTAATATCTTTTGTTCACAATTAAAAAATAATGGAAAAAACAACTATTAATTAAAAATATAACAATTTAACCATTATAATTCCCAAATTATCCTTTCACTAAAATCTCACATTAACACTTAATTATGCCCAAAATATTTAATTAAGTCCCGCAAAAGCCTAAGATTAATTACTAAAAATATATAAATACTGAGATTTATCATCTCCCTACCAACATGTCCATTAAGATTCCCACCAATAAAAAATTTTTAGGTTAGCAAAACATTCTAAATTAACCCCTCTATATTTCTCAAAACTTTTCCTTAAGATGTGCTTCTGCCCCAACTTGAGATGCACATTGATAATGTTGATAGTATCCTTCCCAACAATCATTCTTAAGGATATGATTATATCCTCAATCCTCTTAGCTTACACTATATTCTTCCTCCATTCATTATCAGTGACGATATTGACATCATTCCTTACATTTAGTTTTCCTATGTATCAGAGCTTAAAACCATTAATTTGCTTAGACCCTTCTTCCATCCATTTATCTTCCTAAAGGCACAAGATGTTAATATTATGATTTCCCATTATGCCCACCACCTCCCTAGATTTGCCATATAGAGTCACAGTGTATTCAAGCTATACAGTACATTACTTATAGGTAACGACTAAGCATTAGCATAATTTCTTCGTTAATCCATGTTCGTAAAATATTCAACGAGTTTTACGTTGGATGGATGAAGGCCTAACACAACCTTTCTCCTTTACTCGAGTTTAGGACCAGCTATAAAACATAGGCGGAGTTAATAATATCAAACTATATTTAAAAAGAACAAGTTTAACTAGTTGGACAAGGTCACTTGCTCAACTATGGACAGGAACTACATAGCTAGCAGACGATAACATAAAACAAAAGTATAGCAAAAAAAGACAAACTAAGAGCAAAACTAACACTACAAAAAAAATGAAAATTAGTGACGGAATTTAGCGAAAGAATTAATCCGTCACCAATCCCACACAAATTCCATCACTAAAATTAGTGACGGAATTTAGTGACGAAAATTTTCCGTCACTAAATTAGCGTTTCCGTCGCTAAATTCCATCACTAATCCATCTCTAATTCTGTTAATAAAAATTAGAGACATAAATTAGTTATGGAAAAATTCTGTCACTAATTTCCATCCCTAATCCGTCACTAATTTCAGTCAAAAATATTTTATGACGGAATTAGCGATGGAAATTTTTCGTCACTAATTTCTATCGCTAATCCGTCTCTAATTTCTGTCACTAATAGTTAACTATTTCAATAATTAGATTTTTTTAATTATAAATTTGTTAAATAATTTAAATTTTATATTATTATAAATTTATAATATAAATATTAAAATAAATAAATAAAATTATTAATTTATATTTATTTTTGAAATTGAAATTATAATATAATATATTTGAGTTTTTAATAATATATTATGATAAAAATTTTATAAATACAAAATATATAAATAAATAATGAATAAAAAAATATTAATAATAAAAATTTAGGTAGAATATTTACATAAAATAAAATAAGAAAGCTAAATTGAAATATTTAATAATATTTTAAATTTTGTATTTCTATTTTTGTTTGCAAAGCGAATATATATATATATATATATATGATTTTACATTTAAATTACCAGGTTCTTCTTAGCTCAACTAGCAAAGGTACTAGCACACGCGTGAGAGATCAAGGCTTCAAATCCCAACTTGAACACGTGTGCACGATAGAGGGTGACATGTGGCGATTGACCTGGACATGTGGTGGCCAGCGGTGGCTGACAGGGACACATGGCCGGTAGTGGGTACATGTGGAGGCCGCCGGCGAGAGACATGTGGAGGCTTGTGGTGAGAACATGTGGCAATTTAAATTAGGGTTAGGGTGCAAAAATACACTTGTGATTTTCCTTAAAGTGCACCCAATATCAAATGTTTTTTTTAGGTGTAATAGTGACTATGTGGTTACAAAATAGGTGCACAACTATCCTTTGACCATTAGTTTAACTTTTTGACCATGAAAGTGATGCGTGTACAATGACAAGGATGCTAGAATGACATTCTCGAAAAAAAACTTGCTGACTGGTGAAGCTTTGCCATTAATATTACCCACATTTCACTATTTCAGTACCACCTTCACTGAAGTAGATTCAAATCTGAATGCAGAGTGCTTAACTCACTCAGCAGAGCTGTTGCCCTAAAAAACATTCTGATTGCTCAATTTTTTCCCATCCCTAGATTCCCAATATTATTAAATTAAAATCATTATAATACATATATTATATTACTAATTTTTATTAAATTATATGATTTATTATAAAATTTTGATTTTCAGCAAGTTTTTTTTTTCAAAATGTCACTCCAGAATCCATGTCATCGTATACGTTATCACTTTCAGGATAAAAAAATTAAACTAACGATCAAAAAGTCAAACTAACGGTCAAAGGGTAGTTTTGCACCTATTTTTTAACCACATAGTCACTGTTGCACCTAAAAAAAGTATTTGGTGTTGGGTGCACTTTGAGAAAAATCACATGTATATTTTTACACCTTAACCCTTTAAATTATATAAAAAAAATTGAAACGGATTAAGGACGGAAATTCTGTCGGTAATTAGCTTTGTGACAAAATTTTCCATCGTTAATTTGTGATGGATTAGCGACGAAAAATTTCTGTCTCTAATCTGTAGCAAATTAGCGACAGAATTTAAAATTCCGTCACTAATTAATTAGTAATGGTCCTTTTACCGAAGGAACAAATTTTGTCCCTAAATTCGTTACTAATCTGGTTCCGTCACTAATATATTGCTAATTTCTGTCACTAAATTGATTAGTGTCAGAGATTCCGTCACTAAATTTTTTCTCTAATTTAATATTTTTTTGTAGTACAAAAGGCCCAGATATTCATAATGGAATATAAATGGCCTTTATGTATGAAAGATATCACACACAGCAACTACACACGACGAATTGTATCCAAAACAAAACTACAATTAATTAACCCAGCGTCCAAAGCTTCTTTTAATTAACCCTATATTTTTCCCTTGCCGATATTTACAATAAATATATTCTCATGCCTTTTCCTTGATGATCTATTTTTACTTTTACCCTATGTTTTGGATGGAAAAAAATTAGAGAGAAGAATAATACGAGGACAAAAATTAAAAATACTATCTTTTTTTCTTAAACTATTTTGAGAAGCTTTCCTCCATAGTATTCTTATCCCCCTGTTTTTTTCCAACTTTCTCCATCGAAACATAGGGTTGGAAACATATTTTTCATATTCCTCCCATATATTTCACCTCACCAGAAAATAATTCAAGATTCAGGTTGGTGGAAGAAATTCAAGATTAAGCATTGTAGAGAACTTAGTGTGTGCTTGGATAGCTAAGGCAAAGGTTTGGTAGAAGTCAGATTGTGTAAACTTTTGCAATCTAATTTTTACAAATTTAAGATTGAGTAGAAGTCTAACAGTGTAATGTGATTTATGTTTGGATTAACTTTATGAAAATGTCAGTTTGACAAAATGCACTTGTTTAGATGATTAATGAAAAAAAATAGATGTAAAATAACTAAAAATGATATAAATTTTACAATCTCTAATCCTTAATGTAAGAATTTGATAACTAATTTAGATAGATCAAGTAAATTAGTTATGAGTTATTTGTAATAAATATATGTTGGTTTTCCAAAAATATCATTTTTCATTATGACTACTCCTAGATGAAAACCCCTTAGGGCCTGTTTGGTTGGAGGGGAGGGGATGGGAGGGGATATCATTCTAGGCTTTCAGCGTCGCTTGGGCTTTGCTCCTTCTTCCGCAGCCGAGCTTCTAGCGCTATTGACTGGGCTCCGAATCTGTAAACAACAGAACTTCCCCAGGGTCATTGCCTATACAGATTCCCTGGAGACCTATCACCTCATCATGCGACATGCTGGCCATACTCACCCGTTGAGATCAGAAATCTGTGCGGTCAGGGATTTGCTATACTCTGATTGGGATATTGAGATTCGTTATGCTCCCAGAGATCACATTCGTTGCGCCGACTTCTTGGCCAGGGACGCCCAGCGCTTACAAGAACATTTTGCTATTTTGCACGCCCCACCCCCTCTGTGTAGCACTTTTATGGCCCAGGATCTTAATCCGCTGGCCTGATTGCATCCTCTGAACCTCTTTTGTAATCTCCAAGTTTTTCTTGGCCGTCTTGTTATTTAAAAAAAAAAAAAAATGACCCCTCCCCTTGTTTGGTATGAAAAATAGGAGGGGAGGGACCCCAAAAAAGGGGCTCCAAATCCTTCCCACTCCCTCAAATTGATTCCCTCCAATTTGGGGGGTTTTGGAGGGAGCCCAAAATTTGGGACTATTTTGCCCCCATAATCTTTTCATATTTCCAATTATATCATATGAGTCTTCAATAAAAATATAACTTCTTCTTCCTCACTAGTGGAAATATACATACTCAGATTTTCTTGGTGATAGGTGATTTATCTGCTGCAGAAAAAAAAAAAAATTTTCTCTTGGGCTATTATGTTGTTTTAGAGTATTTATTCTTGTTTAGTGCATGCTTCTCTAGTGCAGGGTAGAGACACATGTTCATTTTTTTAGTTGCCATTTTGCACCTAATTAAACATTGCCACTTAAAAACAGTTTTTTTTAAGTTTTTCTATCATTTTTGTTTCAAGTCCTCTACATTTTTTTTTTTCAATAGAAGGAATTTTCCATTTAATTTGACATGATAATTTCTGAAATATTCATATAACGAGAAATTAAGTTGGGGGAATTGAAAATTATTTCCATTTTATATCTTCATCTTTTTTTTATAAATTATATAATTTATATTGAGGTGTAAATTAATTTAAATTATTTATATAAGGAAAAATATATAAACTAATGTCTAAGGATAAAATAGTAAATTAGATATTACCTCCCCTCCCCTCCCCCCTTAAACCAAACAAAAGATCATTAAAAAACCTTTCCCTTCCTCCCCCTCCAACCAAACCAAACAAGGTGATTCTCCATCCTCCCCTTCCATCCCCTCCCATCCATCCCCTCCCATTCCATTCCCTCCCTTTAAACCAAACAGGCCCTTAATGTGTACAATCAACAAGATACTTTGAAGAAAAAAAATATAAATTTGAAAGACAAATAGATTAAAGTCTTTTATTTAGGATCAAATCTATCCCTAAACTAACTCTTAAAGTAATGATCGGGTGTAGTATTAAATAATACATATTTATATTATATGTATATAAATCAAAAAATTCATAGTACTCATGCTCTTGTGTAAAAAAAAAAAAATTGCAGAGCATTGATACTCAAAATTTATCAAACATTTCTCACCAATTAAATTTTTAATGGAACTTTTCCACAACTTTCTCTAAAATTTATTATTTACTTTTTTTATGCTTTTATACACGTAAAATTATTGGGTCTATTGGATTCATTTTATTTTTCTTATTTAAAGTAAGGTAGGACCCACCTTAAGCTATTTCTTCTCTCTCTCTCTCTCTCCACGCTGGCAAATAAGTACCAAATTTTGTGTGTTTGAATCTTGGATGTGCTTAATTAATCTATTTAAATGTGCTTTAAAGTAATTTTAGGAAAATTTGATATGTTTCGATCAGCTTTTAGCCCATTTGATTTATGAGTCAAACGCTACTTAAAATCTTAAGCTACCATAGAGGTGCTTTATGCGTCAACTACTTACGCTTATTAGTACTGTAAAGGTATTTAATGATAATTTAAAATGTTTTATTAATCTTGATTTTCCCTAATCTCTCTTTTCTCATAAGCCTCTTTAATGCTGATTTAAAATTTTTTATTAACCCTAATTTAAAATTTTATATTTGTATGATTTCTAGTTTATATGAATTTTTATCTATTAAATATATTTAATTTTAGTATTTTTCACATTTTTTCCAATAATACATTCACTATTTGTAGTTTTGTTATAATTTTAATTTTAATTTTAATTTTTTTTCTTAAAGTTATCACAATATGTATATTGTGTTTAGGGATCAGCAAAACGCCTGCAACCCGCCCATCCGCCAATAACCCGTCTATTTTTCCCTGTTTAGGCCCACCCAAAATTGGGCCTATAATGGGTACGAGTAACCCGTACCCGTCTATGTTAAACCGGGCGGGTAACGGGTTCACCCACGGGGCACCCGTTACCCGTATATATATTTTTTATATTTTATATATATAAACAATTGGTATATTATTTTAGTTCTTCTTTACCACCATAATCATAGCTCTTGGTCTGGTGGTTGACGGGTTGTTTTCTAATCATCAGATCCTTACTTCAATTCCCCCATGCCCCACATCTTAAGTTTTCAATTTTTTTTATCAACTTTGATATAACATTTTAAACTTTAAAAGACCAAAATTACAAAAACCCCTTTGCCCTCTTCTTCATTTCACGACAGCTTGACAGCATAGGAGTGACGATGGGTTTGCTTTTCTTTTGCCTTGACACCACCTCCTTCTCCTCCTATACTCATTATCGTCTCTCTCACTCTCTCTATGATATATCACCTTTCTCGTGTCGCCGTAGTTCGTGGTCATCTCCTCATCCTTTATCGTTGCGACGAAGACAAGTCGACTTCATGCTCCTTCTTCTCATATCTGTTTGATTGCATATGAAATCTCACCATCTTATCTTAGATATGTGTTTTTTTGGTCAAAAAGCCAATATCTGTTTGCTCTCTCATCGGCCATATAGATTTTTCAAATCTTGCTGTCGCATTTCTCACATCTCACCCCGGAGCATAAGGATTTCTCTTCTCTTCATTTTCTGGTTCTTCTTCTTCTTCTTTGTTGATAATGGTTGTGACTGGTGTGAGAAATAAGGGAGAGGGACCGAGTTTCTTTGTTTTTTTTTAAAGTGATCACGGGTTCCTGGAACCCGTCAAGACCGCTTGTTCTTGCTCGTACCCGTTTATCACGGGTCAAACGGGTTATGCCACGGGTATGGGCTAACCCGCGCCTGTGTATTATTAATGGGTAGGACATAGGTTAGGCCACGAAGCAGCCCTTGCTCAGCCTTAACTGTGTGTGTGTGTGTTTTTTTTTTCTTATAGATGTTTTGCTTCAAAGTGGCTTTTTCATCAAAAGCCAAATGGCTCCACTGTGAATCCAAACAATACATTATGGGGAAACCATGCTTTTTAACCTCTAGTCGCATGATTGGGGTGCCCGAACTCCATGGCAAACACAATCCAAATGGCGACCGCTATAAGCTTATACTCCCTCCGATCCTAATTATAGGACAACATTTAAGAGTTGATCTTGGTCCTAATTATAGGATAAAGTTCTAATTTTTTTCAATTTCTTCCCAAAATACCCCCTATCGATACTTTTTCAATAATAATTAAACACATTAATAATTTAATAAGAGTATATCGGAAGTTGTTGAGGGAGATTGATGACGTTGGATTATATGAGAGCTTGGAAAAGTTATGTGTGAGGCAGGAGAGGTACAAGAAAATACAAAGAATCAACATAATTGGATGCCAATTTAAATTTTAAATAGGGTATTTTAGAAAAATAATATGATTAACTAATTTAACCACTATTCTTAATTTCTCCAAAGTTAGGTAAATATGTCCTATAATTAGGACCGGAAGGAGTAGTATTTAACTACCCACTTAAGGACAATAATTTAATCAATATGATGTGTAGGCTTGTCAAAGCTACATTAATATTGATTGTCTAATGAGCTTATAGCATTTAACTATTGCCTTCACTCATAAATTTTAAAAATGATATTAGGAAGGCCAAGGATGAGCTCATTTTAGATAGAAATGACACTTAGCTCCCCTCTCTCAATTTTTAAGAAAGCAAAAGGCCCATGAGCTAACTAGCCTAACCCATAGGCTAGCTCGCCAGTTTTTTGCGGCGAACTAGATGACCCACCCTTCTTCGGTAGAGGCGACCAACCCATTTAATAAAACAGGTGTGCCCATTTTTCTAGCCCAGCTAATAAATTTTGACAGGAAAATGGGCTGGTCTGGTGGGTTGAACCCATTTCTCCAACACTATACTTAAAGAATTAAATTATAAGCGAGTTAAAATTATATGAATCAAAAAAATTAATTTTTTCAGATAATAATAAAAAGAAACAATTATTGCTGTTTTATGGGAAAAGGAAGATAGTTTTTCATTGATCAAACTTTTCATGTTTTCATGGGAAGAATATGGGTAAGGCTTATTATGTAATTTCCTTAGTATTAATTGAAGGTAAAGTCCACTTTAAAACTTTTCAGGTATCACACCTGATAATAGTTTCCAACCTAAAATCTACCACCTCCAATCCTTAATATAAGACTTAGTTAATTTTTTTTAGAGATTAAAGAAGCTTAATAAATTATTCTAAAGTATTTATATTTTTCACTTTCCTCCAAACTAATTTGCTTAACTTATAAACTAATACATAATTTAATAATACAAATTAATTAAAGCATACGCTATGATTAACCAATTTATTTAGATTCTTTGATCTCTCTAAAAGAGTCAACTGAGTTTTATATTAAGAATCGAAAAGAGTAATTAATTAATGCAAATGACGTGATGTTTTAAAATGTATAATACATTCAAATAAGACCTCATGACACTTTTGATTCTATTCTTGGTCCTATGTTTTCTCTTTATTGAAGCAATTGTCACTGGTCATACTTTCCACAACATCATGCAATAACAGTGTCAAAGGCTCATTTTATGGATGTTTTTTGTCCCTCTAGTGCAATGAATTTTGAACATTACCTTCACTCTAATACAATGCTTGATCCTTCCCATGTTGTATTTGTGGACTTAATACAAAACACGATGTATAATGTCCTCCTACATTCTAAAAATAATAAGTTTAAGTTGTATTTCTATTTCTATTTCTTTCAAAATTGTCATAAGCCATCCTAGTCCTCAAGAAAAGCAAAAAGCTTGAAACCACACCCACCATGGAAATACAGCCCCACCATATGAAAGTTTGCAAGTAACACTTGCTTCCGGTGCACGTAGACATGCGAAGCAACCAGCTTGTGCCATCCAAGGACTCGGTGTCGGTGTTAGAGTCATACACCAAGGCTGCAATTAGGCTAAAGAGACATGAACCTATAGGTATGTTGGTGATGAGGATGTTGTGGTTCAGAGGAGCACTATTTGGGCCAAACAACTCAGAAGTAATGGACACTGCTTCAGAGAAGGCGAAGCCTGAACTTAAGCCTAACATGCCTGTGCTTATTCTCAGACATGTTTCGCTTTCTGATGCTGCAAGCAAAGTGAACGCAATTGGTGTTGGAACCATGGCTACTGTGTACCATCCTGTCCTTGGAAAGTGTATGTTCCAGCTGCATTATTGTATATATATATATACACCAATGGTGGATTAGTTCTCAAGTATATATATGTTAACTCATACTCTTATTTTGATTCATCTTGTGTCTCTCACATTCAGTGATTTAGATGCTGTGAGTTTAAATTTTAAAGCCAAATTGGCTATACTGAATTTAAATGTCATTTTGTCACATGATAGTATGGACAAGTAAATAAGCAAATTGTTGTGAACTTTCAATCTGGTCCTAAAAGAAAAATGAGTTTATATATTTTAGGCATTAGAAGTTAACCAGGATAACACATTCTTTATATCCCATTTCTAATTAAAATTTAAAGGCTCAAATTAATTTATTTTCCATTTAAGTGTTCAATAAGTAAAGTCTTAATATTTATGCTTACTTTTAGATCAAGATAGTTAGAATTCCAAGGAAAGGCCATTGGCTTAAAATCAAGAGACACTATTATTCTACTATTATATCTGTCTCTTTTAATTTCACGAGCACGAGTTGCCTAGCTAGTAGAAAGAAAATGTAAACATAAGGAAATAAAAGAACATTTTTAGTGGACGATCCAATAATTGAAAGTTGATTTATTTATAAAGGGTCAAAGTACAAATCTACTCATGAAATATATTGCCAAACGTACCAAACACCATAAACTTTACTTGAATGCAAAATCACATATTAAGTATTTAAAATAGTACAAAAATTCAACTACCATTAAGTCAACTATCATTAACCATTTAGCAAATATGTCAATTAAGAAAAAAGTGTAAAAATACACATGATGTTTCCACTAACCGTGGCATTTTTGCATTATTTTGGAAACTTCATATGTATTTTTGCGCCTATTTCTTGACTTACATATTTGTTATATAGTCAATATTAGTCGACTTAACAACCACGGCATTTTTACACTCTTTGAAAACTTCATGTGTATTTTACACTTAAGAAAAGTTTATGGTGTTAATTGGCCATTGCGAAATACTTCCTAGATTTGCACTTTAACCCATTTGCAATGAACAAGAAAAGTGTATAGAAAGAATAAGGCATTTTTTAGTGACTTACTTGCTCAAGAAGTCAGGGCTAGCAGCAAGAAGACGACCAAAGAAGGAACAAATGGAGTATAATGATACCATAGAACTAGTCTCCGAACTGAATCCTAATGACTCTGTAATTTGCCCCAAGTTGTTACTATAAACCAATCCAGTCGTAGCTCCACAAAAATATGCTACATAGTACAACCAAAAATCCCACCTTCTCAACAATAACCTCGCTGAATGTTCTTCACAAATCACTCTCATTTTATCTCTCTCCATCATATTCTTCACAAAACCACACTTCTTCTCCCTCATCAAACTCGCACCAGAACTCCCATTTCCTCTACTTTCCACTTCTTCTTCTTCTTCTTCTTCATGACCAGCAATCAGCCCTTTATCAATCTCATCATTATCATCATCAATCACATGGAAACTTGAGGAAATGAAACAGTGAGTCCATTGATCCCTGGTATACACAATCCTAGGGATGAACAATGGAAGAACTAGCAGAAAAAGAGCACCTAAAAGGATAATACGTGACCAAGTTGTGCTAGTGGAAATATCATCAAGCACAAGGAGATAGAGGCATGTGATGAGAGAAAGTATGTAGAGGCCGATGAAGATGGGGAAGTCACGGCGGCGGGTAGAGGTTGATGGGGGAAGGGGATGTGCCGGCTGCCGGTGGAGAATCGTGATCGGGACAAGCCCAACACATGAGATTAATAGGGGAACGAGTGCGTTGAGCAAGAGGTAGAGAGTGTCATCGCTGGAATTTATTGAGTTAACAAGGAAAGCGTATAAAGCTGCAGTTACACCATTAAAGCTTATGCTTAGAGAGAGGGCAAGAGGAATACTTGATGTGAAATTTTTAATGCATAAGACGTAGCACACTGTGTTGAACCAGCAGATACTGCACCCAGCTACCAAACATGAAAGAAATACCTGCATTAGTTGGTGTACATTAGGCAAATGTTACTAGGTTGTTAGAATCAAGGAATTGAGTATGAAAGACACATGCAAGAAACTACATTGTACTTGTAAGACAAGCATATAAGAAATTATATATATATATATATTTAAGGTTCTCTCTGCTTTGAAAATGAGAAACTAACGATTATGGTTGTTTTGTTTTGTTGGACTTTGGGTCCAAGTCCGCCCTTGATGGGCTGGACTATTTGATTAAGGGCATAAGTTACCTCATCAAATAATTAATCAATCAACATAAGATTGTTGCTTGGTAAATAAGTTGGGAATGAATTGTGAGATCATGATTAAGAAATAAATCTCCATAATTGAGGAATCGATTTAGAATCAATTGAATTAATTCACCAACTTGGAGAGCAAGAAAGGAGTGCACACACTGCCTAATTAGTGGTCACTCTGATCACTATAAATAGGGTGTGCCTTTAGCATTGCAAACCACCCCTGCTATTGAGCTTTCTGGCAATCTCCTCTTACCTACCATCTTGCTTGTTCTGGTGCACTGCTGTGCAAACCCTGATTAGGCTCTTGTAGTATAATCCTTGCATGGGCCCTGAACCCGGATCTGACTTTACCAATACGTGCTTCTACTCTACTGCTTAATCTGGTTTATATTTCCTTTATTGGCATCAGAGCCTGCTTGTTCTTGTGGCTGTGTTCGATATGTGTTTCTGCCATATTTTTTTTCTCAATATATGCATACATATCCGAATGAGTTCACGCCTGCGTATATGTATATATAAAATTTTCACATGCTCATATATTTTTCTTTATTCCGCTGCTACTCTGTGTATCTGCATGTCCGTGATGCATGCATTTGTATATATGAACATGTGCTCTGTCTCTCTTCATCTCTGTCTCTCTTTGTCTCTCTCTCTCTCCTCTGCAACATTTTTGTTGTTGTTGTTGTTCACATGTCCTCACATGATCAATTACGTTTTCGCTTCTATTTAATGACCAATACCTTGAAGCATGTCTTTTTCATTTTTCCAAAGATTGTCACATGCTCTCTCTCTTCTTATTTTCTTTGTGAATATCGTTTTTTGATTCTGGAATATATATGAGTTCAAAAACAGAAACTTGAACATATAAATAAATGCATGAGATCATAAAACGTAAGAAGAAAGAAAAGCACCTTGTTTTCTATGTGGATCCACAGTCACCGATGAACTTCAAGAATTGGGTCTTCAAAAACGTGAGCCTCTGTGTGAAAAGAGGTTATGAACATGAAGTACTCGAGGAGACGGTTCCAACGGCACCGGAATCGCGTTAAACAAAGGTCGGACAAGGGAGAAAAAGGAAAACGAAACAGGCGGGTCGCGACAGACCTACCTGAGCTCCGGCCAGGTCACGTCGACCCGGCTGGAGATTGAAGAAGGGGGGAGGGGGCCGTTTTGGCCAGAACCCCAAAACGCGCCGTTTTACTAAGTGAAATAGTGCCGTTTTGCGCTGGCCAAAACGGCGTTGTTTCGGCCAGTGGGGGGCTTCGTTTCAAATCACTGAAACGCAGCGTTTCGAGTTGAGTGACCCGAAACCCGATTCAAAGGACATTGGACCGATTTCCAAAAAAAAACTTTTTTTTATTCATTTTAAAAAAAAAAAATTCTCTCGCTTGACAACGCGCTGTTGTGGCGTGTGGGACTCACCCTAAGGTCAAATGGGCCAATCGAGGACATCATCGGACTCAGTGAACCGCTACAAGTCCAGTGGTTTTGACACCATGTCAAAATACGGTCTCTAGGGTGGCGCGTTAGTGACACGCGCCACCACCCGAGAGTGGAACTTCCCAGTTTTCTATTTTTAAATGAATTTTTTAAACCAGAAATCTTCTGGTGGCGCGTGGGGGCACGTGCATGGGCGGTTTTGGAATTTTTTTGGCCCTAAAAATTTGTAAATTCATGTTCTTTATATTGATATATTATTTGTCTATTTTTGGAAATTGTTCAAAACATTTTATATACGTTTTTGAGTGTTTTTTGACCCTAAACTATTTAAAATAAGTTCTGAAAATTGTTTTTCTTTGTGATGAACGATTATTGGTCAGATATGGCTAGTATACACACTGACCAATCCTTTGATCGGGCTCCCCATAAATATTCTCCCGCTTCTGATGATGAACAAGAGGTAAAGACCTCAAGTGGAGTTGGTAGCACCAACAAGAAGGGTCCCCCTTTGTCACTACAAGACTCCAACGCACCTGACGAGGTGAAGCAAGAAGAGAAAGCAAAGCTCAAATTTGATAAGTTCGAAGAGGAGGAGGTCGATAGACCAAGAACTAGGGCTCTAATCAAATCTCTTGTTGTAAAAGACGTTGATAGATATGTTCAAATCAAAAACATCTATGGGGTCATTTGTAGATATGGTAGACAAGTCACTAATGCTAGTGATGCTGAGTTCTACGTAAAGCTATGGTGGAATACCGTGAGCAAGTGACAAAGAGGGGTCATCTCCATGACCAAGGATTTTGGAAAGACGTTTTCAAGAGAGGCATAGACAATATGGACAAAGGAGCTCATAGAGCTAAGGCTAGGAAAACCTTTCTAGATTTTGGCATTGATGTACCTCGTTATTGAAACTTGATTATCCATGTTATAGTTTGCTTGTTTTTGAATTTGTTTTCATTGTAACTTATATGAATCTTTTCATGGAATTATTGCTTAATGAATAAATTGTTTTTGGAATTATTTATTCTACTTCCTTATGATGCTTTATTTGAGTGGGAGCATATTTTTTTCCCTTTTCTGGAATTGTTTTTTAAAAAAAAAAATCACGGGGATATGTTTAAATATGAATAGAAATTAAGAAAAATGAGTGGTAAACTAGAATGAGTGGGATGGGGGTCAACCTAGTTAATTCCTGAACACGAAGCTAGCAAACTCTCATTCTATTAATTTCTACTCTTACTTAAACAAAGAGATAGTGTCTCAAAGAATAAAAAATTGCATACCTAATGAAAATGCATGTCTATGTGACAGAAAAATGGCTCAAATGACAAGCAAGACTTTTGTTGCTGATATCGTTAGAGGAGACAAGCTGCATGGTGAGAACTTTGGCATGTGGAGCCGTAAGATCTCGTATGTCTTGGAGAAACAAGATGTTATGGACGTCTTGACCAATGTGCTTCCGCAACCTGATGCTAATGCATCACGAAGGGAACAGGATGCTTTTGCAACCTGGAAAAGAAAGGATACCATCGCTCGGATCACAATGCTTGTGGCAATGACCGACGATGTGATATGTCAATTTGAAGGACATGTCATTGCCTCTGCCATGTGGACAGCGCTGAAAGAGGAGTTTGATGGTACTTCTAATACAAGACTCAGGAGAATCACCGTCAAGCTTGACAATTATAAGCTGGGTCCAAACATTACCATAAGGTAGCATTTGAGGAAAATGCAGAATATGATAAGGGAACTTATCGAGGCTGGAGGAACCCTTTCTGAAGAACAGCAAGTGCAAGCTGTTGTGAGTTCACTCCCTACAAGCTGGGATCACATGAAGCACACCATAACTCACAACAACACCATCAAGACTTTTGCTGACATTGCTCGTCACATCCAATTGGAGGATGACCGTATGTAAGGTGCAAAGACCAATGGTCAAGCACTCTTAACTGAAGAAAAATGAGCTTCATCCCAGAATAAGAATGCCTTCAAGAAGAACAATAAAGGCAAGGGACCCCAAAAGAAGAAGGGGAACCCAGGGGCAAAGAAGGATAAGAATGCCTTCAAGAAGAACAAGAAACCTGCAAAGAAGCGAGACCTTTCCAAGGTCAAGTGCTACTCTTGCTAAAAGAAAGGCCATTTTGCAAAAAGATTGCCCTGAGAAGAATAAGGTACTATGTGATAACCCTTCTCATTTTTCTTTTATTTCTAGTACTGCCTTTATAACTGAGGCTAATCCTGTGTGGGTTGTAGACTCAGGGGCCACAGACCATGTGAGCAGAGATCGTGGGAACTTCACGGAGTTTCACAGGCTACCAGCTAGAAGCAGATGATCACGTACGATTCGATCAGACTACTAAAAGCTAGGAAAGCAACCAAGTCGGGAAAGATCGATGTTTCTAGTCAAAAAGGAAGGTCTATCTTGAAGTACACCTTTTGCGGTGGCATCTGTGACATGTCCCTTATAGGTTATGAGAAAAACCAGTAAGTGTGGATACCACGCGCATAGTAGGCAATCTGGGTCAAGTTCAGAAACAAGAGAAGCTATGACTCAAGAGGGATCAAATATGCTATGAGTTGAGTGTATGGACAGACCTAGGGCATATGAGGCAACAATTTACAGGTTCACAAAGGGTGTCCTTGGATGTTGATCCGATATCAAGGATTTCTAATATCACAAACACCAAAGGTTCTGAAGATGTTGTGCCCACGCAGTCACGGCAGACACCAAGTATGAAACAAGAAGAAGATGTAGTCGCATGTTGGGTGGCCCATCAAGTGCGAGTGGGAGATGTTGGACTTTGGGTCCAAGTCCGCCCTCATCAAATCTCCATGATTGAGGAATCGATTTGCCTCATCAAATAATTAATCAATCAACATAAGATTGTTGCTTGGTAAATAAGTTGGGAATTAATTGTGAGATCAAGATTAAGAAACAAATCTCCATGATTGAGGAATCAATTTAGAATCAATTGAATTAATTCACCAACTTGGAGAGCAAGAAAGGAGTGCATACACTGCCTAATTAGTGGTCACTCTGATCACTATAAATAGGGTGTGCCTCTAGCATTGCAAACCACCCCTGCCATTGAGCTTTCTGACAATCTCCTCTTACCTATCATCTTGCTCGTTCTGGTGCACTGCTGTGCAAACCCTGATTAGGCTCTTGTAGTCTAATCCTTGCGTGGGACCCGAACCCGGATCCGACTTTACTGGTGCGCGCTTCTACTCTACTGCTTAATCTGGTTTATATTTCCTTCATGTTTAAAAAGGGATTTGCCAAAGTAAAAGTCAAGACTTTTTAATTAGCGAAAACTAGGATTTACTATCATCATTTTAACTAGGATGATAATTTTCCATGTATAAAAGAACCACCTTCATATATAAAGCGATACCAATCCAATTAATTTCACTAGGTAGTTTGATTAAAAAAATATAAAGAAATATTTTTGGTCACCAAAAAAATTCTCTTTGGAACGAATTCTATGTAGTAATGATGAATAGTCTAATAATTAATAAGCTGATATGACACTGGGAAAATTAAAGTTCATACATGGGTAAACATCGGTGTTTATTATGGGTGAATTATTAGCTACTTATTAAATCAAAAAAAAAAAATTAGCAAGTTAGTTTGAATGTGTGGGCACAAACACACACACGCATGCGCGTATGCACACACAAAAATGAATTAATTTTATAAACTAAAGTAAAAATAAACGAACTACTTTTTTCGTAACTGAATAAAACTATTAAATAGAGTAAAAGAACTAGATTCTTCTTGAGCAAGGTATTGTGGCCAACAACTTCTGACCAAGGTCATAAAGGGGTATGTGTGTAAAAGCAAATATCCATATTATCCATTAAATGTTATTTAATATTTAGTTATCTCACAGCCAACCACCCCTATTAATACAATACTATATAATTTTTCTATCTCGTAATATTTTTAAATATTTAACAATATCACAAAACATAAAAATATGAAGTCATGTAAAAATAATTTAATGGCATATATGTTACAAAATGAAATAGCATATATACTAGCTAACAATTTGGTATTATCAACATTTTAAAGTTTAAACAGTAGAAGCTACACATACCAAAATAAAAGTTCATAAAAAATTCTATATCCAATTTATTTCTCAATTTTTATAGACCCCGTTTCTCATTTTAAGGATACGCATGAGTAATTACCCCCAGTCCGTGTGCTTGTTTTTTAACTTTTGAGGGTAAAAGCTCCGCAGAATTTTTTTCACAGCCAATTTTAAATTTTGGCCCAATAAGAAAACAAAAATTGTGGGGCCCCAAGTCAAAATCTTGGGGGTTTAATTTCACCTTCCGCATTTAAGTTTGCGGTCAGAATTGTTGTTGTGTGGCTTCAAGAGGCTCACACAATGAGACTTATGAGCGGAGTGCCGTTCAAAAAACAAGAGCGGAGTAAAATAAATATTCCTCTAATTTTTAATTTAAAACATATTAATCTAATTCAAAGACATTAAACAAGCTAAATAAAAATATTTATAAATAATATAAGTGACATGATCTCCCTAAAATATTTATGTATAACATTAGGTTATATATCAATTTATAAGTTAAATAAATTAATTAAAAAATAATAAATACAAGAGATAAAATAAAAAATATTTAGAAGCAAAGTTCATCCTCAAACTAGTTTAGGATTGGAGGAGTATAAGATAAAAATGCGTTAATTTAATGCTTCAATTTTATAAAATCTTTCTTCAGTGATCTAACCGTAGAACTTTTAGTCCCACATATAATTTTTTTTTTGTGTCAATCATTATTATATCAAAGTACTAAACTTATGTCAATATTTATTAATGTTTAGCTAATATTTAAGATTTCATTGTAGTTGGGGAAAAAAAAGGATTTCACAGTAGCTTTTTTGTTGTTAACAAAACTAAAGTGTCGGAGATACAACATTTTATAAAATCAACAAACCCAAATAAAATGTTGTGTAAAGTTCAAAAATAAAAAATAAAAAGTGTACTTTTTGTTTGAATATGAAAACTTTTTATTTGAAAAAAAAAACATATTAATTTCTTTACTTTTTGGCAAGGTATTAATACCCGGACCGGGTATTGAACCGGTCGGGGTACTGGGTTAAGGGTCAGTGGGTCAAATCGGGACCAAACCGGAGCTAAATCGGGACCAAACCGGTGAGTAATTGAAAATTTTAAACTTATAGTATGAAATTCTAAAGGAAAAAGTTAAATTTTTTTTTTTTTAATTTGGGACCCGGACCGGACCGTGAACCGGACCAGTCTAGTAACCGGTTCGGCAGTTTCCGGTCCGGTCCGGGTCCGGAAACCATGCTTTTTGGAGCACCGCCTACCAACTATTTTTACCTGACGGTCAAATCAATGTATATAATAATTCCCGCTACAAGTGCCACTAATAGTTCGGTAAAATTCATGATTAATTCAATAACTTATATTTGAGTTTTTATCATGAGAAAAGAACTATAAAAAATTCTCTTAGCTTTCATATATCTCTAAACTAGCTCCACTTAATTCAATTAAGGAAGCCTGTGATTGTTTGTTGTTTAAAAAATTATTGAATCATTGGATCGAATTTACTCTGCATATTGGATAAATTAAAAAAAAAAAAGTGGAAATTTATACCGTGTAAACTCTAATTCAACAGGGAACAAAATTATTCGGTAAAGAATATCCAATTAAAATTCCATTCAATTGAAATAATGATGGACAAAATTGTGGTGGAGTTTTAATTAATGGAATTAGCTGGATGGACAAATCATTTAAATCTTGAACAAATAATGTTTCATAAAAGTTTTAAATACTCTTGCAATGAGGGCAACACTACTGTCATTTTGTAATTTTGAAAAAGCTAGATATAGATGCCTAAAATTTTAAAAGTTGATTATATTGAACATTAATTCTCAAATACCAACAAGGTTTAATTTTCAAAATGAAAGTAATTATTGCAAAATCATTATTTAAAACTGATGATATAATAAATTTTTTTGGATACAAACTGATGATATAATAAACCTCGAAGACTGAAAAGATATTTTTTTTAAAAAAAAAAATTAATGGACCGAATTGAAATATTGTAAAATGTAGAGGATTAAGTTGAAATAAAACAAACGAATTAAGAACTAAGCAGAGAATTAAGCAATTTTATGAGAAAACCAATATGTGAGACGAGTTGGGAATAGTGGTTACTAACCAGAACATAAGGCAATGAGATGATTTTCTGAATGAGGAGCCATTGAAGGCCATAACCAACAACGCCGAGAAACGCAGAGATGAAGGTGACAAGCCAGAGAGGAAGATACAGCAAACAAAAACCAGAGCACCATCCAAATAGCTTTCCCATGTCTGAAGCCACCGCCAGATAATTGAGCTGAAGCTGAGTTATGCCCAGCGCCGATTTCAGATCCGACGAGTACGACGAGAAGTCGAAGTTCGTACCCGTGAATGCTTGAATCCATATTGACGCCACTAGTAGGATCCACTTCCTCAATTCTTCGCCCATACTGTACATACAAATTTCTTGATTTTGATCTGATTATATAGATATCTTCGTCTTCAATTCATTCGTTCTTGTTGCAGAGTTTGGAGCTCTGTGAGATGAAGCTGAGAATGGTTAAAGTTTGGAGAGGGATGAGTAGAGAAGAAGAAATTGGAAGGCTTTTTAATAAAGAATGTCTTCCAAGTGATGTCTTATCTTTATCCTTTTTATCCGATGAAATGTTTGTTGTTTTATTTGATGGCGTATTACTCGGATGATATTTAATTTAAGTGAGGGTGATTCATATCCACCAGCATTTCTTTTTCTTTTTTACTTCTCCTACCTTTCTTTTCGGGAAAATTCTAAAAAACAATATTGAAAATAGTAAAAGGACAATTCAGTACATTGAAATTGTAAAAGGACAGATCAGGCGGTGTCAGACGGGTAGATGAATTTGGGATTTTGAAATCTCGGCCAAATGACGAAAATGCCCTTCAGCCCTCAGTCGGAATAACAACATATGAGTTGTTAATGGCGAATCCGGAGTTGTTAATGGCGAGATCGATAGTGTTATTGACCCTGGAATTTGTTATTTGTGAAAGAAGAAATTTGAGTTGTTAATTTTGAATCCAAAATTGTTAATTAAGAGATGGGTGTTGTTATTGGCCCTGAAATTTGTTAAGTGCGAAAGAAGAAAATGGAGTTGCTAATATCGAATCCGGAGTTGTTAATGGCGAGATCGGTGGTGTTATTGGCCCTGAAACTTATGAATTGTAAAAGAAGAATTGAAGTTGTTAATAATGAATCCGGAGATGTTAATTACGAGGATCATGTTGTTATTCTGAAGTGGGGATGGATGGCTGAAGGACATTTTTGTTATTTGGCCGAGATTTCAAAATATCAGATTCCTCTGCCCGTCTGACACCGCTGATCTGTCCTTTTACAATTTTAATGTACTGAATTGTCCTTTTACTATTTTCAATGTAGTTTTTTGGAATTTTCCCCTTCTTTTCTTGTTCTCATCATTAGTTTATATTTAAACAAATTACTAAAAAATTTCCCATTGCAAAATATATTACCCAAAACACTTGAAAAGCCAGATGGTTAACTAGGTGCAACTCTTCTTGTACAACATATAATATATCTTAATCTATATACATAGAGCCGGGAAATCGGTCCAAGCCCATCGGGCCGGCCCGTTTAGGCTAGGGGTGAGCAAAACCGAACTGGAACTGAAACCAAAAACCGAATCAATTTCAGTCTTTTCGGTTCGGTTTTTTCGGTGTTCGGTGTGTGTTCAGTTTTTTTTGTTTGGTTTTCTTTGGTTTTTCGGTTCAGTTCGGTTTTTTTAAAAAAAATTCGGTTTAAACAGAAAAACCGAAAATATTAAAAGAGTATACCACTACCGAAAAATCGGATGCAAGACAAAGAATGATATATCATTGGATATTCATCTTTTTGAACTTTTGTTATGCTTTCTTTGGATTAAGTAATGTTGAATACAATTATTCTGCATCTCTCAAAAACCTTCCTATTTTTAGTTTCATTATTGGAGTATTGGGTACTCCAAATTACATTGATCATATATATAATATATTGTTTATACTTTGTTTTATATCATCTTTTTTTGGATCTTGATGAGGTTATTCAATTTTATAATTTGTATTAATTTTTTCTGATTGAAAATTCAGATATTTGAAGTAAAAAAATGAAGGCTAAAAAAATTTCGGTTTTTTCTTACAAAACCAAACCGAATTGAATAATTTCAGTTATTTCGGTTCAGTTATTTTGATTGTTCGGTTTTGGTTCGGTTTCATAATTTCCTTTATTTCGGTAGTTCGGTTTTTACCGAAAACCAAATCGAAAAACCGATACTCACCCCTAGTTTAGGCCTGAGCCTGTTAAGGGCGGGGCTTGTGATTTATGGCGAAAAAAAGGAGGCGGGCCTAAAAGGGCGGCCCTGTAGGGCCAGCCCTTTTAGGCCCGTTTAACCTTTTTTTCTTTTTAACTGGGCACATGGTAACAAGTAGTGGTCAGGGGGCAGAGTTAACCTAACTTAACCCTCAGATCAGAAACGCTCTCACACTTACTCATACCTCTTTTGAAGCTTCTCTTTTTTTTATTTTCTTTTTTCCTTTTTTATATATGTACGCCAAAATCCATATTAGGTATTCTATTATTACTGACATTTGAAGCTTGTAGACTTGCTTGATTGTGGCTATGGATTTGTTTGATTAGTTTTGGACATTAATTATGGTTTGGACTTAAGTCTTAGTGTTTATGTTTTATTAAACTTGGATAATATTTATGTTTTAAATTAGTTTTGATGATATTTATGTTTAAAATTAGGTATTTTAATCTTTAGGAGAATAAGGGGAAAAAAAGTCATGAAAAAAAAAAACTTAAACGAGCCTTAAGCCCATGGGCCGGCCACACGAGCTTTACTTAAACGGGGCGGGCCTATAAAATTTAGTATTTTTTTGGACTCGGGCGTCCCGTTTAGGCCCGAGCCCGTCACGGGCCAGCCCGTTTTCCCACCTCTATATATACATATCTCTTCCTTTTTAATTTGTATGTAGTTAAACATAAGTTGCATGTAATTGAAAAAGAGTTGTGCACCGGTTGAAACACTATTACAAAAAACGCTTTTAACATCCCTTTTTTATGCCTTTTAAAGTATGAAAACAGGGGGACATCTATCTAAGCGACATAGTAAAAATGGCAAAAACGTCCGTAAAATAAAGGACATATAAAGGCTGGACTTTAGACGTCGCCATTCAAAATGAGACATCTAAAGTCTACACTTTAAACTTCCCATTTTAAAGTGAGGACGTCTAAAGTGCTAATTACGTCCCTTTTTATTTACGGACATTAAAAGATTTTTTTAAATGGCCTTTTATATATATGCTTCACTGTCCAGCAAATTAAAATTGTAGAAATAGGATCGAAGAAATATTGCATAAACCAGAATGGAAACAACAATAGTTCAGTACTATCTAATAAAAATGTTATCCAACAATCTAATATGTACAGCAACAACTCTGATTATATGTACAATATATATAACCACCACAAAGTATGTCAGAAAGTTGTGTCCTACACAAACTACTAATCAATTAACTAATATAAATAAAAACTTTACTATTCTATACGTTGAAGAAGATGTCTAGCCAAAAGGTCTCTGATTAAATTAATGTCTTCATATAAGTAGGCTTCTTCATTGTCAAAAATCTGCAAATTAAAAAATAAGCTTAGATGAAATAATGAATCAAGTGAATGAACTAATTTGCAATTAAATTACAACACCAAAAATATTATCCTTTGAGAATGAAGAAGCGATTACTTGTTCAAAATCGTTTGTAATTCCACTCTGAATGATGTTATATATATAAAGTAAGACATAGTATCCACATTTAGTGTCGTCAGGTTGTCAAGGGCACTATAAATCAAAAGCAAAAGGTTAAAATCAATAAAACCATATCTAAAACAACCGTCAATCAACAGAACTTGATTTGAAACAACTTACCTTTGGATAAGACCATTTCGGGTCTCTAACAAATTTACGATCGCGTGACCCACCAAGGAGTCTATATGTTTGGGTTGCACTATCATTAAAATGAAAATCAATAGAAATTAAAACAATTCATTTAGGTCAAGAATAAAAAATAAATGAAATACAAATAAAATAACTTATGTGTTGAAAATGGATTTTGTTTATTTGTCTGGCCTTTTACGCAAGGAATCAAACCAATAAACTATGTTGAGCCGAAGACAGAGAACACACAAACTCCAATGGTAAGTATAACAACATACACAGATTAAAGTGAAGTTATATGATAAGGAAATTATTTATTAAACATCTTAAATAGACAAAATTAAAATACGTACCCTTAAATAATTGGTGCTAGATAACAACGATATTTGGTCTGCCTATTGTGTAGCCTGCATAGTGAGTCCTTGCTTCCAATGGATTCATATTGAAAGAGGCAAGCTTCACCCAAGAGGAGGGTGAATTGGGTGACGTTATAAATTTTTCGCTTGATGTGGTGATATGAAAAAGAGTAGATAGAGTAGAGTTGAGAAGATTAGAACACAGAGAGTTATACTGGTTCGGCCTAACAATCATGCCTACGTCCAGTCCTCAGATATCAAGACCTACTGAGATTTTCACTATTCTTCCAAGATTCAATAGGCTCTCAGAACGCCACAAAACAACAATTGTTCTTGAAAGGACTACGAGCAGAAATATTCTTTTACTAAGAGATTTCTCTCCCCCTTACGACAAGTCTTATGTGAAGAAAAATAACCTATGACCTTTCCCACTTGCTTATGTATACAAGACTTATGAGCAGTAATGTTCTCTCCTGCTTACACCACTGTAAGTCTTACGAGCAGCAACGTTCTCTACTGCTTGTATCTTATAAGTCTTATGAGTGAAAGGTTTAACTAGGATTTCTCTCAACTGCTTCTCTCGTAAGGATATCTACCCTCTCAAGGTCCTAATACCTTGAGATCAAATGAAGATAGAATTTGAATTGTATAAAGACTCTCTTACAGAGTAAGTATATGAACACTGAAGATCAATATGTATACAGAAAAAAATTATGAATAGCAGAGACTTGTGTATATGCTTGTGAATTCTTGTGCTTTGTTATCTTTGACGATCTCTGGATCTCTGTATTTATAGATGTTCAGTTTTTGCCCGTTTGTGTAATAATCGTTGAGGAGCGGGGCTTGTTACTGTGGAATGACGCGTATGTTTGAACACTCTGAATGCGGTAGGTACGTGCGTGCTTGTAATGATATTGTCTGCTGTTGTTTGACTTTCTTCGTGTCTGTTTATTTCAAACGTTCATCCTCCTGTATCACACTTATAATACATTCAAAATGATGTTAAATAATGATAATAAGTGATGATAAGATAAATAAATAACATTAAACCATATTCAGATTGAACGCTGTGAGACTTGGTACATTTGGTGATCTGGCAGAGTATCACTTGAGCATGGATGGGCTCACTCGAGTGATATTGCTATTTTACTCCTTGTTCTTCAGTTTTGAGATTGCACTCGCATAGGATTTCAGAGAGACAAAATTCTCACTCGCGAGTGATGTGGGGCCTCACTCAAGCACAACTCCTTCTGCTCGAGTGGCCTTGCATTTTACATTGGGAGACTCTTCTCTGGACAGCACTCGTATACCATTTTAGCAAGAGTGAGATTTTGCACTCGCAGGTGATGTGGGCCTTCACTCGAGCACACATACTCCTGCTTGAGTGAGAAGAATATTCTTAAGTAATATACCCTTAATATCAGCACTTGCATCAGAATTTGAGAGAGATAGATTTTTCACTCGCGAGTGCTAATGTGTCACTCGAGCATATGAAACTCTGCTCGAGCATACTTGTGCTTCTCTGATCTTCATGACTCTCGGCCAAGCACTCGCAGTCCATCACTCGCTAGTGCTCGAGTACAGGACACTCATGCTCGAGTATTGATTTCTCTGCTCGAGTGCATCAAGGAAGAATGACATGAATTGTTCTCGGCCAAACACTCGCAGTCTCTCACTCACATGTGCTCGAGTGAGAAAGACTCTTCTGCTCGAGTGCTATCTCCAGTGCTCGAGTGAATCAGTAAAAGAATGATAATAGCATGCTCTCGGGCAAACACTTTCTGGCTATCACTCGCATCTGCTCGAGCATAAAAGAGTTCCATGCTCGAGTACACAGTTCATTTTGGCAGCAGGCACCACAGAACATTGCTATATGCATTTGGTAACTTTGTAAACATTTCTTAAACTTATAAAACTATGATTTGTACAATTGACTTTTGTTATCATCAAAACTTGGGATCTAACATTCTCCCCCTTTTTGATGATGACAAAACCTTTGTGATGGAAGTCAAGAAAAATTGATTAAGATGAAAGATTTTTGGAGTACAACATCAATGTTTCCAAATGCATATCAATGTTTAGATTCAAGTTCATATTTTTGCACTTATCTACATAAGTTCCCTGCAATACTTCCTCTGGACACTTAACAACCAAGATAAGCATAGTATAACAGAAACAATCAAATACTTAAACAACAGAAAATCTTGAATCATAGAAATAGTCATTAATGATAAACTTGATAATAACATAATCATAAATCACTAACTACCCATAAACCCTTTATACAACCATAATAACATCAAATACCTACCCCATTACATAAAAACTACCCAAACACCCAATACATCCCATGATAGCTCAGAAAATCGTCACACATCCTTCTCCCCCGTTTTGTCAACATCAGAAGGGGGCTGAGGAAAAGTGATATCAGATGATGGGACAAAGGGTACCATGGCAGTGGAAGGGTCAATTTGCACAACAGATGGAGATGATGGCTGTGGTACAGAAGCTGAGGGAGGTAGTGAAGGCGACCGATCATAGGTGATATCAATATTAGAATCTGGATCGGTGAAGAGAACATGTGTCTGTGGATAAGGAGGTGAGGTTGAGGCAGGAGTGGTCTCAGGAGGCACTTCTGAAGATACAGGTGGAAAGTGAGAATGTAAGAAGATCTCCATATCAGTTATCCTCTGTGACATCTCATCCTGAGTCTTGAACATCAAGTCAAAGTTGGTATTGGCCTTGTCTACCAACTTGATGACCTGTGACTCCATCTTTTCCACTAGTTTCTCATACTCAGTCACTAATTCCTTCTTCAAGCTAGATATCGCTTGATTGATTGCTTCAGTCAAATGGTTGGAAAGAGATGCATTAAGGAAAGAAGGAGGAGGAATATGACCTTAAGCAGATGACTGGGCCTCATCACCTCTTGATGGAGTGGCTTCCCTCTGAGATGTGGCTTTGGTTCGACTCACCAGAAGATTAATACTCATATGGGTTAACTGAGTCTTACCAAACCTTGAAATAAGCACCCTCTTATTTCCTTCCAAATACCATACCTTGTTTTTCATTAGGATGAAGGATACAAGTTGAGGGTATGGTATAGTGGCAGATTTTGATGAAAAAAATAGAAATCTTCTCATCTCATTGAAAATAATCTCCCCCACATTCCTTTGTTGTCTGGCTAGAAAGGAGGCCAACATGTAATAATCCTTTTGAGCAAAATGGGTAAAGTTTTTGGACTTATTGACTATGCTCCGGGAATATATATAGTGAAGGGCTCTGTGAGAGTCAGGCATGTCAATAGGTTTAAAATTAAGAGGGCCTATTGGGTCTTTTGGTCTCAAAATCCGGAACACTTTATTGTCTGAGAAAGAAGGTGGATCAAGAGGTGGTGCAACATACCCGAGTAAGTCATTTATGATCTTAGCAGATATCATAATAAATTTGCCTTTAACAGTAGTAGACACAACTTCCTCAATCAATTCATCAGTTCTAGACTTAATGTTATGGGATTTCATGTTGTAATAAAAGGTTTTCACAACAGTGGGTGAATATGGCATATGGATATTCAGCTAGAGAGCATAGTATTGAAGATAAAGATATAAATCCAAATGGCAATTCTTCTTCAAGTAATCTAAATCCACATACACTACTGGACAGAAATGCCTATGAGTAAACTCATCATCAAATACCTTTTGAGACAATGCCTTTAGTTCCTCAACATTGAATCCCTCAGGAGGACTCGTAATATGATCATCCACTGGAGCTTGTGAGGCAGAAGGTGCTCCTGAAGCAGTCGCACTGGATTGCCCAACATGGTGTGAACCTGAAACACCGGCTTGAGAAGCAATCTTCCCAACTATCTTGTCAAGTTTTGACTTCTCCTTTGCTTCCCGGAGTTGCCTGTTGAATGAATCATCAGAGGAAGAAGATGATTTTTGTGGTTGCTCAATTTCCTTTTTCTTCCCTCTTCCTTGGACCTCTTTGGATTGAGACCGGGTGACTATAGGTTCTTTGAACACCACAACCTTTGGTTTCTTTTGAGGAGGTTGAACCTTCTTTGCTATTTGAGGCTTAGGGTGAGGTTTCTTAGCCAGAGTCCTCTTTTTGGTTTTGGGTTTAGGAGGAGGTAAAGGTGAGGAAGTCATTTTAGGAGATGAAGGAGTTGGTTCTGGGGTTACAGAAGCACTAGCAGCGGAATGAGTGGGAGAGGGAGAGTGAGATCTTTGAGGAATGGAAGGCATTTTAGTTCTAGCCATTGAGAAATAAGAAAAGAAGAGGCAAGGCTCACAGAATTTTTGAGAATAGAGAAGAGAAATGCAATAGATTAGGGCACCGAATGAGAGAATCAGAAGGTAAATCTCACCTTTTAAATAAGATTGGAGAGTTGTAACGGTGATTTGAAGCAAATGGACACGATTGATTGAAGAGAAATGGTTGGAGATGAAGAGTTGTGACCTTCAAGTGACGAGACACCTCGAGTGAGAGCAGGAAGTACGACGGTCTGAGCTATCGCGTATCTGATATAAGTGATAGTGCTCGAGCAGAAACCCTAGTGCTCGAGTGATATTCATACTGTGCTCGAGTGTGTTCATTCTATGCTCGAGTGACAAACAAGAAATTTTGATAAAATATGTAAAAGCGTACCTCGGTTATGGATTTCTTGCCATATTTTTCATCTTTGTACTCAAATCCTCCAAAATCATTTGAGTAACCATGCATTTGATAGCTTCTGGAAAGAAATTCTTTCTTTCTACTCGAGAACACATTCTTCACTTCAAGCATGTTCATATCATGCTCGAGTGATGGTCCTTCATACCCGAGTGAGCTCAATTTTCACAGTTGCATTTGAGATAATCTCTTGATATTCTTATCTCCTCTGTTAACCTCTGTTTTACATATCAAGAAACAGAGTATTTTTAATGGTGCTGTGCTCGAGCAGAGCTAATGTGCTCGAGTGAGCATAGCTTGTCACTCGAGTGACACCTTCTGTGCTCGAGTGACAGACCTGCAAAATAATTTTTTTATGCTCCGATGCCAAAGTCAGTATGGTTATCATCAAAAAAACATTTAATTAAGATATTTAACAAGAAAACTTACAACTCATTGGGATTAACCATTCCCAATTCTCTTCGAATATATAGGAATTGATCTTTAGCTATTGGCTTTATGAAAATATCCGCAAGTTGAAGATAAGTTGGTATGAATTCCACTTTAACATCCTTCTTTTGAACGTGATCTCGAATGAAGTGATGTCGGATGTCTATGTGTTCGGTCCTTGAATGTTGTACAGGATTCTTGGCTAAGCTTATAGTGCTAGTGTTGTCACAATAAATTGGAATCTCATTTAAGTATATCCCCAAATCTTGGAGTTGTTGTTTCAACCATAATACTTGAGAACAGCAACTTGCTACTGCTATATATTCAGCTTCAGTCAAGGATAATGAAACTATGTTCTGCTTCTTGCTGAACCATGATACCAGAGAGCCTCCAAAGAATTGACATTGACCACTAGTACTCTTTCTGTCAGTTTTATATCCTCCATGATCTGAATCTGAATATGCCATCAAATACTCGTTCCCTATTTTCAGATACCATAAACTAAGTTCTGAAGTGTCTCCTAGATATTTGAAGATTCTTTTTACTGTCTCTGCATGTGATACCTTAGGAGCGGATTGATACCATGCACACATTCCTACGCTGAACTGAATATCTGGCCTGCTTGCTGTAAGATAGAGTAATGAACCAATCATTCTTCTATACTTAGTGATGTTGAAGTTAGGACCTTTTACATCAGCATCCAACAATGTTGTAGAACACATTGGTGTATCAGCTCCATTAGCATTATCTAATCCATACTTCTTCAACAACTCTTTCAAATACTTTGTTTGAGATACAAATATACCATTCTTCTTTTGTTTGATTTGAAGTCCAAGAAAGAAGTTCAATTCTCCCATCATGGACATTTCAAACTCTCCCTGCATAATCTTAGAGAATTCTTGACACATAGATTCGTTAGTAGCACCGAAAATAATATCATCAACATAAATTTGAACAATTAGAATATCATTTTTGTTATGTTTGATGAAAATAGTTGTATCTACTTTACCTCTGACAAAACTTTAATCAAGAAGAAACTTGCTTAGTCTTTCATACCAAGCTCTAGGTGCTTGTTTCAAATCATATAATGCTTTCTTAAGTTTGAAAACATGATCAGGCTTTGTTTCATCTTCAAAACTAGGAGGCTGTTCTACATATACTTCTTCCATAATATAACCATTTAGAAAAGCACTTTTCACATCCATTTGATAAAGTTTGAAGCCTTTAATGCAAGCAAAGGCTAAGAGTACTCGTATTGCTTCCAATCTTGCCACTGGAGCATATGTTTCCTCATAATCAATACCTTCTTCTTAATTATAGCCTTTGGCCACCAATCTTGCTTTGTTTCTCACAATGATTGCTAATTCATCAAGTTTGTTTTTGAAAACCCATTTGGTCCCTATAACTGTATGATTTTTAGGTCGAGGAACCAAATCCCAAACTTGATTTCTTTGAAATTGATTTAGTTTTTCTTGTATAGCAATCACCCAATCATTGTCAGATAAGGTTTCTTCCATATTAGAAGGTTCAATTTCAGAAATAAAAGAAGAGAAAGTTACCTCATTGAGAATTCTATTTCTGGTTTAGACACCTTCATGAATATCTCCTATAACTTGATCAATTGGATGATCTTTCATATGTCTCCATGCTTTTGGTTGAGCATAATCATCGACATCTTCTAAATTTTGAAAATCACTTGTTTCAAAGTCATTTTGTTTTGAAATAGATTTATTTTTCTTTATTAAATCCATTTCTTCTTCATCAATATGTTTTATCTGAGAGTCAAGTTCATCAAACACAACATGAATAGATTCTTCAACTGTACATGTTCTTTTATTGAAAACTCTATAAGCTTTACTTCTATTAGAATATCCTAGAAATAAACCTTCATCGGACTTTGAATCAAATTTACCTAAGTTTTCTTTACCGTTGTTGTGAATGAAGCACTTACATCTGAAAATATGTAGATGAGCAAGATTTGGCTTTCTTCCCTTATAGAGTTCATATGGCGTCTTTCCAAGTGATTTGTGAATATATGCTCCATTTGAAATGTAGCAAGCAGTACTCATTGCATCTGCCCAGAACACTTGTGACATTTCTTTTTCATTAAGTATTGCTCTTACCATTTCTGTAAGGACTCTGTTCTTTCTTTCCACTACTCCATTTTGTTGGGGTGTTCTAGGAGCGGAGAAGTTATGATCTATTCCTTCGTTGTTGCAGTAGTCTTCAAATAGTTGATTATCAAATTCTCCTCCATGGTCTATCCTAATAGAAACAATAGAAATACTTTTCTCATTTTGAACCTTTTTAGCAAACATAATAAATTCAGTAAAATGTTTCATCTTTTGAAGCAATAAATATAGTCCATGCAAATCTTGTAAAATCATCGACAATTACTAAAGTATATAAATTTCCTCCAAAACTTTTTACTCTAGCTGGTCCTACCAAATCCATATGAAGTAATTGTAAAGGTTTAGAAGTAGAAATCTCATACTTTGTTTTGAATGAGGATTTAGTTTGTTTGCCTTTTTGACATGCTTCACAAATCATATTATCTTTGAATTTAAGTTTGGGAAGACCAACAACTAAATCTTTTCTAATCAGTTTGTCAAGTTGATTCATATTGACATGAGCCAAACGCTTATGCCATAACCAACTCTCTTTTGATCGACTAAGAAAACAATTTTCAGAAGAATTTGAATTTAAATCAATAGTATAACAATTACCGTCCCTTTGAGCTCGAATCTTTGCCTTGATAGATTCTTTGTTTAGTGGCAGATCTTTCTTGTTTACTATCAAGCATTCTTTTGAGTCAAAGATCACCCAGTTATCTTTGTCAGTGCTTTGACTTACACTCAAGAGGTTGTGACACAATCCTTCTACATAGTATACTTCATTGATTTGAACACCATCGGACTCTCCCACTTTACCAATTCCAGCAATACATCCAGATTGATTACCTCCAAATGTTACCTTTCCTCCTTCTCTGGTTTTCAACATGGTGAACTTATTTTTGTCACCAGTCATGTGTCTCGAACATCCACTATCAATATACCATTTGTTTGCTCGAGATGCTTTGAGACATACCTAGAATAAGATGATCAAGTTTTAGGTACCCACACTTTCTTGGGTCCTTTGTGGTTAGTATGTGATGTATGTGTCCCTTTCGGAACCCATTTATATGTTCCAATAACTTATCCCTTTTTGAAATAACATGATGAAGTATAATGTCCTTTCCTGTTACAATAGCTACATGATGCAAAGGGATTTGATGTATGCACAGAATTCCTGAAATATTTAAGATACGTTCTACTACTATTCTTTTTATATCCTCTATTCTTATCATGATCAGATTTATATCCAATTCTAGATTTATCAAATGAAACTTTCTAAGAATTTAAAATAACCTTAAGAGTTTCACTTCCCTTAGTAAATTTTTCAACAATTTTTGTTAAATCACTTATTTTCTTATCTTTCTCCTCACATATTTCACACGATGATATGACAGTATTTTCTAATTCTTTTACTTTCTTCTTATAGCTAACCATTTCTTTAGCTACTTTGATGAATTCTGTATGTAATGCATTATATTCAGATAGCAACTCATCATAAGTAGGTTCAGAATCACTTACCTCAGAATCTGATTCTTCTTCCTTGGCTACCAAGCATAGATTTGCTACTTCGTCATTGTCACTTTCTTCATCTGATGAACTATCACCCCAGATAGATGATATATATGCTTTCTTTTTCTGCTTCTTTTTGTCTTTGTTTCTGAAGCATTCGGATTTGATGTGTCTAGGTTTCCCACATTCATAGCATACTATTGGTTGTTCTTTGTTTTCTTTCTTGCTTGGTCCACCTTGATAATTTTTGAAGTTTTTTTGACCTCTTCTATAGAATATCTTGAATTTTCTCACGATCATTCCTATTTCATCATCATTAGGGACATCTTCATTCTCAGAAGATTCTTCTTCTTCCTTGATAGCTTTAAGTGCAACTCCCTTTTTCTTTTTATCATCGAACTCTTCAAGTTCCTTTTTGAATCTCAACTTTCCTTCATACTCAGAAAGACTACCAAAGAGAGCAGCTACATATCTCATAGATTCTCCTTTAGCTTCCTCGATAGCTGTAACTTTTGCTTCCCATTCTTTCGTAAGAATATTAAGAATCTTTCTCACCTAGGAATTTTGATCAAAAGATTTTCCAAGTGCAGATAATTGATTAACAAGATGAGTATACCTGAGTTCGAATTCTGATATACCTTCTCCGGTTTTCATACAAAATAAATCATACTCTGTAATTAGAGTATTGACTCTATTTTCTTTGATTCTGGATGTACCTTCGTGAGCAATTTCAAGAGCATCCCATATATCTTTGGCAGTTGGTAGAGTACATATTCAAAAATATTCCTTTTGACTAAGAGCACTCTGTATCATTAAAATAGCTTTACTATTTAATGTTACTAACCTTTTATCATTCTCGTCAAACTCCTCTGGGTTCTTCTTAATGACTCTATCTTCAATTTTCTTCATTGGAACATAGTCACCATCTTGTTTACATTCCATAAGACGTACTCGTTAGCCATCACGAATACTCTGAATTTAGATTTCTAGAATGAAAAATGTTCTCCAGCAAAACCAGGAGGTCTAGTGATTGAAGCTCCGTCTGGAAGAATGTTTTCACCCATTGTTGCCATTTATCGGATCCTTCTCAAGCTGCAGGCTCTTAAGAGAAGACCTAGCTCTGATACCAAATGAAAGAGGCAAGCTTCACCCAAGAAGGGGGTGAATTGGGTGACGTTATAAATTTTTTGCTTGATGTGGTGATATGAAAAAGAGTAGATAGAGTAGAGTTGAGAAGATTAGAACACAGAGAGTTATACTGGTTCGGCCTAACAATCAGGCCTACGTCCAGTCCTCAAAGATCAAGACCTACTGAGATTTTCACTATTCTTCCAAGATTCAATAGGCTCTCAGAACGTCACAAAACAATAATTGTCCTTGAAAGGACTACGAGCAGAAATATTCTCTTACTAAGAGATTTCTCTCCCCCTTACGACAAGTCTTATGTGCAGAAAAACAACTTATGACCTTTCACACTTGCTTATGTATACAAGACTTATGAGCAGCGACATTCTCTCCTGCTTACACCACTGTAAGTCTTACGAGCAGCAACATTCTCTACTGCTTGTATCTTATAAGTCTTATGAGTGGAAGGTTTAACTAGGAATTCTCTCACTGCTTCTCTCGTAAGGATATCTACCCTCTTAAGGTCCCAATACCTTGAGATCAAATGAAGATAGAATTTGAATTGTATAAAGACTCTCTTACAGAGCAAGTAGATGAAAACTGAAGATCAATATGTATACAGAGAAAATTATGAATAGCAGAGACTCGTGTATATGCTTGTGAATTCTTGTGCTTCGTTATCTTTGACGATCTCTGGATCTCTGTATTTATAGATGTTCAGTTTTTGCCCGTTTGTGTAATAATTGTTGAGGAGCAGGGCTTGTTACTGTGGAATGACACGCGCATGTTTGAACACTCTGAATGCGGTAGGTACGTGCGTGCTTGTAATGATATTGTCTGCCGTTGTTTGACTTTCTTCATGTTTGTTTATTTCAAATGTTCATCCTCCTGTATCACACTTATAATACATTCAAAATGATGTTAAATAATGATAATAAGTGATGATAAGATAAATAAATAACATTAAACCATATTCGGATTGAACGCTGTAAGTCTTGGTGCATTTGGTGATCTGGCAGAGTATCACTCGAGCATGGATGGGCTCACTTGAGTGATATTGCTATTTTACTCCTTGTTCTTCAGTTTTGAGATTGCACTCGCATAGGATTTCAGAGAGACAAAATTCTCACTCGCGAGTGATGTGGGGCCTCACTCAAGCACAACTCCTTCTGCTCGAGTGGCCTTGCATTTTACATTGGGAGACTCTTCTCTGGACAGCACTCGCATACCATTTTAGCAAGAGTGAGATTTTGCTCTCGCAAGTGATGTGGGCCCTCACTCGAGCACACATACTCCTGCTCGAGTAAGAAGAATATTCTTAAGTAATATACCCTTAATATCAGCACTTGCATCAGAATTTGAGAGAGATAGATTTTTCACTCGCGAGTGCTGATGTGTCACTCGAGCATATGAAACTCTGCTCGAGCATACTTGTGCTTCTCTGATCTTCATGACTCTCGGCCAAGCACTCGCAGTCCATCACTCGCTAGTGCTTGAGTACAAGATACTCATGCTCGAGTATTGATTTCTCTGCTCGAGTGCATCAAGGAAGAATGACATGAATTGTTCTCGGCCAAACACTCGCAGTCTCTCACTCGCATGTGCTCGAGTGAGAAAGACTCTTCTGCTCGAGTGCTATCTCCAGTGCTCGAGTGAATTAGTAAAAGAATGATAACAGCATGCTCTCGGGCAAACACTTTCTGGCTATCACTCGCATCTACTCGAGCATAAAAGAGTTCCATGGTCGAGTGCTTGATTCATGCTCGAGTACACCAGTTTATTTTGGCAGTAGGCACCACAGAACATTGCTATATGCATTTGGTAACTTTGTAAACATTTCTTAAACTTATTAAATTATGATTTGTGCAATTGACTTTTGTTATCATCAAAACTTGGGATCTAACACATATCCCTTGTCGTATTTGCAGGACATAAGAATCCATATAAATCATGCCTTTGCATGTCAATGCATATACGACTAAAGGAGCTATAATAGAATTAAAATGATGAATGTATTAGTGAATATATGAAACCAAAAAACCACTGCACTAAATAAAGGAAAAAATGGGAAATAAAAAACTTACAAGATTGCAAATTTAACCCATCATATATCTATCTCCTCTAACTTAATGAACTCTTTGAGGTCTTTCCTATCAATTGTGAAGGGATACTCTAATGTTAGGCCCACAATCCCTGGAGGCATATGCAAATCAATCTGGCAAATGACTTTATAGATCTATTGTAGTCGTGCTAGGAAGGGCCATTTTCCTGCTTCCTGCTCATTCTTTTAGAATATCAAAACACATTGTTAGTAGGCTGCCAACAGATCACAAGTAAAAGTGAGGTAGTTTTTATCATTGGAGGTGTTGTCGTTGAGCCAATAAGATTTAGATGCCAAAGGATGAAAGATCCTCTAGCCTGACCTATCGTGGCAAGCTTATTATCAGGAATAGGGATGGTTGTACCTTCTTTACCCTTTCGAATACATGTCACAGTCACCCTACGTAAATGCTGTGGAATTTACTAATAATGGTATATGGTAGCTTGTGTGTGAATGAGAGTATATGCAACTAAACGCAGCAGTAGGGAATCTAAATAGAGGATGGAAGGTTCTTCGGGCGCTGGAGTAGGAGAAGGGTCACCAAGTGGTTCCTCTAGCGGGTTGTAACTTCCTTTGATGCTTTAGAAGGCCGAGGATTATTGGGTTCTACGCTCGGAACTTGCCATCTATGATTCAAACATCATTGTCATTTCAGCTCGTAGCTCCAGCAACAGCTCAAGACATAGCTTCAGCAACAACTCTTGTCGGAGCTTGTCATAAAGTTTGGACTCGAGCTGTTGTTCGACTTCCTGACGAATCTTGGCCACAAGCTCACTACTGGGATCAGCTTGTGACGAATAATAATGTGAGGCTCATCCTGTAACCCCCTGCCTTGATTAGTGTAATTATGATTCGATATCACATAATTAAATTGGATTAGAGACTGTCAGATAATTTAAAACTCACTTTGACTGCCTACCTTACCGTAGGGTTTTTCACAAAATTTTCAAAAAAAACTTCCCCATCCCGGTCTCAATTTCGAATTTTGAATATAATTACCTGCGCAGTTAATATACATTCATACGTATCAGAGTGTATAACCAAATTCCAGGCAACCCCCGGGTTTCATCTATTCATAGAACTATAGGGTTTCAGTTCCTAGTTAGGGGATTACACGGTCATGTGTTTAAAACTATTTACAACTCAAAAATGTCATACAGTGATCCCTATCCAAAATGAATAACTAACATGGCCCGAACTAAATGTCATTATAGGGTTCTAACCGCTCCAGGTCATACGCTTCTCCTTGGAGCCACTTGCCCTGTCTGAAATATTAGTCAATGGAAAGAATGAGATTCAAAAGAATCTCAGTAGTAACAAATCACTCATACAACATATAATCATATAGTATGTAAGCAAATCATCAAACAACATCACGGCATAATACACAACACGCAGGCTACATATGCACATAATTACATAGTCTCATTCCCCGAATTCCGCCGCCCCGAAGGTACGATCCTCCCACCGTCACCACCGATGGGCCGCAGGTGATAGACCCACAATAATGATAAATCAAACATACAACATATCACATACAGTATAAGGGAAAAAGTCACTACCTTATTCCTTCCTGACGTTCACTGGCAAGTGGGCTCACGAGGACAGAAAATGTCGAATCCTATAAACCAAATTAAGGACAATCCATCGATCTCTTTTCCAAGTTCTTAATTACATAGTACTTTAAGTTGGTTATTAGTGGCCTAGACATATACCCAAAAGGGTTGGGAGAAACTACCCTAAAGGTACCTTTTTCAGATAAAGATCACTAATCTTTGGGCTGCCTTACTCGAGTGTTGCCTTCACCCGTGCTCGAGTCCCAGTGAGTGAGACAGAGGAAGTGCTTGCCTGAGAGCAAACTTCAAAATATCTCTTACATTCACTCGAGCACAGGAAGCTGTACTCGAGTGATAACCTCAAATGCACTTGAGTACCAAAAAGTGAGGCACCACGAGTGACTACCCGAGAGTAATTATAAATTCCAGAGTCTTAAACCTACTCCCTCACTCGAACACAGGGAGCTGCACTCGAGTGATGACCTATAACACTCGCAGACACAGAAGTACACTCGCAGTTTCTGACTGAAGACTTAACCAAAATACCTAGAATTTCATACTGCACTCGAGTGAGACCCCTCCTCACTCGAGTGAAGCTTATCAGAAGTCAAATCACAACAATTGATACACTTTTCCAGATTTACCAAAACTGGCTCCAATGGTTCCAAAACTTATGCCAAAACTCATTCCCACCTAAAATTTCATAAGGAACCCATTGGTAACCTCAAAACAACTCAATTTTCACTCAATCACCTCATTTGGTATAGGTTTAACATATTACCCTCAAATCATCTAATGAGCAAACTCTTCCCTTTTCAAATCAAAATCTTCATACCACATTCTAGCACCATTTACTACTCATTACCATTCTAAACTACTCCATTATCTAACTCTTATGAGATCAGGGCAAAATTCCAGAATTTATAAAACTTAACTAAAAGTTATGACAAATATACCAAAATTCATAAAAACTTGCCTCTTAAACTTGCTTAAATCAAAACTTTTGATTCTTACAACTTTCAGATTTGTTCAACTACCAAAACACCACTTTTCAAAATTCTGAAATCATAGCAAGGAAGCCCTCAACACCTTAAGCAACTTTAATAAACATAAGATGAGCATTTGAAGGCATTCACTTACCTAAAACCAAGCTTTTCTCTTTCTTGGTTAGTTTGGGACGGAAATGGAAGTGATGAGAGAGTGAGAGGATGATTATGCAATTCTTTTCCCTTCACACATACACACACATAGCCGACTTTGACAAGGAAAGGGAGAGGGAAAAATATTTGCCTTTTTGACTTCAATTTAATGGCTCTTATTTAGACACATGGCAAGATCTCATCCTTCCTTCTATGGATTCATATAACACATGCACAAGCACTACCAATTTCTTAAACACAATCCTAACTATTGATCTCAATTACCAATGAGTCTCCTCTTTGGTAACTGACCAATCGGTCAGTAAATTTACCGTTTTGCCCCTGATTATCCCAACATTTACTAAACCATCAACAAACACCTTTGCATTATAAATCACATAATTTACTTCAAAAGTGTTTAATTAACATTAATTACATCACTTTGAAGTTATAAATCCTTAATTACAATTCAGGATATTACATGTCCAAAATACTTCACGACGCGAACTCCCCTGGCTCCCCTCAAACATGACCGGAGTGATTTGCCTTCCCAAGATGTCCATCTGTCTACTTGGAGTAAACAAACCTTGGCCACTATGATCTTGAAGTTCATCCTGCAACATAAAATTTATCATAAATGAAAATTAAGCACTCCCAATATAAAAAAATTTATGTACTTATGCTCTAACTACTTACAATCTTCAGGGCAACCTTAGCAATAGTCAGATTTATAAACTTCCCACCCTTAATCCTCTATGCTTTCTATTTTTTGTGACATGGAGGAGGTGCCGGGGCCTAGATCACAATGCTAGGGTTTGATTTCACTGCTTCCTTCATTTTCTCCAACTCTTCTTCCATCATCTTCCGCTCAAGCTTCCGATAACCACCATGAGACATGTAATACTGATACTTATTTGCTGCTTGCCTCTCTGCATTTGCTGTACTTACTTCCTGTGAAAGAAAAAAAATGAAAACCGAATCAATGATGTCAAGTATATTCAAATAAAACACTATGATGAAATAAATTTTACCAAAAAATTAGGATCTTCCCTTGATACCATAAACAACCTCCAGTCCTCTGGAGACAAATATGAATAATGTTGACATGGATCTTGACGCCTTAGTTCCCCTCAAATGTACTTTGCTGTAAGCTTGTTCTTCAAATCTTTCCATCGTAGACAAACCTCCCTCATCCACTGCTTGTACATCACCCCAGTGTTAGGGACATCGTAGGTTTGCTGCAAGGTAAAAACATAAGATAATTATATTTGAAGCAATAGGAATAAAGCTATAAATACAGATGTATCGAAACTTATATACTAAAAGTTGATGCCAAATCATGTTTTTCATTTTTTAGGGAGCCAACTTCCAGTTATCATAGATAATTCGAATTTTGCTTCGACCCAAATAGCCTAAATAGCTAATGAAATGGTCTTTCTTCGGACTAATTGGATTCATATTGGCATCAAATTCAATATGCAGCCTCTCCTGTTGATGTTGATGATGTGTAACCAAAGCTCTCATTTTGTGCTACCTCTAACCCTTCTTCTGGCAACGGGTTCAGGTCTATCCATTTCATTGTCTTTATCACTTTACGAGTCACTAGAATTGTCCATATTCCTGTAAGCACAAAAATCATTGTCAATAGGTAAATAAATTGCAATTAACTGAATAAATTAACTAGTTTTAGAACAAACAGCACATATTACTACTTTCTAAGTTAAGCTCTTACTCTATATTGTTTCCCATATTCCTTCACCATGATCATTTCTTACAGCATATTCTTTATCATCTACCAATTCTACTTCACTTGTTCTAGGTGGATTAATTGTGAAAGGTGGTGTGTCATCAAGGTTGAAAGTCGGATAATCATACTTTTGTTTCTTACTTTAAAGTACAATGGCAATTTTTTTATTTACAGGATATGTGACATAAAACACTTGTTTTTCCTGGCTTGTTAGAATGAAGGGCTCATCCCTATAACCTACTCTTTGAAGATCAACTGAGACAAATCCAAATTGTTGATATATTACTACAGCATTATTACTAACCCACTTACATTTGAATAAAATAACTTTGAACTTGTTGTAAGTAATCTCCCATATTTCTTCTATAACTCCATAATAGGCTAAGGATGCTAATATGGGGTTTTTGTCTTTTGAACTGGAAAAGTGTAACCCCCTCCGTAATTATATCCGAAATACAATATTAGAGTAAAATAGAGACCAATAATAATCAAAATTCATTTACATTCCCCATCCTTAAGATAGGGTTTTCACAAATATATTTTGCAATCAAACACTTTAACCTGGTCTCATATTCACATTTCGAATACAATTACATGTTAGATATGATTAGTTTTGATGATGTCAAATATAGATGTGAAGTGATAAGAGTAAAAAGTTTATATAATGTAATTCTTTGACTAACTACTATATTTAATGTTACATATTTTGTAGATTAGTCAAGCAAAGATTGAAGAAGATTGAATTAATGAAAATGAACAAGAGGAAGAAGAAGAAAGAAATTGAAGATAGTCAAGGAGATGCTTACTTGGATTATGAAGAATGAAGAACTTGTTAGATCTTTCAAGAAGATCAAGATTCAAGTTGTTAGAAGTGATACTGGAGGTTTCTATTATGATACCAGAGGTTTCTATGATCAAATAATGGTTGGAATAGGTTAATATGAAGCTAAAATGACTTATATATGAGTTTTGGCACTTCTAGGGGTGTTATGCTCGAGCACAAGGTGTTATGCTCGAGCACAGGAAGAACTCACTCGAGCACAGACCACTTCACTCGAGCACGGGGTGTATACTCTGTTCTACTCTGTTTTACGTTCAGCCTGAGCAAGGTCTGGTAGTTTGATCATATCTCTCAAACCACACATCGGATTGACCCGAAACCGGTGGGATATGAAAGAGGACTCACAACACGTAAAATTAGCACCAGGATCACATTGAAAGAAGATCAAATGAAGGAGATATGATTCGTGGAAAATGAAACAGAAATCACCGTCAATTTTCGACACAGGTTCGGTATTTTGCTCGTAACTTACAAACTACACATCGGATTGAGACGAGACCAGTGCCAAATGAAAGTAGACTCAAAGAGCTTTCCATGGATAGGTAAGTTGCCTAATTTGAACCTATATTCTAGGAGCTATGCCTTCTGGAAGTTGATGCTTGTGCAGACTAGCGAAATATACACTCTTTCGATCATAACTTGCAGAATACAAGGAGTTTGGAGCTTATTCTTGTTGCATTGGAATGCATATGACAAGAGCATTCTTATGATACATCATTTGAATCAAATGAACAAATTTTTTCTAAAGTGGCCCCACATCACCCGCGAGTGCAAAAACTTTCTCTCTGAAAATGTCGTGCGAGTGATGTCCAAAAGCAGCTGAAACGTGAAGAAATTTGCAACACTCGAGCACTAGGATTCATGCTCGAGCATTAGATGATTTCTCACTCGAGCAGGAGTCTGTGTGCTCGAGTGAAGGCCCACATCACCTGCGAGTGATAAATTCATCCCTCTGAAATCCTGATGCGAGTGTTGATTTTGAGAGCATATTGCTTGAGAATATGCGTCTCACTCGAGCAGAGGTATGTGTGCTCGAGTGAGGGACCATATCACTCGCGAGTACAAAATCTCACTCTTGTTAAAATGATGTGCGAGTGACAACCCGAGAAGAAGCATGTACGTGAAAACTTGAGGCGCACTCGAGCAGGACGTTTTGTGCTCGAGTGATTCGAGAATTCACTCGAGCATATGCGAGTGAAGTGCAGCGAGTGCTTGCCCGAGAGGAAGTCAGAACGTGGAAATATGAACTGCACTCGAGTGAGGCATATTGCACTCGAAGTGAGGACCCGACAGAACGTGGTAGAATGCACAAACAAAACAGAGCCTCACAACCATCAATCCAAACATGGTTAAACGTTATACAATCATTATGTTTTCACTTGTTATTGTTTCTAAACATTATCTAACATATATTTCAAGTGTAAAATAGGAGATTAAATATTTGGGTTGTATCTTCAAGAACGGAGGTCACAGCGAATATCTTCACTCAACGTGATGAGTCACAGAAGCCAGAAAAACATCTTTTGACCAATGATCCAACATACCCATGACTAATACTTCATCATATTAGTGATTAAGTATTTTACAGTGTGAAACAGGAAATTTAACGGTGAGCTTACAGATTCAAATGAAAGAGTCAAAAATGGCGGGCGACATCATTACACACCGAGCATCAACTACCTACCACGACAAAAGCTTGACCCACTATAAGAGATTGTCTGAAACACATCCCGCTCCACAACGTTACTACAGCTCAAAATGAATCTTCCTGTTCTTCAAACGAGACGCTCCACTTTGCTCCATAACGGACAGTAGCTCGTTTTCAAATATGCTCAACGGTCAAAATGACTCCAACAGACGAATGCTCACAACGGCCATTATATTCATCAACTATAAATGAGAGAGCATTCAACGATGATGGGTAACTGAGAAAAACGGAGAAAACAGAGACAGCGAGCAACTACGAGAAAAATGATAGAAATGTGAATCCTCTGCTTCTACCTAAACACTCTCTGTTCTGTGGTTTCAGTATTACTTATTAATGAGAGAGTGATCATTTGTATGGTACTTCAGTGAGTATTATATCCACTCTGTGAGAGAGTCTGTAAACATTTTCATCTATATTTCTGAGTTGATCTCAAGGTAGAGGGACCTTGAGAGGGTTGATTTTCTTACGGAGAAGCTGTAGAGAGAATTGCCAGTAAGACATTCTGCTCGTAAGACTTAAAAGGTGCAAGCAGTAGAGAACGTTGCTGCTCATAAGACTTACAGGGGTGTAAGCAGGAGAGAACGTTGCTGCTCGTAAGACTTGCATGAGTAAGCAGGAGAGGAATATCTCCGGGATTGCTCTGCTCGTAAGACTTTCCGTAAGGGGGAGTATTTCAGTGAGAGATTTGTAAAAGGTTTCACAAGTACCCGGCTAAACTTATGGGATTGTAAAGGCTTTTCTTGTGCCCGGATTAAACAAGAAGATAGTGGATTTGAAAATCTCAGGAGGAGCCTGGGGACTGGACGTAGGCCATCACAGATTGGACCGAACCAGGATAAATCACAGTTTGCATATTCTCTTCCCTAAACTCTTATATTTCCAGCATATACTATTTAATCTAACTGTTGATTTATAAACCTTCATACTTACCGCTTTCGTTAAGATATGAAAAGATTTCTAAAGTTCTTAAGTTTTTATTATACACCCAATTCACCCCCCCTCTTGGGTGATAGCCGGTTCTAACATTACATTGCGAAGATAATTAACATTCATAATATATCAGAGTGCACAATAACAATCCCGACAAATTCCGGGTTCATATCCTCACTAAAGGTTCATGGGCACATACGCCCTTTACAATTCCTCAATGGGGATTACACAAATTCCATTCCAACTACACTTCCCCAACATATACAATTCTAAATACATCAAAATCCACTACCATTATCCCAAATAGTATTGATAACCACTACCAAGTCTGAATGCCCATAAGGGATTCTCGCCGCCCTTAGTCGCTTGCTCCTTCCTCGAGCCACTTGTCCTGCCTAAAATGTTGGTAGGGGAGGGTAAGATTCTAGAGAATCCCAGTAGGAAACAGATACCACTATGCATGTAAGATAAGTGTTTAATGCATGACATGCTTGCAACACAATAACTCATGTTCATATGATGATATATCCGCATGCTCAATGTTTCAACAACATACTCATGGCCATAGCATAAATAGAAACAGAGCTTCAATCATTCATATATGTTTCACATAATCAAGCAAAGCAATAACATGCATCAATACACAAACATAAATATCAATACATGCAGGAGAGGTAAGTTCCCTACACTTATTCTTTCCACGTATGCTCCAGCATCGGCTACTCGCGATCCGAGCGGATGTCAAACCATGATCAAGGCGAATATCAAACCCTATAACCAAATCAAGGACATAGGATCATTCTCTTTTCCAAATTCTCAATTACTCTTATCACTTAAATGGTTATCATTTAGGACTCTTAAGAGACCATAAATGCCTCTAATGAAAGCCCTAAAAGGTTGGGAAACAAAAGGTTGAAGGTCACTTTTCAAAGACACAAAGTGCTGGAACACAGGGGTGGGCTGCATGTAATATCCCAAAATGTACTCAAGGGCTAAATGTACAGAATAGATGGTGGGATTAATGACAGAATTACCTCTAGAAATTTTGTTACGACTTTAGTCAATTTTCACATGCAAAAAAATTGGCAATTGAATATTATATTGCAAGTGGATATTTTATAAGATCATCATCTCCTTCAAAGGGCCATGACTTACATAAGATATAAGGAGACAATATTGGTTATTAATATATGACATGTGAAGGCAATTTGACCAAGTTGTAAAAGGTGGTGACTAAGTCAACAATTTCAACTAAAGAAGTAATATTTGAAGAGTTGGAATTATGATTGATTCAAGAAGCTCTTTTGGCTATTCCAAGGGCTACAATTCGTATGGCATGAGAAGGAAAAGAAAATATGTTGAATTGGTCAAATATTGCAACTAAAGTAATGTATTTGAAGAGGCAAAAGTTATGATAAATCAAGGAGTATTTGTTTTGCTCTTTAAGAGCTATTTACGGTGACAATAAAGAGAGAAAGAGAAGCACATGAAAGACCAAGTAAGGAGATGAAGACTTGGTCAACAATTGTAGGCCAAGCATAAGATGATATCTTGTATACAAAAGGGGAAACCATTTCGGTCAAAAAGGGAGGAGGAAGGAAAGAGAAAACTTGAAGTAATTTTCACCACATCTTTTATCTACTTTTGCACCATATTTTCATTTGGACTTTGAGAGATAAGAGGGGCCAAAAATCTGATCATTAAGTCACATATTTCATCTCTCATCAAGTCAGTTGCAGCAGCAAAAAAACGTGGAGGAAGAAAAGCAAGGTTTTAAGGTGAGCTTAATCTTGATTTTTCACCTTCTTAACCTCATCTATGGCTCAAGTGACCTTCATGAAACTTGTTCCTCTCTTCCTTAGCTTCATTTCTATGGTTTTTGTTTTTGAAGAGGAGGAGTTTTCAGCCACCTTGCAAGAACAAAAGTTGAGGAATCAAGAAAAGAACACAAGAAGAAGCAAGAGGTGAGTAAGAGCATTATGTTGATGTATATGATGCTTTAATTGGCTGAGTTGTGGTGGGCTATTGTGACAGCCCTAATTTCGTTTTTTTAGGGTATATTAGGGATCATAAAGCTTTCATCCTATATATGTGCTTATATGTTGGTTTGGAGGCAAATGAGCTAAGCTTAGTGATTAGATAGTGAAGTGGTTGTTTGTTGTGAAATACCCTAAAATTCTGCCAAAACAGGACATGAGGAATGAGTGGGAATTTGTTCATTTTGATGTTACCATTGTGTTCTACATGAAAAATTATGTGGGAATAGGTTTGGTTGTTGATTTTGAAGTCATTGGACACATTGGTTGAAAATTGGAAAAACTGTCAAGTGTAACTTTGTGCAGGGCAGTCAGTTTGTAGGGACATTTTGAATGGGTAATTGGTGTCTAAAAATTCTGAAACTTTCCAGTCTTAAATTTCACATTTCAGGCTTCAAAATGGACATATGATTTGTGTCATTTCGGTTTTTGACCTGGGAGTTCTAGTTGCCCAAAATTTGATGTCGAAACTGGACCTAATTCTGGAGCAGTGTGGAATGTTGTGTAATTCTGGAATTGTGTGGTGATTTCTGGTAGTGATTCATATTTTTCCTATGAAGAGGACTTCAAGAGATTTCAATAGGCTTTGGGATCACCTCATTTTGATTTTTCTAGAATTAGTTATGATTTTTCAAAGATGTTGGAAAATTCTGGCAGATTGGTCACCTATGCGAAAATTGAAGATTTTATGGCATAATGTAATATTGTGGAACTTTGAGGTTAGAAATTAGCCTTTTAGGTTAATTGACCACTTTAGCTCCTTAGTTGACTTGATTAATTGACCATAGTGATAATCAACTTAAGTATTATAGAGATAAAATTTGGGAAAGAGATTGACGGGTTGTCCCTAACTTGGTTTACAGGATTTGATATTTGCCGTCCTCGTGAGCCCGCTGTGCCAAGAAACGTCAGGAAAGGATCAGGTAGTGACTCTCTCTCTTATACTGTGTGTAATGCTTTGTATGTGTGTGTTATCATGGTTCTGTGATGATTTCTTTGATGTTGCTGAGGTTACAGCTGGTCATAGCTGTCGTTTACAGCGTAAGCTGTCGTTTACAGCGCAAGCTGTCGTTATTGTGATTACAGCGTAAGCTGTCGTGATGAAGATTACAGCGAGAGCTGTTGTATTGTGTATACAGCCGTGAGTGCTGTCGTTTGTGGTGAAAACCATGTATCTTTGAGATTGATGCTGCTGTTGTTGCTGGTTGTGATTTATGTGCATGCTTGGTATTTATACATTGTATGAGTGGTTTGTTACTACTGGGATTCTCTCGAATCTCATTCTTTCCTATGACTAACATTTCAGACAGGGCATGTGGCTCAAAGGAAAAGCGGCCAACCCGGAGCAATTAGGACCCTTAGGGGTATATTCGATTTTGGAGACGTTGGTTATCCTTTTAGGACTTGGTTATCCATTTAGAACTTGGGATTACTGTATATTTTGAGATATGGGTATTATATTCGATTTTGGTTGTGTAATCCCCTAGTGTATATTTATAAACTTCAGATTATATATGTATAGAACCCGGGAGTTGCCGGGGGTTTGGTTATACACTCTGTCATACGTGAATGTAGATAAACTGCACAGGTAATTATATTCGAACTTTGAAATGGAGACCAGGAACAGGAAGAGATTTTGAATGATCTTGTGAAAACCCTACTACAAAGTAGGAGATTGAAATGAGTTTAAGTTATCCGAAGGTCTCTAATCTAATTTAATTATCTAATATCGAATTATAATTACGCGATTAAAGGCAGGGTGTTACATTGCAGCCCGCCCTTCCTTGGGCTGCGGCCCAAATATGGTCAGAAGGCCGTGGGCTGCGGCCCGCCACTCATGGGCCGCGGCCTGAAACAGGTCAGAAAGGTTTGGGCCGCGGCCAGCCACTCATGGGCCGCGGCCCAGAAATTTCCTGACTCTGGGCTGAACTTCCAAAATTGATAACTAATTGTAGAAAAATCGAAACGGAGTGATTCCAAAGCCAAATGAAAGGTATATAAGTCCTCTTTCAAGGAAAAATACAGCCCATCACTGGAAATCACTACACAAATACAGAATTACCAAAAGCTAAACACTACTCCAAAACAGAGTTCTGTTTCTGTCCCAAACTTTGGGCAACCATATCTCACAGAATACTCAACGAAATGACACAAAATATATGTCCATTTTGAATCTTGGGATGTGAAATTTAAGACAGGAAAGTTTCAAAATTTTCTGAAATCATTTGATCATTCAAAACATCCACACAAATAAACTGCCCAGACAGAGTTCACATTGACAGCATTTTCCAACTTTTCTACCAAAGTGTCCAATGACTCCAAAATCATTAACCAAACATATTCCCATACAATTTTCCACAAGGAACATAATGGTAACCTCAAAATGACTAAATTCACAACCTATCCACATGCCCTGTTTTGACCAAAGCACATAACCAACATAAAGTTCCCAAACTTCACCTTTAAGCTTCAATCCAATAACACTCATTCAAAACACTTAACAAGGCACTAATTCCATGACAACAACAATTCAAACACCACAAGACCCTAAATCACGAAAATTAGGGTTAAAATTCCAGAAATTTAAGGCCCAACCAATGGCCACAAAACTTATATGAAAATGAAGCTTTCACTTACCTCAACAACTTTCCCAAAGGCACTTCATGATTCTCCAACTTGTACATTTTCGTGATTCCTCAAATCACCACCAATGGAGAATCTAAAACCATAGGATGAAAGCTCTTAGCTCAAGGAACAATATTAATGAAGAGCATTTTGGCATTTGAGGCCATTTGCTTACCTCAAAATCCAACTTTCACTTCCTTTTTCTTGGCCAACAATGGCTGCACAAGAGAGAGAACGTGAGAGAGAGAGATATGAGAGGTTGAGTGATGAGGAAGATGAAAGAATACTCCCTCCCATCAGTTTCAGCGAAAAGAGAGGTAAGAAGAGAGAGAAAATACCATATTTTATCCCATTTGACTTTTCTCTCACCCTCTTAACATGTGAGCTTGCCACTTGTCACATTCCCATTGGCTCTTCATACAATAATCCACCAATTAGCTACACTAATCCCTCCATTAGCCATTTTAATTTCACATCTCATACCCTCTTAACTAGTAATTAATCTCTTCCATTAATCACTAATTTAGAGCCATTCTTTTAATTTCCTAACAATTATGGCATATTAATTAAAATTGCCATACAACACATAATTATCCCACTTTAATTCGATAATTATCCTCAATAATTACCATTAGCCTTTAAACAAAAATTGGGGTGTTACAAAAGTGCATGGCTTCAGCTTCTACCATCACCCTACTATTTTATATGGTACTTTTGTCATCTTGGTCTTTTGGGTAGAAATAATACCCGTTTATATCATAACCTGTCTAAGTAATGATATGAAATAAAAGTCCCTAAGCTAGCCACTCGATTGTCTCAAACACATCGATTTCATGCGAAACCTTTTCCTCAAACCACTTTATGAATGTCTTGTTTTGCTCAATAGCAATCTGCATGTTATTCTTCCTTGGATTCATGTTCCTCAATCTCTTTCTGTGTTTATCTATGTAAGGTTGAACTTCTTCCATGTTATTCAGGATATACAAGTGTGCTTGCAATACCTCTTCACAAGGCATATTCTTCACTTTCAGTCCTCGTGTTCCCTTGCCTCTCCCCTCTTCATACTGAGATTGTTTCTTCTTCCCTGATAGATAATCTTTGCAAAAGTCTATAGCCTCTTCAACTACATGTCTTTCAACTATTAAGGCTTCTAGTTGATAGGGATTTTTAGAATACCCTTTTAAGATCTTTATGTATCGCTCAAAAGGATACATCCACCTCAAGTAAACTGGACTGCAGAGCCTTACCTCCCTTACCAAATGAACAATCAAATGCACCATTATATCAAAAAGTGAAGGAGGAAAATGGATCTCTATTTAGGAAAAATAATATAATCCTCATTTTCTAGTTCATCCAACTTTTCAGTGTCAATGAATTTGTTACAAATAGCATGAAAGAAAATACACAATCTTGTTATAGTGATTTGCACTTCATCTTTCATAATGCCTCTAACAGCTACTGGTAATAGTTGTTGCATCAATGCATGATAAACATGGGACTTCATTCCCACTAACTTCAAATCGTCTATTGACACACACCTTTTCACATTCGAAGAATACCCTTGTGGCATCTTAATTTCATGCAAACACCCACACAAACTTCTTTTCTCTGCTTTTGATAGTGTATGCGCTGCTGGCTCTATGTATGCCCTCCTACCATCATCTCTTAATTGTGGATATAAGCGTTCTCTTATTCCTATATCAACAAGGTCTAGTCTCACATTAATCCTATCCTTAGTCTTCCTTGGTATGTATAAAAGTGTACCGACAAGGCTATCACAAACATTTTTCTCCACGTGCATCACATCAATACTATGTCTCACGTCAAGACTACGCCAATATAGAATATCAAAGAAAATTGATCTCTTCTTCCATATATTATTCTCACCCGTAGTCTTTTGATTCTTACCAAAGGTGCCATTGATATGTTCCACCCAACTATAAACTTCCTCTCTGGTTAATGCCTTTGGAGCCATTCCATTCTCTAGCAAGCCGTTAAAATGCTTTCTTAACCAATGATACGGGTGGAACCTATGAAGGAATCTCCTGTGACCAAGGTAGACCATTTTTCTTCCATGCTTAAGTTGATAGAAGTGTGTCTGATTCACAGATTGGACATGCTTTATACCTCTTTACACTATACCCTGACAAATTTTCGTACACAAGGAAGTCATTTATAGGTGTGAAACTCATTGCACATAGCTTGAATGACTCCTTCTTATATGCATCAAACACATCTACGCCTTCCTCCCACAACTTCTTCAAGTCTTCAATCAAAGGCATCAAGTAGACATCGATATCGTTCTCTGGCTGTTTTGGTTCAGAAATCATCATAGAAAGCATCATACACTTACGTTTCATACAAAGCATGGAGGCAAGTTGTATATTACAAGGAGTACCTTCCACGGACTATGTGTGATATTAAGAGTTCCATACAGATTGATGTCATCTATACAAAGCCCAAGCTGAAGGTTTATAGGCTCATTGCAAATTCATGGAACATTTCATCTATTTTCTTCCATTATGGAGAGTCAGCTGGTGCCAAAGATATTTTCCGTGGGATATTCTCTCATCTGAATGCCATCTCAACTTCTTTGCTTTTGTTGTAGTCCCAAACAAATGCTTAAAACATGGTATTATTGGAAGATAACAAAAAACCTTTAAAGGTCGCCTTTTAGTTGTTCTGTTCCCATAACTACCATCTTTCTTCACTTTGTATTGTGTAGTTTTACACATAGGGCGCTTACTCAAACTTTCATAATCCTTTCTATATAGAACGCATTCATTAGGGCAAGCGTGTATCTTTTTATACTCTATACCCATTATAGATAGGATTTTCTTAGCCTCATACATACGATTTGAAAGTACATTATTGTCTGGAAACATATCACACAACAATTCAAGCAGCAATGTGAAACTACTATCTGTCTACCTACAAGTTGCCTTTAAGTTAACCAAATGCAATGTTCCTGTCAGCCGTGTGTACTTACTCCTAGGGTACAACGGTGTCTCTACATCACTCTACAGGCTGTCATACTCATGTGATTGCTCAAAGAATTCTACCTCAACATCATAAATCATTTTCTCTATTCTATCTTTATATATGACATCCACAACTTCCTTCTTGTGTGTTGAACAATCAGTTACTTTATCACCATGCCATATCCACCTTGTGTATTGAAGATTTATTCTATCACAAAGTAGGTGATCCCTTATAGCTTCAATATCCCGTCTTCTCTCATTTCAACAATTGACACAAGAACTAAAATACATCTCATTTTTTTGTTGGAGAGTTCCTTCTAGCAAATTCAATAAATTCTTCAACCCCATTCTCATATTCTTCACTAGTTCTCAAAACATTCATCCAACCATGATCCATTTTATTACCACCTAAGCCATTTCTAATAACACTCAAGTTTAGCACAATTGTCAACAATGGGATTGCCTTATACTATTTTCTTTTACAAAATGTTGGCAGTATTTCTCTTTAAAAATAAGACATCCTAAAAAAAAAATAACAAACCATTTCAACTTAATTTAAATGAAACAAAGTAATTAGGGAAATTCATATTTAGGACAATGTCAGTACTTCAAATCCAACAATTGTTAAATTATTCTTTTATGTATAAATCGAGTCAAAAGAAATAATTAAAAATTGCTCCATTTTTTACACTTTTGGAGCAAAATTGCCATTTAACCTACAAAACTAATCAAAATAATATGCATTGTTTTTAAGGGAAAAACTTCTTTCATATTACTTTATATGATTAATTAATAGAAAATCCTTTCACCTCTCAATGAACACACAAACATAAGAGAGGGAAAAAATGAACAATCATATCATATAACCTCATGAGTGTGAACTCCAATACATCTATCCAGCAGAATGCATAATAATACACATTTTCTACTCTTTCTCTATCACATAGATCCAATCTATATCATATGTTTTATACATAATTTCTTTAAGACACGTTAATGGGATGGAACATTGTAATGTCTGGTTTTCTGCCATTACAAGTTGCTATCCACATTGTACTTTTTATAGTACTAGCTAGCTAGTTCTAATTAACAACTCAACATCACATTATTTTCTTTAAAGAAATTCCTCCACATGTCTTTTTAAACACTCTAATGAAAAACATATCAGAAGTTCAAATTTCCTTAATTCTTAGAATTATTCTTATAACCACTTGACCAACATTTTAGTTTCCCATATTTATCATCCAAGCCTTGAATCAGTTAACAATTTCAAGTTAATGTTTTAACACAAGTTTAGTGTGCAATACCATTATAGTCATTTTTATAAGGTCAATCTACCTAATTATCATATATTAAAGAAAGTTAGTTAGCTAACCTGTAGCTGAAGCTTTAGAGGAAGATGACCCACGGTGGTAAGAGGGAGGACGACGGTAGCGAGAATCAGAGAAAACGGTGCAAACCCATAGCAAAGATGGTGATGAGCAGGCACTATGGATGAAAGAGCGAGTAAGATGTAGGACAAAAAAGAGAGAAGGTATAGACTTTTTGGATAAAGAAGAAAAACAAGAAGTGTAATATCCCAAAATGTACTCAAGGGCTAAATGTACAGAATAGATGGTGGGATTAATGATAGAATTACCTCTAGAAATTTTGTTACGACTTTAGTCAATTTTCACATGCAAAAAATTGGCAATTGAATATTATATTGCAAGTGGATATTTTATAAGATCATCATCTCCTTCAAAGGGCCATGACTTACGTAAGATATAAGGAGACAATATAGGTTATTAATATATGACATGTGAAGGCAATTTGACCAAGTTGTAAAAGGTGGTGACTAAGTCAACAATTGCAACTAAAGAAGTAATATTTGAAGAGTTGGAATTAGGATTGATTCAAGAAGCTCTTTTGGCTATTCCAAGGGCTACAATTCGTATGGCATGAGGAGGAAAAGAAAATATGTTGAATTGGTCAAATATTGCAACTAAAGTAATGTATTTGAAGAGACAAAAGTTATGATAAATCAAGGAGTATTTGTTTTTGCTCTTTAAGAGCTATTTTCGGTGACAATAAAGAGAGAAAGAGAAGCACATGAAAGACCAAGTAAGGAGATGAAGACTTGGTCAACAATTGTATGCCAAGCATAAGATGATATCTTGTATACAAAGGGGAAAACATTTCGGTCAAAAAGGGAGGAGGAAGGAAAGAGAAAACTTGAAGCAATTACCCTTAGTTAATTCACCATAAGTATATAACCAAGTGAAGTAATTTTCACCACATCTTTTATCTACTTTTGCACCATATTTTCGTTTGGACTTTGATAGATAAGAGGGGCCAAAAATATGATCATTAAGTCACATATTTCCTCTCTCCTCAAGTCGGTTACAGCAGCAAAAACGTAGAGGAAGAAAAGCAAGGTTTTAAGGTGAGCTTAATCTTGATTTTTCACCTTCTTAACCTCATCTATGGCTCAAGTGACCTTCATGAAACTTGTTCCTCTCTTCCTTAGCTTCATTTCTATTGTTTTTGTTTTTGAAGAGGAGGATTTTTCAGCCACCTTGCAAGAACAAAAGTTGAGGAATCAAGAAAAGAACACAAGAAGAAGCAAGAGGTGAGTAAGAGCATTATGTTGATGTATATGATGCTTTAATTGGCTGAGTTGTGGGGGCTATTGTGACAGCCCTAATTTCGTTTTTTAGGGTATATTAGGGATCATGAAGCTTTCATCCTACATATGTGCTTATATGTTGGTTTGGAGGCAAATGAGCTAAGCTTAGTGATTAGATAGTGAAGTGGTTGTTTGTTGTGAAATACCCTAAAATTCTGCCAAAACAGGACATGGGGAATGAGTGGGAATTTGTTCATTTTGATGTTACCATTGTGTTCTACACGAAAAATTATGTGGGAATAGGTTTGGTTGTTGATTTTGAAGCCATTGGACACATTGGTTGAAAATTGGAAAAACTGTCAAGTGTAACTTTGTGCAGGGTTTGTATCAAAAAAAACTTTGTGCAGGGCAGTCAGTTTGTAGGGACATTTTGAATGGGCAATTTTTGTCTAAAAATTCTGAAAATTTCCAGTCTTAAATTTCACATTTCAAGCTTCAAAATGGACATATGATTTGTGTCATTTCGGTTTTTGACCTGGGAGTTCTAGTTGCCCAAAGTTTGATGTCGAAACTGGACCTAATTCTGGAGCAGTGTGGAATGTTGTGTAATTCTGGAATTGTGTGGTGATTTCTGGTAGTGATTCATATTTTTCCAATGAAGAGGACTTCAAGAGATTTCAATAGGCTTTGGGATCACCTCATTTTGATTTTTCTAGAATTAGTTTTGATTTTTCAAAGATGTTGGAAAATTCTGGCAGATTGGTCACCTATGCGAAAATTGAAGATTTTATGGCATAATGTAATATTGTGGAACTTTGAGGTTAGAAATTAGCCTTTTAGGTTAATTGACCACTTTAGCTCCTTAGTTGACTTGATTAATTGACCATAGTGATAATCAACTTAAGTATTATAGAGATAAAACTTGGGAAAGAGATTGACGGGTTATCCCTAACTTGGTTTACAGGATTTGATATTTGCCGTCCTCGTGAGCCCGCTGTGCCAAGAAACGTCGGGAAAGGATCAGGTAGTGACTCTCTCTCTTATACTATGTGTAATGCTCTGTATGTGTGTGTTATCACTGTTCTGTGATGAATCTTTGATGCTGCTGCGGTTACAGCTGGTGATAGCTGTCGTTTACAGCGCAAGCTATCGTTTAAAGCGTAAGCTGTCGTTATTGTGATTACAGCGTAAGCTATCGTGATGTTGATTACAGCAGGAGCTGTCGTATTGTGTATACAGCCGTGAGTGCTGTCGTTTGTGGTGAAAACCATGTATCTTTGAGATTGTTGCTGTTTGTGATTTATGTACATGCTTTGTGTTTATGCATTGTGTGAGTGGTTTGTTACTACTGAGATTCTCTCGAATCTCATCCTTTCCTATGATTAACATTTCAGACAGGGCGTGTGGCTCAAAGGAGAAGCAGCCAACCCGGAGCAATTAGGACCCTTGGGGGTATATAGTTGAATTGGAAACGTTGGTTATGTATTTTGAACTCGGGATTACTGTATATTTTGAATCAGGAACACTACATTCGATTTTGGTTGTGTAATCCCCTAATGTATACTTATAAACCTTCAGGTTTTTATGTATAGAACCCGGGAGTTGCCGGGGATGCGGATATACACTCTGATATGATTGAATGTATATTAACTGCACAGGTAATTATATTCGAATATTGAAATTGAGACCAGGATGGGAAAAAGAGTCTTTGAAAGTTTTGTAAAAAATTTTACTGTGAGACAGAAAGTTTAAAACGAGGTTAAAGCATCCAATGGTCTCTAATCCGATTTAAATATGTGTTATCGAATTATAATTACGTGTTTAAAGTCAGGGGGTTACAAGAAGGGAGAGGAGAGCAATAGATGACGGAGAACGAAGATGGGGACATGAAGATGGGATGAGGCAAAGTTGATGGGAGGGGGCAGAGATGTCTGACGTGCAAAGAAGGTTTTAGACGTCCCTAGCCAAAACTGGAGACACCTAAAGGTCTGACATAGACCACACGCATTGGTCAAATCATTTAACTAGTGCATGTGGCCTTACTTTCCCAGAACGGCTGGGAATGCCTAAAGTCCAACTTTAGGCGTCCCTAGCACTAAAGTTAATTTTTTTTAATAGTTCTTTTTTTGATACAAATCTTATTAAAGTTTTTCTCTCAATTCATTTACAAATTATTCTCACCAATCATCTCTCTTGTCTCTTTGTCTCTATCCAACAAGAATTAAATAAGTATAAAATTTAAAAAATGAATATTAAATACTCTACAAGTTACTTATATCTATGACAAAATATTTCCACTACAAGTGATTTATAATAAGAACGGGGTTGTATTTTAGAACATTTTAGAATGAGAAAATGTAAATTAATTATTTAGGAGAGGTAGTAATTAATTTTATTGAAGAACATTAAAATTTTCAATGCTAAAAAAAATGGTCCAGTATTAATTGAAAGATACAACTCCATTATTAATTGTACAAAATATATATATATATATATATATAAGCTAGCTAAAAAAAAGGCCAAGCACCATTGACTATGATCTCTGCGTTCAACCTCTCAAATCTGATCCTGGGGTAAAAGATGACTTTAGGTGTCCCATGTCAAACTTATGTTTAGTACAACTAAATATACTTTAGGCATCTCCCCAAATATTAGAGTGAAATTCTACTATTTTAGAGTGAAATTTAAAACCTTGGACGTCCTAATTTATGTTTAGGACGCCTAAAATATACTTTAGGTGTCCCCATTCATATTTGGGACGTCTAAAGCTATCCAGTTCTCACCTATAATTATAAAATTGTCACTTGTTTTATTTTTAACATCCCTTTTTAAAAAATGGATATCCTTTAGGATAGTAATATGTATATTCTGTAGTAATGAAAATAGGTTACATATTGGTTTTACGCAAATTTTGAGCACCTATGAGCAAGAATGAATCTTGCAATACAGAATTATTCAACAACTATTCCTTATATTTAATATTTTAAAAATATTTGCTGAAATTTTGATTTCTTCATCTTGTTTATTTTTATTTTCTGATGAAATGTTTTGTTTGATGGCGTCCTTTTTCTGACCACCGTATTCAAGTGACAGCGTATATCTTGCTAATAACTTCAACACACAGAATACAAAATTTTGATCAAATAAAATAATTTGAAAAGAAGTAAATTATTAATTGCAAATCAAAAACTAATTCTATATTATCTTCTTCATCTCTCATCTCTTAATTTGATTCGAACACATGACTATGTGGGAGGACTCTATCGTTCAAAACTAACATGACACTCGGATATTGAATCATCACAAGCTTTCTTTTAGTGGAAACATGATTCTAACTTAACTTCGTAGAAAATTACTTTAAAGCTAAAAGTTATCATTAAGTTGTCAAATACAAGAATGTGAACTCACATTGTAAATTTATAAGAGTTTACTTTTATCAAATATCAATAAATAGCTATTAAAAGTAGATCATTAACTAATTAAAATATAAAAAATGACAATAATTTATTTAGAATATATTTTAAATGCAAATAATGAAATAATTAAAATTAAAACCATGAAACTAAGGCTTTGTTTGGTTGGAGGTTTTATTAGATTAAGTTAGGCTGGGGTGGGGTCGGAGGTAAAAAAGTGGTGTTTGGTTGGAAGTAGGTTAGGTTAGGTGTTGGATATTTTTTTGTTTTCTAGTGGTCACTTAACCTAGGTTGTGAACCCTCCAAAATTGGGGTTTTTCCTAGGTGAGAGAATATTTATCTTCAATTGTGACTAAATTACCCATGGTAATTTTTTAAAATTCCAGCACGGCCCTCCCCTGTAAAAAGTTGTCACTTTCATTCCCTCTCCTGCCCGAAATCCCATTTTCTCTCATCTTGTTCGCGCGCTCTGCAGTTGACTCCTTCGCCACGTTGCACCTCCAACGTCGTCTCGGGTCCTGTAGATCTAGTCGCCGGTACCGCCTCCTCGAGTAATAAATACATTGTAAAAGAATAAGGAAAATTTGTAGAAGGGCATTTTTGTCTACTTATAATTAACTCATCTAACCTAACCTCCTGAACCAAACAAGATACTAAACTTACCTAACCTTTGTTTGAACCAAAAAATATTATAACCTCCTCTAACCTAACTTAAATAAACCTCACTTAATCTAACCTCCATTGAACCAAACTCTTTGTAGAGGACCCAACACAAAGGTATCCACCAAGCGGCAACCAGAACTCCCCATCCATGCAATTTCGCACCAAGGATTAAAAAGACCACAATGAGCAGTAGAAACCAGGCAAGAAATCATAGCCCTAGTCTTTAAAACATGCTGCTACGAAACAAAGCCCTACCGAAATGAATACCAAAAAGGGAAAAGAAATCGCAGCTAGGTACACCCAAATGCAAGTGATACTGCAGTGACAACCAGAAGAGCAGGAAGCATGACTAGAGTTATGATCAGTGTGCAGCTTAGTTGTGAAAAAGTTGACCCAAAACTAACAAAGGCTTGTGGAGTAATCCCAAATGCCACATCATCACCTAAGGAGTCCTAAGCCCACTGTTAACAAAATCACAACCAACACATGACAAGGGAAAAATATAGAGTCTAAAACTCCACAAGCGCACCGGTTTAATCAAGTGATAAAGAATGAGTAAGATATCATTCTCACGAGGGCTTGGTACTAGCAATGCAGTTGAATAATGACTTTTCACTTTTGCTTAAGTTGAGTCAACACAATTTGAATAGAAAGTACGTAGGAATAATATCTAATTAAAAAAGGAAAAATAAATCTAACTATAATTAAAACTAAAGATAAGGGTGATTCTAGATTTAAGCGGAGACTTGGATGATTATAGCCTTGATTACTTCTTATTAGTATCTCATTTCTCCCATTAATTATTTTTAAAGTTATATTTGCTAGTCTAGGACTCTTATTTACTTAAGAGTGTCTTTCGATCCACTAAAAGACATTCCAATTTTGTTAATCCCTAATGTCTTAGGTGGTTAGTACTTAATTTGATTAATTTAAGTGCAAGCCTAATGAGACAATGTAGGGCTGATAGATATATGTTTATCCTACAAGCAAATTAAGTCTGAAAACCTATTCCTACATAATTCAATTGAAGATTTATTCTAAATTCTCTATGTCTAGGCTCCTTTAGAATACCAAAACAATCCTAATAAGATGTTTCTTGTTTTAGGATAATAAAGTACACAATTAAATCAACAAATATAATATTAAAAACAATTAACAAGAAAAATTATCATCTACTAATTCATAATTAAACTAAATAATCCAAAACCAAGGTTTAGCTACATAAACCGAATATTCTCATAACTCAAATAATAGCTAACTGAAACAAGAAAATAGAACACTCCTCCCTCTTGCTACGCCTATCATAAATATATATAGGTATATATCGCCTTCTTGCATGTATCTCTATCACAATATTTTGATTTATCTCTTTTTTTTTATCGATTATCATATAATATAGATATATTATAGTGATATTTTGTTCTCACTTGAATCTTATAATATCTCTTATAAAATAAATTAGGATATGAATAGATTTTAAATCAACATATCTTTTTATCCTATAATTAAATGAAAGATAGAAAAATATATAAAAGATAATTAAATAAGTATAAAATATTAATAAATTTAATCAAATATATCTCATAATCTACACTACTACAAAAAGGGGCTTTAACCTCCCAAATTTGGCACTTTTAACGTCCCAAAACGGGGGGACGTATATTCTGGGGGCGTAGTAAGTTGAGACAAAAGACGTCCCAAATGATAGGGACGCCTAAAGTCTGACTTTAGGCGTCCCAAATTAAGATTTGGGACGCCTAAAGTCCCCCCAGGATGGGACTTTAGGCGTCCCAAATTAAGATTTGGGAGGCCTAAAGTCCCACGGTGGGGGACTTTTGGCCTCCCAAATCTTAATTTGGGACGTCTAAAAGTAAGGTTTTTTTTTATACCATAATTTACATTCTATATTACCCAATGAATTGAAACTGCAGAAACAGAATAAAAGATGCATTCATAAACCACACTGTCCGTTACAAACTAGTAAGGACATCCAGCACTACAATCTTTACTATATATACATACAATAACCTTTCATGCAATCTACTACTATATATATCAACAAAAAACAACCAGAAAGTGTCAAAACGCTGTCATCACACAAGTACAAACTGATATAAAATAACAAGTTTACTGCTCTAAATGTTGAAGAAGATGTCCAGCCAAAAGATCTCTGATCAAATCAAGGTCTTCACGTAGGTAGGCATCTTGATTATCAAAAATCTGAAAATTAGAAAGTAATAAGCTTTGATGAAATGAATCTCAAGCAAATGAATTAATTAGCATTTCGATTAGAACACCAAAAATATTATCATTTGAGAATGAAGAAGCGATTACCTTTTCAAAATCGCTAGTAATTCCACTTTGAGTTATGTTATACATATAAAGTATAACATAATATCCGCATTCAGTGTTGCCAGGTTGCCGAGGGCACTTTTAATTAAAGGGATGCAATTGGTTGTTAAAATCAATAAAGGTATGTCTAAAAGGACCGTCAATGAAACAATTATGTAGGATCGAATGTACTTACTATGGGATAAAACCACTTTGGCTTTTTAACAACCATACCCTCGCGTGACCCACCTAGGATTCTATATGTTTGACAAGCACTATCATGAAAAGCAAAATGAACAGAAATTAGAACCATTCATTTATTTTTGTTGTCAATGAAATACAAACAGGATAACTTACGTGTCGAAGACGGATTTTGTATCTCTGTCTGGCTTGTTACTCAAGGGATCAAACCAATAGACTACGTTGCGGCGGGGACATATAACACACAAAGTCCAGTGGTTTCTTTAACAACATGTACACATTAAAATGAAGTTAGATGAGTGAGAAGACAATTATTTAGTAAACTTCTGAAATTGACAAAATGTAAATACGAACCGTTGGACAATGGGTGCTAGATAACAACGAAGTTTGGTTTGTGCCAGTTGGTAGCCGACATAGTGAGTCCTATGCGCCACAGTACAAGTATCCCCTGTCGTATTCGCAGGACATAAGAATCCATACCAATTACCTCTTTCCATGTTTGCGCAGAGATCGTGGAACGTGCTATAATAGAATTAAAATTAGGAATCAATTCTTGAATGTATGAAAACAAAAAACCACTAAATGAATTCTATGGGAAAATTGGAAAAAAACTTACCGGACTGCAAATTTGACCCAGCCTGCATCTATCTCCTCCAACCTGATAAACTGCTTGAGATCTTTATTGTCAATCGTGTAAGGATACTCCACTTGGCCCACAATCCCTGGAGGCATCTTCAAGTCAATCTGTTTAATGCCCTTGTAGATCTGTTGCAGCCGTGCTAATAAGGGCCATTTGGTCGCAGCTTCGTCATCCTTTTAGAACATCAAAAAACAAATTGTTATTAGGATGCCAACAGATTTTCAGTAACAGTAAGGTAATTCCTACCATTGGAGGTGTTGCGTCTGAACCAATAAGATTGCGAGGCCAAAGGATGAAAGATCCTATCGCTTGACCTAACGTGCCAACCTCTGGATCGGGAGCAGGGATGGCTGTACCTTCTTCCCCCTTTCTAACACTCGTCACATTCACCCTACGAAAATCCTCCGGAATTTGCTGATTATGGTGGGTGGTAGCACGTGTGTGAACGAGAGCATCAGCAACAACACGCAACAGTGGATCATCCAAATAGAGGGTGCAAGGGTCTCCCGACACTGGAGTGGGAGAAGGGTCGCCAAGTGGTCCCGACACTGGAGTGGGAGAAGGGTGGCCAAGTGGTTGCTCCAGAGGGTTGTAACTTCCTCTGGTGCTATTGAAGGCCGGGGATTCCTGAGTTCGAGCCTCGTCCCTTGCCCTTTGTGCTTCAAACATCTTTGCCATTTCAAGTTGAAGCTCTGGCAAGAGCTCTTGTCGGAGCTTGTCGCGAAGGTTGGCCTCGATCTCTCGTTCGAGGTCCTCTCGAATCTTGGCCACAACGTCCTTACTAGGTCCAGCTTGTGACGAATAACGTGGCTCTCGTCCAAAATACCTCGCGGCACTAACTCCCCGTGTCTCTCCTCGAACACGACCAAGGTCATCTGCCTTCCCAATAGCCGTTGACAAGATGTCCATCCGTGTACTTGGATTGAATGAACCTTGGCTACTCTGCTCGTCCAGGTCATCCTGTAGCATGCAGTTTATCGTAAATGTATCGAAAGCACTCGCGACATGTAAAAAATTAGGTACTTATGGTATAACTACTTACAATCCTCGCAGCAACCTCAGCAACAGTCGGATTTATGTACTTCCCAGCCTTAATCCTCCCTGCCTTCCATTTTTTGTGACGTGGAGGAGGTGCCGGTGGCTGGATAACAACGCTAGGATCAGATTCCGCTGCTTCCTTCATTTTCTGTAACTCTTCTGCCATCATTTGCCGCTCAAGCTTCCGATATCCACCGCGAGACATGAAATGTTGATATTTATTTTCTGCTTGCCTCTGGGCATTTGCTGCACTTAATTTCTATGAATGAAAAACGACAAAAAATGAATCAACGATATAAAGTATATGAAATCAACGATATAAGTAGTTCTATATCATGACAGAAATCTTACCAAAAACTCAGGATCTGCTCGTGATGCCGCAAACAACCTCCAGTCCTCTGGAGATAAATATGTATACTGTGCACATGGATCGTTACCCCTAAGGGCCCCTCGAATGTAATGCTTTGTTAGCTTGTTCTTGAAACCTTTCCATCGTACACGAACCTCATCCATCCAGTGCCTATGCATCTCTGTGGTGTCGGGGACATCGTATGTTTGCTGCAAGGTAAAACATAAGATTATTATGTTTGAAATAATAAGAACAAAGCTACAATGCATCAAAACTTACATACCAAAAGTTGCTGCCAAATCATGTCTTTCGTTTTTGGGGGAACCAATCTCCAATTATCGTAGGTAATGCGCACTTTGCTTCGAGCCAAAAGCCCTATGTAGCTAATGAAGTGGTCTTCCTCAGGACCAATTGGATTCAGATTATGATCGAAGTCTATATGCAGCCTCTCCTGTTGATGTTCATGACGTGCAACCAATGCTCCCATCTTTGTACAGCCTCTAACCCTCCTTCTTGCAGGGGGTTCAACTCTAGGAATTTCGTCATTGCTAGAGCTTTCGTCATCTCCACCCCTCTCGTCATCACTAACGTTGTCCATATTCCTGTTAACACAAAAAGCATCATCAGAAACGTAAGTTTAATACTCTACTTCTAATCGTTCTTATAAGTCACTTTTAACATGATCACAATAGTGAAAGAAATCTTTAAATCTCATTAACTCTACCTAATTTAAAACCTTTCTAACTACATCCCTATTTAATATAACATTTTATCTTATAAGAACAAAGTTTACTCAATAATTAACCAGAGGCAAATTGAAACAGGGAGTAACTTTTAAACTTTACTCATATTTAGCACAATGGAACGGGTGAGAACTAAGCTAAGAAGACTTGTTTCTATTATACACAAGTAAATTTATATTTAAACAAGAAAATAAACCATTCCCAAATCAATACAATTTAAACAATATAACCACACCAAACACATCAGGCTAATCTTTGATATCTCAATATAAGCACAATCTCAACCATTTAATTTATTTTTCAAAAACAAAATAAACCATATTCTGTTACAAAAAAAAAAATTGAAGAAAATAAACCAACCTGAGGGCGCCCCCTAGCTACTATGTTTGAGAGGTTGAGAAGATGTTGGAGCTCCACCCACGCACAACAATGGAGGAGAGAGCAAAACCCACTATGGAGGAGGTGAGGTTGAAGCAGACACGGTTGCAGCCGTTGAAGAAACAAAGAGGAAGAAGAAGGGAGGAGTCCGAGTTCAACAAGCTAGGCCGATGGTGGAGGAGAGAGCTTGAACAAGGGAGGAGGGAGGAGTTGAAGAAAAGAAAAAAACACAGCAGGGCCGACGGTGTGGGTGGGGAGAGGAGGAAGAAGAGTAAAGTTGGGATGTGAGGTGAGGGTGTGATTTAGATGAGAAGACCGCATGTCAGACAAGTGTCTGACATGCAGGGACGCCTTTAGGCGTCCCAAATGGCATTTGGGACGCCTAAAGTGGGACTTTAGGCGTCCCAAATGGTATTTGGGACGCCTAAACCCAGCTCCTGGCGCTAAAAAAAAATTATGAAATTTATATTTCGCGCCAGGAAGCACTTTAGACGTCCCAAATTCAAATTTGGGACGCCTAAAGGTTCCCCTACACATAAACAATTACGAAAATGCCACCGCCTCCCTTTTTAACCACCCAATTCTCAATTTGGGACGTCTTTGGGGGTGGTTATATCTCAATTCTGTAGTAGTGCTATACTTATTTAATTGTAAAATATATACTTATCAACACATAAAACACACCAAACAAAAAAGAAACAAAAAATGGGAGAGAGCTGCCTCAAGCGAACAAATGCAAGCGTGACACTGCCCATTTTACGCCTGCATGAATCCCATGATCTGTTAAGTCCGTAAGGCAAATCTTTCCGGCCGATGATCTGTGAAAACCCAGCGAATCTATCTCCTCATTGATGCATTCCTAGTAGAAGTTATTTGGGCTGACCTAGACCCAATAACTTTACTTTGAAATCCACACTTAAGAGCTGACCTTGAACAGATCCTACACGAGTGACCAAACCTTCCATAATATCGGCAAAGCCAACAAACATGTTCTAAGAACCAACAAGCTGTTGGTTCCTTAACCATCTCTCCCTTGTTCGATTCAGCTAGAGGATGGGAATGGAGTTGGCGTGTTTGGGAGGGTAGCCCCCATTCCTGGACCTCTACAAATCTTGAGAGATTAGTTTCCCACTGTTTGGGTGTGGGGTTACTTTGGTATTTTACTAAAAAAAAGGGCTATTGGTTGACGTAGCAAGTGACTTGACCTCATAAGAAAAGAATATAAGTTTGAATCCCAAAAGAAGCACTCATTGGAATAAACAGAAATATTTTGCACTCGGAGTTTTAAAGGAAGAAGCCCTCAATCCAATAAAAAAACATGTTCTAAGAAAAAAGACAGCTGAAGTTCCTCACCGGTGTGAATCCGGATTGGAGGTAGCTTGGAAACATTAAAACAACCTGTTAGAGCGGGCAAAATACGAAGGTTGCCTTGCTTTGAGGAACAAGAATGATCAAAATCCAAATAGGTTTCTAAAAGATTTCCTAGTAACCTTGCAACAGATTCCGTATATGAGAAAATTGATATTGTACTCAAGCTTCACACGTGATGATTTTTATTTTATTCGAACTATTATGAAACAATTTATTGGCCAAAAAAATCCTTCCGGCATGGTATTGTCTCGATTTTTATTAAAGAAAACATTTTTTTAACATAAACTATTTCATTTGATTTAGTTGGAGAAGTGGCAAACTAGATGTTTTGCTAGATATATCCTTTCATTTGACACAAATTTATCCAAATTTTACAATCCAATTCATCCTAAAATTTCAGTTGCTAGAAATCGTGCATGGAGTATTGAGTCTGGCCAACCTGGGGTGGAGTTTGTCATACACTGACCATGAAAAATTAAAAGTAAATATAGAAAAGCAGAATTATGGGCCCATTTGTTGTCTTGTTTTAACAACAATTTTTTGTTTTAAAAACAAAAACAAAAAAAACTTGTTTGTTTGTTAATTTTCAATTAAGTGTCACTAAAAAAAAAATCGTAGCGGTGCATTTGTAGCGGTTAGAATAAACTGCTACAAATATCAGGATTTGTAGTGATTTTAAGCAACACCGCTACAAATTTGCAACGATATGCCTTGTGCCAAATGGCTCGTGGGTTAGGGAACACGATTTATAGCAGTTGACAAGATATAACCGCTATAAATTTTGGCGCCAAACCTGCACTAAATTTGTCGCGGTTATTTTATAGCGGTTAGTCTATATTAACCGCTACAAATGTGGTGCCAACTTGATGCGAAGCTAGTGCGATTATTGTGGCAGTTTTTTTATAGCGGTTTTTACTATAGTAACCGCTACGGAATTTAGAGGGCCGCCTTTTTGTAGCGGTTACAAAGAACCGCTACAAAATTTAACTCATATTTGTAGCGGTTACATTGTATGACCGCTACAGAATGCATTTAAAATAAATATTTATTAAATAAATAAAACATTTGTAGCGGTTTATATTTAAAAACCGCTACAAACACTACTGAAAAAAACCCTTTTTAGACCACCACATTTAGACCGGTTTTGGCGGATAAGGTCTAAAAATTTGCGCGGTGGCAGTTTTATAATTATATTGAACTTCTTAGACCGCTTCCTAAAAAAATCGGTCTTAAAAAATTTATTTAGACCAGTTATAAATAAAACCGGTCTTAAATTCTTAAAATTTTATGCATTTAAAATTTTTTAACATTTAAGACCGGTTTAAATATAAACCGGTCTTAAATGTTAAATATTTAAGATCGGTTTTGTATTAAAACCGGTCTTAAATTTTTAAATATTAACACATTTTAAATTCAAAATGTGATAACCTTTTAAGATCGGTTGTGGTAAAAACCGGTCTTAAATGTGAAATTTCTCTCTTTTAAGACCGGTTTTTAATAAAAACCGGTCTTAAAGGTAAGATTTTTCACACTTATTTTTCCTCCCGCGCCCAGATCGCGCGCTTTGTGAACCCTTTCTTCTCTCTTTGCCATTTCTCTGTTACCTCTGTCCGTGCTTGTTCTGAACTCGTCCATGGCGTCCCGTCCCTCATTTGCTCAACTCTCCTCCGTCATTACCGCTTCCATTGCTGTGTTCGTCTTCGCTGTTCTTTGATTGTCGTCAGTCTTCTCCGCCGCCACCTCTAATCTCCACAGCGTAGTGACCATTCTCCTCTGACTTGACTTCCCTTTGTCAGTGCCGTGAATTTGAGGACTTCATTTTAACCTCAGTCGACGCCACCGTGACTTTGGGTTGAAGCTCACTCCTTGGTCTTCATTCAGGTTAGTGTTCAATCGATCTGTTATTTAGTTGTACATTGTTTTATAATTAATAATGTTCAATGAAAAGTTCTTGTTGTTGCTTTAATTTGAGCACTTAAACGTAATCTGGAAAAAATTAAATTTGCATATTCTTGTTAGATATATGCTCTGACTTTTAATTATATCTCTGTGATATTTGGCTTGAATTAATACCACTTTATGTTCTGTTTTAGTTTAGTGCGGTTGTTTAATTATTGTCAGTGTTATTGGTTTGTTAAAACAATACTAGTTTCAAATGGTGCCTGTTAATTTCGTTGAAATATCTAAAACTCTATTGTTGTTGTTTTTTTTCTAATCCTTTTGTTGTTGGATATAGGGTGATAGAAGTGTTGAGATATATATGGATCATAGTTGGATAAATGATAAACGAATAAGTGTTGAATATGATAATGGGGTTAAGGGTTTTTTAGACTTCACTAGTAGACATGCCAATGATGGTAGTGGAAAGTTTTATTGCCCTTGTGTAGTATGTTTGAATGAGAAGCGACTAAGTACTGCAGATATATATACACATTTAATTTGTGAAGGATTCTGTAAGAGTTATACAGTGTGGGTATGGCATTGTGAAGAATTAGAAATGCCAGTTCATCTCAACAGGGGGGAGTGAACTTTGATGATAATGACATGGATACGGATGATCGAATAGAGGATATTATTCGTGATGTAGGAGAAGAGAGTTTTGAGCAATTACATGAATATGGTAATATGTGTAGTGATGCTGAGACGCCGTTGTACCCGGGGTGTAAAAAGTACCAATTGTTGAAAGCAATATTGAAATTGGTAAGCTTGAAAGCACGACATGATGGAGCGATAAGAGTTTTTCAGAAACGCTTGAGGCTTTTAAGGACATGCTTCCAGATGATGATGTGTTGTCTTCTCGATACTATGATGCTAAGAAAATATTGTGTCCACTAGGGATGAAGTATAAAAAGATCCATGCATGCCCTAATGATTGTATATTGTATAGAAAAGAGCATGAAGAGGAACAACAGTGTCCAATATATGAAACCCCGAGGTACAAATCAAATAACGATCCTGGAAAAGTATTGTGGTACCTTCCAATCATACCAAGGTTCAAGCGCTTGTTTGCTAGTGAAAACGATGCAAGAAATTTGAGATGGCATGTGGATGAGAGGATATTCGATGGAAAGCTTCGACATCTGGATGATTCTTCTCAATGGAAGAAAATCGATCAATTATTTCCTGCCTTCGGTGAAGAGCTTAGGAACCTTAGGCTTGGGTTTAGCACGGATGGCATGAATCCTTTTGGTAGCCTGAGCAGTATACATAGTTCATGGCCTGTTCTGTTGGTAATTTACAACTTATCTCCTCTGTTATGCATAAAATGAAAGTACATCATGTTATCTATGTTGATTTCGGGACCAAAACAACCCAGAAATGATATAGATGTTTACCTGGAGCCCTTGATCGAAGACTTGAAAGAGTTGTGGGACAAAGGTGTTGATGTTTTTGATGCGAACAAGAAGGAGGTTTTTACAATGCGAGCCATGATCTTTTATACTATAAATGACTTCCCTACATATGGAAACTTGTTAGGCTATAGTGTTAAAGGCCATAAAGCATGTCCGATTTATGAAGAAGGAACATGCTACCATCAACTTCAACATGGAAGAAAGACAGTTTATCTTGGCCATAGGAGATTTCTTAGATGAGGCCACCCGTATCGCAGATTAAAGAAAGCTTTTTTTGGTAGACAAGAGTTTGAAGATGCTCCGAAGGCATTGACTGGGGAGCAAGTTTATGAAAAGGTGAAAAATATGAATGTTATTTTTGGTAAGACTACAAAGAAAAATAATGAGAAAAGTAAATGGAAAAAGAGGTCTGTCTTCTTCAATCTTCCATATTAGTCGAAGCTTGATGTAAGACACTGTATTGATTTCATACATGTGGAGAAAAATGTTTGTGATAGTATTGTTGGGACACTGCTTAACATACAAGGTAGTTTTAAGGATGGCGTGAAGGCAAGATTAGATTTGCAAGAAATGGGGATACGAGAAGACTTGCATCCAAAGCCATATGGTAAGAGAACTTTTTGTCCTCCAGCTGCTCATACTTTGTCTAAGGATGAGAAAAGAAGCTTTTGCCAGTGTTTACATGGCATCAAAGTTCCTTTAGGGTATTCTTCAAATGTTAGGAAGCTTGTGTAGATGAAAGACTTGAAGTTAGTGGGGCTAAAGTCTTATAATTGTCATGTATTAATGCAATAACTGCTCCCAGTAGCTATTCAAGGCATTGCCGAATATGATCTTCAACATATTTTGACTAGACTTTGTTTCTTCTTCAATGCTATTTGTAGAAAATTCATTGAGACAGAAAAATTGGATGAATTGGAAAATGAAGGATATCTTATCTTGTGCCAGCTTGAGAAGCTTTTTCTTCCTTCTTTTTTTGACATCATGGTACATCTAATTGTTCATCTAGTCAAGGAGATCAAGTTGTGTGGCCCTATCTATTTACGATGGATGTACCCAATTGAAAGAACTATGAAAATCCTAAAAGGGTATGTATTGGCTTGAAGCATCTATTGTTCAGAAATATGTTTTTGAAGAAGTCATGGAGTTTTGTCAAGATTACTTGTCAAATGTAGGAACACATTGGACTTCCTGAACGTCATGACGAAGAAGGCGGTAGACGCGGGGCTTCAGTAAAGAGCATGGATCCTGATGAATTGCAACAAGTCCACTTGTACATCTTAAATAATGTTGATGAAGTTCAAGATTACATTAATGCTCATAAAGAAATTGTACGGAAAGGAAATAGTCGAATAACTGAACAAAAGTTAATTAGGGAGCATAACAAAACTTTTGCACATTGGTTCAAACAAAAGGTTGATGGCAAAGAATGTGTTTCTGATACAATTAAATGGTTAGCACGTAGTCCTGAGGCTGATGTCATAAGTTGGACTTCATTTGTGATCAATGGTTATACGTTTTACACAAAGTCCCTTGATGATTGGAGCACCGTCCAGAACAGTGGGGTTATGTTAGTGGCTAAATCTATGCACTTCTCTAGTTCAAAAGACAAGAATCCTAGATTGGCAGCAATACCTTATTATGGGGTGATTGAAGAGATTTGGGTGGTTGATTATGTTAAAGTTAAACTTCCCATTTTCAAATGCAACTGGGTTGATGTCAACAATGGTGTAATGATTGATCAGTTGAGATTTACATTAGTTGATTTGAATAGTAGAAGTTTTAAAGATGAACCTTTTATTATGGCATATCAAGCGAAACAAGGGTTCTATGTTACTGATCAGGCAAACAAAATGTGGTCTGTAGGTCTCCAAGGAAGAAGGGTTGTTGATATTAATCAGGAAAGTCATTCAATGAATGATCTGCTTGAGACTCCTTTTTCTAGAGGTTTACCAGAATTGAACGAAGTAGATGAAGCAGACAATGAACACAACACACGAAACGATCATCATGAAGGGATATGGGAGGATATCCCTTTATAAAACTACATTGAAGGTGAGTTAGCTAAAATAATTATCATGAACTATATTTGAATTATGTATATTGTTATTGGTGTATATATATATAACTACTTTTTTTATTATCGTCACAGGAAAATGAAGGATATGAGGTGTACGTCTTAGTGTAGATTCTCTGAAGCCAGGCCAGCTAGTGATCATCAGCCTGAGAAGAGTGTGTATGTATAAAGTATTTTGGCCCTAATGAATTACAGAATTGTCATTAATGTAATTTAATCTTTGATGTATGTATGTAAGTGAAAAGATAAGGAACTTGGTCAAAACAGCATTGTCATGGTTGTATGATTTCCTTGCATTATGATTCTGTCTATGGTTGTGAGTTTATTATTCATGGTTGTTTTCCTTTGCTTCTGTTTCGGCCAACACTGTTTAAGCACAAGGGAGTTGAGTTTTAATATGTTCCAATGAGTTTTAAGTCTCTCACATGTCATTAAGATGTTAGTTATATAATCTGTAAGAGAAGATTTATTTATTTCAACGTCGTTGAACTGGCTGCTGCTTGCTGAGTGAAATGTTTTAATAGGGGAAATGACTTACTGGGTATATCTTTTAAACGAATTTTTTTTTAAAAAAAATTCAACTTTTAAGACCGGTTCTATCCAAAACCAGTCTAAAGAGTAAATTTAAGACCAGTTTTGGATAAAACCGGTCTAAAAAGTCAAATTTTCAGACCGGTTCTTCATAAGAACCGGTCTAAAATTTTATTATTTTAGATCGGTTCCTATTATAACCGATATAAAAATATTTATTTTTAGACCGGTTTTATAATAAGCGGTCTTAAAAAGTTTTTTTAAGACCGGTTCCATAACCAGTCTAAAAAGTAGAAGACTTTTTAGACTGGCTGTATTAAGACCAGATCCAAAACCGGTCTAAAATGTCTCTTTTAACCGGTCTTAAAAGTGATTTTTCTAGTAGTGAAAATATAAATATTTGTAGCGGTTAAATGGATGAAACCGCTACAAAGTGATACGTAACTTTGTAGCGGTTTGACAAACAAAACTGCTACAAATTGAACATTTGAAATTTGAAAAATTTTAATTCCCGCCAACGATTATGAATATTTGTAGCGGGTTTTTAATACTAACCGTTAGAAAGTGTTCATTTAAAGTTTGAATATTTTAATTCCCACTAACAACCATGAACATTTGTAGCGGTTTTTTTGACATAACTGCTACAAAGTGTTGCACATTGAAAATTTGAATTTCAAATCCTATCAACGGTGGTGAAAATTTGTAGCGGTTTTTATTGCATAACCGCTATAGAATACATTTGAAATAAATATTTATAAAAAAATGAATTTCTAGCGGTTTTTACAAACAAAACCGCTACAAAGTATAAATATTTGTAGCGGTTTTACAAACAAAACCACTACAAATTGAAGATTTGAAATTTAAAACATTTTAATAAAAAAAATTCAGATAAATATTAGTAGGGGTTATAAAACTGCTACAAAATCAAATAAAATTGCTACAAGTGTGAAATATTTTTATAAAAAGAAATCAGACTAATATTTGTAAGGGTTATGAAACCGCTATGAAATCAAATAAAACCGCTACAAATATTGTCATATAAACCGCTACAAATATCAACTGCTACAAAACTTGTCACATTAACCGCTACAAGCGCTACACAGATCCCTATAACTTGTCACATAAATTGAACATTTGAAATTTAAAACATGTTTTGTAAGAAAAATAGGAAAATGTCTTTAAAAATAAAAAGTTCAAGACAACTTTTACATATTTTATTGTTTCTATTTTTGTTATTTTTCCTAATTTTGTTTTTTAGATGATTTTAAGAACCATTGTTGCAAATATTTTTTTTTCTTTTCGTTTTCAAATGCAATTTTTTAATTTTCAAAAAATAGGCCTATGTTTTTATAAATAAATTAATAAATCATGAAGCAACTATATATCTTTATTCATTGATCATGTATAATATTTATAAGGTGACATAGAGATAGGGTTTGGTCTAACTAAACCTAACAGTATATATCCTATAATCAAGGAGTATTCAAAATTTAAATAAGTATTTGAAATTCAAATAAAAACAACATAACAAAATAATCTAATAATAATAATAAATAGGATAATTAACCTAAACTAATTAGGGTTAGGGTTTTGGCCATCATGGGCTGAATAGGGTCCAACTTACCTTCCAATGCTTCCCCTCAAGCTGATAAATAGATGTTGATTATTCTTAGCTTGCTTCTAAGTCCTTTTCGAATTTCCCTTTGGTGAGTGACTTCGACATAATATCTGCAATTTGCTTTCTTGATGGAATGTAAGATAGATCAATGATCTTAGCATCCAATTTTTCTCGAATGAAGTGCTTATCAATCTCCACATGCTTTATTTTGTCGCATTGGATATAATTGTTAACAATTTTAATTATTGACATATTATCACACCACACTTTAAGAGGTCTATCAGTCTCTACTTTAATTTCATTTAGAAGTTGTAAGATCCACATCCCTTCACATACATTGTCAAACCCCTTAATATTTCGGCATTTATTAGAGTAACGGTGTGCAGTTCAGTGGGAAAACAGAAATAGCATATACATACTGATATAAAGTTCTTGATTACATTATAGGAATCCCTACAAGGTTTGTAGAAATATTTACAAATCTCAAAAGATAATATAAAAATCTATAGATAATCAACATGATAACATGCATAGGACCAGAACTCTCAGTTGCCAATTTCTACATCCTTGCCTTGTGAGTCGATTCTTTCAGCTAAATAAATTTAAATTTGTGGAAATGGGTGAGATTCATATGAATTTCAATAGCAACACACAATCAATTACATAAAATGTATAAATAAACATGCAATAATGTAATAGAATAAATGAATTGCAAATTTGTCTTTCTGTTCAGTGTTTAGGATCAAATGAATGTTTGTCCCTATTGGCCACATTGTGTACACTGTTCAAGATCAAATGAATGTTTGACCTCTACTTGTCTCATTACCTCAAATGGGTTCTACTTGGCCAGATGGTAGTTGTGCTTTTCCCCTACCACAGTGAGGATTTGTAACAAGCTTGTATCACTACCTAAGTTGGGTCTCACTAGGCCTGATAGTACTTGTGCTTTTCCCACACCACAGCTAGGTATTATATCATGTATTTCACATCACAAAATATGGCAATACAATGCATATAAATAATCACATAGTATATGAAAGATATAGTCACTACCTGAAATCCTTTCCGTTGCTAGCTAATCCAATTTAATAATCTTTTGTCCGGCTCAGGCAAATGACAATTCTAAAATTTCAAATTTATAATAAATGAGTTATTACTCATTCATGTCTTATTCTAAACTCATATAGTTGGTTATCTTTACTTAAAAACACAAAATGACCAAAATGCCCCTGGAGACCCAGTATAATTGTACTTTATCAAAAATTATGGCCCAGGATATTCCTACACAATTTCGCATGTATAATCCATTTTTGACCTTTGTTTTGACAAAATCATATTCCATTTCCCGAAACACCTTTGGCAGCCCCAAAGTTAGGGTTTTAGGGGTAAAATTGTCATTTCGCACCCTAAAACCTTCATACTTCATCTTTCACGTGTTCCTTACACAATTTTTCGTTCTAAACACAATGGAATCATCAAATCCATCAAATTCCAACTCAAACACAATGAAACAACCCTTGGATGAAAATCATGAAAAATTTGGAAAAAATAGAGTTTCATGCTTTCAATCAACCACATATACACCTTCTTTTCATCTTAAATCACTTCCTAAACCCTTTAATTACTTTTCCCACATGTTTAATCAAAATTGGACAGCACCTTCCCTTAGGGTTTATGCCTCCCAAATCACAAATTCATGACAACCAAACCAGGAATTCAATCACAACATCAACAACAACCATGAATTTACCAAGAAATCAAGGTTTCTTGAATTACCTTTGATTCTCTCTCTTCTTCTTCCAAAACCGACCGCTCCTCCTCCTTGTTCCTCTTTATTTCTTCTTGTTTCATGTGATTTCAAGAAGGATATGAGGATTAGAAGAGGTTTCTAAGGATTTAGAGACAAGAACAAGTGAAATTTGCACCCAAACTTACCTAGTTTGGCTTCTTGAATCTTGTCTCCTTTCTTTGCTCTTTGTCTTCTTAAAGATGGATCTCTCTCTCTTTTCTCTCTTCTTGGCCAAAAACATGGCCTCTGAGAGTGTCATATGGCTTCTTGAAGAAGCTAATTTCCACCTCCTTAAAATAATATTTTTTATTATAATTTTTGCACATGTCATCAATTAAAATAATATTTTAATATTTCTTTTTCCACTTGGCCAATAATGCTTCCACATGGCATTATTTATGTCCAAAAATTCATTTGATCTCATGTGTTTTCACTTGGTTCCATAGGCTTCCATTTAGTTCCATAATTATGAAGAAGTAAGGGGTTTTTTTAATTTGTTAGCCAAATGACCATTTTGCCTGTACTTTTCTTCAATTTTTGAATCATACTTTGTTTTCCTTCTTTCTTATTTTTTTGTTTTTGGCGCAAATTTTACACAATAAATTGGGCCAAAAGTTGTGCTCTTCCCTTCTTCATTTTAGGCTACAATTTTATGCCCTTAAGGGAAAAAAATGCAATCTTGTGTCTACACTGAGCCAAATTTTATGTAACCTCTAACTTCAATATTTTGTCATTATTTCAAGTGTGCAAAAATTCACCATTTTCTCCTATTCAATGTCACAAAGGTATTAGGAATTTTGGTGAATAAAATTTGGGATGTTACATACACCTAAAGACAAAGCTCTATATTCCACTTCTGCTACACTGCGTGAGACAACTGCTTGTTTCTTGCTTCTCCATGTGACAAGATTTCCCCATACATATGTGCAATAACATGTTGTAGAGCGTCAGTCAACCTTGGAACCACCTTAGTCATCATTAGTATATAACTCTACACCTTTGTTACTTCCTTTAGCAAAGAATAAACTAAGTCTTGGAGTCCTTTTGAGATATATGAGGATTCTATAAATTGCTATCATATGCTCCTTTTGCGGGTTCCTTGAGAATTGATTCACAACAGTAATAAGGAACCCTTATCAAGTCGAGTGTGAGAAAGATAGATTAATTTCCCTACTAACTTTTGATATATTTCTTTGTAAACTACTGTATCATCTTATCTAATGGTTAATTATGGTTTAACTCTATTGGAGTATAGGCTGGTCTAGCCCCTAGCATGCCTGTTTGCTTTAGCAAATCTAGAGTATACTTTCTTTGTGATACACTAATCCCCTTTGGAGTTCTTGCTACTTCCATTCCTATAAAATATCTCAAGGATAGCCATTTGGAAGGGGGAACTGGATCATAAATCATCCTTTTTTCCTTTGTTTGAAGAGGAACAATCCTACCAAACTCATTTGAGATAGGAATGGCTAAACTTATTGTCTGAGGAAGAAAGCTAATGAAAGCAAAGGTCAAGAATATCTTGGCATAAGTTAGTCAAGTCGATTCTTATTGTTTGTTTGATTTCAAATTTAGTAGCCAATTTATGTTTCAATCTGATTATTTCTTCTGCATTATCACCAATTACAACAATATCATCTACATAAACAACTAAGGTTGTTACCTTATTACCATAGTGTTTGATAAACAAGATATCATTGATTGACATTGAGCATAACCCCAAGACTTAATTGCTTGAGTTAATCTTTGACACCAGACTCTTAGTGACTATTTTAACCTATAAAGAGATTTATATAGTCCGCAAACTTGATATGAGTTTTAGAGGTTCTCAACCCTAGAGGAATCTCCATATATACTTCCTCTTCAATATCTCCCTCCATTAAGGAATGCATTTTTCACATTCATTTGATGATGAGGCAATCCAAGTTTGCAACTAATGAAAGTAACACTTTAATAGTGTTAAGTTTTGCTATTGGGGAAAAAGTTTCCTGGTAATCAATGCCATATGTTTGTGTAAACCCACGAGCTATTAAATAAGCTTTATACTTGTTCACACTGCCATCAGGGTTATACTTAATAGTAAATACCTACTTGCTACTCACTATAGATTTACCTTTTAGTAGATTTGTAATTTTCCAAGTTCCATTTTTATGTAGTGCTCTCGGCTTTTCATTTATAGCTTGCTTCCATCTTGGATCCAAAACAACCTCTTCAAACCCTTTAGGTATGGTTTCTTTTTCAACATTAGTAACAAAAGTCTTCATATGAGGTGAAAGCATTTGATAAGAGACATACCTGGCTATAGGGGTAATGAGTGCAGCTTCTTTTTTGCTTCCTTAAGGCTATTAGCAAGTGTAAATCCCTAAGACTTGGTTCAGATATATTCCTTGAAGAGGAATTACGAGATCCAGTCCTTAGAGAAGAATTATGGTGGCTGTTTCTGATAGGATTAGGATTGGAAATGTTTGGATTTGGTTTGTTCTTAGTGTAACACCCCATTTTTATTCACCAATATGCCTTATAAATATTTGTGGCATTCAATGGAATAAAATGGTGAATTTTGATGAAATTAAAATGATAAAAGTACCTTTAATTGAGGTCACATGGAAATTGGGCTAAAACAAGACATGAAGCCAATTTTGGTTTTCCAAAAAGCCCAATATTTAAGCCTAAATTTGATAAATGAAGAGCACAATTTTTAGGCTAATAATAAAGGGAAATTTCAGCCCAAAAGGAAAAGGAGGAAGAAACACTTTGGCCCAATAAATCACAAAAATGTATGGGCAAAATAGAAATTTGCTAATAAACCAAGAATCTAGTAAATTCTCATTTTCATGAGACTAAGTTTGGCCAAATGAAGGGAATAAAGGGAAAATAAATGTTTGGGGATAAATATCTCAATTTTGGAGCAATAATGGCTAAGTAAAATAAGTTGGAAAAGTCAAAAAGTAAATATGATGAATTAATTAATTATTTGATGAAAGAGGATTATGAAAAAGCAAGAAACAATTATTATTTCCCTCTTTCCTTGTGATTTTCGTCCAAATGGGGAAATGAAATGAGAAGGAACAATAAATACTTGGTGGATGATATAGCCATGTGACATTATCATAGGCCAAGTAAAATGATGAAGCTCAAAAAGAAAAATTCACATGGTAAAATTCCATTAGAATATATTAAACTTAAGGTGCTTGAGATGAGATATTTTTAAAACCTTCTTATCTCTTTCCTAAGGCCATAATTTTGGCCAAGTGAGAGCAAGAGAGAGAGAGAGAGAGAAGGAGAGCTTTGAAGAACAACAAGAGGAAGAGAGCTTAAAAAGCAAAGATTATGATAAGTAGGCTTGATTTCAAGTGTTCTTGGCTTCTAGCTTGTGTAAGACCTTCTCTAACCTCTATATCTTCATGAAAATTATATGTAGCAAGCAAAAATTCAAGAGAAATAGGAGGAAAGAGGGATGGCTAGAGAGAGAAAGTTGAGAAATCAAGAGGTAATCTCAAGAACTTTGATAATCTTGGTTAATATGTTGTCGTTGTTGTGGTTGTTATTGTTGTTGGTCTGATTTATGGTTGGTTTGATTGATTTTGTAAATTTGGGATGATGAAACCCTAAGGGGTTATGCTGCTCAAATTTCCACAAATCATGTTTAATAAGTGTTTAAGAAGTTAAATATGTGATTAGGAGTGAAAAGTGTAATACCTCAAAATGTACTCAAGGGCTAAATGTACAAAATAGATAGTGGGATTAATGACAGAATTACCTCTAGAATTTTTGTTATAACTTTAGTTCCGATTAACTTGAGATAAATTCTTAGTTTTTTGCCTAAAGTAAACAATGACCAAAGGCCTTATTTGAACATGAGAAGGGAGGAAAATGGCGTATGGAAGAGAAATATGAGGGAAATATTTATTTGGCCATAATAAGAGGCATATGGAAGAATTTTTTGCCAAACACAAAAAGGGGAAGTCAACAAGTCAAAATTAACAAATGCTAATTTAACATTAAACTATATTATTCAAGGAGATATTATAAGATATCATTTTTCCTCTTCAAAGAGCTATATTTTCGTGTAGGACATGAGAAAAAGCAAGAGAGAATAATACTTGACTTAAAATGAAAGCAAGAGAAGAAAATTTGACCAAGTAATAAAAGGATGATGACTTGGTCAACAATTGCAACAAAAGGTAATTAAATATGATAAATTGAAGAGATGTCAAGATATATTTTATAAGGCTTTTAACTTCTTTCAAGCCTTCATATTCGGTCATATTTTAAAGAGAAGAAATGATGAAAAATTAATTATTTAGGACACCTTTTGACACCTAAGTTTTGGACAAGAACATGCAAGACAATAGGGTATGAATTGGTCAACAATTGTATGCCAAACATGAGATGATATCTTGAATAAAAAGGGCAGTCATTTCAGTCAAAAAGGGAGGAAGATGGAAAGAGAAAACTTGAAGAAAATTACACTTAGTTAATTCACCAGAAGTGTATAGCAAATTACACTTAGTTAATTTACTAGAAGTGTATGCCCAAAGGAAGTAATTTTCACCACAAATTCTCTATACTTTTGGACCATATTTTGGCTGGACTTTAAGAGATAAGAAGGGCCAAAAAATATGCTCATTAAATCATATATTGCCTCTCTCCTCAAGTCAGTTTGCAGCTACCATACGAAGATCTTGAAGAATCAAGTTTAGGTGAGCTCTTTGATCTTACTTTTCACCTCCTTAACCTCATATATGGCTCAAGTATCCTTCATAAACATTATTCCTCTTGATGAGAGCTTCATTTCTATGGTTTTAGAATTTCAAGAGGAGGTGTTTTGAGCCATCATCCAAGAACAAAATCTAAAAAACCAAAGAAAGGAGCTAAGGAGAAGCAAGAGGTGAGTATCGGCTTCAATTTGAGCTAATAGTTGTGTAGGTTGAATAAGAATTTTGACATGTGTGATTCTGCCTTGATTTTGTCCAAGTTAGGGTTTATAGAAGTAATGGTGTTTTGGCTATGTATTTGGTGTTTTGTGATGATTAGAAACCATATGACACAAGTTCGATGGTCAATTTGGGAGTTTAGTAATTTCTGAAATTTTGTTGATTTTTCTGTCAAAACAGGATATGGGGAATGAGTGAGAATTTGTTCATTTTGATGTTACTATTGTGTTTTACATGAAAAATGGTGTAGGAATAGCCTCGGGTTGTGAATTTTGGGTTAATGAAACTCAAAATGAAAAACTAGATTTTTTGCCGAATAAGATTTCAGCGAGGTACCCTGATTGTGTGGTGTTTTTGGATAACCAAATGATATCTAAAAATTATGAAACTTTCCAGTTAAATAGTAGACATATCAAGCTTTAATTTGATAGGTATTTGCATCATTTCGATTGGTACACTGAGAGTTATGAATTTTTGAATTTAAGTCATGAAAACTGTATTGAATTTTGACAGTGTGCAATAAATGAAAATAATGGGAATGTTGTGTATCCAACTTGATATGGGTGATATTTTTCCCTAAAAATAGACTAAATAAGGGTCACATAGCCTTTGGAATCACCTCATTTTAAATATTTTAGAATTAGTTATGAGTTTTCAAAGTCTAGAGAAAATTCTGGCAGATTTGGTTCAAGTGTGCGATGTAAACCCTTCATTAAGTAAATGAAACTCAAGCGTTGTCGGGAATTTTTGATTGTACTCTGATATATATGAATGAAACTGAACTGCACAGACCAATTATATTTGAAATGTAAACGTGCGACTGCGCTAAAAAGGTTTTGGAAAAGTTTTAAATTAACCACTAGTCTTTATTTCAACTTAATGACGCATTCTCGAACTATAAATTTGGCTATTAAGGTAGGGGACACATTTTTGGTATCAGAGCTATAGTTCCTAGCAAGGGTAGGTTTTGCTAGGATAGTTGCCATAGTTGTTTGCCTTAGTAATAGAAGGTGACCTATGATTGTTTGTTGTATACACATGATTGTTCTTGCTGTGTGTTGGTATATGCGTTTTAAGGACTACGCGTATACATTGACTATGATATTGACGTGGTGGATCATTTGTAGAATTAAAGGGCATAATGGTTTTTCCCAAGGGTTAGACGAGTAGAACCAGAGGTAGAAGAAATTCATGACAACCCACCTGATCCCATGCAAGAGATGATGGGCTTGATAAGGGAATAGCGGGACATGATTAATGAGCTAAGGGCAAAGCTCAGAGAGGAAAAGGCAAAATGTAATGAAGATAGGGTTTAGTCTACTCAAGAAGGGACCTAAGAGGAGACACGTCATGAAGAAACTGCAGAAGGGTCAATTCAAATTCAGGAGTCCCCGCCTCATACTCCACTGAACCAGGAGTAGTATGAGGTACCAGTTTGAGATGAAAGAGATCTATAGTATTGGGTCTCCAAATTTTGCAAACATCTACCTAGCGTGTTCAAGGGAAGGTTTGAACCCAAGTAGCTGAAGATTGGTTGAATCACTTAGAAAATATCTTTGAAGTACTAGACTGCCCAACTGAGGTGAAGGCATGCTTAGCTGTATATAAGCTAGAGGGGGATGCCGACTGGTAGTGGCGGAACATTGCCCTGACATTGTGGAATCTGAATGTGCTACTGACCTAGGAAATGTTCCAAGAAAAATTCAATGATAAATATTTCCCCAAGTCAATAAGGCTCGAGATGGAATCTGAGTTCCTATCCATTAAGCAAGGTGATATAGAGACCTTTGACGACTATTTATCTCGATTCATCCGATTGGCCAAATACTCTTCTTATCTACGACATATGGATGATGAGGAATAGAGCTTTGATATGCTGATTTGAGGGTTAAGACGTGCGCTGAGAAAAAAGGTTGGCCACCTACCAATTTACTAAATTCAACAAAGTAGTGGAGGAGTGTAGAATCACCAAAAAACCCTAAGGGATCTACACCACCCAAGGGTGGTAGTAGCCACAATGAGGCTAGTAAGGGGAATACTTCCCAAAAGTGGAAGGGTCAGGGATTCTCAGCTAAGGGCAGTGATAAGAATCCCTATCAATCTAAGGGTCGTGAAAATTAGAAACCCCCAACAGTATTGACAGGCACTCGTTGTGGGAGGGCACATCCTGATAGAACTTGTACGGGGCAAGTAGTCTTTTATAACTACAAACAGCCAGGACACATTGCTACTGAATGTAGACAACCGCCGACAGAGCAAAGACCTAGGAATCAAGGTAGGGTATTTGAGATAACACACGAGGAAGCCCGGAAATCTCCCGACCTAATTCAAGGTAAAATTCTTCTCCATGGTAGTTTGCTACAAGCGTTATTTGATTCGAGTGCAAGTCATTCCTTCATTACTTATGACTGTGAAAGCACCTGGGATTGTATGTTCATAAACTACCATTTGATTTGGTTATGTCGACGCCAATGGGAGTTAAGGCTGTGACGGTTGAGGCTTGTTTGAACTGTATAATAACCGTTGAGGGTTATGAGTCTACTGTTGATTTGATTTGTTTGCCCCTCCACCAATTAAAGATCATTTTGGGTTTTGATTGGTTGATGGTGAATGTTACAAGTGTAAATGATAGTACAAGTATACACTGTTGTAATCAAGTAATACAGAAGTGAGTAGAATATCATTCCCACAAGGATTGATCACTAAGTACCAAAATGGATAATTTTAATTCTATTTAGCCGATCGATTAATTGGTGATTGAGAGTACGAAATAAAATGATTAAATATAAGTACAAATAATATGAATGCAACTATGAGAAAAAGCCCTAGGGATCATATTTCACTTAGCTAATTTTGGATTGAATCACTTATCTATTCTTGCCCAATTTATTCCACATGATTGATAGTCGAGTTCCCTAATTTAATTACTAGCCTCTTCCAAGGTCAAGCAATTCTATAATTAATTGCTAATCCAATATATTCCTATATGAATTTAAGCAATTAATTATGCATTAAGATTTATGGAACTCATTAAGACTACACAACTCATATGAATATATTCCTATTTCGTATCCAAATTATGGTTTTAATTATAGGGTCTACACACATGCATCTCGTTCCGGTCTCAACATATATATTAAAGTCTTTCTAAAGGTGACCAATCAATTGAAAGCATTAAGAACAATAATTAAAACTCAATCATGAAGGAGAAAATTAAAACTAGATTTAGTAAGTTAAGATTCAATCCGTCATTAGTAAGCCACGTCATCACCCTAGGAAAATAGAAATTTAACTCATGATGAAATTAAAAATAAAACCAAAATAAATTGAAAACTTAATAAATTTTGCATAAAGCTTAAATAAAAACCTCAAAAATACTGCATAAAACTTAAATATTAAATTCTAAAACATAAATATACACCCAAAAGATGCATGAAAAGTGGAGAAATTTAGCCCTCCATTTAAGAGGTATAACCTTCCATGTAGGCGGCAAACTATACCATCCATATAGGAGGACTACTTATACTATCCATGTAGGAGGTTTACCTATACCATCCATATAGGAGATCTACAAAAAGTAATACAATGCATGAAATTATATATAAGATATAATATAATATCTTGCTCAGTCAGAGACAAGACCACACACTATCAGAGAAATAACATTTTTCCTATTCGTCTTATCCTCTTCAACTCTGTGTCTAATGCACTGCAATTTATAGGCAAATTTTGTCATTTTTTTATTGCTACAGTAACTCCACTACCGCATTTTTTATTTACTGGTACAATAACTTGTCCCCACACTGCTACAGTAAAACCCAGTTTTTTATTCACTGCTATTGTAAACTGCTATAATGAATTCTATTTTCGGTAGCAACAATAATTACGTATTTTTTTATTTTTTATATTTTTTAAGAAATATTATTTATTTATCAATTACACCAAATTTATTATATTAAACTCAAATACTGTCAACAAAACCATCATATGAAGGAAAATAAATATACAAATATTTTACTTATCAAATTCTCCCACACTTAGCTCTTGGACGTCCTTGGACAAGGAGTGATTAATAAGTGTTTCTAACAAAACCAGAAGTGTCAAGTCATAAGTAAGAACACAACTGAAAGATAAAGAGGTCATAGTATTTATGAATCAATGAAAATATAAATTGGTAACTATAATTGAAAATGAATAAACCGAGTTCGTAATTGTAACTCAATCTCCCAATCTCTCAAGTGTTTAAGGGTAAGTGTTTCGATCAAATTCAATCGAAAAAATTGCACTACCATAGGATTGCTAAAAATCTCAATCTCCACTACCTAGTTCACATGCATACATTCAAATCAAAAGGACTTATTAAGAGTTATAATAGGGTTAAGGTAAAAGAAATATAAAATATGGTATGAAGGACTACATTTAAGAAATTTAATAGAGCAATTAAAAAATGGGCTACTTAAAAATTTATCTTATCATAACAACCCACAATTCAAATATTTAATAATTTTTTTCATTTTTTTATTTTTCATCATTGTTTTTTGCATAAAACTCTTTAACTCTAAAGTTGATGATATATGCACCCCCACACTAGTCAAAGGCCCATTTCACAAGAATTTCAAATGCTCTGGTAATCTTTCCGAATGAGGTAAAAGCACTTGATATATCATTAAAATACATGTTAAATGGTTGAAAACAAAGAAACAGTCAATTAGACTCAAAGGGGCTTAACAATGATATAATTGTAAGGTTGGCTATTTTGCTCTGGTTAAAGAAAATGAATACCTTTATCATTTTTGAATGTGCATGTGAGATGTAATTTCAACCAGATTTAAAGCAAGTTCTAGAGTGACAACTTAATAGGTGAATATCATATACAAGAGAAATAATTATTATAGACTCAAAAACTCACAGTTAGGTACTTTGAGACTCAACTCATTCAATTTCAAAATTCATCACCAATTGCAATAATCAGTTGTTCATTCATACTATAAAATCTCTAAATTCAATTGATCCATCATTAAAACTTATATACTTCTTAAAATCATTACAAAGTACTTGAACAGAATGATTTTTTTTTACTTTTACTCTTTTTTTTAGAAAAGAACAAAAATATACAACTAATGAAATGCAACTCAAGAAAATGCATATCAGAAGTTAAGAATAACTCCTTACTCTGGCGTTTTTTTCACATCCCATGTATCTAATGGTTGTTACTCACAAACTAATTTTTTTTACAAATCTTCTCCCAATCTAAATTAGACATTGTCCTCAATATCTTCTAGAGTTTAGAGAATTTTTTTAAAATAAACACACAATAAACCAAAATTAGACAAAAAGAGGAAAGAAAGTTAAAAGTTAATGAAGAGATAAGACATATTAGACAAAAGCTGTTGAAAAGATAAGACATATTAGACAATAGCTACGGAAAAGATAAAACAGATTAAACAAAGGGTTAAGGTGCAAATTTACCAATGAAGTTTTGTTCGAGGAGCGTCTGGCACAAATATCTTTTAGAAGGGGCAAAAATACCAATGAACAATTAATAAGGGGCAAAAATACCAATGAACAATTAAAAAGGGGCATCCACCATAAAAACTGTTAAATCCGTACTAACGCCATTAGGGGTTTTCTTTTCTTATAATTTAACGCCGTTAGTACGGATTAACGGTTTTTGTGGTGGATGCCCCTTTTTAATTGTTCATTGGTAATTTTGCCCCTTCTAAAAGATATTTGTGCCAGACGCTCCTCGGACAAAACTTCGTTGGTAAATTTGCACCATAACCCTTACACAAAATCATGATTATGTACAGTAGTTGTGATTTTGGCACCCATTTTCCTCTTGTTTTACGTCCAGTAATGGCTTAAACGCTTTCTATAAATTGAGGATTTGCTTCCCATCCAATTTTCTTGTAAACTAGAAAACAGAGTCTTTTTTTTCTGATTCCCAAGACAGTAGCACTATTTCTCTTAGTTGAATACGTTTACTAAATCAAGAAGAATATGATGAACATCACTACTCGGATGTGTCTCAAGAGTTTGAATGATATCATCTAGGGACTCCTTACTCAGTCTATCCTTTATGAATTTAATTTTATCTTCTTGATTTATAGAATACCTTTCCTCCTACAGTGTTAATCACATGTCCACCTTGCACATTTATAGCAGACATTCATTCTTTTAGCTCTTCTCCTTTTGGAGTAAGAACTTCTTCCCATTCCTAGTAAAGGTTTAACAATTGATTTATTAAACTCACCTACTAAACATATCTTAGCTTCAATGATCTAGTGTATGTCCTCAAGAAGGCCCAAATGCTTGAATATCTTCACCCTTTCAAGTCGACAACTATAGAGTTTCCTGAGCACATCTTTGGGAAGAGTGGGGAACTTGTTCTTAAGCTTTGCAAGAGATTCCTCCATCGTAACTTAAAATAAAAATGATGAAAACTAAAATTCTCAATGTAGTGCAGTGTGTTTCGGTGAGTAAAAAAGCAAAATGAGAGAGTAGGAAAGAAGTTTTGAGAGAGTAGGAAAGAATTTTTGGGTTGCCTCCTAAATAGCTACCCTTCTTTAACGTTTTTAGCTAGACAAAGATCAAACAAAAAAATTTTCTTTTTTTAAAATATTTTTTATTTTTTTAAAAAATTACTAGATTGAGGACTTACCTGTTGTTTTCTCAAATGTGATGACAGATTTCAAAGTGTTGAGTGCACCATCATAGATTCTTTTGAGTCTTTGCCCATTCAATTTGAATTTTTGATGACCATCTTGAATCTCCACAGTTTCGTATGGCCACACTTGAATCACCGTAAAAGGACCTGACCACCTTGATCTTAGCTTTCCTTAAAATAACTTTAACCTTGAGTTGTAAAAAAACACTTTTTGTCCCAGTGTGAACTCTCTCCTTAAAATTCTTTTGGCATGCCATATGTTTGTCTTCTCCTTGTATAACTTGGCATTTTTATAAGCTTGTTGTATGAATTCTTCAAGCTCATTGAGTTGGAGAAGTCTTTTCTCACTAGCTGCCTTTAAGTCAACATTTAAGGCTTTTATTGCCCAATATGCTTTGTGCTCCCTTTCAACTGGAATATGGCATGCTTTTCCGTAGACCAATTGATATGGAGATGTACCAATTGGTGTCTTGAAGGTAGTTCTATAAGCCCAGAGTGCATCATCTAACTTTTGAGCCTAGTCCTTTCGATTAGAATTCACTGTCTTCTATAAGATCCACTTTAGTGCTGTATTTGAGATTTCCACCTGCCTGCTAGTTTATGGATGATATGGAGTTGCAACCTTATAGGTTACTCCATATTTAGCTAACACTAATTAGAGCTGTTGATTGCAAAAATGCCTTCCTCTATCACTGATAATAGCTCTAGCCACTCCAAGTCTTACAAAAATATTTTTCCTGAGAAACTTCACAACCACTTGGAGACATAGTTAATCGCTACCAAAATGAACTGATTGCTAAATGAGAATGGAAAAGGCCCCATAAAATCAATTCCCCATACATCAAAAAGCTCAACTTCTAAGATGTAAGTTAAAGGGGCTTTATGTCTCCTTGAGATATTTCCCATTCTTTGACATCTGTAACAGGTTGCCACAATTTTGTGAGCATCCTTGAAGTGTGTAGGCCAGTAAAATCTTTCTTGATTGAAAGACTTTAGCAGCTGTTCTAGTTGCTCCAAAATGACCACCTATTATGAGTGTAGATGATTAATTTAATAGTGCAAATGTACACTGTCATAATCAAGCAATACATAAGTGAGTATAGTATCGTTCCCATGAGGATTGATCATTAAGTACTAAAATGGGTAATTTTAACTCTATTTAATCAGTCGATTAGTTGATGATTGAAAGTACGAAATAAAAGATAATTAAATATGAATGTAAATGATATGAAACAACTATGAGAAAAAGTCTCAAGGGTAAGATTTTGTAACCCCTTCTATAATTATATCCGTAATACACGATTAAAAATGAAATAGAGACCAATAATAATCAAAATTCATTTACATTCCCATCCTTAAGATAGGATTTTCACAAATTTCTTTAACAAACACTTTAACCTGGTCTCACATTCATATTTCAAATACAATTACTTCGTGAAGATAAAATACATTTATATAAATATCAGAGTGCACAACAATAATACCGGCAATTCCGGGTTCATACCTTCACTAAAGATACGTAGGGCACAATTGCCCATTACAATTCTTCAACGGGGATTACACAAATCCATCTCCAATACATAACCAAATAACTCAATAGACATCCAAGCACATATACATCTAATGTCCAATCATACATAATCCTAACTACCAAAATGACAACCCAAAAGAGTCCTCATCGCCCTTGGATGCTTGCTCTATCCTCTTTCTACCTTCCTTGTCTAAAACATGGGTAGTAGAGGGTGAGATTCGAGAGAATCTCAGTAGGAAACAGATACCATAATGCATGCATGATAAATGCTATGTGTATGACATGTTAGCTTTATTTAGATGCATGCCCATAATGACATTTCCGTATGCTCAATGTTTCATGTAACAAAACTATGGCCACAACAAAACAGAAATAGAGCTTCATTTATACAAATATGCTCTACACAATCAAGTAAAGCAATCGCATACATCACTACACAAGCAAAGATATCAAATACATGCAAGTAAGATAAGTCCCCTACCTCAAGTCTTTTTTCCTCGATTTGCATGCCAGTAACTCGGGGCTTCACATTTGATCCTACAATGTCAAATGTACTATTTAGACACTTCCATAGTATTTTTGGGGGTTATATGAGGCTATATTGAAAATTTACTAAAATGCCCCCGGGGACCCGGCTCGGCCCCACCGTACCTGGCCCGGCTGTACTTTTCCCGAAGTTTTGACATGGGCTATTCTAACATATTTCTGCCCAAGAAATCCATTTCCGAACTTAAAATTATCAAATTCAATGTCAATTACAAAATTACCCTTGACAGCCCCACTTTAAGGGTTTCAGGGGCCTTTTCGTAATTATGTTTTTTCGGCCTTTTCCGAAAAAGTGACCAACTGTAACCCCACCTAATTTTTGCTCCTGAACTCAATGGAATTATCAAATCATTGAAAATCCATCTCTAACCCATCCAAACTAGCCTTGGCCAAAATTCTCAATTCCCCGGGAAAAATTGGGGTTTTTCGGTTTTGGCTCCGTAAATGCATTCCTTTATACTCCTAACCACTTTATTGACTATTCCATTAGGTTACAACTACCATTTAGTACAAATTTTGGCAGCATAACAGCCCCCACAACCCATTTTCCATTTTTACACACAAAGACAATCCGGTGAAATTTCACCGATTAAATTGTCTATAACAGCCAAAATAGTCAATATGCAAGAGTTTGGGAGTTACCTCAAGCTCCCACTAGCTTTTCCTTCTTGTGGATGAAAACCCTAACTTCAAAACACCAAGATTTGTGCTTCAAACACCTTACATAACATAGAAGAAAAGCTTAGGAACAAGGTTATACGCATTAGGTACGAATTCACCGAAGAAATCAACCTACCTTGTAAGTTCTCTTCTCTTTCTCTCTCTAAAAGCTCTCAAAATTTCTCTCTCTCTTGGTTACTGGTTCAGCACGAAAATGAGAGCTGAATATGATGAGAAATTTTTTTAATTTGCATCCTAATGTCATCTTTTATTTTGATGATGTCATAATTCCCATTTTTGGACTTTCTGGCAGATTTCTACCCGAACTTTGAAAAATCTTAACTAATTTTAGAAAAATCGAAATGAGGTGATCCCAAAGCCAAATGAAATCTATTTAAGTCTTATCTATAGGAAAAATATGGGCCATTACCCAAAATCACCACAAAATTCCATAATTACATAAAACGCATCATTGCCCCAAAACAGAGTTCAGTTTCCATCCCAAACTTTGGATTGTCATATCTCCTAGTTCACAAAACGAAATAGCACAAGTTATATGTCCATTTTGAAGCTTGGGATGTGAACTTTAAGACTGGGAATTTTAAAAAGTTTTAGACACCATTTGTTTATTCAAAACGTTCACACAAACTGACTGCCCAAAATAGAGTTTTACTAGACAAAATTTCAGATTTTGCATCTTTACTTCCAATGGTTCCATTTTCATACCAAACATCATTCCCATATAAATTTTCACAAGAAATCCATTGGAAACACCAAATCAATCAAATTCACATCTCATTGACATGTTTTAACAACAATATCAACATGTCAACACAATTCACATTTCAAAACCTAACATTGCAACTTTTCCATTCCAAAGTTCCAAACTAATTTCAATGACATCAAAACATATTATGACACCATTTCCAACACAATACCCCATTTAATTCTTCCCTCTATTCTAAGTCAATTTGGATTTTAATCCACAATTGAACTCAAATATAGGGTTTCGGCACTGCTCACAACACACACGAATCACATTTGAGTGCCAAACCACATTATATTCTTCAAAAGGGTTATTTATCACTAACCATATCCACTTTTGAAGTCATTAATCCTTAATCACAATTTGGGATCTTGCTAAACTGGGGCTTAGCAATCTACTAATCTCAGGCTTATTCTCTAAGCTCAAGTTTCAAAATTCGGGGTATTACAGATGTTATTTAACAAATTGCGGATTGAATCACTTATCTATTCTAGCCCAATTTATTCCACATGATTGATAGTCGAGTTTCCCTAATTTAATTACTAGCCTCTTCCAAGGTCAAGCAATTCTATAATTAATTGCTAATCTAATATATTCCTATATGAATTTAAGCAATTAATTATGAATTAAGATTCATGGAACTCAGTAAGACTACACAACTGATATGAATATATTCCTATTTCATATGCAAGTCATGGTTTTAATTATATGATCTATACATATGCATCTCCTTCCAGTCTCAACATGCATATTGAAATCATTTAAAAGATGGCTAGTCAATCAAAAGCATTAAGAATAATAATTAAAACTCAATCATGAAGGATAAATTCAAACTAGATTTAATAAGTTAAGATTCAATTGGTCATTAGTAAGCTACGTCATCACCCTAGGAAAATGGAAATTTAGCACATGATAAAATTTAAAACAAAAACAAGATAAATTGACATTATATAAAACTAGAATGAAATCCTTATAAAGAATACATAAAACTTGAATATTAAATTCTCAAATATAAATATACAACCAAAAGATGCATGAAAAATGTAAAAATCAAGCCGCCCCTTTAGGAGGTGAAACCTTCCATGTAGGTGGCATACAAAAAGTAATACAATCCTAACCTTTCTAAGATGGGGGCATGCAAAAAGTAATACAATGTATAAAATTAATTCTAGGATGATGGAGTAAGTGGAGAAGAGATGAGAGTAATGTAATGGTGTGTAAATAGAGAAGAGAGGAGAGTAATGGAAATGAAATGGTATGTGTGGAGAAGAGATGAGAGTAATGGATATGAATTGGTGTGTGAAATGTGAAGGAGAGGGTGGCTATATATAGGGAAGAATGGAGTAGGGTAGATGAAATGTGGTAGGTGAAGTAGGAGATAGAATGTGGTAGATGAAGTAGTAGGTGAAAAGTAAGATGAAGAGGTATATGAAATGGTTAGTGGAATGGAAGATGATTCCTGCTTTCAACTTCCAAGAAAAATTCAAAACCCTTGGAGATAGAACTAGATTTTGGTTTCAATATCAAATATGTAAATCTCTTTCTTAGCTTTTTATCTATATAAAGAACATCTCAATCCGACATCTAGAACTCCTGATATTGCTTGAAAACTAAAAGAGGGTCTAATTTAATATTTTTCAAGAAATTCTATTTTATGCCAAAATCATTATTTATTTATTAATTACACCCAAATTTATTAAATTGAGCTCAAATATCATCCATAAAATCATCATATAAGGGAAAACAAATATACAAATATTTTACTTATCACCACCATATGGGGATGAATGGCAGTGATTTATGACACCGTCCATTTCTTCTTCAGGAACACATAGACTGATAATTCGATCTGGGCATTGTTTATATAAGAACGGATCCTCCCAAAAGTAATGCCGTACATCAACTAGAAAATTCTTCTTTTGCACTTTAGAAAGTTTATAAGGCATTACTCCTCTTGCCAAATAATTCAAAAAATTAGCACACCAAGGAGTAGGTTGTGACTGCATGATAAAAAGTTGCTCATCTGGGAAATTCTCCTGGATTGGTGATTCTCTCTTTCGTTTAGGTGGTTCTAACAGAGAAAGATGATCTGCAATGAGATTCTTGGTCCCTTTTTTGTTTTTGATCTCCAAGTCAAATTCTTCTAGTAGAAGCATCCATTTGATCAGTCTAGGCTTAGCGTCCTTCTTCTCAATCAAGTATTTGATTGCTGAGTAGTCCGTCCAGATAATGACCTTTGACCTGATCAAGTAAGCTTTGAATTTGTTGAATGCAAACACAACAGCTAATAGCTCCTTTTCTATTGTTACATAATTCAAATATGCATCTGAGAGTGTCCTGCTAGCATAGTTGATGGCATGAAAGGCCTTGTCTTTTCTTTGGCCTAAAACAGCTCCAACTACATAATCACTTGCATTGCACATCATTTCAAATGGAAGGTTCCAATCTGGAGCTATGATGATTGGTGCAGAAGTTAAGGAACTTTTCAAAGTTTGGAAGGCTGATAAGTACTCCTTATTAAATATAAAGGGAGTGTTTTTCTCCAACAGCATGCAAGTGGCTTTGTGATTTTTTGAGAAGTCCTTGACAAATCTTCGATAGAAACCAACATGTCTTAAAAAAATCCGAATGTCCTTGATTGAGGAGGGAGGTGGTTGCTTTTCAATTGTTTCAATCTTAACTCGGTCTACTTCAATGCCTCGATAAGATACCTTGTGACCCAGCATGATTCCTTCTTGTACCATGAAATGACATTTCTCCCAATTTAGAACCAAGTTTGTCTCCACACAATGGTGTAATAATTTTTCCCGATTTGAAAGAAAATAATCAAATGATCCTCCAAAAATTGAAAAATCATCCATGATCACCTTAATGAACTATTCTACTGTGTCTGAAAAGATCGCCATCATACTCCTTTGAAATGTTACTGGTGCATTACATAGACCAAATGGCATCTTTCTAAAGGCAAAAGTACCATATAGACATGTAAAAGTTGTTTTCTCTTGATCCTCTAATGCAATTGTAATTTGATTATATCTTGTGTACCCGTCCAGGAAACAATAATAGGCTTTTCCAGCAAGTATATCAAGCATCTGATCTATAAATGGCAAAAGAAAGTGATCTTTTTTTGTGGCTTTATTGAGCTTTCTGTAGTTGATGCATACTCTCCATCCAATCACCGTTCCTTGTGAAATCTGTTCATTTTTCTCGTTAGGCACTACTGTCATTCTATCTTTCTTTGGCACAACTTGAATTGGAGTTACCTATTTACTGTCGGAGATTGGGTAGATTATGCCATCATTTAGCCACTTTATTACCTCCTTTCTCACCACCTCCTTCATTTTCAGATTAAGTCTTCTCTGGTGGTCGACTAATGGCTTGTAGTTGTCCTCCATTAAGATCTTATGCATACAAATTGAAGGGCTAATCCCTTTTATATCAACTATTGACCATCCAAATGCTGTTTTATACTCCCCTAGAATTCTTAATAACTTTTCTTCTTCTTCAGGAGTAAGAGCTGCAGAGACAATTACTGGTAATTTTAAATTTTCTCCTAGATAAGCCTACTTCAAGTGGGATGGTAGTGCTTTCAACTCCAGTACTGGTAGTTTCTCAGTTGATAGTACAGGCTTAATCGGCCTTTCCCACAAATCTTCAAATGGTTCCTTGACAAAAATTGTGGAATTTGCTTCAAGGCACCTAATCTACTCTAAGACTTCAGGATTAATAGACTTTGATACATCTACTATCCCCATTGCTAATGGTTGATCTATGCAGATTTTGTTCACCACATCTTTTGTGCGGCTAGTCAATGTATCTATTCTATAATAGTTGTCACCTTCATCTGGAAAGGGCAAAGCCTTAAAAATGTTGAAAGATACTTCATTATCTTGAACTCACAAGGTTAAATTCCCCTATTGCGCATCTATTAATGTTCTCTCTGTTGTGAGAAATGGCCTCCTAAAAATAATAAGAATTTCTTGGTCTTCTTCTCTGTCAAGTATTATGAAATCAACTGGGAATATGAGTTTGCCCACCTTTACGAGAACATCTTCCAAAATACCCCTTGGATGTTTTATTGATCGGTTAACCAGAAGTAATGAAACTGTGGTCGGCTTCACCTTTCCAAGACTAAGTTTGTTGTAGAAAGATAAAGGAATGAGGTTTACACTTGATCCAAGGTCACAAAGTGCTCTTTCAAAGTGACATTGACTTATGGTGCAAGGTATGCAAAAGCTTCTTGGATCTTTCAGCTTTGGTGGTAATTTCTTTTGGAGAATAGCACTGTGATAAGTAAAATACTTGCATATTTATTTTTCCTTATATGATGATTTTATGGATGATATTTAAGCTCAATTTAATAAATTTAGGTGTAATTAATAAATAAATAATGATTTTGGCATAAAATAGAATTTCTTGAAATATACTAAACTAGACCCTCTTTCAGTTTTTAGGCAATATCTGGACCTCTAGATGTCGGATTGGGACATTATTTATACGGATAAAAAGCTAAGAAAGAGGTCTACAACTTTGATGTTGAGACCAAAATCCAATTCTATCTCAAAGGGTTTCAAATTTTGCTTAGAAGTTGAAAGCGGAAATCATCTACTATTCCACCAACCATTTCATCTGCCACTTCATCTTCCTTTTCACCTACTACTTCATTTACCACATTCTATATACTACTTCACCTACTACATTTCGCCAACTACTTCATCTACCCTACTCCATTCTTCCCTATATATAGCCACCCTCTCCTTCACATTTCATAAACCAACTCATATCTATTACTCTCATTTCTTCTCTACTTACACACCATTTCATTACTCTCCTATCTTCTACACTTCCCCATCATCTTAGAATTAATTTTATGCATTGTATTACTTTTTGCATGCCTCCATCTTGGAAGGCTTAGGATTGTATTACTTTTTGCATGCCACTTACATGGAAGGTTTTACCTCCTAAAGGGACGACTAGATTTTTACATTTTTCATGCATCTTCTGGTTGTATATTTATGTTTAAGAATTTAATATTCAATTTTTTTGTGGTATTTATGAGGATTTCATTCTAGTTTTATATAATTTCAATTTATTTTGGTTTTGTTTTTAATTTTATCATGAGCTAAATTTTCATTTTCCTAGGGTGATGCCTAGCTTACTCATGACGGATTGAATCTTAACTTATTAAATCTAGTTTGAATTTCTCCTTCATGATTGAGTTTTAATTATTATTCTTAATGCTTTTGATTGACTGGCCATCTTTTAAATGAGTTCAATATACATATTGAGACCGGAAGGAGATGCATGTGTATCGATCTTATAATTAAAACCATGACTTGCATATGAAATAGGAATATATTCATATGAGTTGTGTAGTCTTACTGAGTTCCATAAATCTTAATGCATAATTAATTGTTTAAATTCATATAGGAATATATTGGATTAGTAATTAATTATAAAATTGCTTGACCTTGGAAGAGGCTAGTAATTAAATCAGGGAAACTCAACTATCAATCATGTGGAATAAATTGGGCTAGAATAGATAAGTGATTCAATCCGGAATTTGTTAAGTGAAATCTGACCCCTAGGGCTTTTTCTCACATTTTCTTTCATATCATCTGCACTCATATTTAATTATTTTTATTTTATTTTGTTTTCTCAATCACCAACTAATCGATCGACTGAATAGAATTAAAATTACCTATTTTGGTACTTAGTGATCAATCCTTGTGGGAATGATACTCTACTTACTTCTGTATTAGTTGATTATGATAGTGTACACTAGAACTATTTAATTGATTATCTACACTCATAATACACTACACTCCTCAGTAAGTGCAATTGTTTCAAATTCCTGAAGGTTACGCTTATTTGAAAGAATGTCCTTCATGAATTTTTCATAACTGGGCATTTAGGCAAGAGCATATGTAAAAGGAATGTTGATGTGCAACTTTTTGAAAACCTCCAGAAACTTTGCAAACTACTTGTCTAGCTTTGCCTTCGCAAGTCTCTGAGGGTATGGAACTAGTGGTACATATAGAGGAGAATTATCTGGAAAGTTGATTCTTCCTAGTATTACATCATCCTCCTTATGTTCTTGTACTTCTTCCTTCTATTCTCCTCCACTTTCTTTCTTTTCTCCATCATCCTTCTTTTTAATTACAGGATCTTTCAATTCTTTACTACTTCTTAGTGTAACGGCCTTCACATGTTCTCTTGGGTTTCTTTCAGTGTCACTTGGTAGAGTTCCTGGTTGCCTGGAATTCGGCATATTTGCAATTTGGCCCATCTGGATCTCCAAGTTCTTTATTGAGGCATCTTTGGTTTTGAGTGTTGCATCAGTCTTAGCTATGAATTGAGCTAGTATATCTTCTACATTCATTTTCTACTGTGGTGGATTTGGTTGTTGAAGAGCTTGTTACTGGTAGTTCCCTTACGGCTTGAATGCATTTTGATTATTCCTCCAACTTAAGTTTGGAAGATTTTGCCAACTTGGATTGTAAGTATTTGAGAGTGGATCATTTCTTTGATTTCTGACATAATGAGCTTGCTCCGGCATGAATGAGTATCCTTCTTGACATTCCGTACTCACATGAGGCTTTCTACATTGATCATAGGCTTCAGCTGGAGTACTAATTCATTGGTTTGTCAAAGAGCCCACTTGCTTCGATATAGATGTAACTTGAGAAGACAAAGTTGTAAGGACATCCAACTCGTGCACTCCAAGTGATTTCTTTGAAATATTACATTCAGAAGGCCATTGGTATGCATTAGCTGCCATCTCCTAAAGTAGATTGTAAGCATTATCTATATTTTTTCCCATTAAAGATCCTCCAGTCGCAACATCTAGAAAAATTCTGATGATGTGTGTCATCCCACTATAGAAAGTTTGCAGCTGCCACCAATTTGGTAACCCATGATGAGGACATTTTCTTAGCAACTCCTTGTATTTTTCCTATGCTTCATAGAGTATTTCTTGTTCATGCTAGGTAAATGAGGCAATTTTATTGCTCAATTTAGCATTTCTTGCTGAAGGAAAGTATTTTTCTGAAAATTTCTGCACCATAATCTCCCAGTAGTTATGCTTCCCACTGGTAGTGATTATAACTAGCTCTTAGCCTTATTCCTGAGTGAGAAAAGGAAAAGTCTAAGTCTAATGGCATCAACAGTAACACTATTATGCTTGAATGTGTCACAGATTTCTAGGAAGTTGGTTATATGTTTATTAGGATCTTCTGTTGGTAAACTACCGAACTGATTTGCTTGCATCATCTAGATAATTGCAGGCTTGATTTCAAAGTTGTTAGCTGCTACTGGTGGTCTTATGATTCCATAATTTGTCCCCATGACTGTTGGTGTTGCATAGTCACAGAGTGTTTTGGTATCTGTTGCTTCTCCCTCCAGATTTGCCATCGGATTGATTAGGATTGAAGTAGAGTACTTTCAAACTCTTCAATTTCTTTGACAAGTTCTCTCGATCTCTGAATCAAAAGGCAATAGTTCAGTCTCCTTCGATTTGGTCATGCACTAAGCAAAAGCTTGAAAAGAAACACAAGACACCGAAAAGGAAAAAAATGTAATATCAAGACCAAATTAGTATTAAAATTACTTGGTATTGATATTAATGGCAACAATCCCTGGCAACGGCGCCAAAAACTTGTTACAAGTGTAAATGATAGTGCAAGTATACACTGTCATAATCAAGTAATACAGAACTGAGTAGAGTATCATTCCCACAAGGATTGATCATTAAGTACCAAAATGGGTAATTTTAATTCTATTTAGCTGATCGATTAATTGGTCATTGAGAGTATGAAATAAAATGATTAAATATTAGTACAAATAATATGTAAGGAACTATGAGAAAAAGCCCTAGGGATCATATTTCACTTGGCTAATTTCAAGATGAATCACTTATCTATTCTAACCCAATTTATTCCACATGATTGATAGTCAAGTTCCCACATTTAATTACTAGCCTCTTCCAAGGATAAGCAATTCTATAATTAATTTATAATTAAATATATTCCTATATGAATTTAAGAAATTAATTATGGATTAAGATTTATGGAACTCATTAAGACTACACAACTCATATGAATATATTCATATTTCATATGCAAATTATGGTTTTAAATATAGGGTCTACACACATGCATCTCGTTCTGGTCTCAACTTATATATTGAAATCATTCAAAAGGTGGTCAATCAATTGAAAGCATTAAGAACAATAACTAAAACTCAATCATGAAGGAGAAAATTAAAACTAGATTTAATAAGTTAAGATTCAATCCATCATTAGGAAGCTACATCATCACCCTAGGAAAATAGAAATTTAGCTCATGATGAAATGAAAAATAAAATCAAAATAAATTGAAAACTTGATCAATATTGCATAAAGCTTAATGAAAACCTCAAAATACTGCATAAAACTTAAATATTAAATTCTTAAACATAAATATACAACCAAAAGATGCATGAAAAATGTAGCAATTTAGCCATCCATTTAGGAGGTATAACCTTCTATATAGGTGGTGACCTAAACTATCCATATAGGAGGACTACCTATACTATCCATGTAGGAGGTTTACCTATACCATCCGTATAGGAGGTCAGCAAAAAGTATTACAATGCTAAAATTAAATAAAAGATATAATACAATATCTTGCTCAATCAGAGATAAGACCACATACTCTCAAAGAAATAATATTTTTCTTGTCTGTCTTCTCTTCTTCAACTATGTGTCTAATTCATTGCAATTTATAGGCAATTTTTGTCATTTTTTATTTCTACAGTAACTCCACTACCACATTCTTTTATTCACTGCTACAGTAACACAGTTTTTTATTCACTGGTACAGTATACTGCTATAGTGAATGTCGGCAGGTCAGGAAGCTACAGTTACCATCAGCTACAGTACTTTCGGCCGCTACAATGATTACATATTTTTTTATTGTTATTTTTTATTTTTTTCTAAAAACATTATTTATTTATCAATTACACCAAATTTATTATATTAAACTCAAATATTGTCTACAAAATTATCATATAAGGAAAAATAAATATACAAATATTTTACTTATCAGTGAGAAGGGTGCCAGGGGTATATGGTATTCTTTTATGTGTAGGGAGCAGAAGAAACTCTTGAATGTATACCCGTGATAAGAGAGTTCCCTGAGGTGTTTTCGGATGACCTTAACGAATTGCCTCTAGAAAGGGAAGTACAGTTCCTAATTCAAATTGTGCCTGGAGCTGGTTCTATATCAAAAGCCCAATACAGAATGGCCCCAAATGAAATGGTGAAGCTAAAGAATTAGATCAATGATTTACTTGAAAAAGGGTTCATTCGACCTAGTGTTTTGCCGTGGGGAGCTCCAGTATTGTTTGTTAAGAAGAAAGACAGGAGTCTAAGGTTGTGCGTGGATTATAGAGAATTGAATAAGATAACTATCAAGAACAAATATCCTCTCTTGAGAATTGATGACCTTTTAGATAAGTTGTTTTTGGTTCATGTGTATTCTCGAAGATTGATCTAAGGTCGGGTTATCATTAGCTGAGTGTGAAAGCAGAAGATGTACTGAAGACTACATTTAGAACTAGGTTTGGGCACTATGAGTTTCTGGTAATGCCCTTTGGCCTAACTAATGCACCTACTGTATTCATAGATTACATGAATCATGTCTTTTGATAATACCTAGACCAATTTATAGTAGTATTTATTGACGACATTATAATATTCCAGGAGCACCAAAGAGCACGAGCATCATTTAAAAATAGTGCTGGAGATATTACGTGAAAAGAAACTCTATGCTAAGTTGAGTAAGTGTGAGTTTTGGCTTTGGGAAATAAAGTTCCTAGGCCATGTTATTTCACAAGAAGGGGTCTTAGTGGATCTTAGTAAAGTGGAAGCAGTGCTAGACTGGAAGAGGCTAGAAACTGTTGCTGAGATACATAGTTTTTTGGGTCTTGTTGGTTATGACCGGAGATTTATTCAGAATTTCAACCAATCTCACATGAAAAGATAAACTGTTTAAGTCGGATGGATGTTGTGAAAACAGTTTTATTAAGCTGAAGGAGAGGTTGACCACGACACCTGTGTTGATTATACCCGATCATAGCTTGACTTATATTGGGTACAGTGATGGGAGTAAGTAGCGGTTGGGGTGTGTCCTTATGTAGTAGGGACGAGTGGTAGCCTATACCTCTTGACAGCTAAAGCCTCATGAAATGAACTATCCTACTCATGATCTGGAGCTTGCGGCGATTGTGTTTACATTGAAAATATGGTGATATTATCTGTATGGTATGACGGTAGAACTCTACTGTGATAACAAGAGTCTCAAGTATTTGTACGATTAGAAAGAGTTGAATATGAGACGGCATTAGTGGATAGAGTTGTTGAAAGATTACAACCTGGAGACTAAATATCATCAGGGTAAAGCTAATGTCATCGCAGATGCTCTTAGTCGAAAGACGGTGCTAGTAAGTCCAATGATGATTCAGGAAGGAAAATTGATAGAAGATTTTCAGGATTTGAATTTATCAAACTAAATCTTATGTGCTAATTACAATGTTTCCCAAGGTAAAAGTGATCTAAGAGCTAAGATTGAAGAGGCTCAGAGGCAAGATGATCAAGTGTAGTCCATTTGGACCATGATCGAGTGAGGAGAAACTCAAGACTATGATTTATCACCTAGTGGATTGGTTCGATACAAAAAAAGAATCTATGTTCTACTAAAGGTTGAGCTGAGGTAGAAAATCCTAGATGAACACAAGAGTCGATATACTCTTCACCCCCATAATGACCAAAATGTACCACAGTTTGGAGTCTATGTATTGGTGGCTGGGATTAAAGAGTGATGTGACCAAGTATATGGCACGGTGTCTTACTTGTCAGAAAGTGAAGATTAAATGCTAGAGGCCTCCGGGATTGCTGCAGAGCTCTGAGATTCCAGAATGGAAGTGGGAAAGTATGACCATGGACCTTGTTATGTGATTGCCTATGATTAGAAACTATGATGCAATCTAGGTGATTGTTGATGGCTTCGTAAGAAGCACTTTATGGAAGGAAGTGCCAATCACCTTTGTATTGGAAAAAGCTGTATGAGAGATGATTGTATAGGCTGGATCTTGTTAATCAAACCACAGAGCAGATTAAAATCATTCAAAAAAGGCTCCTTGCAGCACAAGTCGATAGAAAAGCTACGCTGATAAGAGGAGAAGACCTCTAGAGTTTAAAGTTGGTGATTACATAGGTCCTTTTGAGGTTCTTACAAGAATTGGACTTGAAGCATATCAAATAGCCCTACCCCTGAACTTGAGCTGGCTCAATGACGTGTTTCATGTTTCCCAACTGAAGAAGTACCAACTGGATCTTACGCATATTATTGAGCATAAAGATGACAACTTGCATGACAACTTCACCTATACGGTAGAGCCAGAACAAATTATTGATCGAGAAGAAAGGTGGCTCAGACACCAAAGTTGTTAGATATGAATAGTTTTGATGATGTCAAATATTAAGAGCAAAAATTTTGCATAATATACTTATCTTCTTCATTAACTAACTACTATATTTAATATTGTATAACATGTAGATTAATCATATACCCGATGATGGGTTGATGTTATTTTGCTTAAATGCCTCATAAATGGAGAATGATCATCAAGAACAAAATCAAGAGGCAAGGGATTGAAGAAAGAAGAAATTGTAAGATCTAATGGGAATACCAAGATTCAAGATTAATCAAGCAAAGATTGAAGATATTCAAGAAGACATCTAATTGGGTTATGAAGAATGATCATCAATTCAAGAATATATCTAATTGGGTTATGAAGAATGATCATCAAGAGGAAAAACAAGAAGAAAGAGATTAAAGAAGGAAGAACTTGCAAGATCACATGAGAATATCAAGATCCAAGCTATTAGAAGTAATATTGGAGGTTTCAAAGATCATATGGAGGTTAGAATAGGTCAATTCGAAGCCAAGATAACTTATATGGAAGTTATGGAACCTCCCTAAGATGTTCCCTTGAGTTTTGGCTCTCTGCCATGTTTTGGAAGGCATTACTTGAGACTCGAGTAATAGACATGATCACTCGAGTAACTACTTGAGTAATCTGCATTTTTGTTGTACTCTGTTTTCGCGCGGTAGGATAGAGGTTTGGTATTTTGGGTATATCTCTCTAGCCACAAGTCAGATTGATCTAAAACCAGTGGCATATGAAACTAGACCCCCCACACGAATTATGGACACCAATATCACATTACAAGAAGTTCAGATGAGGGAGATATGATCTGTTGAAATTGACACATGAATCACCATTATATTCCATGACAACTTTGGTATTTTGGATATAACTCTCAAACTACACATTGGATTGAGACAAAATGGTGCCATATAAAAGTAGTCTTAAAGAGCTTTCCATGGATAGGTAATTTGGTATATTTGAAGTTATATCCTAAGAGCTATGCCTTCTGGAATTTGCTGCTCGTGATTTCAGAAATTGTCTAAGAATAGTATATACTCTTTAGATCACAACTTTTTGTATACAACCAGTATGGAACTGATTCTTATTGCATTGGAATGTAGACAATGAGAACTTTCTGATGATATATAATTTGCTATGTTTCAAGTCAAAATCAAGAATTCACTTGAAGGGCTTACTCGAGTAATATGCAAAGTTATTTGAAAGTTTACTCGAGGGGTTACTCGAGTAATGCAATTGGAAATGCTCTCAGCCAAGCTTTGAATGACATTACTTAAGGGACCACTCGAGTAATCTATAAAGTTATTTAAGAGCTTACTCGAGGGATCACCGGAGTAACCAGAGAAGAAATCATCTAGTACCTCTCAGTCAAGAAATGACAGACTTTACTCAAGGGACTACTCAAGTAACCAGATGTGAAAAGTTGTATTACTCGAGGGATTACTCGAGTAATTCACAGAGTTATTTGAAACATTACTTGAGGGATCACTTGAGTAATCAGAGAAGCAAAGAAGCAGTTACTCTCGGTCATATTTTGAACGGGATTACTTGAAGGCTCACTCGAGTGACAACTCGAGTAATGCTTCCCAGGAGAACAGAACAACATACTGAAGCTTTCAAAAATCATGGGATTAGTTATGAAAATCATTCTTCTTGCTTCCAATCACTCTTACACTTCATTGTATTAGCGTTTAATGCATTTCTCCAGGAATATAATGAAGATATGATGTGAAGAGACAAAAGTTTACTTTACATAAGCAGAGTGTTCACGAACCACAATGACTAGTTTTCAAAATCGAAGAACAGTCAAACGAAGCTACGCCACTCTAATAGACAGGTTGAAAGGCTTCCAACGGCTATCATAACTCATCTATAAATATGGGAACACACCAACGAGAAACATGAAAAATATCATGAATCATCTACTCCAACCCAACTACTCTCTGTTCTTATCTATTTTCCATATCATGTATATTTGAGAGAGTGATTATTTGTATTATAGTTCAGTATTCATCTTATTCACTTCTAAGAGAGAAGATTGATTGTAATCTTTCATCATCAAAGTTGTATCCTTACAGTATGTAAGGGGGAGTAACTCGGTTATAACCTTACGGTATGTAAGGGGGAGTAACTCAGTACGAGAATTGTAAAGGTTTCACAAGTGCCCGAATTAAACTTGTGAGATTGTAGTGGTTCTCAAGTACCCGGTTAAACTTGAAGAAGATAGTGGATTGAAAATATCAGGAGGAGCTTGGGGACTGGACGTAAGTCATCATGGATTAGGTCGAACTAGGATAAATCACAGTTTGCATCTTCTCTTCCCTAAGCTATTATATTTCTAGCATATATGTTTTAGATGCTTACTTATGGTCTCATACTTCCATACTTATTGATTTCATAAGGTGAGAAAAGATTTTTAAAGTTATTAAGTTTTTATCTTATACCCAATTCACCCCCTTCTTGGGTGTCAGCCAGTTCTAACATTTGGTAACAAAGCCGAACTCTTGTTTAAAGGACTGAACCATCTCAAGAGCTTATAATGTCTGATTTTGGGTGTTATATGCTTTCCGAAGGTTTTGACTATACAATTCCACCTGTTTTAAAAGATATTGATTTTTGGTTTTGGAAAGCTAGAATGACTAGTTTTATAAAAGCATCTGATTTTGATATGTGGAATGTTTTACAAATGCCTTTGTTTTCAAACTGAGAAAGGATTGGATAGAAAGAGAAAAGAAAATGTATTCATTGAACATTAGAGCAATGAAAACTTTGTATAGTGCTTTAACCGGAAATGATTTTGAGAAAATTAGATTTTGCACTACTGCTAGAGATATTTGGGATACTCTTAATTCTATGTATACTTCTAACAAATGTATTGAAGTTGAAAGTATTGACAGTTCATGTGAAACTATAAGTTGCATACATGCAGTTCATGAACAAGTGGAAGTTGAAAATGAAGAAGGAGAAATCATAGAACACTTCCATAATCTTATCAACATAGAAGAACAAGAGGAAGATGATTTCTAAGAAGGGCTGATTACGAACGAATTTGATGGATCATCCTCTAGAGCTCAAGATACACATATGGTAAACAATTCCAATTCTTCTAGATTTATTTTAAAAACTGATTTTCAAAGTTTGCATAAAATTGTTTTTCAACCAATTATCGATTCTATTGAGAAAAGTAAAAAGGTTTTCAATTATGCTGGAAATTCATGTGGGGAGAAAGAACTTAGGCATACTAATCATTTGATATCATCTTTTCTTGATCGACACAATACTTGCATAAAATCTCATAATGCATATCATCATATTATTTGCAATTATTGTGGTAAATCAGGTCATATTTCTCACACATGCTATATTAGAAGAAATTCTAATGTGAGAAATAAATATGCTTAGGTTCTGAAAAGTCAAGTAAGTCCAATGCTAACAATTAAGGACCGAAAGCAAAGTGGGTACCAAAATGTCCATATAGTGTTTCATGTATGCAGATTGATTCTAGAAAGAATGGACGTAAGGGTATAGAGAAAATAAGGAAGATTCCAAGAGTTCCTAATGCATATGAAAGGAGATTCACATCAAATAGGAGAACTCTCAAATCACCTATTACTGGAACTGAAAAGTTTAACCATAAAGAATGGCAATGGAGAAAAGGAGTACGTTCCACCTCAAGAATGGACTACCATACAGTACCGTTCAACTATCTTGAGGAAAGCAAGAAAAGGAGGATCTCTCAAGCATCAAGTAAAAGATACCTGGATTCTATATATTTTGAGAGAAGGTTACCAGCACCCAAAGCAAGATATTCAAAGTATCAACATCATAGAAAGATGCAATGGGTAAGCAAAAGAAATCCTCTAAGTATCTAAGGCAAAGGTACACAATGATAAAACCTCTTATACTATTGTTTGTAATATTTATTAAGGTTTTGTATTTTGGAACCTTAGGAAATAGCATTGCAAATGACTTTGAAATTATGTTTTCGCATCCCTTAAAAAGCTATTTAATAGATTTATTTATAAAGCGATTGTAATGCTCAACAGATTAACTCTTTATTCATATATAATGATTTGAAAATAAAATATTTATTTTATGCATAAAGACATGTTTAATTCATTATTGACTATATTCTTAGAGCATGTGAATCATGATTCCTACAAGCTAACTATGAGTGAATCCAAGTAAAACTGGATACCAAAGGAAGAAAAATATCTATATGGTTTTGTAGGAAGAAGAAAAGAAGAGCTTTAACTCAAATCTTGGTGAAGTTGGACTTTGAAGCTACATTTTAAATGTGTAAACAAAAGGAGGCACTACTTGAGGCAACACTACAAGTGTCTAGCTATAAATGTAGGAAGAAAAGATGCACAGTGAAGCATCACTCAAGTAACCAATCAAGTGATCATCATCACTGCACAACAACTGGGAGTGAATGTTCAAGTGATAAGACCAACTGGAAGATTGGAAGGCAAAAGTCAAGGAATTATGCACAAATGAACTTCAAAGGATAATTTCTCAAGTAATTACTGAAAAGAGGCAAGCTTCACCCAAGAGGGGGGTGAATTGGGTGATGTTATAAATTTTTCGTTTGAGGTGGTGAAATGTAAATATAGTGACTAGAGTAGAGTAGAGAAGATTTGAACACAGAGAGTTATACTGGTTCGGCCTAACAACAATGCCTACGTCCAGTCCTCAGAGATCAAGACCTACTGAGCTTCTCACAATATCTCCAAGATTCAATGGGCTCTCAGAACGCCATAAGACAACAATCGTCCTTGAATGGACTACGAACAGAAATATTCTCTCAACAAGAAACTTCTCTCCCCCTTACGACAAGTCTTATGTGCAGAGAAATAACCTATGACTCTTCTCACTTGCTTATGTATACAAGACTTATGAGCAGCAACGTTTTCTTCCGCTTACACCTCTGTAAGTCTTATGAACAACAACGTTCTCACCTGCTTGTATCTTATAAGGCTTATGAGTGAAAGACACTACAAGGAATTCTCTCAACTGCTTCTCTCGTAAGGAATAATAACTACCCTCTCAAGATCCCAATATCTTGAGATCACACAAATATAGTATTTTGAGTTTGTATGAAGACTCTCTTACAGAGTAAATGGATAAACACTGAAGATCAAAAGTGTATACAGAGAAATTAGATGAAGAACAGAGAATTGATATGAGCTTGTGAATTCTTGTGCTACGTCGTTCTCTGCGTATGTGTATCTCTATCTCTTCGTTCTCCTTGAATTTCTGTATATATAGAGCCTCCTCAGTTTTTGCCCGTTTGAACACTCAATATTGGAGGAGCGGGTCTTTTGAAAATATTGGCAGGCACGTGCATGTTGAAATGGAATAAACTGAGTGCGGTAGGTGACAGCGTGTATATAATCATCTTGTCTGCCGTTGTATCACTTTTCTCATGTGGCTCAATTCAAACGTTCATATTCCTGTATCATCCTCTTAAAACATTCAAAACAATGTTAAACAAAGATAAAAAGTAATGATGATATGAATTAATAACAATAAATCATATTCGTAATGAACGTTGTGATACTTAGCATTTTCTGTGGCCAAACAGGGCATCACTCGAGCATGAAAGTCTCACCTCGAGTGATCTCCTATTTTCCTTCATAAGCCTCTGTTATCGGGTTGTGCTTGCATGGAAAAACAGAGAGAAAATATCTTCACTCGCGGGTGAAGAGAGGTCTCACTCGAGCACAAAATCTCTGCTCGAGTGATCTTTGCACTTTACACAGGGAATGTCTTCTCGGGTCATCACTCGCATACCATTTTGACAAGAGTGAGAATTTGCACTTGCGAGTGATATGGACCCTCACTCGAGCACACTTACCTCTGCTCGAGTGAGAAGCATATTCTCAAGGAATATGCTTTCTAAACCATCACTCGCACCAGAATGTCAGAGGGATAGAATTTTCACTCGTGAGTGATTTTGGCCCTCACTCGAGCACACTTACCTCTGCTCGAGTGAGAAGCATATTCTCAAGGAATATGCTCTCTTGAACAAGCACTCGCAACTGAATTGGAGAGGGATGAAAATATTACTCGCAAGCATGGACGAGTCACTCCAAGCATGGATGAGTGTGCTCGAGCACACTTGTACTTTTCTGAACTTCAAGACTCTCGGCCAAGTACTCGCAGTGCCTTTCTCGAGTGAATGATGGAAGCATACCTTAACTTGCTCTCGGCCAAGCACTCGCATGCCTTGCTCGAGTGAGGAGAGGAAGCATGCCATTACTTGCTCTCGGCCAAGCACTCGTATGCCCTCACTCGCATACGTGCTCGAGTGAGAATGACTTCACTGCTCGAGTGCATCCCTTGTGCTTCAAGTGATCCATTGAATATAAAGGGAGAATCCCTCTCGGGTACTCACTTCCTGGCTTTCTCTCACACCTGCTCGAGTACAGAAGTGATTTGTGCTCGAGTGCAGATTTCATGCTCGAGCACTCAAGTGCAATTTCTCAGCAGATATCAGCAAACTTCAAATATGCATTTGGTAACTTGGAATCTTTTCTTAACCTTCTAAAAACATGTTTTACACATAATTGAATTATTGTTATCATCAAAACTTGGGATCTAACAATTACAAGATTACTTGAGTATGGTAATTTTTTTATCCTTACCCGATATTGTGCTTATATAAATTATTTATCTGGGTAATAAAGAATTTGTTTATTATTGCATACCATTAGGAATCAATCATTTATGGTTTTCAAAATGTGTTTAGATTGCTAAATGGACTGAAAGTGAAATTGTGCATAATCTTTCTATGTATTTGAGTTTTGAAATGAACATTTCAAAAATGTATTTAGATTTCAAATTCATCTTGTTTATAAAAATGCATACACATTATTTGAAAATTATTCCTATCTTGTTTGCATTCAAATCGATTTCAGAATTGGAAGTTAGTATTTTTATATTGAATGTCAGAAATATTTCAAATTTATCCACTAGAGGTTTCCCATATTGATCTTAAATGAGCTATCCAATGCTTGAACTCCTCAACCATTATTTTCTAATAAGTTAGACCTTATGTCTAACAAGTTAACTATCTATGAGTTTCAAGTCAATTTCCTAGAAAATAGTTCATTTTTGTGAAAGGCTTATGTCTAATGCATCAATCCTTAGTTGGCCATGTTATTCCAAGTATTATGAATGTTCATTAATGTATTAAATCTTAATGCATTGACCATTATAGTGGAATAACTTACTAGGCTTGAACTCTAGTTATTTGGACTAATGAGTATGTGCTTCATTATTCATAAAATCTTGTACTCATTTTATTGCTCAAATACATTAACCATTGGCATCATATATCTCTAAGTAACTTGTGTCTTGAATTCGAATGTTTAAGTTGATTGTTACTATTCTGCAAAACACAAGAGTCAATGTTATCCCTTGGTCACTAGCAAAGTCATCGTGCTTATATATTCAAGCTAAGCCTTTTTGGCAAAACTCTTTATCCATATGACTCTTGCTCTTTGGAAAATTCTCCAACATGTTAACTCCGATAATTAACATGTTATCTTAGTTGAACTCCACAATAAAGCTTTCTGATACATATTTTATAACTACTGACTTCCACTATTTTTAACATGAGCATTGATTGTAAACATGTTTCAAAGATGAGTTTTGCATATATTCAAAATCCCTATTTCACAATGCATTGTTATGATTTGAAATTACATCTAAGATTTGAAACAATTTGCATATCTCATTATCATTCTTTGAAAACTTGATTTCATTCATGATTTATCCTTTCATAAAAGTTGGTCATCATGGATAGATTCTCTACTCTTTTCATCCTGAATTGCATGAAAATCTTATCAATGACAAATTTTTTTTCTAAAGTGTATTTACAAATTGTCATTGATCTTTGAAAATCATTATTCTTGGTATTATTTGTTCAATTACCCTTTGTGATTCAATTGCTTGAATTTATTTAATTGGGTAAAGTTATATTCTAGTCTTTGTTGATTATTATACTCTTTGCTCAAATATCATATGATTCAATTGTATAAGAGCATAAGAGTTGTTATGTCTAATACTATATGGACCCAAGAGAAAGTTGGGTACTAAAGGGCATATACTTATACTTTTGCAGGAATTGATCAAAATTCTCTATTTTGGATACAAAGATCAAAGCCTAACAGAGGAGGCATGACTAGCAGTGTTATAGTGTGAGCAGAATCTAAATTTATGGTATCACTCAAGTAATCAATCGGGTGACACCCCATTATTAGCAAGTAACTAACTAGTGATACAGTCAGAGAAAGTGAAAAAGGAGGAAGATCTCTTAGTAGCCCCGGCTGAGTTCAATTCAGGGCCAAGAACAAGTCTAGCCATTATGTGCTTCCATTGCCTACCCATCTTCCTTATTATCCTAAGATGATCATACATTTCCACCCTGATATGGAGCCAACAGAGATATTCAGAGGAAGACACTATGATTGAGGAGATGTTGAAAACAACAATCAGAAATTAGAAGGTCACCATCTCAACCTCAAAGATTAATAAATAGATAAGGTATCAACAAGCCCCCCATTTCAAATAATACAATTAACTTGAGATATACAGAATCATCAATCTGGGTGAGCCTATGAGGATTCTCAACTTCAATCTTAGCTCTATGTGTGATCTTCATAGCATTATCTAATATACATATACTAGAGCTATGGTGAACAAGGCTAATTCAATCGCTTCATCAAAGGACTATCACATAATGACCTATATTAAAAGCAAGGAGGAGAGGAATACTGGAAAGATCATATCTTTTAGAGAACAAGAGGTATATATATATATACTTCGACAGGACTTACTCCAAATAATATGAAGTAACTTCAAGTAATCTGTAATTACTTCAAGTAGACCTTCAAGTAATCGGCAATTACTTCAAGTAAGTCTGAATCTTACTCCAAGTTAACAAAATAGGCATAGAGAATGAGAGCTGAGACTTTAAGAATAGATGAGATACAACATTTTGCTAGAGTTGGTCTCCCTAGTTTTTCATTCTTTGGTTCATCCATTCAAGGCTTTCTGAGAGAGGAGCTTCAACAATCATACAGAGCTTGCTATGAACAATATTGAGTTCATCACCTCTGTAAATGGCGAGATTAGACAACTCTGTGATTTGATCAACCAGAACCTCAAGGCCTTATTCTGAGCTCATCTTGGTATCTTAAAGCACCCATAGAGACAACACTTTAGAATCCCTCAGTACCAATCACATCATTCAAAATTAACTAGGACACAATGCATTAATGGACTACAAAGGACTATAACTTGAGTGATTACGATATTACTCAAGTGAGGTATTGTATTCTTAATTAAAATTCTCTGAGTTGCATCACTCGAGTGAGCACTCTAGTGATGGTTGAGTGGAATTACTTGAGTAACTACTCGAGGGAAACATGGTTACAAATTTAAAATCCTGAATAGCATCATCATTTTCAAAGCTTGCTTTCTCTCTAATCTTCATATTTTCATACTCATTCTTTATACAAAATTTTCAATGGTTTTACAAATCTAGGAGAATTATCAACTATATTCCTCATAATGCTTTTCTTTTAAGTCATGCATTCATTAAGGGGGAGCTTCACATTCACTTATGTTTTATATCTTAAAAGCTCATCTCATTTATTTAAAGAAAATCCTTTTAACATACTCATCTGAATTCACTATCTTTTAAGTAGTTTTGATGATGAGTTACTCTTATATTTTTCTTTCATGATCTTAATTTTTAACATATCATATAGAAAGGATGACTTTAATTTGTGCAATAAATTTAATACTTGATTGCACTAACCATTCTCCTTGTAAGAATGCTTTTACTTATAGCAGGAGAATTTGCTTTATGCAAGATCATTCCTCAACACACTAAAAGGAGAATATATCAACTTTGAGGACATGCTTTAACACTCAATCAATGGACAACAACATTTCAAGCAACAAGAGTTTAGACGCCACTTGAGAAGCAAGTACTTCAGTTCCCTTTCACATCTTAGAGGCTATTTCTAAGCTTTCTATTGAGCATACTTCAAAGCCTGCCATTGAGCCAGCCACAGTTAATGTGGTGAACCTGACATCTTGGATCTAATATAACAAGAAATGAAGGCAATGGGTTTCATGGATCAATCATTAGCTTGCTAAATCCAAATGAGCATTTCTAAACCCTCTCTTTATATTTTGAGAATATTTTTCATATATTTGACTTTAATTTGCTTTGATTATGAAAGTTTTCTTGAAAATCTCTCCAAATTGTTTCAAATTTATTTTCATGGAAACCATTTTTCATTTGCATCAAGTTACCTTTAAAATAGGGGAGAGAAAACTACTTTCTTGACATATTTATTTTGATTGACAAAGAGAAAGGCATTTCTAATTCGGTTTTATATTTGCTTCTTTAAGAGTTTTTCCTATCTATGCTTCAAACTTTTTGTTGATGTCAAATAGGGGGAGAGAAAGGCAAGAAAATTATATTGCTATTACTCAGTTTTTATAACTCATACATATTTTTCTTGAAGGATTTGTCATCATCAAATAGGGGGAGAATGTTAGATATGAATAGTTTTGATGATGTCAAATATTATCAAATATAGATGTCAAATATTAAGAGCAAAAAGTTTGCATAATATACTTATCTTCTTCATTGACTAACTACTATATGTAATATTGTATATTATGCAGATTAATCATATACCCGTTGGTGGGTTGATGATAATCAATTCAAGAATATATCTAGCTGGGTTATGAAGAATGATCATAATAGGAAAAACAAGAAAAAAGAGATTGAAGAAGGAAGAACTTGCAGGATCACATGAGAATGTCAAGATCCAAGCTATTATAAGTGATACCAGAGGTTTCTTTGATCATATTGAGGTCGGAATGGGTCAATTCAAAGCCAAGATAACTTATATGGAAGTTATGGAACCTGTTAGATCTCATGTTTTGATGATAACAAAAGAATGGTTTGAAAAGGAATTGTTTAATAATCAAGCTTGAACTAAGTAATGACAGGAATAAGCTTACTTGAAGTAAGCATGGAAGTAATGGAGATTGGACAAGAGAAAATGCTGAGGAACTTGATCAGTAGCAAATCTTCTAAGGCATTACTCGAGGCGCTACTCGAGTAATAAGACAAAACTTGAAGTAACAGAGGAGAACTTCCAGTAACCTGCCACCATTACTCGAGGAACTACTCGAGTAACAAGGTAAAATTTCAAGGTTGCTCTCGGCCTGCTAATGTTACTCGAGGACTTACTCGAGTAACCATGTGAAAAACTTCTAGTTGCCTTCAAGTTATCAAAATGATACTCGAGGAGCTACTCGAGTAACCGTATGTACCTCTCGGCATTTTGTACCACTGCTAATGTTACTCGAGGAGCCACTCGAGTAACCAGGACATAAACTTCCAGTTTGCCTTCAAGTTTTCCATGATACTCGAGGCGCTACTCGAGTAACCCTGTATTTGAAAATATGTAACTCTCGGCACTTTGTACCACTGCCAATGTTACTCGAGGAGCTACTCGAGTAACAGCCTGAGGTAAGTTAAAACTTGAGGTTGGTATCCGATTAATTTGATTTGTTTATTTCATCTTCCTCGAGTCCTTACTCGAGTATATAAGTTTCTAATGTTTTATCTTAAGTGGATTCCTCGAGTATGTATCCCAGTATGCTCAAATATTTTCAAAGGAAACTTCAAGTCATTACCCGGGGTAAGTTATGTTCAAATGTCTCAGTTACTCGAGGTGCTACCCGAGTAACCTATGCAAAAATGTGTGCATTACACGAGGAGCTACTCGAGTAATGAGGTAAGTGCTCTCGGCATTTTAATCCTGCCAACATTATTGGAGTAGAGCATCGAGTAATCAAAAGTTTTTCAAAGGATTACTCGAGGTGTTACCCGAGTAACTCATAAAGTTGTGAGTGTATTACTCGAGTAGCTACCCGAGTAAATAACTATTCAAAAGGTTTGAAATTTAGTTTACTCCATGCACTACCCGAGTAATCTTATACTTGTTCATTAACTTGCAGTTGATAAATGATTTCCCGATGTTACTCGAGGAGTTACTCGAGTAAACTTCAAGTGTTACTCGAGGAGCTACTCGAGTAAGCTTACCCAGAAAATTAGAAATCATTCAAACGTTCATTGATTTGTTTCCTATATGATTAACCTTTCATTGTATTAGTATTCTTAGTTTATTTACAGATAAACAATGAAGGAATCACTTCAAGAGATGAAAGTCAAATCAAACGTTCAAATGCCAACCACCGCCAACGGATATTTTTCAAAAAACTTGAAAAGTCAACAGTGGCTGCGCAATCTCCAACGGACGAAAGAAAAACGTTCCAACGGTCATCACCAACATATCTATATATATGGGAACCTTCAAACAGAGAAGAACAACTAAGCATCCATACGAACGAATCATTAAGTTCATTGCTCTGTTTTCACGTTGAAATTGTATTTATATGCTTCAGTGATTATCACTTACTCTTTGAGAGAGATATTTCATTCAAACTCAATATTTGTTATTGAGATAACTTAAGGTTGTGGAACCTTGAGTTGGGATTGGATTACAACCTGTAAGGGGGAGCGAGTGTCCAGGTGTAAGGAACTTTCTTGTACTGTGGTGCCAAGAACCCACTGAATCTTGGAAGTTATAGTGAAACTCTCAGAGAAGCTCTGAGGACTGGACGTAGGTCAAAGTGGTTGTGACCGAACCAGTATAACTCCCGGTGTACACTTCGGTGATATTTCTCCTTACTCATTACTGTTTTAATTCTTTTGTCAAAGTTTTATATTTTCGAAAGAAATTTCAGTATCACCCAATTCACCCCCCCTCTTGGGTGAAACGCTTGATCTTACATTTGGTATCAGAGCGTAGGTCTTCTTGTTAAGGTATAACAACCTAAGAAGGATCCAATGGCAAGCATGGGTGAAGGAATTCTTCCCGACGGAGCATCCATCACTAGACCTCCCGGTTTCAATGGAGAACATTTTTCTTTCTGGAAAGCAAAATTCAGAGTGTTCGTGATGGCTACTGAATATGGGCTATGGGATGTAATCGAGAGTGGAAATTATCAACCTACAAAGTCTGTAGATTCTCAGAAAATTCCAAAGACGCCAGCGGAATATGATGAGAATGACAAGAAACTTATCACTCTAAATAGCAAGGCAATTCTGATGTTACAAAGCTCCTTGAGTCAAAATGAATACTTCAGAATCTGCACACTCCCAACAGCAAAGGAAATGTGGGAAGCTCTGGAAATAGCTCATGAAGGAACTTCGGGAATAAAGGAGAATTGAATCAACACCTTGATCACAGAATTCGATCTACTTCGAATGAAATCAGGCGAGTCAATTTCTGAATTCGAACTTAGATATACTCATCTTGTTAATCAACTTGCAGCACTTGGAAAAGTATATGATCAAAATATCCAAGTACGAAAGATTTTGAATATTCTTTCTAAAGAGTGGGAGGCCAAAGTCACTGCGATAGAAGAGGCAAAAGGAGAATCAATGAGATCAGTTGCTTCTCTATTTGGAAGTCTTTCTGAATATGAAAGCAAGTTAAAGTTCAAACGGGAACTAGACGACATCAGTGACAAAAGAAAGAAAGGTCTAGCTCTAAAAGCAAAAGAAGAAAATCAAGATGAAGTTGAGGAGTTTGATGATGATGAAATGGGCTTAATCATAAAACGATTCAGAAAGTTCTACAAGAAAGGTCAAGGCTACAAACACTTTCAAAAAGGAGGAACTAGCAACAAAGACCATATCATTTGCTATGAATGTGGTAAACCAGGACATATCAAATCAGAATGTCCAGAGCTTAATCAAAAGAGCAAAGAAAAGAGAAAAGGCAAATTCTTTAACAAAAAGAAGGCCTTTGTATCTGCTATATGGGGAGATAGTTCCTCAGACGAAGAAAGTGATGAGGAAGAAGTAGCCAACATATGTCTTGTTGCTCAAGAAGAGACAGAAGAAGAGGTAAATGATTCTGACCCTACCTTTGATGAATTATTATCTGAATATAATGCTTTATATTCTGAATTCATCAAAGTAGTTAAAGAACTAATTGTTTTCAAAAAGAAAAACAAAGCTCTTAAAATTGAGCTTAAAGAAAGTTCAGAAAAGAATTGTGAAAATTGTTCTTCTTTGAAAAAGAAAAACATTGATCTCACAAAAACTCTTGAAAAGTTTACCAAAGGAAGTGAGATGCTAAGTGTGATTTTAAAAGAACAACGATTTGTAAATGACCGATCTGGTATTGGATATGATCCAAAATCAGATAAAAGGAAAGGTAGAAAGAAAGCAGGAGGTAAGTCATATTTGAATTATTTCCAGCATTCTGTGCATATATCAAATCCTTTTGCATTTTGTAATTACTGTAATAGAAAAGGTCATTATACCTCCTCATGCATTCATAAGAAGAAAGGAAACATAAGAACCTACAAATGGGTACCTAAAGGCACATATGTTCAGAAAATCATTTATACTAACCCAAAAGGACCCAAAAAGAAGTGGGTACCTAAAACTTAGTCATTTGATTGCAGGTATGTCTTAAAGCATCCAAAAATAACAAATGGTTCATAGACAGTGGATGCTCTAGACATATGACCGGAGATTTCGAAAGTTTTACCACATTACAACCTAAGGAAGGTGGAAAGGTAAAATTTGGAGGAAATCAATCCGGAAAAATAGCAGGAATTGGTGAAATCAAAAATGACAAAGGCATACAAATCAAAGATGTATATTACGTTGAAGGCTTGTGTCATAATTTGCTGAGCGTAAGTCAAAGTGCAGATAAAGACAACTGGATAATATTTGATTCAGAGGAATGTCTAATTATCAACAAGAATGACTTACAGCTTGATAAGAAAAATATCAAGGCTAAGCTCAGAGCAAAAAGGGAAGGTAACTGCTATACTCTAGATATTAGTAGAAATGAATCTGAAAATTGTTTTCTGAGTAATACCGATGAAAGTTGGCTATGGCATAAGAGATTGGCTCATGTCAATATGCATCAACTAGGTAAACTACTCAAAAAGGATTTAGTTCTTGGATTACCCAAAGTAAATTTCAAAAACGATTTGATTTGTGACGCATGTCAAAAGGGTAAACAAACTAAATCATCTTTCAAATTGAAAAATGAGATCTCAACAAATAGACCATTACAATTATTGCATATGGATTTAGTTGGTCCAGCAAGAGTAAAGAGTCTTGGTGGCAACTTGTATTCATTGGTCATTGTTGATGATTTTTCTAGATTTACATGGGTTATTTTTCTATCATCAAAAGATGAAACCTTTGAAGAATTTATTGTTTTTGCCAAAAAAGTGCAAAATGAGAAAGGTATGTCTATTGCAGGTATTAGGACTGATCATGATGGAGAATTTGAGAATCAAGCCTTTGAAGAATATTGTGATACTAATGGCATTGATCACAATTTCTCTGCTCCAAGGACGCCCCAACAAAATGGAGTTGTGGAACGCAAGAATAGAGTACTTACTGAAATGGCTAGAACAATGTTAAATGAAAAGAACATGTCTCAAGTTTTCTGGGCTGATGCTATGAGTACAGCATGCTATATTTCAAATAGAGCCTATATCAGAACGAAACTTGGAAAGACACCATATGAGCTATACAAAGGAAGGAAGCCAAACATTGCTCATCTACACATCTTCGGTTGTAAGTGTTTCATTCATAATAATGGTAAAGATAACTTAGGAAAATTTGATTCTAAAACTGATGAAGGAATTTTCCTAGGATATTCTAACCGAAGTAAAGCATATAGAATTTTCAATAAAAGAACTTGTGTTGTTGAAGAATCAATTCATGTTGTATTTGATGAATTTGAATCTTCTGACAAAACCATTGATGAAGAACAGGAAGTTGTTTTAAATCAAGAAAATGGTCAATCTATTTCTAAGTCTCTTATTCCAGAGGTTGATGAAACTAAGGATGAAGAGCAATCCCTAGGTCAACCTAAAGCCTGGAAATACAATAGAAGTCATCCCTTAGATCAAGTCATAGGAGATGTGAATGAAGGGATCAAAACCAGAAATAGAGTTTTCAATGAAGTAAGTTTTTCTGCATTTATTTCTGAGATTGAACCTTCTAACATTGATGAAGCCCTATCAGACAATGATTGGGTCATAGCAATGCAAGAAGAATTAAATCAATTTGAAAGGAATCAAGTCTGGGATTTGGTGCCCCGACCCAAAGATCATACGATCATTGGTACTAAATGGGTATTCAAAAACAAACTTGATGAATCTGCAATTATTGTCAGAAACAAGGCAAGATTGGTGGCCAAAGGCTATAATCAGGAAGAAGGAATTGATTATGAGGAAACGTATGCTCCAGTGGCTAGATTGGAAGCTATACGTGTACTCTTAGCCTTTGCATGCATCAAAGGATTCAAACTCTATCAAATAGATGTTAAGAGTGCCTTTCTAAATGGTTACATCATGGAAGAAGTGTATGTAGAACAACCTCCAGGTTTTGAAGATGTCACTAAACCGGACCATGTTTTCAAACTTAAAAAGGCTTTGTATGGTTTAAAACAAGCTCCTAGAGCCTGGTATGAAAGGCTTAGTAAGTTTCTCATCGATCAAGGTTTTGTACGAGGAAAAGTTGATACAACATTATTTATAAATCGAAAACATGATGATATTTTAATTGTTCAAATATATGTTGATGATATTGTTTTCGGTGCTACTAATGAATCTCTATGTAAGGAATTTTCTGAGATAATGCAGGGAGAGTTTGAGATGTCAATGATGGGAGAATTGAATTTCTTTCTTGGTTTGCAAATCAAACAAAGAAAGAATGGAATCTTCATATCTCAAACAAAGTACTTAAAAGAGCTATTAAAGAAGTATGGAATGGATGAAGCAAATGGCTCGGACACACCTATGAGCTCAACAACGTTGCTTGATGCTGATGTCAAAGGGAAAGACTACAATATCACAAAATATAGAGGAATGATTGGATCATTACTCTATCTCACGGCAAGCAGACCGGACATCCAATTTAGTGTTGGCATATGTGCAAGATATCAATCTGCACCAAAGGAATCACATGCTGAAACGGTCAAACGAATCTTTAGATACCTTGCTGACACACCAGAATTGGGTCTGTGGTATCCCAAGGGAAGAAGTGAATATCTAGTTGCATATTCAGATTCTGATCATGGAGGATACAAGACAGACAGAAAGAGCACCAGTGGACAAGGACAATTTCTTGGAGGATCTCTTGTCTCGTGGTTTAGCAAGAAACAAAATACAGTGTCTCTTTCGTCAACGGAAGCCGAATATGTTGCAGTCTCAAGTTGTTGTGCACAAGTGATATGGTTAAAACAACAACTACAAGACCTTGGTATTTATCTCAAGGAAATACCAATCTATTGTGACAATACAAGTACGATAAGCTTGGCAAAGAATCCAGTTCAACACTCTAGAACCAAGCATATCGATGTCAGACATCACTTTATCAGAGATCATGTCCAAAAGAAAGATGTGAAAGTGATATTCATTCCTACTCATCTTCAACTAGCTGATATCTTCACAAAACCCCTTGCAAAAGATCAATTTCTTTACATTAGGAGAGAATTGGGAATGGTAAATCCCAATGAGTTATAAGTAATTTAAGTATTTCATAATATTAGATGAAGTCATTTGATAATGTTTTGATGATCACTAACTTAAGCTTCGGAGTGTATAGAAATGTGTTTTGCAGGAAGGTAAAAATTCTGTTTTGAGAAACAAAAACAGAGGTGATCAGAGGACACATTTACTGGAGTACCAACTTGAAGTAATGTGTGACAGAAAAGCAATACCCGAGGAGCAACTTGAAGTAAAGAAGTACTTTACTCGAGTATGTACTCGAGTAATGGCCCCCAAAACTGGAAGTAACAGATCAAGTTACTTGATTTTCAAATGTAACGGTTCAGATCTTAAAGAAATGAAGAGTCAGAAGTGGTAAAGCTATTTACTCGAGGCTGGCCTCGAGTAAACTTGAAAATTACCCGAGGAAGGCCTCGAGTAATGACGGAGCTCAGATTCTCAAAAGGTTAAATAATGACTCAAATCTGAATCAAATGGACTATGAATGATCGAGGGAATATCCATGGATGATTACTATATTATTCATGCCAGGTACGCAATTTAAATGAATTATTTTTGAATTTTTCTGTATGAACACCCGAGGAAGGCCTCGAGTAACATTGAATGTTACTCGAGTAAGGCCTCGAGTAAAGTCGGGATTTAGGTCTTTATCTTGCGCAAACTTGGTCATTTCCATAAAATCTCCTCGAGTAAATCACTATACACCCTTTCAAAAACTTTTCCCAATCGATTCCTTGCCCCATTTCCGTCAAAACCCAACTGGTTTCAAGATCAAAAACTTCCTATTTTGTTCAAAATCTGTCTGCCCTATTCTCGCGACAGTAGCTCTGTTTCTGAGATTTCTGATTTTTCTGTGATTCAAAATGGTTAGAACCAAGAATCTCAACTTCACAGACTCCTCTGATTCTCAGCAAAAACCTGATCTTCTTTCTCCTCCTCCAACAAAGAGAAGAAAGTTGAGTCCTAGATCAAAAGCCAAAACCCCTCTTAAACCTCAACAACCTAAAACCAAAGGTGTGGTGATCAAAGAGCCTATTGTAACTAGGGCTCAGTCTAAAAAGAGCACATCTACTGGAAGAAGTAAAGGTGTCAAAACTCCCTCACCTTCTCACTCAGACTCATCCACACCTTCTTTTACTCCAAAACCTCCCAAGAAGCCAAAGTATGACAAAAATGTGGCTAAGGCAATGGCTGGGATCATTGACCAATTGGATAAGGGTCAATCATCCAAGAAATCCAAGATTCCAGAGGCAGAGATCACTACCCCTCCAAAGGGATTCAATGTGGGGAAACTGGTGGAGTCTCTCAAGTACCAGACACAGTTCTCCAGAAGGAAAGTGTGTAAAACACACTACATTGATCTGAAGCTACTTCAAGAGGTAGTGAAGTATGACCTTAGCTCTTATCTTGATCCTTTTATGCCTTGGTTATCTGTTCGATTGCCTTTTTGCACAAAGGTAATCACCCATTTTTACTGTAACCTAGAAATCACTGATGAGCCTGACCGAACCTCAGTTGAGGAAGAGATGACCACCTCAGTGAGAGGTCAAAAAATTCTTATATCTCCCTCTAGGATAAATCTATGGTTAGGAATTGAGAATCCCCCGGATGATATCTATTCTGAGCTTGAGCCAAACCAAATTTTCACTATCCTTAAGCCCGGTGAGTTAGTTGGCCCCCTCAATTTTAAACCGAGTGATATGTGTGATCATCACAGGGTCCTATGGTACATCTACTCTAGGTCCCTTGTGAACAAAGCCAACAACTATACCCACTTCTCGAATAGGGACTATAGATGGTTTGCTTCACTCCTCTTGAAAGAAGAAAAGGATCTGGGAGAGTACATATTCTCTGAAATGAAAAGGTATAAGGTGGATGGAAAAGGGACTACTCCAATGCCATATCCCCAAATTGTGTCTCTTATCCTAAAAGAGAACAAAATATGGTACTTGGATAGTAAAGAGCCAATTGAGAGAATGACACCAGTGGGGAGAAATCAGATTGGTAAACTGAACATCGACATTCCTCTTAAAGGCCCACTGGAGTCTGGGTCCAAGAAGAAGCGGAAGGCTACTGAGACTGAGACCAGTAGGATGGATGACACTCAGTCATCGGCTCCAGCTGCTACCACATCTTCACCATCCTTCCTGAATGCCACTCTCCAGCACTTCATGGAGAACATACTCAGAGGCTTCCATGTGGACATAGCCAACACAAATGCTGAGCTAATTACCAACACCAACTTCAAGATGGGTGAACTAGTTGAGAAAATTGACAAAAGGCATGAGGAGTTGGTTGAGAGAATGGATAGGAGACATGAGGAGTTGCTTGAAGAGCAACGTGCCCAGGGAGAAACCCTGAGATTGATCTTAGCACGACTGGATTCATTGGGTCCTGGACCTTCTGCAGGTCCCTCCTCATCTGCACCACCACCACCACCACCACCTTCAGTAGACCCTCCTTCAGACATTCCTATTCCTACCCCCACTCCTGAGGATGAACCATCTACCCCTCTGGTTTCTGATCCACTTGAGCCCCAAGAAAAAGACATCTTGTTCACAGTGGATGATCCTGAAACCCTTGAGTCTACACATATCATTATTGGTGATTCACCTCAAAAACCACAGCCTGAGACCACTCCTAAACCTATTCCCTCTCCTACCCAAACAGAGGTAGTATCATCTTCTTCTTCTGAGCATCTTACTCCAACTTTTGACACAACTCCAGAAGCTGAGACCACTATGGTTGTCTTCCAGCCTTCTCCTCTCCTACCTAGAGATGATATCCAAATTCCACCTCTCAATCTTCCTGAACCTGAGTCATCAGTTCCTTTGATTCATCTAGTTCAGATGGTGGTGGGTTGGTTCTTCCAGTAAAACCCATCTCTATGGTGAAGCCTCCTAGCCCTACTCTTGATTGATGAAGCCAAAAAGGGGGAGAAGCTTGAGAGTGATTCATTTTAGGGTGCATTTTGATTTTGTTATTAATCCTTCTTGAACTTAACTTGTAATTTGAATTTCTTAAATTTCAATACAAGTATGTTTTAATTATGACTTCATTTGATTTCATTTAAGTTTTGAGATTTGTGACACTTGTTTGGACTAATGAAGTTGTTATGTATGCAAGGTATAAATCAACCTTAAAAAGAAATAATTAATTAAGAATCCAATTTGAAAAACCATGTTCAAAATCACCAAGTTTTGTCATCATCAAAAAGGGGGAGAATGTTAGATCTCATGTTTTGATGATAACAAAAGAATGGTTTGAAAAGGAATTGTTTAATAATCAAGCTTGAACTAAGTAATGACAGGAATAAGCTTACTTGAAGTAAGCATGGAAGTAATGGAGATTGGACAAGAGAAAATGCTGAGGAACTTGATCAGTAGCAAATCTTCTAAGGCATTACTCGAGGCGCTACTCGAGTAATAAGACAAAACTTGAAGTAACAGAGGAGAACTTCCAGTAACCTGCCACCATTACTCGAGGAACTACTCGAGTAACAAGGTAAAATTTCAAGGTTGCTCTCGGCCTGCTAATGTTACTCGAGGACTTACTCGAGTAACCATGTGAAAAACTTCCAGTTGCCTTCAAGTTATCAAAATGATACTCGAGGAGCTACTCGAGTAACCGTATGTACCTCTCGGCATTTTGTACCACTGCTAATGTTACTCGAGGAGCCACTCGAGTAACCAGGACATAAACTTCCAGTTTGCCTTCAAGTTTTCCATGATACTCGAGGCGCTACTCGAGTAACCCTGTATTTGAAAATATGTAACTCTCGGCACTTTGTACCACTGCCAATGTTACTCGAGGAGCTACTCGAGTAACAGCCTGAGGTAAGTTAAAACTTGAGGTTGGTATCCGATTAATTTGATTTGTTTATTTCATCTTCCTCGAGTCCTTACTCGAGTATATAAGTTTCTAATGTTTTATCTTAAGTGGATTCCTCGAGTATGTATCCCAGTATGCTCAAATATTTTCAAAGGAAACTTCAAGTCATTACCCGGGGTAAGTTATGTTCAAATGTCTCAGTTACTCGAGGTGCTACCCGAGTAACCTATGCAAAAATGTGTGCATTACTCGAGGAGCTACTCGAGTAATGAGGTAAGTGCTCTTGGCATTTTAATCCTGCCAACATTATTGGAGTAGAGCATCGAGTAATCAAAAGTTTTTTAAAGGATTACTCGAGGTGTTACCCGAGTAACTCATAAAGTTGTGAGTGTATTACTCGAGTAGCTACCCGAGTAAATAACTATTCAAAAGGTTTGAAATTTAGTTTACTCCATGCACTACCCGAGTAATCTTATACTTGTTCATTAACTTGCAGTTGATAAATGATTTCCCGATGTTACTCGAGGAGTTACTCGAGTAAACTTCAAGTGTTACTCGAGGAGCTACTCGAGTAAGCTTACCCAGAAAATTAGAAATCATTCAAACGTTCATTGATTTGTTTCCTATATGATTAACCTTTCATTGTATTAGTATTCTTAGTTTATTTACAGATAAACAATGAAGGAATCACTTCAAGAGATGAAAGTCAAATCAAACGTTTAAATGCCAACCACCGCCAACGGATATTTTTCAAAAAACTTGAAAAGTCAACAGTGGCTGCGCACTCTCCAACGGACGAAAGAAAAACGTTCCAACTGTCATCACCAACATATCTATATATATGGGAACCTTCAAACAGAGAAGAACAACTAAGCATCCATACGAACGAATCATTAAGTTCATTGCTCTGTTTTCACGTTGAAATTGTATTTATATGCTTCAGTGATTATCACTTACTCTTTGAGAGAGATATTTCATTCAAACTCAATATTTGTTATTGAGATAACTTAAGGTTGTGGAACCTTGAGTTGGGATTGGATTACAACCTGTAAGGGGGAGTGAGTGTCCAGGTGTAAGGAACTTGCTTGTACTGTGGTGCCAAGAACCCACTGAATCTTGGAAGTTATAGTGAAACTCTCAGAGAAGCTCTGAGGACTGGACGTAGGTCAAAGTGGTTGTGACCGAACCAGTATAACTCCCGGTGTACACTTCGGTGATATTTCTCCTTACTCATTACTGTTTTAATTCTTTTGTCAAAGTTTTATATTTTCGAAAGAAATTTCAGTATCACCCAATTCACCCCCCCTCTTGGGTGAAACGCTTGATCTTACAGAACCTCCCTAAGATGTCCCCTTGAGTTTTGTCTCTCTGCCATATTTTGGAAGGCATTACTTGAGTGGTTACTCGAGTAATGAACAATCACTCAAGTAACAACTCGAGTAATCTGCATTTTTATTGTACTATGTTTTTGCACGGCAGGACAGAGGTTCGGTATTTTGGGCATATCTCTCTAACCACACGTCAGATTGATCTAAAACCATTGGCATATGAAACTAGACTCCCAACACTAACATGAGGAGCCTGGGGACTAGATGTAGGTCATTGTGGATTGGGCCAAACCAAGATAAATCATAGTTTGCATCTTCTCTTCCCTAAGCTCTTATATTTCTAGCATATATGTTTTAAATGCTTACTTATGGTCTCATGCTTCTATACTTATTGATTTTATAAGATGCAAAAAGATTTTTAAAGTTATTAAGTTTTTATCTTACACCCAATTCACCCCCCTCTAGGGTGTCGGCCAATTCTAACAAAAGTATTCCATTTGTGAAAGTGGTCTGGAAGGGAATGTCTCAGAGGGAAACCACATGAGAAGCAGAAGCTGACATGTATAGACATTATCCGGAGTTTGTGGCTCAAGTTGTGTAACAAATTTTGGGGATGAAATTTATTGAATTGGGGGAGAATTGTAATACCCCAAAATGTACTCAAGGGCTAAAATGTACAAAATAGATGGTGGGATTAATGACAGAATTACCTTTAGAATTTTTGTTATAACTTTAATTTCGATTAACTTGAGATAACAACTTAGTTTTTGGCCTAAAGTCAAAAATGACCAAAAGCCTTATTTGAACATGAGAAGGGAGGAAAATGGCAAATGGAAGAGAAATATGAGGAAAATATTTATTTGGCAATAATAGGAGACACAAGGAAGCTTTTTTGGCTAAACACAAAAAGGGGAAGTCAACAAGTCAACAAATGCTAATTTAACATTAAACTATGTTATTCAAGGAAATATTATAAGATATCATTTTTCCTCTTCAAAGAGCTATATTTTCATGTAGGAAATGAGGAAAAGCAATAGGAAATAATACTTGACTTAAAATGAAAGAAAGAGAAGATAATTTGACCAAGTTATAATAGGATGATGACTTGGTCAACAATTGCAACAAAAGGCAGTTAAATATGATAAATTGAAGAGATGTCAAGATATATTTTATAAGGATTTTAATTTCTTTCGAGCCTCCATATTCAGTTAGATTTTAAAGAGAAGAAAGGATGAAGAATTAATTATTTAGGACACCTTTTGACACCTAAGTTTTGGCCAAGAACATGCAAGAAAGAATATGCAAGACAATAGGATATAAATTGATCAATAATTGTAGGCCAAATATAAGATGATATCTTGAATAAAAAGGGCAGCCATTTGAATCAAAAAGGGATGAGGAAGGAAAGAGAAAACTTGAATCAAATTACACTTAGTTAATTCACCATAAGTACATGACCAAATGAAGTAATTTTTACCACAACTTCTCTATACTTTTGGACCATATTTTTGGCTGGACTTTAAGAGATAAGAGGGGCCAAAAAATATGATCATTAAATCACTTATTGCCTCTCTCCTCAAGTCAGTTTATAGTTGCCATACGAAGAGCTTGAAGAATCAAGTTTAGGTTTCACTCTTTGATCTTGATTTTCACCTCCTTAACCTCATCTATGGCTCAAGTGTCCTTCATAAACATTATTCCTCTTTATGAGAGCTTCATTTCTATGATTTTAGAATTTCAAGAGGAGGTGTTTTGAGCCATCATTTAAGAATGAAAGTTGTAAAAATAAAGAAAGAAGCTAAGGAGAAGCAAGAGGTGAGTATTGGCTTCAATTTGAGCTAATAGTTATGTAGGTTGAATGAGTATTTTGACATATGTAATTCTGCCATGATTTTGTCAAGTTAACGTTTGGAGAAGTCATGGCGGTTTGGTCATGTATTTGGTGTTTTGTGATGATTAGAAACCATATGACACAAGTTTGATGCTCAATTTGGGAGTTTGGTAATTTCTGGAATTTAGTTGATTTTTCTGCCAAAATTGGACATGTGGAATGAGTGATAATTTATTCATTTTGATATTACCATTGTGCTCTACACAAAAAATGGTGTGGGAATAGCCTAGGTTGTGAATTTTGGGTCATTGAAACTCAAAATGCAAAACAGGATTTTCTGTTGAACAAGATTCCAGCTAGGTACCCTGATTGTGTGGTGTTTTTGTATAACCAAATGATCTCTAAAAATTCTGAAACTTTCCAATTAAATAGTAGACATATCAAGCTTTAATTTAAAAGGTATTTGCATCATCTAGATTGGTACATTGGGAGTTATGAGTTTTTGAAGTTAGGTCATGAAAAGTGGATTGATTTCTGACAGTGTGCAATAAATGAAACTTATAGGAATGCTGTGTATCCAACTGGATGTGTGTGATATTTTTCCTTGAAAATAAACTAAACAAGGGTCACATAACTTTTAGAATCTCCCTAGTTTAAAATTTTTAGATTTAGTTATGAGTTTTCGAAGTCTGGAGAAAATTCTGGCATATTTGGTTCAAGTGTGTGAAAATTCAAAGTTAATGGCACATGGTAATAACTATGAACTCTAAGGTTAGAAAATTCATCTTTTGTGTTAATTGACCACTTTAGCTCCTTAGTTGACTTGATTAAATGACCATAGTGATAACCAACTCAAGTATTATGAGTTATTAAAAAATTGAAATAGGTAATAACTCATCATCCTTAAACTCTAATTTATAGGATTTGACATCTGCCCTGAGCGTAGGAGATCAATGCAAGAATAGGAATGGAAAGAATAAGGTAGTGACCCTTTCTCTTATATTGTGTATGATACATTGTATGTATGTTTTATCATTGAGTTGTGAAACATGCCATGTGAAACATGCCGTTTTGAAACCCGTTGTTGAGAAACATACCGGTATGGATATGCCATTATGAATATGCCATTGTAGAACATGCCATAGTGAAATATGCCGTTGTGAAACATGCTATTGCGAACACAGTAAAAGCTGTCACAGGAATGCCGTTGATATGTTGTTGCTTGTGATTTGCTTACATCATGTTTGATGGTTCCATTATGTTCAGAGGGAAGGAACTAGAATTCATCAATTTGATGGTTCCATTATGTTTAGAACAAAAAATTGTGTAGGGTTCATGTGAATTGTGGAAATCATTAGCATGTGAAATGACAAAATATCCCTAAAACCCTAAATAGGCGTTGCCAAGGGAAAATTTGTCTTTTGGTAGTGAATTTAGCAATTCTGAGGTCAAAAATGGATTCTACATGCAAAATTGTGTAGAATTAGTATGGGTTAAAATTTTTGGAAAACTATAGTTGGACTGAGTACAAATGGACTTGGACCGGGTCCCAAGAGGTATTTTGGTCATTTTGTAGTTTTAAGCTAAGATAACTAACAAATTAAGTTTAGAATATTCTATGAATGAGTAATAACTCATTTATTTATAAATTTGGAATTTTAGGATCGGACGATTTACCACGGCCGGGATAAGATTAGAGCTAGGAAAAGGGGTTGAGGTAATAACTTTATCTTTCATAAACTATGTGATTATTTGTATGCTTTATGTGTGTCATCTTCTATGATATGTATAATGCACTCTCTAATTGGGCAAGAAAAGCACAAGTACCTTGACATCCCCAAAAGGGGATCCAGTTATGAGTTACAGTACAAGAGGGTATATTGCCCAGTCTATGGATGTGAGCCCAGCTGTGGTATGAACAAGTAGGGGTTCTAACAGTAGTTGGCCATGAATACATGTGCACATTTTGATTATTATGAGCTTTACAGTGTTATTATTCTGTTGCATTGTATTGTACTTGGCATATTTATTCGTCGCATTTTGTATGACTGATTGCATGGTAGTACTGAGATTCATTCAAATCTAACCCTTTCCAATATTTAATAATATTCCAGCAGAAGCTAGCAGCTCAAAGGGCAAAATGGAAAATACAAGCGTTTAAGGGTACTGGATCAAGCAAGGATTACTATTGGTTACCCTTAGTTTTATTTTGTAACTTTTGAGGATTGTATATATTTTTCAAACCCTATGGGAATTGCTTGTATTGTAAACAAGTACTAATTATCAGTCTATTTGTGCTATTTCTGTATGCCTATTGAAGCTTGCCTTTATCACTCTAGCAAATATTGAAATGTTAAGTGGTTTGACACCTAGAAGAGAGTTATGAGGCTCAGAATCTGTGTTGAGATTGTCTGTATTATTTAAATGGATAGTAATAAGGGGAGTATTTAGTGATGTTTGAGATTCATCAAAATTGTCACAAACTCGCTGGTTAGTAGTTTCAATGTTTACTTTATCAACATTAACATCACAAATATGCTAATATGCTTTGTAAGTATATTGGTCGTGCCAAGTAATAAAGTGATAAGTAGAGTATCATCCCACAAGGAATCAATCAATTAATGTTCAGGTATTAAAATCTCAATTTCTTTTAAGTTAAATGAATCTAGTTATAAGTAAATTCAAAGGAAATTAAATAACAAAAACTAGCAATGTCAAACACAACCTAGAGTCACAATCACTTACTAGCTCCCCAATTCTTATTTCCACATAATTAGTTATTCTAAATTGTTAATTTTGTTAATCTAGAGTATTAATAGCTATAAGTGCCTGTCGGTCCACTCGCAACCCTCTCTTAAATATAAATTGTTATGTCTACCCAATTACTTAAGAGGCAAGATAACTCAAACACATTCTTCAACAATTATATGGGACTATTAGGTATATGTCTGTCCTAATCACAAATTAAGTCGTAATCTAATCCTATATTACTTAATGTCAGATCCTAATTAAAATTTCTTTCATCAAGGTAAATCCTAACCTCAAATTCACATTTAATGATGGACAATCATCAAATAGACATATTAAAACAAGATTAAGCCACCAAAACTAACATAAATCATAATTGATAAATCATGGAAATAAAATCTAGTTCACTGGCGAGTTCATAGTTTCTCTAGGTCTAAAAAGAAAATTAGCCACTCATGGCTAAAATAAAATCCATAGCAGCAAAATAATATTCAGATTCAAATTCAAATAATAAAGGGAAAGAGAGGAGGCAAATCTATTGTAGAGGAGAAGAACGAATGATGAGAGGGAAGAATTCTTCACTACTGTCACAGAAGAAGATCACCTCTAAACACCTTTAGATTGCTCGTTGTTATCACAGAGAAACCAACATTATTCACCCTCACTGCCTTCAGGATTGTGCTTTCTCTAATTGTTATATTTTTTCGCTTGATCTTTGCCATCCCTATCTGTTTGTTCACTCTCTTATATATATAACATTGTGTAGATGGTGCTATACGTCTCTTTATCCAATTCTTTATCTAAATCTTTTTTTTCGCTTTAGATAGATATAATGTACGAATCCGAAATCTCTCCATGGATCACAATACTTGATTTTGTCCTTTCTTCACGTGGGGTCTATAATATCCCAAATTTTGGCCCTAGGACTTTGAGGATAAGTCTATATCAGGCATACTACTAAGCACAGTTCAGGAAGAGTCCCAAGAATGATGAGAAATAGAAACACTCTTGGGGACTATGTGATTCGCCCCTACCGGGATCAGACTCAATATTTATAGGTAGTAGGATCAAAGTGTTGGTGCAGATGTGCACATGACACATATATGGTGCCATTGGGGTGGTAGAAAGACACTACCAAGATATGTCAAGAGGTATGAGACAAGTTAATGGAGTAAAGTATGCCGGTATAAAAGTGCACATGGCATTTCTAGGGGAGACATGTGTACCTTACGTTTTTTGAGTAGACACTGATATGTGGTTCCATGTGGGGCCCATACAGATACACTCCGACCTGGTGTCTTTTGATGGACCTCTATATGCTTGTAGTAGTCCTAAGCAAAACCCGAGTAGACACCGATAAAATAACTTTAATAAACTAAGCAATCATGACTAGCTTTTGTGTTGGCTAAGCAAAGAGGACCAAAGAAGATTACAAGTGTCCTTTAATCATTACAAAGGACAAAGGAAACTTGTGTGTTGGAAGAGTAAGGAGGTGACAAGTGTCCCTTATCATTACCATCACCTTTATGCCTTTTGAGTTGTCACATAGGCAGGTGCCACCTCACCTCAAGCCAGGGAAATCCACCGATCTCCGGTGTTAGGATTGGCAGGGACAACAGAATAATTTTAAAATTTTTGCCAATCCTAATTGAGGATCTATCAATGGCATTTAAAACGAGTTAAGAAGAATTATAACTTTTTGAATTTATGGTTTTAGATCTCTAGAAACCAACACCTCTAATTGGCTCCCTTTACCGGTATCCACACAAATGTTACTCCAACATAGACTGCGTGCTAGCACCTCCAACATCTGCTAGGGTTTGTTTTTTCACGACTTTGAATTCTCATCCGATAATAAGTTTTTCTACCCTATCAATTTTATAACCCATGAGTGCTATATTCGAATTTCAAAATTAATCAAGATTAATTTAAAAATTAATTAACTCTTAATTTTCTTGATGAGCTAATTAAATAAATCCAGTTTAATTAAATCTATCATAAAGTTTTAATTTAACTTATTTACTTAATCCGAATAAAGAGCCAATAGATTTAACTTTTCCTTATAAATTAAATTTGAGATATTATATCTCTATCATGTTAGTTATTAAATTTAATTTATCTAATAAAATTAAATTTAAAACTAACACAATATAATAATATTATCATATATATATAAATATGTATTTCAAAACTAAATATATATAATATTATTAATTTTCTTTTCATGAATTTTATATTATATATATAAATATAAAATTTGTCCACCATAGATTAAACATTGTCTCGCGTTGGGTCATTCTTATGTGCGACCTTTTAGGCCCATATGTAGCTGGCAATGAGCCAATAACTGTACTAACCCACAAGTTGTAAGTGGCCTCTAGCAAGACATTACGACTACCCACTTTATATGAGGATCGTTAACACGATGCAACCTGCCATACAACCATATCACGTCCCTTTTGTCACTTGATATTTCGGTCTAGGATGAGGCATGGATGACTTTATAGTCAACCAACTGAGGTGTCTTAGGTTATTAAAATTTGGGACATGTATTTCCCAAAGAATAAAGACAAGTCCTAGAGGCTAAAGTAGCCCATTGGACATGTTTTTGTCTTGGCTCTAATAATATGGCCATTTATCTAGGGTCATGAGAAGCAACGAAAAAAGAAAAGTGAAAGAATTTCTAGGAAGCTTGAATGGTTGGAAGAAAAGGTACAAAGAAGGAAGTTGAAGACAAATGGTAGGGAACTTTCCTAACTTGCATAACTAAATATGTGTGCTTGTATATTGATGTGTTAGTTGCTTTGATGAATTGTATGAAGCATATATGAATGAGTAAAGCTATGTTTTACTTATACTATGGCCATTAGTGTAATGTGTTAAACATTGAGCTTGCATATATGTCATTATGTTGGCATGAATTTATGTAAGCAAGCATGTCCTTCACAAAGCAATTCTTGTATGCATTTATTAGCACTATTCGCTACTGGGATTCTCTTGAATTTCACTCTTCCTCACCAACCATATAGGCAGTAGAGCATTGAAGAGAAGTGCAAGATGCTGTGCTAGGAGAAAAAGTTGAAACGAAGGATAAGAACTATTTATGTGCTGAACCGTTATGTAATAAACATTGAGTAATAATTGTACATCACTGCATGACAGACAAGTCAAATTTCCTAAGCCTGAAAATTGAATTAGAAATTGGTAATCACATGATACAAGCCTATTAGTTAAGAAGCCTTCTATACATAAAAATGAGTAAAGAATCACTCTGATTAAAATAATAAAGAGAATTAAGAAACAATGAGTTATAAAGAAGTTATAAACCATTTTATGATAGTTTTTGAAAAGTTTTAAAATTATCTGAAAAACCCACTCAAGTACAGGTTTGAATCCTATCCTGAGATTGGGAATTTAAAGAATTTTATAAATCAATATCACTTCATGGTTCAAATTCACTGCATAAAATCATTAGTTTGATTACAGAAATTACGTATTTCAATTATGGTATCAGAGATGTGATTCTAGCAATGGAATTGTTAGCTCAGAGTTAGAGGTCCAGTTAGGGCAAAGGCCTTTGACTCTAGGATATATTCTCTGCTCATGTGAATAGTGTAGTGATCCTCTGATAGTGCTACTATATATGGAAGTTACAGATAGTAAAGGAAACCAAAAAGTTAGACCACCCCAATCTGTTCAGCAGCTTATAGAAGGATGAGGTAGAGGTATTATACCTAAGTGATGATACCAATGGTATTAGAGAGCAGTGGTATGAGTGCATGCAAAGGAGGTACCAATATCTAGTTGGTGGTATCAGTGGTACTAGTGTACACTGTAATAATACCAGCACACATAATAGTGGTATCAGAATGATACCAGTGGTTTCAGGATGGTATTAGCGATATCAGAGAGCCATGGTATCAGTGCATATAGAGAGGGTGCTAGTACCAAGTTGGTGGTATCAATGGTACCAGTGTACTTGATAGTGATATGATACATGTAAGGGTGGTATCAGAATACTAATAGTATCGATTCTAATAATGGTATGAGAATTGATATTATGCATGATAAGTGAGAACAAGGATAGACAAATGTATGACATGAGCCTACAATTTATGATACCAAGTTAGAATGTGATTTAGATTCCTACCTTATGTTACAGGAATACATAGGGGAGTTGTACCCAGAAGCTGGTACTATTTATGTTTCCCTATGGGGAAGTACCTAGCATTTCTGGGGAGACTGATATGTCATACTGAGATTGAGGCATGTATGGGCTACCAAAACCCAGTGGCAAATGGCATTGTACAAGCACTAATATCCCGAATCCTATTGGAACTCCGCGGTTAATCGTGCTCAGGTAAGAGAAATCCCGGGATGGGTGACCCCTACGAAGTACTTTAGAAATTTGAAACTTCTTGATTAAAGGCTTGAGTTCCTTGAGGTATGAAATATGGTGATCTTAAGGGATGCCATGAGGATGTTAGAATGAATACGGTGAAGGTTGAGAATAGGCTTTAATCTTATCTAAGCTGAAATAGGGTTTAGGTCGAATTGCAATTAAGGTTACACTATTTTTTGAACCTTGCAAGTAATGCTAAAATGTCAGTAATACTTCGGGGAATAGTTGAGGATATTGGCTAAATGTTATGGGAAAAGAATAGAAGGTAAGAATCATGATGATCTTAGCTTGCCTATTGGGTATGGTTGAGGTTTTAGAATTAGGTTGTTGAACCTAGAAGTTAGATAGGCATCCATAGGGTTGCTACCAACTGAATTGTGACTCAAGAATCAAATGATAGTTGAATTGATTCTTTAGGAATTTAAATTGATCTAAATGAATTAAGGTACTAGAATATGGTACAAATGAGAATAAGGTTTCCAAAGGTTGCTAGTTGCTCATCTAGCATAGAGAAAGATCTTGATCATAGAATATTCCCTTAGGAAGAATGAATGAAAATTTATTTCCAGATAGAACAACATGATAGGAAGTTGAGAAAGGGAATTAAGGAATAACGGGCTAAAAAATATAAAGGAAAACAACTTTTGCTCTCATATCTTATGCAATAGTTCTGCACGTATGTGTTTACCATTAGGTATATTCATTTCATGAATATTGGTGGGAAGTAAGACTTGTTGGACTAGCGTGTCCATAGGCCGTCAGACTTAACAAGCATTCCATAAGAAGCTCTAAGTCCTGTTAGACCAGAGTGTCCATAGGCTAGCAGAACGCATTTAGAATTAGAAGGGCGGAAGCCTACCATCGTAAGATCAAGAATTACCAGGTAGTGTTCTGGAACGACTGTAAAGTTGGAATAGAATGGAATGTAGGTCCTATGAATGCAAAACTTGACCTGTTAGGTCTTGTGAATGAATGACAATGCTTGAGGATAAATTGTTTATTTTGCATGCTTCGTGCACATTACATAACGGTTTAAATGGCTTGAGAAGCCAGAGTGGAGCCTGGAATGTATACATAATGAATGACCTTCTAGAATAGTTGTCTGGTTCCTGTGTATCTTCAAACATTGAACTGACCAATGCACTTGCTATTTTCATGAATTGTAAGAACTAAATTTATGAACAGAATTTTTCAACAATTGAATTTTTGAACAGCATTTTGAATGGAATTTCTATGTAGTAGTCATTTCTAAACTACGTTGTCTCAGAAGAAGGGATCCTCAGTGGAACCCAGAATAGTAGAAGTAGTACAGAACTAGAAGATGCCAGAAATTGTTCTAGAAATACTCAGTTTGCTGGGTCTTGCCAGACGAATTTAGGATTTTTCTTGAATCGCTTTGCCATTGATAAAGCTCACTTGAAAGAAAGAACTAAAAGAAAGAATTGAAAGAAAGAAATACAGAAAGAATCTCTTAAGTGGGATGATGTCTACGAGGGGATTTCATAGAGCTGTATAAGAGGTTGGAACTCATACTAGTATTGAATATTCTTGATCCTAGAATGTGACCCTTGTGTGGTCTATAGTGAAGTGACCAGTATGGTCTGTAAAGAAAGAAGAAAGAAAGGATTAGGAACTATCTTATTGAAGCAAGACGGAATGGTGTCATGTGCCTCTCAATAGTTGAAACCTCACTAGATGAATTGCCCCACTCATGAATTTGAGCTGCCAATGATTATGTTTTCTTTGAAAATGTAAAAGCATTTTTTTGTATGGTGCGATTGTGAAAATGTACCCTGATCACAAGAATTTTGAATATTTGAAAATCATAAAAGTATACTATAAGAGAGTATAGATGAATGAAAAAACAAAGATGTGACTATCATCGCTAATGCTTTGAATTGAGAAGCGGTTCTGCTGATGGTCATGATGATATGAGAACCAAAATTGATAGAAGGGTTTAGAAACCTGAACTTGTAAAGTCAGATAGTACTTGCTAGCATAATTCTAGTCAAGAGAAAAGAAGTCTGAGAACTTTAATTGAAAAAGTTCAGACACAGGATAGGCGAGCAAGGTCTATTAGAATAGAATACAAATAGAAATAGAATTGAATGAGAAAATCTCTAGAATTTGAGGTATTGGGAATTTGGAGTGTCTTCTAGAATTTGAGATTATCTCTAGAATTTGAAGTGTCGATAGACCTCTAGAATTTGAGGTGTCAGAAAGGAGTAGAAGTAAAGAAATGAAATCCTCGCTATAATGGTTCTTTTGACGTATTATTAAATATCATACCAGTAGCAAATTTTGAGGATGAAATTTGTTGAATTTTGGGAAGAAATGTAATATCCCAAATTTTAGGCATAGGCCTTTGAGGATAAGCATATATTAGGCAGACAATTAACCTCAGTTGGGGAAGAGTCCCAAGAATGATGAGAAATAGAAAGACTCTCAGAGGCTATGTGATTCGGCCTTACTGGGCAGCGGACCTAGTATGCGTAGGTAGTAAGATCAAAGTGTTGATGTAGATGTGAATAGGATACATATATGGTGCCAATGGGTTGGTAGAAAGATGCCACCCAATTATGTCAAGAGGTATGAGACAAGTTAATATAATTGAGTAAAGTATGACGGTATGAGAGTGCACATGGCATTTCCATGGGAGACATGTTTTACCCTGCATTTTTGGAGTAGACAATGGTATGTGGTGCTATGTGGGGCCCACATACATACACTTTGACCTGGTGTCTTTTGACGGGCCTCGATATGCGTGTCGCAGTCTCGAGCAAAACCCAAGTATTAAAGCATCTTTAATAACGTAAGCAATCATGACTAGCTTTCGTGTTGGCTAAGCGAGAGGATGACAAGTGTCCTTTAATCATTACAAAGAACAATGACACTTTTGTGTTGGAAGAGTAAGGAGGTGACAAGCATCCCTCATCATTACCATCACCTTCATGCCTTTTGAGTTGTCATCACCGACGGGTGCCACCTCACCCCGAGCTGGGGAAATCCACCGGTCTCCAGTTCTATCACCGGTTAACTTTCTCGAACACCAAGCCTGAGAGTCAGGAAAAACCATTAGACCCTCACTTTCCCTGACAAGGTGGACATCTAAAGGCCTAAGAAAAGAGGTAGGACCCACTTTATTAAAGCAAGTGACACGTGTCACCAAATCACTAGATCACCAGAAAAATGGTAGCATGAAAGCTTAACACTTGGCATGATTTTTCAAAGACTACTCCCTAGCCTATAATTTTGGCCAGCTACCCAAAATAATCATAAAAATTGCCAAAAATAGAGATAAACTGGAAAAGAGAGAGAAAGGGTGAATAGTAACATTTCTTGATTTCAATCCGCCGAAACTCTACCCAAATTGGCGTTTTCTCTCAAAATACCCTTCTATTACCTTCTTCTACTTATCCTAAGCTTCATTTCTACATTTTAGATTTTCATTTAGAGGTGTTTGGTGCCATCTCGGTTGCCAAAGTGCCGCCAAATTTCCAAACTGGTTGCGAAAATTTGTAAAGGTAAGCATAGGCTTCCTTTTAAATCGATTGGTTTGTTGTTTAGATGAGTTTTCATGAGGGTGGAGTACTTCACCCATCAAGTATTTTTGAGGTTTAATCATTGTTTAATCATGTATTTATGGTTAAATAATGATTTGTGATGATTTTAGAAGTTTATGTTTAAAGCTACCTGAATTCTTTTTCTAGAGGTAGTGAACTTGTAATGTGTTTTTGATCAGACAAACTTAGTCTAAATACTATGAAATTTTATAGGATTGAAGGAGACATCCTGAGCTTTAATTTGATATTTAACATGAGCCATTTGGACTAGTAGATTGAAAGTTATGATTTTTCAAAATTTGACCTTGATTTTGGAATAAAATCTATGGCAGTCAAAGTTTGATGAATTCTTAGAAAATTTGTGTTTGTAATCAATGCTTTATGGTATTTTTCTCTGAAAGAAGACTTAAAGAGCTTTTTGTAGAACGTGGAACCAACTCATTTGGATTTTTTTAGAATTAATTATGAACTTTTAAAGTTTGGTATGGAAAATTAGAGAATTTTAGGGGTAGTGATGAATTAAGTGAGATACTATATTGATGTGCACCCAGAAGTGTAACGGCTATATTTTGCCCTGAAACTAGATTGATTAGGGATCATATAGCCTTTAGAATCATCATAATTAGACACATGTACAATTAGTTATGAATTTTCAATACGGGAGAGTATTATGGAGCTCTCACATTAGGGCATGTGCCACCCCTGCCTTACAGGACACATGGACTAAACTGGCCTTAATGCCTATGGGTTAAAGGTTATGTTCCTTACCTTGGCTAATAGCTTAAGCTCTTAGTTCAGTGGTAGAGCGCTTGGTCATTATGGAGCTATCTCATGGGGGCACGTGTCACCCCTGCCTTACGGGACACGTGGACTAAATTGGCCTCGGTGTGCATGGGTTAAAGGCTAAGTTCCTTACCTGGGCTACCAGCTTAAGCTTTTAGCTCAGTGGTAGAGCGCTTAGTTCTGACGTGAATTTTCAAAGATTATTGAAAATTCTAGTAAATTTTGGTAATTAGACGAAAATAAGAAAGTAAGGGCAATTGGTAATTAATTTGAACTTCAATGGTTAAGTAAGACTCATAAAGTTAGTATGGGCCAATTAAATATCGATGAGGCCTAATGTGTTAACTTTAGGTTAACTAACCAAGGTGTCTTGGGTTATTAAAATTTGGGATAAGTATGGACCCAAAGAATAAAGACCAGTCCTAGTGGCTAAAGTAGCCCATTGGACATTTTTTTATCATGGCTCTACTAATATGGCTATTTATCTAGGGTCATGAGAAGCAAAGAAAGAAGAAAATTGAAAGAATTTAAAAAGAAGCTTAAATGGTTGGAAGAAAAGGTACAAGGAGGGAAGTTGAAGACAAAAGGTAGGGAACTTTGCTAACTTACATAACTGGATATGTTTGCTTGTGTATTGATGTGTTAGTTGCTTTGATAAATTGTATGAAGTATATTTGAACGAGTGAAGCTCTATTTTACTTATACTATGGTATGTAGTGTAATGTATTAAACATTGAGCATGTATATATGTCGTTATGTTGCATGAATTTATGTAAACAAGTATGTCATGAACAAACATTTCTTGTACGCATTTGTTAGCACTGTTCGCTATTGGGATTCTCTTGAATCTCACTCTCCCTCAACAACCATATAGGTAGTGGAGACTAAAGAGAAGTGTAGGACGTTGTGTTAGGGAAAGAAGTTAAAACAAATGAGAAGAATTATTTACGAGCTGAACCGTTGTGTAATAAATGTTGAGTGATTAATTGTACATTACTGCAATGGACAAGTCGAATTTCCTAAGCACAGAAATTGAATTGGAAATGGGTAATCATAGGGTATGAGGCCATTAGTTAAGAAACCTTCTGTATATAAAAATAAGCAAAGAATCACTCTAATTAAGATAATAAAGAGAATTAAGAAACAATGAGTTACGAAGAAGTTACGAACCACTTTATGATAGTTTTTGAAAAATGTTGAAATTTTCTGAAAAACTCACTCAACTACAAGTTTGAATCCTATCCTGAGGTTGGGAATTGAAAGAACTTTATAAATGAATATTACTTCATGGTTCGAATTCACTACTTAAACTCATTAGATCGATTATAGAAGTAAGGTTTTATAGGGTCCACGCCTTTATCCCTTTGATTAAATTATTGCTGCCTGCTCCACTCCTCTTGTCTCTTCTCTTTCAATGCAATATATATATATAGTATTTTCGATTGATGAATAGCTTCAACTCTTTGCTATTTTTTTATTTGATTCCTTTTTATCTCTTTCTTCATATAATATCTCCTGCACAATAAAATAGGATATGGATAGATTTTATATCAAGATTTCGTTTTATCCTGGACTTAATTAAAAGATAAAATATATATAGAAGATAATTAAATAGGTATAAAATATTAATAAATTTAGTTAGTTATGTACTAAAATCTATACCTATTTAATTATAAAATATATATTTATCAAATTCCCCCACACTTGAACATTTGCTTGTCCTCAAGCAAAAGAAAGAAAGTTCATTATCTAATCAAAAAGAATATTGCTTATGAAATTCCTAAACAGAGAGCATCACACCACCACACTTGGATCTTGTTATCAAATTTTATTCATTTTAATGTCTTATAAGAATGAATCTCTAAGCCAATAGTCTTAAATGGCGGTAATAATCTCTTAATGTCCCATGATTAAAGGATCAACAAGTAATAAGTGCAACAACAAAATTAATAAATGAATATTACACTACTAATCGCCTCCAATAAAGTTCAAATGCCCCTACTTAACCAAGCTTTTCATTTAAATGTGCGTTCGGGAATGAGTTCAAAACCTAGGTTTAGTTTACGAACACTCAAAATTTTTTCAAACATAGGTTTTGGGAAAAGCTATTTTTTTCTACTTTTTCTCTTGTGTGGGCCCCACCCTCTCTCTCTCTTTCATTGGTCATTTTTCCTTATGTGGGCCCCACCTTCCCTCTCTCATTGTCCTTTCTCATTATGTGGGCCCCACACCATGAAAAAACGCTATTCTAACCACAATACCCAAACACTCTCATTTTATCAAAATCACTTTTTTCCATAATCTATTCTCCAAAAGCTAATCGGAACACACCCTAAATTAACAAGGATCCTCAAGTAGAAAATTGATTCATTTATTTTTCTTTTGCTTCCTTCATTTTTTTCCATCTTGGGCTATTGTAGGTCCCATTTTGACACGACCCTGCACATGGGTGATGCAATACCGGTTACTTAGTTACTCCAACTAATAGTCCTCTTTAAGTTTACCGTTTGACATAAGTGCTAACATTGGTGATGAAGTGCCTCCAATTACTAAATTAAGTCTAGATAAGCCATTAGATTTGTGTTTCTTCTTTCTTTGTTTTTTCACCTAAGTCATTCCCTTAAATAGAAGCTTTGCTTGGCCATCAAGGGCCATCATCAAATTTCTAAAGAAATTAAGTGGCAAAATATTTGTAAATTAATAATCTGTTGGTCATATTACAAAGTAACCCTATTCTAATAGTTCATCTCAAGATTTATGCAAAAAATAAGGCTTAGTAGCTCAAGTGAACATTCTTTTTTTATTTTATTTTAATTTTTGACTTGATAATATTTTCTAAGATGGGGAAGACTCAAAGTTGAGGTCAATCCTAAGTAGTGCAAAAAAAATTCAACTTTTTAAAAATATTGCGAGGAAAAAAAATTCTTTTCAATTGCATAAGGACAAGCACTACCCAAAAAAAATCATATCCCTCCCCACACTTAAATCAAACATTGTCCTCAATGTTGCAAAAATCAATAAAGAGGGAAAGGAACTAGTACTCCCCTGGTTTAGGTCTCTGATTCTGATATGGAGTTCTTTGTCTAGTACTAGCCATGATGTTTCAACTTTTGAGGGAGGAAAGAGTGAACAAGCAAGAATTTGTAGCCACAAGAGGAGTGATCATCTTTAAACCTAAATAAAAATGAAATAGAGATGATGATGATAATGATGATGATGATGATAATAATAATAATAATAATAATAATAAATGCAAGAAAAATCATTGGGTTGCCTCCCAAGAAGCGCTTGGTTTATAGTTTGTAGCCTAACTATGTTAGAATGTCAAGGAGGTTGAGACAAGTAATGCCAATGTTTTCCAAGAAAGGAAGCAGAGGTATTCAAAATTTGCTCATTGTGCCTATACACATTATTCACCCTATTTTGCTCAATGAAAATAGTTTTAAGGGGCTCTTTAATGAAAAGTTAATTCAATTTAGCTTTATTGAGGTCTTCTATCACAACAACCCTTGCACATTGTTTAAAGTTGTTTCGATACTCTGTTGTTTTATCCCTTATAAACTTGACTTGCTCATCACCAATTCATAGAATTATCTCTCCTTGTTCAACATTTACTAATGCTCTTGCAGTAGCCAGGAATGGTCTCCTAACAATTAGCAGAATCTCTTGATCCTCTTCCACCCCTAGCTGAAGCTTCTTAAAAATAGATAGATGCATAAGAATCACAGTTATACAATGCACAACATTCAAATTTGTCACCAATCACGTATGGAATGGTGAAAGAACCAGGATCTTTAGACTTTAAAGGAACATTAGGCTTAATAACACTAGTGATCTCCTTGGTCAGTGCTACAGTTGCAAACTCAGTAAAATGCTTCTTCTTACTAAACATCTCTTTTAGGTACTGATAGAGCTCAATATTTATATATTTTTAGTAATTAATCTTAGGCTTTTATGGGACTTAATTATATATTTTGGGCATAATCAAGTGTTAATGTGAGATTTCAGTGAAAGAATAATTTGGGAATTAAAGTGGTTAAATTGTTATATTTTTAATTAATTTTTTTATTCCCATTATTCTTTAATTGTGAGCAAAAGATATTACCTTTGTGAATCTAATTTTGTAGATGATGTGGCACAACTTAAGTGGTCAAGGTCAAAGATGTCATTTTGGAGCTTAATGAAGGATAATAATGGAACATTACAAGTACAGAATTTATTTTCATATTTTCTCTAAGAGGAGATTAAATGAGTAAGGGCCTTGTTTTGTGGTTGTAATTTTGTACCTATCATAAAACATATTTTCACCACTTCATCCAAACAAGGCACAACTTACCTATTTAAGCTAGAGAGAATTAAAGAAAGATTGAAGTGGGGACCATTGTTGAAAGGAGCGGTGGCTGAAAAGAAATAAGAAGGGAGCATGAATTAATAATTGAAGATGGAACAGGGAGGAAGAACTGAATGGAATAAAAGAAAGGAGGGAATCAGTCGACATTATGGACCAATGGAATGAAAAAGCATGAGTCAACTAAATGGAAAATAATTGAAGAGCACTAAAAATGAATACAGATTTGGGGAAGAGAGGCGGCTTGGTGAAATGAAAAAGAGGAAGCAGCTGACATTGTGAAGAGGAAGGGGCTGCTCGGTGCTTTCCTTTCATCTCCATAGCTAATTCCTTCTTCTTTCATCAATCTTCATCTTCTTCCTCCATGAGTAGCTAAGTCTTGTTGATATCCTTTTGTTAGGTGATGGTTTGAGCTTCTAAACTTCAATGGAATTCCTTAAGTGCTCTTTCTATTTCATAATTATATGTCTTGGTTAAGTATGTGATTATGATCTAGATTGTTCTATGTCAAGTAAATAAACTTGGTGGTTGAGCTAGAAGTTGATTAATTAATCTTTGTATGATTCAAATTAGGAGTAGGTTGAGTTGTTTATTCCAACTTGGTTAAGTGAATTATAAATGACTAAACTGAATGCTTTGAACTTTTGTAATGGTAATTACAAGTTAGAATTGGAAGTTGATTATTCTTCTCCTTGAGATTGAATTATTTGGTGGTATTCATTTAATTGCTTCGGTACAATGAATTAAATGATTATTGCAAGTATGGAGCTAGTGGTAGTTTAGTTCCATCCTCTTGACTCATATTATGGAATTCATATCATTAGTAAGCAAGGAAGACTAAAACCTTAACTAAAGGGAATCCCATTTCATCATTGTACTAGTTAATTGAATTTATATTATTGTTAGTGTTAATTTCAATTCCATTTGCTTCTTTGTCTTGAAAACCGAAAAATACAAAAATATTGAATTAGATTAGATTACTTTATTAGTTTTAAAACCAATTTTTCCAATTGATTTCTCACAACTTTAAGGTGTTTATCACTTTACCATTTAAAAACTTGGAAATTAATCTCCTCACAAGAATAACCTAGGTTGAACTACTACGCTACATTTTCAAACCTAGTTTTATTTTGTGAACTCACATGACATGGGTTTGTCTAGTACTTAGCATACTTAGGCATTTGCTCTAAAGCTTCTATCAATAAGATGCTAATGTGTAATTACATGTAGATATCCAAAAACTACTTGTATTGCTTATTAAATGGCTTCTTTTGAAATCTTTCAGGAAATGGTGGAGGTGGTCTCTATTTAGGAGTCTCAGTAGTTTTCCCCTTTTTCTTTACCTCCTTTATTTGGGAGTCCCTGTCCTCATCTAATCCATTAGCCTTTTGTGTTGACCTTTCATCATTTTCTACAAGAAACTCTGGAGTTTCTTTGCTATTAGAACTTGAAGGCTTCATTGTTGGCTGCTGCACTTCATGTAATCCTTTACTACTTCTAAGGGTAACGACTTTACATTCCGTTTTTCCATCTCTATGAGGATTAGGCATGGTACTACTTAGCAATTTTCTTTATTGTAATGAATTCACGACAGTTGCAAGTTGTCCCATTTGTATCTCAAGATTCTTGATAGACGATTCTAATCTTGCATTCGTAGTAGCTTGATCCTGAGTACTTTTTAATTGAAAACTTGTGAGATAAGATATCATTGCCTTTAGATTAGTTTTGGGCTCTTGAGTAGGAATGGATTCCTTTTCTAATTGATAGAAGTTAGGAGGTGAAACTTGCCTTGTATTTGAAGTTGATGCTTCATTAAGAGTTTCAACATTTTTCCAAGAGAAGTTAGGATTTTTACGCCACTTGGAATTGTAGTTCTTTGAGTATGTATCCCTTTGATTATTACCATGGTGATTTTCTATATAGTTTACTAGCTCTATCCATTGAGATATAAGGCATTGTCCATTACCATGGCTATCACCACAATAATCACAAGGCACATAAATAGTGTTCACTCCCATGTGAATATCATTGGATCGGTTTACTTGAGCTTCTATGTAGTCAAGTCTCTTGTTAATAGTATGTGAAACTGCCATTAATTGTGAAGAAGGGGCCTTAGTAACTTTCTTCACTAACCTTCTTTCAATGTTTTTCTAGATAAAGTTAGCTAATAAGTCATCTAAATATTTCTAGACATGATTTACAGGTTGCTTTGTAATTCCTTCATTAGTGATGGTGTTCAATTTAGATTTATATTTAGGAGTTAAACGAGTACAGAAGATTTAAAGCAATACCTGTTTTTCTATATTATGACCTAGACTCTGCTTGATAAGCAACTTAAATCCCTCCCAAGCTTCATACAGATGTTCACCAAACTATGGAAAAAACTTAGTAAGAGCAGCTCTTGCGTCCACCATCTTGTTGTGTGGAAAGAAATTTGATCTGAACTTTTATTTTAATGTCTCCCAAGAGGTTATGCTACCCTTTTCTAAACCATTGAGCCAGTTTTTGGCTTTTCTTTGTAGAGAGCATGGAAAGAGCTGAAGGCAGATCACATCACTAGAAACTCCATTATGCTTGAAACAATCACAAACATCAAGAAATTGTGTGAGATGCCGATTTGGATCTTCTGTATTGTTTCTTACATACTGACCCTGTAGTTCAAGCATCTTAAGCATAGCCTACTTGAGTTCAAAATTGTTGTCTTGAAACTCAGATACTCTGATTTTGGACCGATAACCTCAAGATTGTCTTCCTAAAAATTCATTGACATCCGAATGATCATTTTCATTCTCAGCCGTTTCTTTGCTTATGGTTTCTTCTTCTTTGTGATCTGAATGTTGCGGTGTTGTTGTGTCTAAAAATTCATTAACCTTCCTTGTCTTCTTAGATTTTTTATTTTCTTAACCTAATATAAAATGTAGAGCCCTGCAAAGCAAAAGAGATAAAGATTGAATATCAAACTTTAAAAAAACAAAAAAAAAATGCTTAGGCTTAAAATACTAAAGGTTCTCTAATACTAAAAATAGATGCCTTGATTCCTCGGCAACGATGCTAAAAACTTGAAAATCTCTGCACGTATGCGGGTCGTGCCTGTAAAATACCAACTTTTATCCACCAATATACATTGTAAATATGTGGAAAACTCCAGTAAAAGTGAAGGACGAATTTTGGAGGATGTGATTTTGTTGAGAGTAAGAATTCCCGGTGAGGCAGTGAGTTTGTCATGTGGTTTTGGATAACCCAATTATAAGCAAAAATTATGAAATTTTATAGGATGAAAGTAGACATCCTATACTTTAATTTGATATGCTATGGGTAGTTTTTAGAGTTCTATGTAAAAAGTTATTAATTTTTGAATATAGCCCAGGAAAACTGCTTATTCTCCAAAACAACATCCAAAGAAATTAATTCTGGGAATTGTGCTTCCAAATGTTAAAGGCTATATTTTTCCTCGAAACTAGACTCAATAAGAGTTCCATTTCCTTTGGAATCACTCTAATATAATGTCTACAAATTTTTTTATAAAGTTTCAAATTTTGGACAAAAAATCTGCAAGAAAATCCAAAAATGAAAAGAAAATGTAATGGCAAACTTGTAATTTTGCAAAATAAGCACCAAATTAATTATTTTCCAATTAATTAAGTTAAGTTCAATTAATTAAGTAAAATAAAGGGGGAAAATATATTTGGAGTATTTTGGTCAAATAAATATGAATTTATGGAAATCGGAGCAAAAGTTCAAATTTGACCGAAATTGTGACTTAAGGTGTACACGTAACCTGAACAAGTTGTGAAGCCAATTTTGAACTAAAGGAGGGATCCTTGGGATGCTATTACATGTAACATGAAGAGTAAAATATTATTTGCATGTCAATTGGATTTATAACACAATATTATATGTACACAAATGGTTTAACTTTCGAAATTAGAAAAATGACATAAGCATACAAAATGATGACATAAGCATGGGATTATAAAGCATTGCCCATCTTCCTCCTATAAAATTCGATGACTATGTTCAGTCATAAGAGAGAGAGAGAGAGAGTTGAGAGCATTTAGAGAGAGAAGGAGAAGAAATCTCACGAGATGGGTCGATTTCTTTGGTGAATTTGTTCCTAACGTGTATAACTCTTTTCCTAAGCTCTTCTTCTATGTAATTTAAGGTTTTGGAAGCTCAAATTTCCTTGTTGTAAAGAGCTAGGGTTTCATTCTAATAGGGAAGAGCCATAGGAAGCGAAAGGTAACTTCCAAGCCTTTGAATATTGATTATTTTGGCTGCTTAAGTAGTTTAATCAGAGAAATTTTGCTAGGTTGTCTTTGATTTTAAATTTGGGAAATTGGTTTGTTGGAAATGTTATTCTTCCAAAATTGGGACTAAATGGTAGTTATAACATAATTAAATAGTTAATAAAGTGATTAGGAGTAGAAAGGAACACAACTGCAGAGTCAGAATTGAAAAACCCCAATTTTTTCTAAAGAATCAAACAATTTGGCTAGGGCTGAACTAGGGAGTTAAAATTGGATTTTAGATGTTTTAAGGATTCCATTGAGTTCAAGGGAAAAATTAGGTGGGGTTACAGTTAGTCACTTTTTTCGGAAAAAGCCCGAAAAAGCATAATTACCAAAATGCCCCTAAAATCTGGAAAGTGGATCTGCCAAGGTAATATCTGTCTTTTAATAGTGAATTTGATAATTCCAAGTCTGAAAATAGATTTCTTAGGCCAAAATATGTGAGAATAGCCTCTGTCAAAATTTTGGGAAAAGTACGGTCGGACTGGGTACGGCGAGGCTCGGCCGGGTCCCCGAGGGTATTTTGGTAAATTTTCATAGTAGGCTAATATGACTACTATAAACACTATTGAAGTGTCTAAAATGGTACATGAATGAGTTTTAACCTAATTTTTAAACATTTGATATTTTAGGACTTAGTTGGGAGCCTGAGCTTAGCATGTTTTACAAGGCACTCAAAATGGGATAAAAGAGACTTGAGGTAGGGACATTATCCTTCATACATCATGCCATAGTTCATAGGATTGTGTGGTTGCTACTAGTTATACTTTTAATAATCAACATTGTTTGCTTAGAAGGGGCAGTTAGTGCCGAAAATGCACTTACACCTGGGGGTTGGGTAAGAATCCAACTGGTGTACGATTAGTGAGGTAGGAGCTCCACTCATGCATACATAATGATGATTTTTATATTGTTCATTAATTGGTGCATACATAGTGTATATCATATCTACGTATCGCATTTTATGTCAACGATAGTATGTTTCTCATGGCATTCCTTGGAATCTCCGCCTTTTTTCTAGATAAAACTATCTCAGTGGGTGCTAGCAGCTCAAAAGGCAAGGACGATAAGGAAAACTGACGGGCACATTTCTCAAGATAATGATTGTGGTTACACTAGTCTGTATTGGGCATATTTTTGGATATTCTATACATATTTGTAAATATTATCAAATTCTGCATGGTTGATTCCTATTTGTAAACAAATACTTATTATCAGTATATTTGTACTTTTTTGTATGTTTATGGGACTTGGTCTTTATTACTCTGTATATATCAAAATGGAAATGGGTGTTGACATTTTTGGTATTAGAGCCCAAGCGGTTGTGGCAAAGCTAATAAGCTATTCTGGAAATATTAGAATTGTATACTGATATGGTCTTCTTTGCATGGTGTAAGGAATCATGAGCGGTTGGAGTTTAAGGAATTTGAGCAAGGAGCACGAGGGACCACTCTCATCGGTGAAGCAAGGTACTGCGGCACAAAGTATCTATAAGGAGCAGTAGTCTATCGAGATGAGGACACCTAGGGAAAAGGTCTAGGTTAGAGCGGTATATGGGCCTCAGTCAAGACCAAAACTAGTACCTCGAGAAGGGATGGGAGATTTTGAACAATTACAGACTGATGAATTAGAATTAGATTTGGGCTCTGCTGCCTGTTCCAGAGTTGGAACTGTGTACGTATTACACGACTTACGACCACATCAGGTTTTGTGAGAGTATGTAAAAGGTATATATCGGCGGACCTTCTTTTCATGGGACAACCCTATTGATCGATATATAGAATATCTGGAAGAAATAGACACATCACATGTGAGGCAGAGCTACTTTGATTTGGATATTCCGGATAATATATGGATTCACACTACATTATATTTCCTTCTGGATACAACATTTTGGGCTAGGAAGAAGAATGATATAGTCAAGCAGGGCCCAAATAATAATTTCAATGAGTTTATGTCATATATTACTGTCCTAGTACAGTGATACATGTACATCGGGTGATGTGGGACCCTGGTCGCACATTTTGGTGATCGGAAGTGACTGGCATGTATTGTGAGGTAAGGACAGTCATATGGGATCAGCAGACTAAAAAAGGTAGAGTCGAAGTTAGCATTTTAGGCCGGTACATAGAAAGTTAAGCGTGCTTGACTCAGGGTAATCCTAGGATGGGTGACCCCTAGGAAGTTGCCTATAACTTAAGAGTTTGTAATATAAAAGGGATTAATATGTCATGTACAGTAATTTATACGTTTTGTGATGTTCCTAGCTTCCTGTAACTACTGTAAATAGCTGTGTATGTTATAAATGACATTTCTGTATACCTAAACTATTATAAAATGATGAAAAAACCCTTGCATCTATATGGGAATTTATTTTTCCTTATTTTTATTTAGCGAGGTACCAAGATGATGCGTACAAGGAAAGGAGATCATGACCCAAATTGGGAAGATAGCCCTAACTATATGCAATAAATTCATAGCAGGATGGCACGACAATAACTTATGATAAATGATCTTAGAGATGAACTATGTGAGTTACAATAGAGACATGGAAGATTAGAGCATCTTGAAAGGCAAAAGGGTGAATATAATTCATCTAAGCAACCTCATCAGGAGTCACCACCTATTCTTGTGTATGAAGCAAACATTATTTAAAAGTGGGTTAAACGGTTTGAGAAACAAAAACCTCTTACTTTCTGAGGGAGATTTGATCCTCTGCAAGCTAAGGAATGGTTATCCGCACTGAAGCAAATTTTCACAAGACTAACGTGCTCCAATGATATTAAGGTTCACCTAGCCATTCGCTAATTAGAGGGAGAGTCAAATATATGATGGAGGAATACAGAGCTGATTCTGCAGGTATGAAATATTCCAATAACATTGGAAATATTCCAGGGGAAATTTAATGAAAGATATTTCTATCAACCAAACAAGTTAGCAAAAGAAAAGGAATTCCTTAACATACGATAGGATAATGAAGAGAGCTTCGATGAGTACTTGGCATGTTATGTCGGATTGTCTTGGTATTCCTTGTACCTAAGAGTCAGGATGATGAGGAATGGACCTCTGATATATTCATATAAGGATTAAAGGTAGAATTGAGAAAGAAATTGGTTTCTAAACATTTTACAGTGTTTGCCAAGGTAGTTGAAAAGTGTCGACTCGCCAAGAATGACTTGTCGAGCTTGCACCTCAATAGAAGTGAAAACTATAGGAATGTGTCTGGTAAAGGAGTTCCTCACAAAAATGCAAAGATCAGGATGAATTGTCCAGAGGGAACTATAAATGGCCAAAATTGGTTGGGGGCTGCGGAGGTCAGAATTCCACTAAGGGTAGAAAATACTGGCTTTGTTACAAGCCATACCATCCTAGTAAAGTGTGTAGTAATGTGCTAGGAAGCTACAGTCTAACTAGACACGATCTAGCTAGCCGGATCTATTATCAATGTCATGAACTAGGGCATCTTGGTAAAAATATCCCACATAAGCAATAGCTAAAGGAACCTAGACTAGGAGCTCAGAGTGTGGTACATGCAATAGTTCAGGAGGAGGCTAGAAAATCCCCTAAACTTATCTAAGGTACAGTTTCTTTTAATGACAACTCAATACAAGTAATGCATGGTTTGAGCTTTAATTATTTCTCATTACATATGCTCCTTAGTGATGTTTGATACTTGATTAAATTGGGAAGTTAATCCTCAATGCGAACAAAATAGAGAAAATAGAGGATAGATTAGTGGTTGGTAGATCCCTAGGTCCTTCCGAAAGATATTAGTGGATGATAGGGATAATTGGGTGAAATGATTTTAAACCCTAATGAAATTGAGGTTTGAATTGTGATTGAGAAAATTGTAATATGACAATCAAACTTTATAGTTGAGTTGACTTCTTAGGCATTTGATATGGCCTAAAGTTGTTTGAGGTAATAAAATGTAATACATGATGTAGGGTGATTATGCGGTATGCCGATCTTAGAGGATTCGATCTGATGACACTGAAGGTTAGAATAGGCGCTATTGATCGTGAATCTTAGCAAATCAATTAGGTATAATTAAGGAAAATGATTTCCAATGTATGCGATGTTAAGGTTTCAGATTTCATGATGGACTTGAAAGTTAGGTTAGAGACCATAGGCTGTAAAATCTTACATGCTGGATATTGTAGTAGACCTAAATGTCTAGAGGCCCTAAGACCTAGTAGACTAGTATGTCCTTAGGTGGCGAATTTATTCAGAATTGTATCATGATGTGATAATCTGTGGAATTGAGGAAAGTGATTTCTTGGTTTACCTTATATTGAGGCTCTAAGAGTTGAATTGTGATTCAAGAATCAGACTCAATAGTTGAACTGATTTCTTAGGAATTTGAATTGACCTGGATGGTCTAAGATGCTATGACATAGTACTAGAATGCGTTGAAATGTGTGAGGTTTCTCGAGGTTGCTAGTTGCTAGTCTAGCATAGGGAACGACTCGATCATAAAATGTTCATATAGAGAGAATGATGGAAAGTAGATCTTTGAAAGAATAAAGGATAGTTGGGAATCATGTTTTAACAGCCGGTAGGTTGACAAATTCTTTGGAATTTGTTTCGGAGGATATGAATGGGCTACCCTAGAAAAGGTAGTAGAATTGGTAAGTAAACCTAGATTCCCATATGAATAGACTATGCCTATGCCCCAGGTGTTAGGGTTGCCACGGTCAATGTATGTATACGTGATATAATGATTGTCGAGCGATATAAATCGATAATGGACTTGATTATCCACGGATGCCTGGCTATATGGCTTAGTAGTAATTCTTGAAATTGGTTAGCTAATGTCAAATGCACTTTCTATGTTTATGGACCAAATGAATCAAATTTTTCATCTACACTTGGTATAATTTGTGGCAATCTCTATTGATAACATATTAGTGAATGATGTTGAACACGGTAAAGGGAAAAGCAACTCTATGCCAATATAAGTAAGTGAGAGTTATGGCTTTCAGAGGTAATATTTCTAGGCTACGTAATCTTTCAGCAAGGGATCCTGATGGACCTTGGCAAAGTGGAAGCAGTGCCGAACTGGGAAGACTAGAAACTATGGTTGTGATACATAGTATTCTGAGTCTTGTTTATTAGTGTAAGACGCCTATACCTAAATTTCCTAAAACTCAACATTATGCATGGGATGATAATTGTACGTAGAGCTTCAGACAGCTGATGATGAAAATTTATTAAAGTACCAACACTGATAATCCCAGATCCACAGTGGACCTTTGTTGTCTTCACTAATGCCAGACGACACAGATTGGGAAGGGTATTGACTCCCATATGCGAGTAGGCATAGATTGAGATGGGAATTGATGCGACCCAGGTGAGGGTGTATGCATCTTGTTAGCTGAAGCTTCGGGAATTGAACTATCTCATCCACAACCTTAAGTTGATGGTAATAATGTTTGCATTGAATTTGGAAACATTGCCTTTATGGCATAACTGTAGAGTTGTATGGTGACGACCATGAATGCTTAAAATGTTTTTATGAATGGAAAGAAAGAAATGTGATGCAATATAAGTGGATAGAGTTGTTGAAAGATTAAGACCTGGAATGTACTATTATCCAAGGTAGGCTAATATTGTCGTTGATGCATTAAGCCATAAAACAGTATAGGTGGCAACATGTTAGTTCATAAGCAAAAAGCTAATCGAGGATTTCAGGGATCTTAGTCTGTATAAGCAGATGTTGATCAATGGTAATATTTTTAGTGAGACAGACGTAGAAATGTTACCCCGGAGTTTATGGTTATAGATGTGTAGCACATTTCGGGGATGAAATTTATATAAGTGGGGGATAACTGTGATACCCCAACTTTTATTCACCAATATACACTATAAATATGCGGAAATATCCAGTAAAAGGGAATGGTAAATTTTGGAGGATGTGATTTTGTTTCCAGTGAGAATTCTCGGTGAGGCAGTGAGTTTGCATGTGGTTTTGGATGACCAATGATAAGAAAAAATTATGAAATTTTACAAGATAAAAGTAGACATCCTAAGCTTTAATTTGATAGTCCATGGGTAGTTTTTAGAGCTATATGTAAAATGTTATGAATTTTTGAAGATAGCCTAGGAAAACTGCCTATTCTTTGGAATAACATCCAAAGAAATTAATTCTGGGAATTTTGTGCTTCCAAATGGCAAAAGGATATATGTTTTCCTTGAAAATAAACTCGATAAGGGTTCCATATCCTTTGGAATTACTTTGATATAATGTCTATAAATTTAGTTATGATGTTTTAAATTTTGGGCAGAAAATCTTCAAGAAAATCCGAAAATAAAAAGAAAATGTAATAGCAAACTTGTAATTTTGCCAAACAAGAACCAACTTAATTATTTTCACATTAATTGAATTTAATTTCAATTAATTAATGAAAATAAGGGGAAAAATATATTTGGAGTATTTTGGTCAAATAAATATGATTTTATGGAAAATTGAAGCAAAAGTGCACATTTGACCGAAATTGTGACTTAAGGTGTACATGTAACTTGAATAAGTTGTGAACTCAATTTGGACCTAACGAAGGGATCCTTGGGATGCTGTTACATGTAACATGAAGAATGAAATATTAGTTGCATGTCACTTGGATTTATGGCACAATATTATATGTACACAAAAATTTCAATTTTGGAAATCAGAAAAATGACATAAGTATACAAAATAATGATATAAGCATGGGACTATAGAGCATTTCACATTTTTCTCCTCTAAAATCCGATGCCTAAGTTGAGCCATAAAAGAGAGAGAGAGGGAGAGTTGAGAGCTTTTAGAGAGAGAAGGAGAAGAAATCTCATGAGGTAGGTCGATTTCTTCGGTGAATTTGTTCTTAACGTGTATAACTCTTCTCCTAAGCTCCTCTTCTATGTAATTTAAGCTGTTGGAAGCTCAAATTTAATTGTTGTAAAGGGCTATGGTTTCGGCCTAAAAGGAAAGAGCCAAAGGAAGCGAAAGGTAACTTCCAAACCTTCGAATATTGGTTGTTTTGGCTGTTGTGAGTAGTTTAATTGGTGAAATTTCACCGTATTGTCTTTGATTTTGAATTTGGGAAATGTGTTGTTGTAAATGTTATGCTGTCAAAATTGGGACTAAATGGTAGTTATAACATAATTAAATTGTTAATAAAGTGATTAGGAGTAGAAAAGAATACACTACATTGTCGGAATTGTAAAACCCCAATTTTTCTTGGGGAATTGAACATTTTGGCTAGGGCTGAACCAGGGTGATAGAGTTGGATTTTCAATATTTTAAGGATTCCATTAAGTTTAGGGCTGAACCAGGGTGATAGAGTTGAAAAAGCATAATTACGAAAACACCCTTGAAATCCGGAAAGTGGAGTTGCTAAGGGCATATCTGTCTTTTGGCAGCGAATTTGATAATTCCAAGTCTGAGAATAGATTTCTTGGATGAAAATATGTTAGAATAGCATAAGTTGAAATTAAAGTATGATCAGACCTGGTACTACGGGGACAGGTCGCATCCTCGAGGGCTTTTTGGCAAATTTTCACAATAGGCTAATATGACCACTGTAAACACTATGGAAGTGTCTAAAATGGTACATGAATGGGTTTTAACCTAATTCCTATACATTTGATATTTTAGGACCGACTTGGGATCCTAGGCTTGGCATGTTTTATGAGGCACTCAAAACGGGGTGAAAGAGACTTGAGGTAGGGACATTATCCTTCATACATCATGCCATAGTTCATAAGATTGTGTGATTTCCATTGTTTGTGCTTTTATTAATCAATATGGTTTGCCTAGAAAGGGCACTTAGTGCCGAAATTGCACTTACACCTGAGGGTTGGGTAAGAATTCAACTAGTGTTTGATTATGTGAATGATAGTATGTTTCTACTGGGATTCCTTGGAATCTCACCCCTTTTCTACATAAAACTATCTCAGCGAGTGCCGGCGGCTCGAAAGGCAAGAACATAGATATGGGAAACTGACGGGCATGTTTCCCGAGATAAATATTGTTGTTATATATAGTTTGTATTGGGAATATTTTTGGATATTCTTTACATATTTGTAAATATTATCAAATTCTGCATGGTTGATTCCGGCCTATAAACAAATACTTATTATCAATATATTTGTACTTTTCTGTATGCCTCTGAGACTTGGTCTCTATTACTCTGTATATATCAAAATGGAAATGGGTGTTGATAGTGTCAAGTGATAAAGTGATAAGTAGAGTATCGTCCCACGAGGAATCAATCAATTAATATTTAGGTATTAAAATCTCAATTTCTTTTAAGTTAAATAAATTTTGTTATAAGTAAATTCCAAGGAAATTAAATAATGAAAACTATCAATGTCAAACATAACTTAGGGTAACTAATCCCTCACTAGCTTCCTAATTCTTTTTTCTACTTAATTAGCTAGTCTAAATTGCTATAAGTTTCTGTCAGTCCACTCACAATCCTCTCTTAAGTATAAATTGTTATGTCTAGCCCAATTACTAAAGAGGCAAGATAACTCAAACACACTCTTCATTAATTATATAGGGCTATTAGGGATATGTGTAATGACCTAAAATGTGAATAAGGGCTCATGGCTCCAAAAGTGGACATAATGAATGTTAGACAAACACTTTTGGAGAATAAAGTATGAATTATGACCTGAGTTAGCAGCAGAAAGTGCCCAAACCCAGTATTTAAGCTTAATTAGGGTGGCAAAGATTAAATTGAATTAAATAGAAGAGGAGGGCACATGGCATGAGGGAATGAAATTAAATAATACCCCAAGTGGTAATTCGACCAAAATTGCCATAGTCAGTGGCAAAACAGGAAGAAAGAAATTTATTAGCCAATTAGTCACCAACCGAAGTGGAAATTCACTATCCACTAAAAGAGTAAGGGTTGTGACTAAATGGTTAATGAAATTGGTTAGAGTAACTAAATAGTTACTTACTTTTGGTGGAACTACAAGAAGTTGACACTTGGCACCACATGAGTTAAGCAAAATGTAAGTGGATGAGGGCAAATCGCCTAATACTCCCTCTTTCCTCTTGAATTCGGTCAAATAGGTAGAGGGGGCTGAAGTTATTCATTCCATCAGATTTTTTCTCTCTCTTAAGCTCACAAAATGTCCAAGCAAGCAGGAGGAAAGAGAAAGAAGTTTTTTGGTGAAGGCGAGCTCTAATTCTTGAGTTTTGACCTTGTAGATGACTTCTGATGCTCAAAACCTCTTCTCTAATCTTGTTCCTCTTGATGAAAGCTTCATTTGTATGGTCTTAGATTTTCAAGAGGAGGTGTTTTGTGTATTCATTAAAAGCTAGTTGTTGAAGAATCAAAGAACAAGCTAGAGATAGTGGAAAAGGTGAGCAAAAGCCATATTTTGACATTATGATAATTGGTTGAGTATTTTGGCTTATGGAAATTTGTCCTATTTTTTGTGAAATGAGTGTTTTAGTGGGTTCATGGTGTTTTGTTGATGGTCATGGTGTCATGTGTTGTTCATTGGATGTTTGAAATTGATTTGAGGATTGAAAGGAAAGTTTGGACATTTTAGCAAATTGTGTTAAAATTCTTCCCAAAATAGAACATGTGGAAGGAATGTGATTTTGGTTGTTTTGATCTTTCTATTGGATTCCATGTGGAAAATTGTGTGGGAGTGGTCTTAGTTTTGAATTTTGGACCTTTGGAAACATTTGTTGAAAAACTGGAATTCTGTCAATGAAGACTTTGTCCAGTGCAGTCAAGTTGCAGTGCAGTTTTTAATGAATAAATGGTGTCTAAAAATTATGAAACTTTCTAATATAATTAGTTCACATGCCAAGCTTTAAATTGATATATTATGTTGGTCATTTTGATGTGTGTGCTGAAAGTTATGTATTTCCAAACTTTTAGGTTGAAACTAGAATCTGTTTTGGAATAATAAGGGAATTTGTAAAATTCTGAATTTTTGTAGTTGTAGATGGTAGTTTTTCATATTTTTCCTATAAATATAACTTAAAAAGCTTCAATTAGAACTTAGAATAATTCTATTTCTATTTTTGAAGATTTAGCTATAATTTTTGGAAGTTCAGCTAAGAAGCAGAAATTTCCTTGGCTGCAGCCTAAAAGCTAATTGTTAGATCTCACATGTTTTGATGATGACAAAGAATGAATGTGAAAAATATTTGATAAACAAATAAGTTTGAACAAAGTAATAACAGAGAAAATCATCACTTGAAGTAAGCACTGGAGTAATGAAGAAAGGCCAAGAGAAAAAGCTGAGAAAACTTCTTCACTGGCAAAATTTCTAAGGGGTTACTCGAGTAAGAACTCAAGTAATGAGACAGAAACTTGAAGTAACCAGAGTCAACCCTCAAGTAACCTGCCAATGTTACTGAGTAAGTACTCGAGTAACCAGGGAAAAGATTTGCAGTTGCTCTTGGCTTGCCAATGTTACTCAAGTAAGTACTCGAGTAACCAGGTAAATCACTTGCAGTTGCTCTCGGCCTGCCAAGATTACTCGAGTTGCAGTTGCTCTTGGCTTGCCAATGTTACTCAAGTAAGTACTCGAGTAATCAGGGAAATCACTTCCAGTTGCTCTCGGCCTGCCAACGTTACTCGAGTCAGTACTCGAGTCCCCTTTTTCAAGAAATATGTTGCTCTCGGCATTTTCAATCCTGCCAATATTACTCGAGGAGTAACTTGAGTAAATCACTGTGGTAAACAAAACTTGAAGGTAATACTCGATCAGTCTGAAATGTTATTATCACACTTCACTCGAGGCACTACTAAAGTATGCAGGTATTAAATTATTCTATGTCAAAGAATTGAACTAGATTACTCGAGTCAGTAATCGAGTAATCTGTAGAGTTATTAACAATGCATTTGAAGTATCTACCCGAGTAAGCTATGCAGAAAATAGATGTTTACTCAAGCCAGTACTCGAGTAAATAGGTAAGCAAACTTGAAGTGCTCTCGGCCCTGAAATCCTGCCAACATTACTGGAGTAAAGCATCGAGTAACCTGTGAAGAAAATTATACCATACTCCAGTAAGTACTCGAGTAAACAGGTATTTCCTAGGTTTGTAAATTTGTTTACTCCATGCACTACCCGAGTAATGTGATGTTCATTTATTAACTTGTTCTCTATCAATACTTTCATGAAGATACTCGAGTAAACTTAATGAATACTCGAGGAATTACTTGAGTATCCAAGTCCAGAAATTAAGAAATCATTCCAACATTCATTGATTTGTTTCCTATGTGATTAACCTTTCATTGTATTAATATTTTTAGCATATTCGCAGATAAGCAATGAAGAGATCTTACCAAATAAGGAAAGTCAAATGCAACGTTCAAACGCTACCTACCGCCACCTACCGCAAACGGATATTTTTCAAATACTGGAAAAGTCAACAGTGGCTGCGCACACTCTAACAGGTGAGAAGAAAATATTCCTACGGTCATTATCATCACATCTATATATATGGGAACACCCAAATAGAGATAACAACAAGAACAGACACACAAACGCATTATCAAGTTCACGTTCAATACTCTGTTTTTACATACTTGTAATTCTGTACTTCAGTGATTCTTATTCACTCTGTAAGAGAGATATTTAATTCAAACTCAATATTTGTTATTGAGGTAACTTAAGGTTGTGAAACTCTCAGAGATACTCTGAGGACTGGACGTAGGTCAAAGTAATTGTGGTCGAACCAGTATAACTCCCGGTGTACACTTCGGTGATATTTCTCCTTACTCTTTACTGCTTTATATTCACTGTCAAGTTTTATATTTGCAACGAAAACTTTTAGTATCACCCAATTCACCCCCCTCTTGGGTGAAATGCTTGCTCTAACATTTGGTATCAGAGCGTAGGTCTTCTTGTTAAGGTATAACAACCTAAGAAGGATCCAATGGCAAGCATGGGTGAAGGAATTCTTCCCGACGGAGCATCCATCACTAGATCTCCAGGTTTCAGTGGCAAACACTTTTCTTTCTAGAAAGCAAAGTTCAGAGTATTCGTGATGGCTACTAAATATGGGCTATGGGATGTGATTGAGAGTGGAAACTATCAACTTACAAAGATTGTAGATTCTCAGAAAATTCCCAAGACTCCAGTGGAATATGATGATAATGACAAGAAAATTATCACTCTCAACAGCAAGGCAATTCTGATGATACAAAGTGCTTTGAGCCAAAGTGAATACTTCAGAATTTGCATACTTCCAACAGCAAAGGAAATGTGGGAAGCTCTGGAAATAGCTCATGAAGGAACTTTAGGAATAAATGAAAATCGGATCAATACCTTGGTCATTGAATTCGATCTACTTCTAATGAAATCAGGTGAGTCAATATCTGAATTCGAACTTAGATATACTCATCTTGTTAATCAACTTGCAGCACTTGGGAAAGTCTATGATCAACATACCCAAGTACGAAAGATTTTGAATATTCTTTCTAAAGAGTGGGAGGCCAAAGTTACTGCGATAGAAGAAGCAAAAGGAGAATCAATGAGATCAGTTGCTTCTCTATTTGGAAGTCTTTCTGAATATGAAAGTAAACTAAAGTTCAAATGGGAACTAGATGACATCGGTGACAAGAAGAAGAGAGGCCTAGCACTAAAAGCAAAAGAAGAAAATCAAGATGAGGATGAGGAGTTTGACGATGATGAAATGGGCCTAATCATAAAATGATTCAGAAAGTTTTACAAGAAAGGTCAAGGATTCAAACACTTTCAGAAAGGAGGAACTAGCAGCAAAGATCATAACATCTACTACGAATGTGGAAAACCAGGACATATCAAATCAGAATGTCCAGAGCTGAACCAAAAGAGTAAAGAAAAGAGAAAAGGCAAATTCTTCAACGAAAAGAAGGCCTTCGTATCTGCTATATGGGGTGATAGTTCCTCTGACAAAGAAAGTAATGAAGAAGAAGTAGCTAATATATGTCTTGTTGCTCAAGAAGAAACAGAAGAAGAGGTAAATGATTCTGATCCTTCCTATGATGAATTACTTTCTGAATATAATGCCTTACATTCTGAATTCATCAAAGTAGTTAAAGAATTAGTTATTTTCAAAAAGAAAAACAAAGTTCTTGAAATTGATATTAAAGAAAGTTCAAAAAAAGATTGTGAAAATTGTTCTTCTTTGAAAAAGAAAAACATTGATCTCACAAAAAATCTTGAAAAATTTACTAAAGGAAGTGAGATGCTAAGTGTGATTTTAAAAGCTCAACGATTTATAAATGACCGATCTGGTATTGGATATGATCCAAAATCAGATAGAAGGAAAGGTAGAAAGAAAGCAGGAGGTAAGTCATATTTGAATTATTTCCAGCATTCTGTGCATACATCAAATCCTTTTGCATTTTGTAATTACTATAATAGAGAAGGTCATTATACCTCTTTATGCATTCATAAGAAGAAAGGAACGATAGGAACCTATAAATGGGTACCTAAAGGATCATATGTTTTGAAAATTTCTTGTACTAACGCAAAAGGACCCAAAAAGAAGTGGGTACCTAAGACTTAATCATATTTAATTGTAGATATTTCTCAAAGCATCCAAAAACAACAAGTGGTACATAGACAGTGGATGCTATAGACATATGACCGGTGATTTTGAAAGTTTTACCAAATTGCAACCTAAAGAAGGTGGAAAGGTAAAATTTGGAGGAAATCAAACTGGAAGGATAGCAGGAATTGGTGAAATAAAAAATGACAAAGGCATACAAGTCAAAGATGTATACTATGTCGAAGGATTGTGCCATAACTTGTTGAGTGTGAGCCAAAGTGCAGACAAAATCAACTGGGTAATATTTGACTCAGAGTTGTCTAATTGTTAACAAGAAAGACTTACTACTTGATAAAAAGAATATCAAGGCTAAGCTCAGAGCAAAAAGGGAAGGTAACTGCTATACTCTAGATATTAGTAGAAATGAATCTGAAAACTGTTTTCTGAGAAATGCCGATGAAAGTTGGTTATGGCATAAGAGATTGGCTCATGTCAACATGTATCAACTAGGCAAACTGCTCAAAAAGGATTTAGTTCTTAGATTACCCAAAGTAAATTTCAAAAATGATTTGATTTGTGATGTATGTCAAAAGGGTAAACAAACTAAATCATCTTTCAAATTAAAACAACACTTTTTACAAAACAAAAACGTGATGATATTTTAATTGTTCAAATATATGTTGATGACATTGTTTTCAGTGCTACTAATGAATCTCTATGTAAGGAATTTTCTGAGATAATGCAGGGAGAGTTTGAGATGTCGATGATGGGAGAATTGAATTTCTTTCTCGGTTTCCAAATCAAAGAAAGAAAGAATGGAATCTTCATATCTCAAACAAAGTACTTGAAAGAGCTTTTGAAGAAGTATGGAATGGATGAAGCAAATGGGATGGACACACCTATGAGCTCAACTACGTTGCTTGATGCTGATGTCAAAGGGAAAGACTACAACATCATAAAATATAGAGGAATGATTGGATCATTACTCTATCTCACGGCAAGCAGACCGGACATCCAATTCAGTGTTGGCATATGTGTAAGATATCAATCAGCACCAAAGGAATCACATGCAAAACTGTCAAACGAATCTTTAGATACCTTGCTGACACACCAGAATTGGGTTTGTGGTATCCCAAAGGAAGAAGTGAATATCTTATTGCATATTCAGATTTTGATCATGGAGGATACAAGACAGACAGAAAGAGCACCAGCGGACAAGGTCAATTTCTTGGAGGATCTCTTGTATCATGGTTTGGCAAGAAACAAAATACAGTGTCTCTTTCGTCAACGGAAGCCGAATATGTTGCAGTCTCAAGTTGTTGTGCACAAGTGATATGGCTAAAACAACAACTACAAGATCTTGGTATTTATCTCAAAGAAATACCAATCTATTGTGACAATACTAGTACGATAAGCTTAGTAAAGAATCCAGTTCAACATTCTAGAATCAAGCATATCGATGTCAGACATCACTTCATCAGAGATCATGTCTAAAAGAAATATGTGAAAGTGATATTCATTCCTACTCATCTTCAACTAGTTGATATCTTCACCAAACCTGTTGCAAAAGATCAATTTCTATACATTAGAAGAGAATTGGGAATGGTAAATCCCAATGAATTGTAAGTTATTTCAGTTTTTCATAATGTTAGATAATGTTATTTGATAATGTTTTGATGATTACTAATTTAAGCATCGGAGTATGTAGAAACTTGATTTGCAGGAAGATTGAAACTCTGTTTTGAGAAATAAAAACAGAGTTTATCAGAGGACACCATTACTAGAGTGCTAACTTCAAGTAATGTCTGACAGTGTAATATTACCCTAGGGACAACTTGAAGTAAAAGAGCACATTACTCAAGTGAGTACTCGAGTAATAGACTTTAAAAAAACTGGCAGTGAAGTTTCAAGTCACAAGGAATTTAAATCAAACGGCTCATTTGTGGAAAATGAACAGTCAAGAGGAGAAAAGACAGATTATCTGAGGGAAGCCTCAAGTAAACTTGAAGTTTACTCGAATAAGGCCTCGAGTAACTGTAGGTCCAGATCACAAACTCAATTATAATAAACTCAAATCTATTCTAAAACGGCTATTAAATGATCGAGGGAACACACATGGATAATTACAATATTATTCATGCCAGGTACGCAATTTAAATGAATTATTTTTAGAATTTTCTATATGATCACTCGAGTAGGGACTCGAGTAAACTTGATAATTACTCGAGTAGGGCCTTGAGTAATGTCGGGTTCTATGTCTTTATCAGTCGTAAACTTGGTCATTTCCACAAAATCTCCTCGAGTAAATCACCCAGTCCTCTCACAAAAAGTTTTCACAATGTCTTCCTTGCTTGATTTCCATCAAAACCCATCAAATTTTAGCTCCAAAAACATCCTATTTTGCTCAGAATCTCTCTGCCCTAACTCGCGACTTCTCACTCTGATTTTCTGAGATTTCTACTTTCTCTAAATCAAGATGGTTAGAACCAAAAATTTTACTCCTACAGACTCTTCTGGATCTACACAACTCTCTGACCCTCTTTCCTCTCTTCCTAGGAAGAGAAGAAAGCTCACTCCTAGATCAAAGGCCAAAATCCAACCGAAACCTCAACCTAAACCAAAGGAGAAAGGTATTGTGATCAAAGAGCCAGTGGTTACAAGGGCTCAATCAAAGAAAAGCACCTCAACTGGGAGAGGCAAAAGCACAAAGTCTCCTTCTCCTTTACCTTCTGATTCTTCCACTCCCTCTTTCACTCCAAAACCCTCCAAAAAGCCAAAGTATGATGTGAATGTGGCTAAAGCTATGGCTGGGATTCTTGAACAACTAGAGAAGGGCCAATCCTCCAAAAGGTTAGAATTGCCAGAAGAAGAAATCACTAAACCTCTAAAAGGGTTCAATGTCAACAAATTGGAGGAATCTCAGAAGTACCTCACACAGTTCTCAAGAAGAAAAGTCTGCAAAACTCACAGTATGGATCTCAAGGTACTTCAGGAGGTATTGAAGTATGACCTAAGTCCCTTTCTTGAACCTTTTATGCCTTGGCTGTCAATTAAACTACCTTTTTGCACTAAAATAGTCACTCATTTTTACTACAACCTAGAAATCCTAGATGAACCCAATAGGACTTCTACAGAGGAAGAAATGACCACAACAGTTAGAGGCCAAAATATCCTTATCTTACCCTCTAGGATCAATATTTGGTTAGGATTAGAAAACCCTCTTGATGACATCTATTCCAAGCTTGAACCTAACCAGATTTTCACTGTCCTTAGACCTGGTGAGCTAGTGGGTCCTCTTAACTTTAATCTGAGTGACATGTGTGACCATCACAGGGTTCTTTGGTATATTTACTCTAGATCCCTTGTGAACAAAGCCAAGAACTACACCTATTTCTCTGACCGGGACTATAGGTGGTTTGCTTCTCTACTCCTGAAGAAACAAAAGGACTTAGGAGAATACATTTTCTCTGAGATGAAGAGGTACAGAATAGAAGGGAAAGCTACTACTCCTATGCCATATCCTCAGATTATTTCTCTTATCCTTAAGAAAAACAAGATATAGTACTTGGAGAATAAAGAGCCTATTGAGAGGATCACTCCAATTGGAAGAAACCAGATTGGAAGCTTAATATTGCGATTCCTCTCAAGGGTCCTCTGGAGTCAAGTCCCAAGAAGAAGAAGAAGAAGACAGAGACTGAAACGATTAAAATGGATGATACTCAGTCTTTTGCTCCAGCTGCCAATACTTCTTCACCCTCTTTCCTCAATGCCACACTTAAACACTTCATGGAGAATATGCTAAAGGGATTTCACATAGACATCGCCAACACCAATGCTGAGTTGATAACTCACATGAATGACAAGATGGATGAATTGGTTGAGAGGATGGACAAGAGGCACGAGGAGTTATTAGCAGAGCAGCGTGCCCAGAGTGAGACTCTGAGGTTAATTCTGGCAAGATTGGATTCTATGGGTCCTGGACCTTCTGCTGGTCCATCATCTGTTCCTGAGGCATTCTCACCTCCAGAGAACATCCCTTTAGAGCATCATCATCATATTGAGGTTGAGCCAAATATCCCTGAGATCTTCTTTCCTAAACCTTCAGAGTTTAGCCCACTTGAACCTATACCCTCTGCACTCAAAATCCCCATTATTCTTCCTAAAGATATCCTATGCTCAGTAGATGATCCTAAAACCAATGAGACTATCCACATCACCATTGAGGATTCACCACCCAGAGCTCAGCCTGAACCCACACCCACACCTATTCCTTCCCCTACTCATACAAAGGAAATCTCTCCCTCATCCTCTGGTCATCATTCTATAGATGCCACAGAAGAGGTTGAGACCACCACTGTTGTTGTCTATCAGCCCCCTCCAGTTCCTCCAAGAGATGACATTCATATCCCTCCACTCAATCTTCCTGAACCAGAATCTTCCAGCTCCTCTTCTGATTCTTCTAGTTCAGATGGCTTCTTGGTCCTTCCTGTCAAGCCTATATCTGCAGTCAATCCTTCCAGTCCTCTACTTGATTGATGAAGACAAAAAGAGGGAGAAGAGCTTGAGTGATTTTGTGGTTGACTGAGTTTCTTTTATTTTGGGTATATGGATGTACATGGGACTTAGTGAGCTTTTCATACTTGTAATGCAATTTTAGTTCAATGCAAGTTTCGTTAAATTTTAATTTCAATTCAAGTCCATTTAAGGTTTTTTAAGTTATATCTCATTGTGGGACTAATGAGTTTATTATGTATGCAAGGTGAATATGTTGTTTTTCAAAATTTTCCAAAACATTTTGAATTAACACTTAACAAGTTATTTCATAAAGGATTTCAAAGTTACAATTGATTTCAAGAAGTGTTTATTTGAGAACTTAATTTTAAAAACCTTGTTCAAAATCACCAAGTTTTGTCAACATCAAAAAGGGGGAGAATGTTAGATCTCACATGTTTTGATGATAACAAAGAATGGATGTGAAAAAGATTTGATAAACAAATAAGTTTAAATAAAGTAATAACAGAGCAAATCATCACTTAAAGTAAGCACTGGAGTAATGAAGAAAGGCCAAGAGAAAAAGCTGAGAAATTTCTTCACTGGCAAAATTTCTAAGGGGTTACTCGAGTAAGAACTCAAGTAATAAGACAGAAACTTGAAGTAACTAGAGTCAACCCTCAAGGAACCTGCCAACGTTACTCGAGTAACCTGGGAAAAGACTTGCAGTTGCTCTCGGCCTGCCAACGTTACTCGAGTAAGTACTCGAGTAACCAGGTAAATCACTTGCATTTGCTCTCAGCCTGCCAATGTTACTCGAGTAAGTACTCAAGTAATCAAGGAAATCACTTCCAGTTGCTCTCGGCCTACCAACGTTACTCAAGTCAGTACTTGAGTCCCCTACTTCAAGAAATATGTTGCTCTCGACAATTTCAATCCTGCCAATGTTACTTGAAGAGCAACTCAAGTAAATCACTATGGTAAACAAAACTTGAAGGTAATACTCGATTAATCTGAAATATTATTATCAGACTTCACTCGAGGCACTACTCAAGTATGTAGGTATTAAATTATTCTATGTCAAAGAATTGAACTAGATTACTCGAGTCAGTAATCGAGTAATCTGCAGAGTTATTAACATTGCACTTGAAGTATCTACCCGAGTAAGCTATACAGAAAATAGATGTTTACTCGAGGCGGTTGATAAGTAAAATATTTGCATATTTATTTTCCCTTATATGACGATTTTATGGACGATATTTGTGTTTAATATAATAAGTTTGGGTGTGATTGATAAATAAATATTATTTTTGGAGTAAACAGCATTTCAAAAAATAATAAAAAAAAATAAAAAAAATAAAAGCACTGTAGCAGGTCAACGGCACTGTAGCAGCCGCCAGGGCACTGTAGCACCCGCCAGATCACTGTAGCAGTACTGTAGCACATGTTTTTTTCCCTATAAATAGAGATCAATGCCAAGCTCAAAGGGAAAGAGAGGAAGAGAACAGAGGTCCTTTTCTGACAAGAGGCCCTTCTCTGACAAGGAGAGATCCTTTCTCTCACAGTTCTGAAAAAAAAAGTGTGTTACTTTCTAGATTTAATTTCATACATTGTATCAATTCTTGCATGCCTCTATCTTGGAAGGCTTTAGGATTTTATTCTTTTTTGCATGCCTCTATCTTCAAAGGCTTAGGATTTTATTACTTTTTGCATGCCTCTATCTTAGAAGGCTTAGGATTTTATTACTTTTTGCATGCCTCCATCTTGGAAGGCTTAGGATTGTATTACATTTTGCATGCCGCCTACATGGAAGGTTTTACCTCCTAAATGGACGGCTTGATTTCTTCATTTTTCATGCATCTTTTGGTTGTATATTTATGTTTGAGAATTTAATATTCAAGTTTATACAGTATTTCTGAGGCTTTCATTCTAGCTTTATATAATGTCAATTTATTTTGGTTTTGTTTTTAATTTTATCATGAGCTAAATTTTCATTTTCCTAGGGTGATGACGTAACTTACTAATGACGGATTGAATCCTAACTTATTAAATCTAGTTTGAATTTCTCCTTCATGATTGAGTTTTAATTATTATTCTTAATGCTTTTGATTGACTGGCCATCTTTTGAATGATTTCAATATACATGTTGAGACCGGAAGGAGATACATGTGTGTAGACCTTATAATTAAAACCATGACTTGCATATGAAAAGGAATATATTCATATGAGTTGTGTAGTCTTACTGAGTCAATCAAATCTTAATGCATAATTAATTGCTTAAATTCATATAGGAATATATTGGATTAGCAATTGATTATAGAATTGCTTGACCTTGGAAGAGGCTAGTAATTAAATTAGAGAAACTCGACTATCAATCATGTGAAATAAATTGGGCTAGAATAGATAAGTGATTCAATCCGAAATTTGTTAAGTGAAATCTGACCCCTAGGGCTTTTTCTCATATTTGCTTTCATATCATCTGCACTCATATTTAATTGTTTTTCTTTTATTTTGTACTCTCAATCACCAACTAATCGATCGACTAAATAGAATTAAAATTGCCCATTTTGGTACTTAGTGCTCAATCCTCGTGGGAACGATACTCTACTTACTTCTATATTACTTGATTACGACAGTGTACACTTGCACTATTTAATTGATCATCTGAACCCGTATCAAGTTTTTGGCGCCGTTGCCGGGGATTGTTGTCATCAATATCAATACCAAGTAATTTTAATACTAATTTAGTCTTTATGTAAAAATTTAAAAAAAAATTTAAAAAATGGATTATTCACAGCATTCATTTGGTTTAATCAGTGATAACTTGTCATATCTTGGTTCTTTTTTCTGGAATGCATGTGGATGGAATGACACATGAAAATATAAATGCTAGTTGAATTGAAAATTCTTCTCCTTATAATTGTTTTTCTTGTGCTTATTGTGGAGAGTGTCATTCTTATGAGCATTGTCCATATAGTAATACCAGTTATTATGTGAGAGATGATTTCAATATGAACCAAACTTGTTTTGATCATTCCTTTTATCCTGGTGGAATTTTGGAGCAATAAGAGCCTTTGGATCCATATGTCAGGTATTCTCCTAATCCTCCTTTCTACTCTTATCCATATATTGAAGAACAAACTCTTGAGTATAAGGAAAAATCTGATTTAGAAAGATTAATTGAGGAGTTTGCGGAATCAACAAAGAGATTTTGTAGAAAGCGAAAGGAAAGTGACACTAGAGTCAAGTCAAGTGTCCAAAATATTGGAATATATGCGAGTCAAATTATTGCATCACTTAAAACTATGAGGCAAGATAATTCTTTGAGCATGATTCCCACTTCTTGTGTTGATGATGATTATTGTGAGGAAGTTGAGGATGTGGAATTGAATGAAACTTTGCCTCTTATGGCATGTGATAAGGAACTTGAAATCACTTTTGGAGAAATAATGGATGTCCAATTGAGGTTCCGCTTGTGGAGCCTAATCTTTGTCATTTTGATCTTGAAACTAATGTGGATATTCCAAAAGATGTTGTTCATGTCTCTCTTGTTGAAGTATTGACTCTTACTGATAAGAGTCAAGTGGATTTTATGGGATGCTCTAAAATTTTGGAAATTCCTAAATCTGTTTGCAAATACATGCATGCTGTGCTTAATTTGAATTCAGTAAATAATTGTACTCTAAAATTGTCTATGATTGAAGATGTACAATTAATTACTTTGAATTATCATTTCTTGTGCATGAACCATTATTGCTTGAAAAGAAATAAAGACAAGGTGATCTTGGTGTTTCATACTTTTGATTAGTAGTTTATGTTTGGGAAGTCTGGCTGAAGACTATAAATTTAACGCTGCTTGGGAGGCAACCCAAGGTTTGGTTTGATATTTTGTTGTGATTTTGCAGGACTTATGGTAGCTCCTGATGATATATTCTACTTTGATAAGTTAAAAAAAACAAAAAAAAATCTTTTATAAATTTTGGTTTGGTCTTTTCTAGCTAAAGACGTTAAAGAAGGGCGGCATTTTGGGAGGCAAACCAAAACTTCTTTCCCACTCTCAATTTTCTTTCCCACTCTCTCAATTTTCTTTCCTACTCACTTATTTTGTTCCAACTCTCTCAATTTTCTTTCTCACTCTCTCAATTTTCTTTCCTACTCACTCATTTCTTTCCTACTGTCTTATTTTTCTTTCCTACTCATCGAAACACATTGCATTGCATTGAGATTTTAGTTTTCATCATTTTCATTTTAAGTTACCATGGAGGAATCTCTTGCAAAGCTTAAGAACATATTCCCTACTCTTCCCAAAGATGTGCTCAGGAAGATCTATAGCTGTTGACTTGAAAGGATGAAAGTATTCAATCGTTTGGGGCTTCCTATGGATGTACGTTGGATCATTGAAGCTAAGGTACGTTTAACAGGTGAGATTCATAATTCATTTGTTAAACCTTTGCCAGGAATGGGAAAAAGTTCTTACTCCAAAAAGAGAAGAGCTAAAAGAATGAAGGTCTGCCATAAATGTGCAAGGTGGAATTGTGATCAGCGCTGTTGGAGTAAAGGTATGGTTTCTATAAATCGAGAAGATAAAATCAAATTTATAAAGGTTGGATTGAGTAAGGAGTCTTTAGATGATATCATTCAAACTCTTGAGACGTATCTGAGTGGTGATGTTCATCGTATTCTTCTCGATTTAGCAGACATATTCAACAGAGAAAAAGAGTGCTATTGTCTTGGGAATCTGACGTTAAAAGACCCTGTTTGCCAGTTTATAAGAAAACTTGATGGGAAGCAAATCCTCGATTCATAGAAAGCGTTTAAGCCATTTCTGGACGTAAAACCAGAGGAAGATGTGAGCCAAAATCACAACTACTGTACATAATCATGCTTGTGTTTAATTTATTTTGTCTTTTTCGTAGCTTTTGTCTAATCTTTCTTATCTTTTTAGCAGCTTTTGTCTACTCTACTGTATCTTTTAACTTTCTTTCCTCTTTTTGTTTAATTTCTTCATGTAATGGCCCACCAGTCATTTGTGTCGGAAATATTTTTTCAAACTTCTTTGAAAAATGAGTGATTTGTGTGATTTTGTTGTCGTTGTTTTAGTATTATATATATATATATATATGTACTCTTTCATTTGTAAATATGCACACTTCCATTTGTAAATATGAATTCTTCCTCTTGTAAGCGTACATGGTCCGAGAGAAACAAAGAGAAAAAAGATATTTCACAAAAATGTAGATATACATCTATTTGTATTTTTGGTGAAACTGATTTGGGCAATAAAGGAGAGTTTATAACAGCAGCAAACGAACTTGGAATTGCATTAGCTGCCAGAAAAATCAACTTTGTGTACGGGGGAGGCATCCAGGGCCTAAAGGGAAGAATGGCCATTTCTGCATCCATGAATGGAAGCAAGGGTTTAAGTATAAGGGTGAAGGAATTGGAAGATCACATTTTTTCCTTGGGACAAGAGTTACAGGTTTCTAGCTTGCCTGAACGGATGGAAGTAATGTTCTACCATGCTCAAGCTTTTATTGCTCTACCAAGTGGTTTGGAGACATTGGATGGCATTTCTAGTGTTGCATATTGGGCTAAGTTAAACTATCACAAAAAACCATTAGGATTGTTAAATGTTAATGGTTTTTATGATAATCTGTTATCTTTTCTTGATCATGCTATGGAAACAGGATTCATACCCCAAGCGACTCGCCACTCCATAATTTCTGCACCAACTGTTGATCAGTTGCTCAATCAAATGCAAACCTATGAACCTAAACCAGATCTACTCGTCAAGCAAATAGGTGGGCAATCTTCAGATAGCAGTCAGAAGCAGAACCCAGATACCACTCTTAGGTTGTAACTTTCCTTAATCTCTTAGTTTTACTTTATTGTGTGTTTATGTTAAAAAAAACACCTCATCTAAGCTCTAAAAGACATTAGGGACAATGTCTGATTTAGGTTGGGGGAGGAGAAAAAAATTTTTTGTTTTTCTTTTGTTAGTTAGTAAAACCATTAGATGCAAGGGGTGTGGAAAAAGATGGCAGAGTAAGGAGTTATTCTTAACTCCTGAGACGCATTTCATTAGTTGTGTTTTATTAGTTGCATGATTTTTTAATCTTTTTCAAAAAAAAAACATCTTGTTCAAGTGCTTTGTAATGATCTTAAGAAGTATATAAGTTTTAAGTATGGATCAATTGAATTTAGAGATTTTATAGCATAAATGAACAACTGATTGTCGCAATTGGTGATGAATTTTGAGATTGAATGAACTGAGTTTAAAAATTCCTAGCCGTGAGCTTCTGAGCCTATAATGATTATTTCTTTTGTGTGTGATATTCACCTATTAAGTTGTCACTCTAGAACTTGCTTTAAATCTGGTTGAAATTACATCTCACATGCACATTCAAAAATGATAAAGGCATTCATTTTCTTTAGCCAGAGCCAAATAGCCAACCTTGCAATTATACCGTTGATAAGCCCCTTTGAGCCTAATTGATTATTTCTTTGTTTTCAATCCATTAACATGTGTTTTAATGATATATCAAGTGCTTTTACCTTATTCAGAAGATTAGTGGAGCATTTGAAATTTTTGTGAAATGGGCTTTTGACAAAGTGTGGGGGTGTATCTATCATCAACTTTACAGTTGCAATTCAATAAGAAAAGAAAAGAGAAAAAAAAGAAGAAAAAAAAAGAAGAAGAAGAAAAATTATTATAAAAAAAAAGAAAAAAAATATTAAGTGTTTGAATTGTGGGTTGTTGTGATAAGATAAATTTACAAGTAGCCCATTTTTCAATTGCTCTATTTCTTTAGCCTTTCATATCATGTTTTACATTCCTTTACCTTAACCCCATTACAACCCTTAATAAGTCCTTTTGATTTGAATTATGCATGTGAATTAGGTAGTAGAGATTGAGATTTTTAGCAAGCTTATGGTAGTGCAATTTTTTTCAGTTGAATTTGAGCGAAACACTTACCCTTGAACACCTGAGAGATTGAGAGAATGAGCTACAAGTACGAACTCAGTTTATTCATTTTCAATTAAAGTTACCAGTTTATATTTTTATTGATTCATTAATACCATGATCTCTTTATTTTTCAATTGTGTTCTTACTTATGACCTGACACTTCTGATTTTCCTGGAAGCACTTATTATTTACTTCTTGTCCAAGGACGTTCAAGAGTTAAGTGTGGGGGAATTTGATAAATAAAATATTGCCATATTTATTTTCCCTTATATGATGATTTTATGCATGATATTTGCGTTTAATATAATAAATTTGGGTGTGATTGATAAATAAATATATTTTTTGGAATAAACAGCATTTCAAAAAATAATAATAAAAAAAATAAAAAAAATAAAGCACTGTAGCAGGTCAACGGGCACTGTAGCAGCCGTCGGCACTGCAGCAGGTCAACGGCCCTGTAGCAGCCGCCAGGGCACTGTAGCACCCGCCAGATCACTGTAGAAGTACTGTAGCACACGTTTTTTCCGTATAAATAGAGATCAATGCCAAGCTCAAAGGGAAAGAGAGGAAGAGAATCAGAGGTCCTTTTCTGACAATTAGAGGCCCTTCTCTGACAAGGAGAGATCCTTTCTCTGACAGTTCTGAGAAAAAAGTGTGTTACTTTCTAGATTTAATTTCATACATTGTATCAATTCTTGCATGCCTCTATCTTGGAAGGCTTAGGATTTTATTCTTTTTTGCATGCCTCTATCTTAGAAGGCTTAGGATTTTATTACTTTTTGCATGCCTCTATCTTAGAAGGCTTAGGATTTTATTACTTTTTGCATGCCTCCATCTTGGAAGGCTTAGGATTGTATTACATTTTGCATGCCGTCTACATGGAAGGTTTTACCTCCTAAATGGACGGCTTGATTTCTTCATTTTTCATGCATCTTTTGGTTGTATTTTATGTTTGAGAATTTAATATTCAAGTTTATACAGTATTTCTGAGGCTTTCATTCTAGCTTTATATAATGTCAATTTATTTTGGTTTTGTTTTTAATGTTATCATGAGCTAAATTTTCATTTTCCTAGGGTGATGACGTAACTTACTAATGACGGATTGAATCTTAACTTATTAAATCTAGTTGGAATTTCTCCTTCATGATTGAGTTTTAATTATTATTCTTAATGCTTTTGATTGACTGGCCATCTTTTGAATGATTTCAATATACATGCTGAGACCGGAAGGAGATACATGTGTGTAGACCCTATAATTAAAACCATGACTTGCATATGAAATAGGAATATATTCATATGAGTTATGTAGTCTTACTGAGTGAATCAAATCTTAATGCATAATTAATTGCTTAAATTCATATAGGAATATATTTGATTAGCAATTGATTATAGAATTGCTTGACCTTGGAAGAGGCTAGTAATTAAATTAGAGAAACTCGACTATCAATCATGTGGAATAAATTGGGTTAGAATAGATAAGTGATTCAATCCGGAATTTGTTAAGTGAAATCTGACCCCTCTGGCTTTTTCTCATATTTGCTTTCATATCATCTGCACTCATATTTAATTGTTTTTCTTTTATTTTGTACTCTCAATCACCAACTAATCGATCGACTAAATAGAATTAAAATTGCCCATTTTGGTACTTAGTGCTCAATCCTCGTGGGAACGATACTCTACTTACTTCTATATTACTTGATTATGACAGTGTACACTTGCACTATTTAATTGATCATCTGAACCCGTATCAGCGGTACTCGAGTAAACAGGTAAGCAAACTTGAAGTGCTCTTGGCCCTGAAATCCTGCCAACATAACAGGAGTAAAGCATCGAGTAACCTGTGAAGAAAATTATACCATACTCCAGTAAGTACTCGAGTAAACAGGTATTTCCTAGGTTTGTAAATTTGTTTACTCCATGCACTACCCAAGTAATGTGATGTTCATTTATTAACTTGTTCTCTATCAATACTTTCATGAAGATACTCGAGTAAACTTAATGAATACTCGAGGAATTACTCGAGTATCCAAGTCCAGAAATTAAGAAATCATTCCAACAATCATTGATTTGTTTCCTATGTGATTAACCTTTCATTGTATTAGTATTCTTAGCATATTCACAGATAAGCAATGAAGAGATCTTACCAAATAAGGAAAGTCAAATGCAACATTCAAACGCTACCTACCACCACCTACCACAAACGGATATTTTTCAAATACTGGAAAAGTCAACAGTGGCTGCGTACACTCTAACAAGTGAGAAGAAAATGTTCCTACAGTCATTATCAACATATCTATATATATGGGAACATCCAAACAGAGATAACAACAAGAACACACACACAAATGCATTATCAAGTTCACGTTCAATACTCTGTTTTTACATTCTTGTAATTCTGTACTTCAGTGATTCTTATTCACTCTATAAGAGAGATATTTCATTCAAACTCAATATTTGTTATTGAGGTAACTTAAGGTTGTGGAACCTTGAGTTGGGATTGGATTACAACTTGTAAGGTGGAGTGAATGTCTAGGGGAAGGAACTTGCTTGTACCGAGGTGCCAAGAACCCACTGAATCTTGGAAATTATAGTGAAACTCTCAGAGATACTTTGAGGACTGGACGTAGGTCAAAGTGGTTGTGGCAGAACCAGTATAACTCCCGGTATACACTTTGGTGATATTTCTCCTTACTCTTTACTGCTTTATATTCACCGTCAAGTTTTATATTTGCAACAAAAATTTTAGTATCACCCAATTCACCCCCCCTCTTGGGTGAAACACTTGCTCTAATACTAATGACCTACTTTTGGCCGTAGCCAGAGGATTCTTGGCTGTAGCTAAAAACCCTCTGACTTCTTTTTGGTTGTAGTCAGAAGTCTCTTGGCTATAGCCAAAAACCCTCTGACCTGTTTTTGGTTGCAGCCAAAGGATTTCTTGGCCACGGCCAACCCCCAATTTCAGCATTTTGCACTTTTAAAAGGTGATCTTTGGTATAGTTCTTCCCAACCCTTTAGGCATTTGTTTGGGCTTCTGGTAGCCACTAAAGGTCTCAAATGATAACCAACCCTAAGTGTTTGGAATTAAGAATTGAATAGGGAATAACTCAGCCTTGATTATGATTTATAAGAAGGACTTGATATCCTCCCTGAGCATGTGAAAATAGTGCCCGAGAACAAACGAAAAGAATAAGGTTGTATTGCACGTGAATCGCTACCATGTATGCTAATTATGTATACAACATAAGCTATCGTTATTGTGAATACATCGAAAGCTGTTGTTGTTGCATTACAGCCTTGAGAGCTGTCGTTGTTGTTCATATAGCGGTGATTGCTATCATTACTATACCACAGTTGAGAGAGTTGTCATTATTGTGCATACTGCAGTGAGAGCTGTCGTTATTGAGGAAATAATTTCTACCTATGCCGAAACTCTCAGTAGAATGTAAGGGTGAGGGTAGGCCGGCCAAAAGTCCCGGTAGAATGTACGGGTGAGGTTGTTACATAAAAAGGCAGTGTTTGTGACGCAAGTCACTCATCTTTGTGATTGTTGTTGCTTTTTGATAATGTCTTACAAGCTTTGTATAATTATGCATTATATATGTGAAATGTTACTATTGAGATGCATATGAATCTCACTCTTTCCATTAATAACCTACAGTTATGGCAAGCGAATCAAAGAGGAAGCATGTATATAAGGACAACTAGAGTTTGTGGCTTGGAGATTAGTTTTATGTTGGTTATCACTTGTTGGGATGATGGTATATGTAAATGTAGACTGATGTAGTAAACTTGTGTAATTGTCTATAATCCCCGGTATGGGAAACTGAGAATAGATATTCATGCCCTATAGACCCTTACAGTTAATGATTGAAACTTGAGTGTTCGTCGGGAATTTTGTTAAGCACTCTAATATTTATGAATGGAGCTGAACTGTATAGGCCAAATAAATTCAAAAAATGGAAGTGAGACCGTATTTAACATATAGTGAAAAATTTTGAAAAATCCACTTTTTCACGAGACCAAATCCTGTCTTGAAGTCGGGACCTTTTATTTGTTTTAAATTGTTCATTGGTTTCTCATTTAATTTATGACACGTTTTCGAACCATATTATTGTCTGTCAAGGTATGGGGTTACAATATGTCTATCCTAATCATAAATTGAATCTTAATATAATTCCATATTATTTAATCTCAGAGCCTAATTGAAATTTCCTTTGTCAAGGTAAATCCTAATGCTTAAATTCACATTTAATGATGGCCAATCAACAAATAGATATTTTAAAACAAGATTAAGTAACTAGTGAGTTTATAGTTTCTCTAGGTCTAAAAAGAAAATTAACCACTCATGGCTAAAATAAAATCCATAACAGCAAAATAATATTCAAATTCAAATTCAAAGAACAAAGGGAAAGAGAGAAAGCAAATCTATTGTAGAAGGAGAATAATGAATGATGAGAAGGAAGAATTTTTCACTGCTATCATAGAAGAAGATCACCAGCAAACACCTTTGGATTGCTTGTTGCTATCGCAGAGAAACAAATGTTGTTCACCCTCACTACCTTCAAGATTATGCTCTCTCTAATTCTTTGATCTTTTTCTGCTCGATCTCTGTTGTCCACATCTGTTTGTTCGCTCTCTTATATATATAACATGGCGTGGCTAGTGTTGTACATCTCTTTATCCAATTATTTATCTAAATCTTATTTTTTACTTCATATAGATATAATGTGCGAATCAAAATCCCTCTATAGATCACAATACTTGATTTTGTCCTTTCTTCTCGCGGGGTCCATGCCTTTATCCCTTTGATTAAATTATTGTTGCTAGCTCCACGCCTCCTGTCTATGCTCTTTCAATACAATATATATATATATATAGTATTTTTTATTGATGAATAGCTTCACCTCTCTTTGCTATATTTTTATTTGATTCCTTTTTATCTCTTTCTTCATATAATATCTCCTACACAATAAAATAGGATATGGATAGATTTTATATCAAGATTTCTTTTTATCTTGAACTTAATTAAAAGATAGAAAATATATAGAAGATAATTAAATAGGTATACAATCTTAATAAAGTTAATTAGTTATGTACTAAAATCTATACCTATTTAATTATAAAATATATATTTATCATAAGCCATTCCCTTTCTTCCTTTTTTCTACTTAACTACCCCTGAATGGTTTATTTGGGATAATAAGGCTGGTGTTCAACAAATTTAGCATTCATTGTAATATTGACCTTCTTGATGAGAGGAGAGTAACATTTATATCCTTTTTGAGTAGGCGACTATTCCAAGAAAATACATTTTCCCTCCCCCTTTATTATACAGAAAAACTGTACAGCTAAAAATTTTATCAGGAATTGGAGTTATAAAAGATTGTTAGATCCCAAGTTTTGATGATAACAATAATTCAATTATGTGTAAAACATGTTTTTAGAAGGTTAAGAAAAGATTCCAAGTTACCAAATGCATATTTGAAGTTTGCTGATATCTGCTGAGAAATTGCACTTGAGTGCTCGAGCATGAAATCTGCACTCGAGCACAAATCACTTTTGTACTCGAGCAGGTGTGAGAGAAAGCCAGGAAGTGAGTACCCGAGAGGGATTCTCCCTTTATATTCAATGGATCACTTGAAGCACAAGGGATGCACTCGAGCAGTGAAGTCATTCTCACTCGAGCACGTATGCGAGTGAGGGCATGCGAGTGCTTGGCCGAGAGCAAGTAATGGCATGCTTCCTCTCCTCACTCGAGCAAGGCATGCGAGTGCTTGGCCGAGAGCAAGTTAAGGTATGCTTCCATCATTCACTCGAGAAAGGCACTGCGAGTACTTGGCCGAGAGTCTTGAAGTTCAGAAAAGTACAAGTGTGCTCGAGCACACTCATCCATGCTTGGAGTGACTCGTCCATGCTTGCGAGTAATATTTTCATCCCTCTCCAATTCAGTTGCGAGTGCTTGTTCAAGAGAGCATATTCCTTGAGAATATGCTTCTCACTCGAGCAGAGGTAAGTGTGCTCGAGTGAGGGCCAAAATCACTCGCGAGTGAAAATTCTATCCCTCTGACATTCTGGTGCGAGTGATGGTTTAGAAAGCATATTCCTTGAGAATATGCTTCTCACTCGAGCAGAGGTAAGTGTGCTCGAGTGAGGGTCCATATCACTCGCGAGTGCAAATTCTCACTCTTGTCAAAATGGTATGCGAGTGATGACCCGAGAAGACATTCCCTGTGTAAAGTGCAAAGATCACTCGAGCAGAGATTTTGTGCTCGAGTGAGACCTCTCTTCACCCGCGAGTGAAGATATTTTCTCTCTGTTTTTCCATGCAAGCACAACCCGATAACAGAGGCTTATGAAGGAAAATAGGAGATCACTCGAGGTGAGACTTTCATGCTCGAGTGATGCCCTGTTTGGCCACAGAAAATGCTAAGTATCACAACGTTCATTACGAATATGATTTATTGTTATTAATTCATATCATCATTACTTTTTATCTTTGTTTAACATTGTTTTGAATGTTTTAAGAGGATGATACAGGAATATGAACGTTTGAATTGAGCCACATGAGAAAAGTGATACAACGGCAGACAAGATGATTATAAACACGCTGGCACCTACCGCACTCAGTTTATTCCATTTCAACATGCACGTGCCTGCCAATATTTTCAAAAGACCCGCTCCTCCAATATTGAGTGTTCAAACGGGCAAAAACTGAGGAGGCTCTATATATACAGAAATTCAAGGAGAACGAAGAGATAGAGATACACATACGCAGAGAACGACATAGCACAAGAATTCACAAGCTCATATCAATTCTCTGTTCTTCATCTAATTTCTCTGTATACACTTTTGATCTTCAGTGTTTATCCATTTACTCTGTAAGAGAGTCTTCATACAAACTCAAAATACTATATTTGTGTGATCTCAAGATATTGGGATCTTGAGAGGGTAGTTATTCCTTACGAGAGAAGCAGTTGAGAGAATTCCTTGTAGTGTCTTTCACTCATAAGCCTTATAAGATACAAGCAGGTGAGAACGTTGTTGTTCATAAGACTTACAGAGGTGTAAGCGGAAGAAAACGTTGCTGCTCATAAGTCTTGTATACATAAGCAAGTGAGAAGAGTCATAGGTTGTTTCTCTGCACATAAGACTTGTCGTAAGGGGGAGAGAAGTTTCTTGTTGAGAGAATATTTCTGTTCGTAGTCCATTCAAGGACGATTGTTGTCTTATGGCGTTCTGAGAGCCCATTGAATCTTGGAGATATTGTGAGAAGCTCAGTAGGTCTTGATCTCTGAGGACTGGACGTAGGCATTGTTGTTAGGCCGAACCAGTATAACTCTCTGTGTTCAAATCTTCTCTACTCTACTCTAGTCACTATATTTACATTTCACCACCTCAAACGAAAAATTTATAACATCACCCAATTCACCCCCCCTCTTGGGTGAAGCTTGCCTCTTTTCAAAGATGAGTTAGGGTAAGTTTCAGCAAATTTTTGAATTAGCATACAAAAATTTAAGACTTTGGAAGGAAAACGATTGATTAGATAAGCAGATGTAAGAACTAAATCTCCCCAAAGCATATATGGCACATTACTTTCAAACATGAGTGACCTAGCTACTTCTAGGAGATGACGATCTTTCCTTTCAGCCACCCCATTTTGTTGAGGGTGTGAGCATATCAGGCTTGATGATGAATCCTGTTTTCAAGTAAAAATTCTTTGAAAGCAACATATTTTTTCCATTATCACTACGAAGAATCTTAATTGATCTTTAAAATTGGTTTTTAATGAATATGTGATTTTTTTAAAACGATGAACACTTCTGATTTGTCTTTTAAAAGAGTAACCCATGTGAGTCTAGTGTGATCATCAAAGAAGTTGCAAACCAATTAGCCTTTGAGTTAGTTTCAATTTTTAAAGGACCCCAAACATCACTATAAACCAAAGAGAATGGAAAGGATGGTGTATAAGAATGAGAAGGGTAGGAATTTTGAATTTATTTAGCAAATTGGCAAGAGTTATAATGAAAATTGAACACAAAATTATTGGAAATATTTGGAAATAGAAATTTCATGTAATTGAGACTAGGGTGGCTTAACCTAAAGTGCCATAACTTTAGATCATCAGATGATATTGCTGATGTTAATAGACCAGCTTTATTTGGAGATGATCCTTGGATGTATTGTAGTCCATTCCATACTTTAGCATTCCCAATCCTTTTCCCTAATGCCAAGTCCTGAAAGTCACAACCAAATTTGTCAAAAGTCACATGACAATTTAATTGATATGCTATATAATGAACAGAAAGTAGACTACACTCAATATCCGACATGTAAAAAACACTTTTCAACACAATATTTTTAGAAATACTCACAGAACTAGATCCTAAAACCTTTGTAAATTGGCCTTTTTCAACTTCTACAGTTACATGTTTAGAGTACTCAGTTAATTCAGAGAATAGGCCTTTAAACCTTGTTATATGATATGTTGCACCAGAATCTACAATACTCATATTTTGAATTGTAGGACTAAGAGTGTTCATGACAATAATATCTGCTTAGGCCATAGTCACAAAAGGGGAATGAGTCTCACATAATTTCAAAGAAGAGGATGAATCAGAGTACTTTTCTAAAAGATTTTTTAGTATCAAAAGTTCTTTACTGCTTAACAAGTCCTTGTCAAAGTCGACGCTGCCAATCAATAGCCCTTTTTTTTAATCAAACTTACCTCTATTTTTAACGTTGGAAGGTTTGCCATGAAGTGTACAACACTATATCTAGTGTGACCACTTCTGCTACAATGTCACACCATTTTTCGTTTTTCTTGCTCTTCATATCATTGGCAATAAAATCTGAGGTGTCAATGTTGCCAGAGAAGGTTGAATTGTTGCTTTAGGCAAGTAGCAATGACTTTCCTCATTCTTGACCATGTAGAAGACATGTTATAAAGAGGGTAGTAGTTTTAGATTCATTATTTGATCTCATATTGGCTTAAATAAGTCACAGAGGCCAAAAAGGAAGTTTATGTAGTGATCTCGATATGTGATTGCTCGAAAACAAGCAGCTTGAATTAAGCCATGAAGAGAATGCTTAACCTATACGATAGTAGCAATATTATCTTTTTCTGAACATAGACAATGAGATGAGTCCCAAATCTCCTTTGCTGTGGATGCTAGGAGGTAATTTTCACTAATGTCAATTGTTATGGAGTTCACAAACCAAGCCATGACCATATTGTTCTTAGTTAACCATGTCTTAAATGTAGGATCCTCTGGTGAAGGCACTACAGGTGTTCCAATGAGGTATTTTTCTTTGTCCTTCCTATGGATGAACATTAGGATGTTTCAAGAACATTGTAAGTAGTTGTTGCTATTGAAATGATGTGTAACCATAACTTGTATGAGGGACTCTGGCATTGTGCCACACATCCCTAAAGGAAGAGATAAGTTAGCCCCAATCGAATCCCCAGAATTTGGTGTGTCCAATCTTTAACATCCATCACCAGAAGATGTGGCTTGTTGTTCTCCATCATCAATAGTAAAATCTCGAGACTGCCATTCAGAATTGCATGGTACAACATATGGAATCATGCTCTAATGGCTTAAAATAAATTGGTAAATTATGCAACAACTCTATATCTCTATTCATTGATCATATAGAATACTTATACGGAGATATAGAGAAGGGTTTAATCTTACCAAACCTAACAGAATATCACCTATAGTGAAGGAGTATTCAAAATTCAAATAAGTATTTGAAATTCAAAAAAAAAACATAACAGAACAATCTAATAATAATAATAATAATAATAAATACAATAATTGACCTAACTCTAATTAGGGTTAGGGTTTCAGTCATCATAGGCCGAATAGGGTCTAACTTCTAATAGTTTTTTTAGTGTATATATATATATCAAATTTTTTAAGCAATAAGCAATTACTAAGAGAATAATATGCAACTCGCCAATACTACTCTACTAGGGTTTAAATATTGAGTTCTATTAGCTTCATCGCTAGTGATGTTAGAGCTCCGAGTATACCCTGTTGCCTATTGTGATAGGGATAAAACGTGTGGTTCCTTGTTTCCCTTATTACAAGAAGGAATTAGTAAGGATTGATGGCTTCGAGTGAGAGTGTGGTGTTGGCTTATGTAGTGGTTTTGGCTAAGGAGAAAGACACGATAGAGTGAAGTCGTTAGAAAGTTTAAAAGGCCAATGGTAAGTACTCAGGGGAGGTGTCACTGAAGCCTTGATTATAAGACTGGATGGAATATTGAGAAGCTGAAAAGAGTGGTACCCCTAAGTCATATAAGGATTCACGGCTAAGAAATTGGGTGCCATCATGGACTGATTGGGATGAAGAGAATGAATATATGGAGGTGAGTAGGGATGGAACCAGGGGAGCATTGATATAGTTTGATGAGATTTTAGAGTTAATGAATGGAATTAATGTAGATCTCTTGATCCCTAGTTGTTTTAATTTTGTTCTGGATGAGGCTAAGAAGGAAAGGCTTATAAAGCCTTTTAGGAAGACATTAGTGGTTTAAGCTTGTTATGAGTGTAAATGGTCTATTAGAAAGTGCAAGTGTACACTGTCGTAAACAAGTAATATAGAAGTGAGTAGAGTATCGTTCCCTCGAGGATTAATCACTAAGTACCAAAATGAGTAATTTTAACTCTATTTAGTCAATCAATTTGTTGGTGATTGAGAGTATGAAATAAAAGATGAGTAAATATGAATACAAATGATATGAAACAACTATGAGAAAAGGTCATAGGGATTAGATTTCACTTAACAAATTCTGGATTGAATCACTTCTTTATTCTAGCCCAATTTATTCCACATGATTGATAGTCGAGTTTCCCTAATTTAATTAATAGTCTCTTCAAAGGTCAAGCAATTCTATAATTAATTGCTAATCTAATATATTCCTATATGAATTTAAGCAATTAATTATGCATTAAAATTTATAGAACTCTATAAGACTACACAACTCATATGAACATATTCTTATTTCATATGCAAGTGAGTTCACACTCAAGTTCTTCCTTCACACTCGAGTGCACATAGAGTTCATATTCAAGTTTCATATTCACACTCAAGTTCTCTTTAATTTTTGCATGGCTATACAGAGTAATCTTGATCACACTTTCAAGTGTATAGGATGACTTTCAAGTACTGGCGGTCACACTCAAGTTCTTGAGCCATACTCAAGTGTACTTAGTTGATGTCATTATTTTAGATTGTCTCTGCCAAGTACTTGGAAGTGTGAGCTTTGCACTTGCATTATTGTTTATGCCACACTCGAGTGCACAATCATTCACTCGAGTGCTCAAGCTGTTCAGCACCTCTTTACTTGGTTCCTATTAGAAAGTGTAAAGATTGCATTGGAAGTTCAACACCATACTCGAGTGCCTTACCCCTCACTCGAGTGCACCATCACATGTCAACTTGATGTGGTTTTCTAGTCCTGCTTTAGAATACAAGGTTGCAATGGTTCACTTGAATGTATTACTACAAGACTCAAGTCTTAATCCCACACTTGAGTGCATATATGGTCACTCAAGTGTACTTCATGGTTTTAAGATCTTATTCTTCTTAAGATAACACTTACAGGGCTTTACTTTTAGGACTCGAGTGATCTTCTTATCAATACTTGAGTGTTGAACCAGCACTTGAGTGTACCAAGCAATTCCCTGTTTTTGCTTGACTCTCTGTGAAATACTTCTATGAGAACAGTTGCTAGACTTGAGTGTACATGTCATTAGAACTCGAGTGAACTCACACTAGGTTGTTTCTGTTTCTGGCTTAACTCTCTGTAAAACACTTCCATGCACACACTTGCTGAACTCAAGTGCTATAGCTAACAAAACTCTAGTACATCATAGGAACTCGAGTACATCAGTAGAATTTTAGTTTCTGGACCTACTTCTATGTACCACTTACAAGAGTGTTAAGCCATACTCAAGTGTTAATGCTATCTGAACTTTAGCTAGTGCTTCCTCCAAACTCGAGTGCATTAGTCATTTTCCATTACAACTTTCTGTAAACTTATGAAATGCATTTGAAAATCGAATGAGCTTATTTTTACATCTTCAAAAATACAAATTTCTTTTTAAAATAATGTACTAACACTTTGTTATCATTATAACATGGATTCTAATATTCTCCCCCTTTTTGATGATGGTAAAACCTTAGTGATGGATTTGAAAACTTAATTGAATTGTAAAACTTATTGAGAACTCTTATTTGATTTTCAAATGCATAAATACTAAAGTTACCAAAGATTAAAGTTGTTTGCTACTGTTTGGCATTTTTCATCAAAATTTCTGCAAGGTTTTCACAGCTACACATTTGACACGATCAAGTTATAGTATGTGATTCAAATTCCTGTCTTAACTTTAAAATTCACAATTGAAAAACAAATTGAATGATAAACTTCTTTGATTGATAAATGTCATTACATAGTTTAACAAAACATAAAAAGCTCAAAATACATATAAAGCATGAAAAGCTTACAATGCTCCCCTTAATATATAACCCTTATCCATGACCCTTATTAAAAGTTTCAAAAGCTCTAAAGCCATCACTCCTTTATCTCCCTTGTTTTATCTTCATCAGAAAAGGGAGGCAAAGGGAAAGTGATAGGATTAGGATCAGAAGGCTATGGTGGAGTATATAATACCAATATAGTAAAGAGATTAATAACGTTAGGCACAAAAAGTGGTGAAAATGGCTGAGTAACATGCTACTGAGAGGATTGATAGTTCAATGTGACATCTATAGTGGTTGAGATGATAAGATCAGTGTATGTAAACAACACTATGGTGGTGGCAAGTGTAGTTGTAGAAGTAGATACAGAGGTAGTTAGTTATGGTTTTAAGGTCTGAGGGACAGGGTTAGGATGAACAGGTAGGTGAGTGTGTAGAAAAGTCACTAGTTCATTCAGTCACCTTGTATGATCCTCTTGTATCTTAATCATCATATCAAAGTTGAAATTGGTCTTATCTACCAACTTGAGAACTTGAAATTCCATCTTATCCAACAATTTCTCATACTTTACAATAACTCTTTCTTTAGATTGGCCATTGCTTTATTGATCACCTCTTACACAAAGCCTTCAATTGATATACCAAAGAATGAAGGAGAAAGAGATGGTGATCTACCTCTTACAGAGGATTGAGCCTCATCAGCTTTTGAAGGTGTAGCCTCCCGTTGTAATGTAAGTGTTTTACTGAGAGGAAAAGATAGTCCCATATGATTCATCTAAGTCATACCAAATCTAGGGATCTTAACCTTCTTGGTGCCTTCCAAGTACCATATTTTATTATGGCGAAGAATGAGGGATACAAGTTGAGGATATGAAATGGTGGTGGATCTGGTTTAAGAGAATCTAATCTCCTTATCTCATTATAGACTAGTTCACCTATATTCCTCTATTGGCCAGCAAGGAAAGAAGCCAACAAGTTGTAATCCATATGGGAAAAATATGTTAAGTTTTTGGATTTATTTATGATACTGCAGGTGTATATATACTTAAGGGCATGGTTCATGCGGTCTCAAAAATTGGAAAATTTGGGCAGTTGTGAACTTTTTGGCTAGATCAGAAGGTGGTATAATATAGCCAAGAATAGTATTTATAATAGAGGGGTAATCATCATAGATTGGCCTCTGACAGTAGTAACAATCCCTTCCTCTATCAATTCACCATTTTCAGTTTCAATGTTGACATTAGTAACAACCCCTTCCTCTATCAATTTATTGTTTTCAGTTTCAATGTTTTTTACCTTCATATTGCAGTAAAAGGTTCTAACAACCGTAGGTGAAAAGGGTAGGTGCACAATAAGCCAAGGTTAGTAAAATGATAGGTATGGTTTAAGGTTCATGCCACAATGGTCATTTAAATAATCCAAGTTTACATATACCACTGGGTAAAAACTATGACCAAAGAATTCAGTATCATATACCTTATTGTTGAACGGTTTCAATTCTTAATTATTGAAATTTGCTGGAAGGACAAGATCAAGTTCTTCATCATTTGGTGCTTGAGAGGTGACTAGTGCTCCCGACTATGAACCACCACGACTAGATTGTCTAGGAACATGATGAGATGCAGAGGCACTGGCTTGGTAGGCAATCTTGCCAACCAAGGCATCCAAATTTGACTATTCTATTACTTGTCGGAGCTATTTGTCATAGGTACTATCTGAGGATGATTCATATGCCACTTTTGTAGTCTTCTTCTTCACTTTTCCTTGTATCCCCTTTGACTTCGATCTTGTTACAATCGGTTCTTTATTGTAACTCCTTTGGCTTCTTTTAAGGAGGTTGAACATCCTTCACCTTTAGCCTGGGATGCTTACCAGGAGTCACTTTTTTCTTAGTGACTTTTGACTTTGGAGGAGATGGAGTTGGCATTGAGGATGGAGTCAAAGTCGAAGTTGGCATCGCCATCAATGTTGGAGTGTTATTAGAATATGATGAAGGAGGATGAGAAAATGATGATGATGATGATAATGAGGAAAAATCCTGAGTCACTTGAGGTACCTTTATGTAAACCATTATGAAGAATGACAGAAACTTGGAAACTTTTTGACAAAAATGGATTCTGTGATTTAGGGCTCTGAGATGTGGATTTAAAGAAGAAATCTGACGTTTAGAGAGGATTAAAGAGTTGTAACAGGAGATTGAAGGTAATAGAGGTGACGATAGAGTGAGTAACGATTGAATTTAAGCAGATGTTTGTTTTTAAGTGAAGAAACGCTCGGGTGAGGGAAAATGAGTATGCCATTTGAGGTTTTAGCCCTTTTGATATAAACCCTTAATAATCAATTTTGCCTATGAACTCGAGTGCAATACACTAGAGTATGAATTTTAGCACTTGAGTGCTGCAATAAAATTTCAGCAAAATGTAGTTGCTTACCTGGTTGGAGTGTAGCTTGTAGACACCCAAGTTGATTTTCCATCCTCATGTATCTTTGTACTCAAGTCCTCTAAGATCACTTGAGTAAACCATGCTTTTATCTCAAGTTATTCTGCAGTGCTCTTCCTGAACTCGAGTATTCTTATTGCACTTTCAAGTGTGTTCTTCCTATACTCAAGTGTTAAACCTAAACTCGAGTATGTGTCAACACTTTTGATGAACTCAAGTGTTCATTATGCACTCAGGTTTTATGTCTTGCACTCGAGTGTTTACCTTGCACTCGAGTGTGATACCAAGAGTGCATGTAATCTTTGTGGACCTCTGTTTCAATGATCGTAAACAAAACATTCCTGCAAAATAAACTTTTACATACTTCGATGCTTAGGTTAGTATAGCAATCATCAAAACATGTACATAAGTGATAAGTAAAATATTTACATATTTATTTTCCCTTATATGATGATTTTATGGACGATATTTGCGTTTAATATAATAAATTTGGGTGTGATTGATAAATAAATATTGTTTTTGGAATAAACAGCATTTACAAAAAAAATAATAAAAAAGCAAAAAATAAAAAAATAAAAGTACTGTAGCAGCCACCGGGCACTGTAGTAGTCAACGGGTACTGTAGCAAGCCGCCAGCACTGTAGCAGGTCAACGGACTGTAGCAGCCGCCAGGGGGCACTGTAGCAGGTCAACGGAACTGTAGCAACTGCCAGATCACTGTAATAGTACTGTAGCACACGTTTTTTCCCTTATAAATAGAAATCAATGCCAAGCTCAAAGGGGGAAGAGAGGAAGAGAAGCAGAGGCCCTTACCGGGAGAGGTCCTTCTCTGACCGGGAAAGATCTTTCTCTAACATTTCTGAGTTCTTTGTGTTGTTTTTTATATTTAATTTCATGTATTGCATGCCTCCATCTTGGAAGGCTTAGGATTGTATTACTTTTTGTATGCCTCCATCTTGGAAGGCTTAGGATTTTATTACATTTTGCATACCCTACATGGAAGGTTTTACCTCCTAAATGGACGGATAGATTTCTTCATGCCTCTATCTTGGAAGGCTTAGGATTTTATTTTGCATACCGCCTACATGGAAGGTTTTACCTCCTAAATGGACGGCTAGATTTCTTCATTTTTCATTCATCTTTTGGTTGTATATTTATGTTTGAGAATTTAATATTCAAGTTTATGCAGTATTTCTGAGGCTTTCATTCTAGCTTTATATAATGTCAATTTATTTTGGTTTTGTTTTTAATCTCATCATGTGCTAAACTTTCATTTTCCTAGGGTGATGACGTAGCTTACTAATGACGGATTGAATCTTAACTTATTAAATCTAGTTTGAATTTCTCCTTCATGATTGAGTTTTAATTATTATTCTTAATGCTTTTGATTGATTGGCCATCTTTTAAATGATTTCAATATACATGTTGAGACCGGAAGGAGATACATGTGTGTAGACCCTATAATTAAAACCATGATTTGCATATGAAATAGGAATATATTCGTATGAGTTGTGTAGTCTTACTGAGTTCCATAAATCTTAATGCATAATTAATTGCTTAAATCCATATAGGAATATATTGGATTAGCAATTGATTATAGAATTGCTTGACCTTGGAAGAGGCTAGTAATTAAATTAGGGAAACTCGACTATTAATCATGTGGAATAAATTGGGCTAGAATAGATAAGTGATTCAATCCGGAAATTGTTAAGTGAAATCTAATCCCTAGGGCTTTTTCTCATATTTGCTTTCATATCATCTGCATTCATATTTAATTGTTTTTGTTTTATTTTGTATTCTCAATCACCAACTAATCGATCGGCTAAATAGAATTAAAATTACCTATTTTGGTACTTAGTACTCAATCCTCGTGGGAACGATACTCTACTCACTTCTATATTACTTGATTACGACAGTGTATACTTGCACTATTTAATTGATCATCTGAACTCGTATCAATAAGCACATATTAAACATAATTAATAACAAAACATCTTACAACTAATTGGGATTCACCATTCCCAGTTCTCTCCTTATACATAAAAAAATTGACCTTTAGCTATCGGGTTTGTAAATATATCACTGCGTTGAAGGTGTATAGGAATGAATTCTTCTTTGACATCCTTCTTTTGAATATGAACACGAATGAAGCGATGTCTGATATCTATGTGCTTGGTTCTTGAATGTTGTATAGGGTTCTTGGCCAAGCTAATGGTGTTGGTGTTTCGCAGTAAATAGGTATCTCCTTTAAAAAGATTCCCAAGTCCTGAAGCAAAGAGCCTCTAAGAAATTGACATTATCCACTTGTACTCTTTTTGTCAATTTTATATCCTCCATGATCTAAATCTGAATAGGCGATCAAATAGTCATTTCCTTCTTTCGGGTACCATAGGCCAAGTTCTGCAGTGTCTCCTAAGTACCTTAAGATTCTCTTTACAATTTCTGCATGTGATACCTTAGGAGCAGATTGATACCTTATACACATCCGAACGCTGAATTATATATCTGGTCTACTTGCTTTAGATAGAGTAATGAACTAATCATTCCGTTATATTTAGTAATATTGAGTCAGAGCCTTTCACATCGACATCCAGCAGTGTGGTAGTGCTCATTGGAGTTAGCTCCATTGGCATTTTCCATTCTGTACTTCTTTAATAATTCCTTCAAATATTTTCTATTCTTTGTTACTTGATTTGAGTCCAAGAAAGATGTTTAGTTTACTCATCATGGACATTTCAAATTCTCCTTGCACAAGCTTTGAAAATTCTTGGCAAAAAGATTAATTACCCCTCACTCGATTGCACCATCACATGTCAGCTTGATGAGGTTTTCTGGTCCTACTTCAGAATGCAAGGTTGCAATGGTTCACTTGAAAGTATTACTACAGGAATTGAGTCTTAGTCCTATACTCGAGTATATATAAAGTCACTTGAGTGCACTTTATGGTTTTAGGATCTTGTTCCTCTTGGGATAACACTTGCAGGGCTTCACTTTTAGGACTTGAGTGAATGTCTCATTAATACTTGAGTATTGAGCCAGTACTCGAGTGCACCATGTAATTCCTTGTTTCTACTTGACTTTCTGTGAAACACTTCTATGAGCACACTTACTAGACTCGAGTGCACATGTCATTAGAACTTGAGTGTTGATGCAAAACTCGAGTGTACCAGGTTGTTTTTGTTTCCGACTTAACTCTCTGTGAAATACTTCTATGAGCACACTTGCTGGACTCGAGTGCTATAGCCCACAAAACTCGAGTGCATAATAGGAACTCAAGTACATCAGTAGAATTTCAGTTTATGGACCAACTTCTGTCTAACACTTGTAAGAGTGTGAAGCCATACTCGAGTGTTCATGCTTTTAGAATTTGAGTGCTTCCTCCAAACTCCAGTGCATCAATAATTTTCCACAACAACTTTCTGTAAACTTGTTAAATGCATTTACTAATCGAATGAGATTATTTTTACATCTTCAAAAATATAAATTGCTTTGTAAAACAATGTACTAATGCTTAATTGTCATCAAAACATAGATTCTAACTGGTTTAGAGAAGGTTGGGGTGTATATGAGTGAGGATATGAGGCCAAAGGCATGTGGTAAAAGAGGCAAGGACTTTGCAATGGATGATGATCCTGGTGCGAGTAAAACTAGTATAGAGGAGGGGAGTGAACATGTGGTAGATGATGATGAAATGATGTAAAATGTTCAGGAGGGTGCCAGTAGGTGAGTAACATCCCAAATTTTATTCACCAAAATTCCTTATATTAAAAGGAATAAAATGGTAAACTAAAGTGCTCAAGAAATGTAAAATAATGGTCACACAAAACATGAGTATGTTTAGAACACAAATTGTAAACATTTGAATTAGCTGCAGTGAGTTTCCCTATGTAGCAGTCATGTTGAGTGACATTTTTAGGTTGTGATGTCCAAGAAAAGTCACGGACTTATTTTTTTTTAAAGAATAAACAATGTCTTTTATCGTAACTCCTTCAACATAGGTAACATCTTTAGGAGAATTACGCCTAATTGAGCCTACAATGCTTGAATAGGACTCAATCATATAGCTATATGAATAAAAGGGTCAAACTGTAGAGGGGAACTATATATCTCTCAAAAAGATAACGTTAAATGAAATAAAGTAACCTAAAAATAAACCATAAGAAGTGCTATAATTTCTTTTGGGCTAGCTAGAAGAAATTAAATTGGACCACTCCAGATGTCAACAAGCAGAACTGGATTCACCATACTACTATTAGTCACTAAAATACTACTCCCCCTTTCCTCTTTTTTTTTAAAGAAAAAACTGTCATATATACCCATTCCTATGTATATGAAACATTTAAAGAATTTCTTAATTTTTATCTATTACTTTCTCATTTTGTCCTTATTTAATTACACTTTTTTCTCATACACTCTCTCCACCATACATTCTCTCTCTTATCCAACCATCTTTATTACTCCTACAATATTAATTTTCTGATTCTCCCTCTTCTACAGTCCTCGTTTTTATAATAATTTCCTTCTCTCTCTCTCTCTTCCTATGCCCTCATAAATACGGGTATTTTTGTCAAAAAAGTTACAATTTTTATATATTTATTGTCCTTAAATATTGCTTTGATCTATATTATTTAGTTAAGTGTTTTGTATAAAAAGGGACGAAGGGAGTAAAATATTATAACTACTCCCTCCGGTTCTTAATGTAGGACCTATTAAGGAAGTTGATTTTGATTTTGAATGTAAGACCTATTTACATTTTTTCTACTTTTCACTAAATTAACCTTATTGATGTTCCCTCAAAAGAATAATCAAGTAGGAGAGGGAAGGAAGGAGGGGGAGGTAATTAACGAAGATTATTAGGGTATTTTAGAAAAAAAAATTATCATAGTAACTAACTTAACTAACATCCTTAACCTACTTAAATTAGTTAATTATGTCTTATATTAAGGGCAAGAGGAGTACAATATTAATTGCAATATTTTAGTTAATGCTTTGACATAACAATTCTCACAACTGTTATAAGTTCCATAATATACAATACTATCACCATCTTCAACAATGTCTCTTACAACGCTCAGACCATCTTGTTTATACCCTTTATATGCCTGAAAAGGAAGCAAATAAAAATAACTAAATCTAATAATTTTTATTTGTATTTTCATATGCACTTGATAAGTTGTCAGAAGACAAATTCCTCAATACCCTCTAAGGTTATTTGAAGGATGATTAGTCTATTTTGGAGTTACATAAGGCTTCACATATAGTTCCACAATCAAAGGATTATGTTTTAGAAGAACTGAATTCCTAGACAAAACACTTTCTTAAGGAATATTTGTCTACTTTGTCAAGATATACTCATAAACCTTCTAATCATTTTGAATACCAGGTGCAATAAATCTCACAAACTCATTTTTGTTTCTCAACTTTTATGTTTTCTCAAGCTTATTTATAATTTACCATGTTGGAATATCATGCATTTATTGTAAATATTTATTAGCCTTAGTCAACTTTATTAGGCTTTATTAGCTTTTAATAGTTTTTATTTTTTATCTCCTTCTTTGGTGTATAAATAGGCATTTGTACCTCACTATTGTGATATGAGAAAATACATATTCTTCTCTCAAAATTGTCCACATGGTATAAGAGCACCTATGTGAGCATTTGTGTGTAAATGAGATAGTGAGGGTGAGCTCCTTAAGATGACAATGGAGAGATTCCGGTCTAACCCTATATTTTTTTATGTGTGGATATTTCATATTTGTACCCAAGTTGTTAAACTTTTTTCCTGCCAAAATCAAGCTGTTATAGAAACCGGTGGAAGTTAGAAAGCATTGTCATGGTAAAGCTTCCGGTACATATGTCAGTGTGTTTCGGCCTCCTAGATCTAGCATGCAATCATATCATTAATTTTTACCTATAGATCCTTATGAGAAATGAAAATTTTCAATCAAGCTGAGGCATTCATTAGTCATTAGGTGCTAGCATTATTGGCTCGAAAAGTAAATTTCCATTGAGCTTTCAAAACATCAAAGAACAAAGCATTATGGATTATTAATTGTGGAGCATTGAATCATATGATTGATTGTCATCAATTATTTGATACTTATATTCCATGTTCTGGAAACTTGAAAGTTCAAATTGCCTATGGCTCCCTTGCTTCAGTCATTGGGAAAAGGAGTATCCAAATATCTAAGTATATTACTTTGGAATCGGTCATTCAAATGCCAAAATTAGAATGCAATAGATTGTCTATTGGACAATTGATGAAGCAATCTAATTGTTGTGCTGATTTTTTACCCACTCATTGTATTTTTTTCAAGACCTATTACTAGGGATGATAATTGACTATTAATGGTTTGAAAGGCTCTATTTTCTTGAAAACGCTGAAGTGAGCCACCAACACATGGTAAGTGTGAAGGGTCGTATGTTCTCATTTCTTTATCCAAATACTAGCATTGATTTGAGATGTGAGGCATGTGAATTAGCCAAACACCACCACTCATCATACCCTAAAAGCTCAATATACACCCTCCAAGCCTTTCACTACTATCTATAGTGATTTATAGGGACCCTCTCTTATTCCAAACCGTACCAAAACCAAATGGTTCAGTTCATTCATAAATGATCATACTCACCTTCATTGGGTTTATCTCTTAAAAGACACGTTTGAGGCTCCCTTCATAGTCATGAATGTTTTCACCATGATTAAGAACCAGATCAATATGAGCATTAAAGTATTACATAGTGACAATGGCATAAAGTATTTCAACCAAACCTTAAGTATCTTCCTCCAAGCACATGGTATTATCCATAAAAACTCTTATGCTAACACACCCCAACAAAATGGGATTGGTGAGCATAAAAATCGACATAACCTGGATATTGCTTGAGCATTAATGCTTACTTGCAATATGCCTCAGTTCTATTAGGAAGACACCATCTTACATGCCTCCTATCTCATCAATCGAATGCCAAAGCAAGTCATATCCTTTGAAACCCCTATGCAACAATTACAAAGTGTCTCTCTCACTACCCACCTTGAATCCAACCTTACCGTTTCTGGGTTTGCCTACTTCGTGTTTGTTCAAGTCCATCCCAATAGCAAATTTGATCCTTGTGCCGTTAAATGTATATTTTTTGGATGTCCTTCTACTAAAAAAGGATTCATATGCTTTGATCCTATTTCAAAACACACCTTTGTAAGCTTTAATGTCACCTTTCATGAAGAAGCTCCTTTCTATTCCAAGTCTTCAATTTAAGGGGAGATATAGGTGATGAATCTCAGACTTAGGAACTATATCCTAATAGAGAATATGTTATCCTTGAACAATGGACAACACCATCAAAGCTATTACCACTACCTTCTCTACTAATAGAGCCAGAGCCTACACTACTACCTTCACCTTTACCATTATCCATGTCTTCACCATCTCTTATATAAATCTAATAACAAAATATAAAAGAAGGGGGAGATATAGAAAAGTAGCAAAACAAGGATATGTTGGTGTGCTCACAAAGGCAACAATCTAAAGAAGGAGAACACCTTGAACTTAAAGCACTGAAGGAGTCAAAACTGATGGTAGCTCCTACAATACCATAGAGGCAAAACTAGTAATGGCTTCTGAAGAGGTTGATCCTGAAGTTTCTGAACAGGTTAGTGAGCAAAACGACCTTGAATTGCCAATGGGTTCAGGAAATAACCTCAATCAAGGACATTGCACGCAATTCAGAAGCATATGTCATATAAGGCTCTTTCTCTTAGCTATTAAGCCTTTTTTAATAATATGGATAAAATATGCATTCCTAATAACATACAAGAGGCTACCATAATGTAGAAATGCAATATGGAGGAGATGAGAGCACTAGAGAAAAATGGAACATGGGACATAGTTGAAATGCTTAAAGGCAAGAAACATGTAAGCTGTAAATGGGTGTTTACCCCTAAATATCTAGATGATGGCATTCTTAATAAGTTAAAAGCCCACTTGGTAGCAAGAGTATTTACTCAGACATATGGCCTAGACTATAAAAATACACTTCCACCAATGGTGAAGATGAACACTATTAGAGTTCTATTATTTATGGCAACCAACCTAGATTCGCCAATTCACTATCTAAACATCAAGAATGCCTTTCTAAATGGAGAGCTAAAAGAAGAGGCCTACATGACCCTACATCTAGGTTACAAAAAAGGCGTAAGTGATCAAGTATGCAAGCTGAAGAAATCTCTATATTGATTAGTTTCTCAGGGCATGGTTTGATAGGTTCTCATAAGTCTTAAAATCATAAGGCTACAAACAAGGATTGTCAAATCATACAATGTTTGTCAAAACAGAGGAAGAAAAGAAGTGCATTCTCATTGTGTACGTTGAGGACATAATCCTTACAGGAGATCATATTGATAAAATATCAAGGATAAAAGTTGCTCTTTGGAGAGAATTTGAAATCAAGGATCTTAGAAAATTAAAATACTTCCTTAGGAATGAAGCTGTCAGGTCAAGACTAGGTATCTTTGTCTTTCAGAGAAAAAATATACTTCATCTTCTAAAAGAAACAAGCATTATGTTGTAGTTCTGAGTCAACTCCCATTATGGTCCCAAAAAAGAGGAAGAAGAAACTTAAGAAGAACAATAAAGAAGAGCTAGAAAAAGGTGACTCAAATGATGAGATTGAAGAAGAAGAAGAAGCTAATGAAGCTGTTGATAAAGGGATATATCAGAGACTTATTGAGAAATTGATTTATGTCTCATACACAAGATCTGATATAGCCTTTGCAATAAGTGTGTCCAGCTAGTACATGAGTGAAACAAAGAAAACGCATATGAATGCAGCCTACATAATTTTGAGATATCTAAAGGGTATTACTAGTAGAGGTTTGTTTTTCCAAAAATAGGAAAGAAGAACTGTAGAAGTGTACATTGATGCAAATTAGGGAGGAACTCATCCCAACTAGAGATCAACCTTTGGTTATTGCTCCTTTGTATAGGGAAACTTGGTTACTTGGAAAAGCTAGAAAAAAAGGGTTGTGTCTAAAAGAAGTGTTGATCTGAGTTAAGGGCATTAGCTTAATGGATAATGGAAGAGTTATGACTGAAATGAGTCCTATATGAGATACAAGTTAGCATGGATTTGCCAGAAAAACACTATTGCAATAATAAGGCTACTATACACATGTCCTTAAATCCTATTCAACATGAAAGATCGAAGAAAGTAGAGATAGATAGATACTTTATCAAAGAAAAGTAGAAAAAGGAGTTATATGTATAATTTATCTGCCTTTCAAGCTGCATATATGTTAGCAAAAGGGTTGTATAAACCTGCACTTGAAAGCTACATAAGCAAGTTGGACATGATTAACATATATAATCCAACTTAAGGGGGAGGCTGGGAATATCATGCATTTATTGCAAATATTTACCATTATTGTATTGCCATTATTAGTAGTTATTAGCCTTAGTCAACTTTATGAGCTTATATTAGTTTTTATTGTCTTGTTTCCTTCTCTAATGTATAAATAGGCACTTGTATCTCACTATCATGATATGGGAAAATACATATTCTTCTCTCAAAATTGTCAACGTACCACATATTAAAACCTCAAAGATCATTTCATATATTAACATTAGTTACCTTTTGCTCTAAGTTTTCCTCATCATGCTTACTTGGATTTCATATTAAATTTATGTTTTATACAACACTATAAGGTTAATAAAGGAGAACTTTGAAATCTTCATATAGGTATGCATCATAACTCCTCAACCTACTCTATTTTTTATTGTGTAACCCACCAACACATGAGCTTCTTGACTTATACATATATTACTTGTTTTTTATTCTCTTCTTGATCAGTTCTTTGAACCTTACAAATAAAGAATTCTTGAAATTAGGAGTAGAAGACTTCAATCACTACCAATTGGTATTTTGTGAAGATCAACTCAATCTATTAAATAGGTGAACATATTTTTCAAGAATTTTTCCACTTAATTAAGATATCATAATGATAACCAAGTGGTTTATGGAGAGTGGACTTGATAAACTGCATTTTCCAATCTCAAAAGCAAAAGCTGCCTATTTCTTCTTGATGGTTGTAGCAACATTGGCATCAGGGCTTGTTTACATGTATTGTTTATTATTTCTATGATGTTTAGAGTATTGAAAAGGAACAAATCAACTTCATGCAACTACACTACTACACAAAACACAAGTTGTAGTGCTTAATTTAAAGAACACTATGGCGCTATAGCACTTCTTGAATATATAAAAACGTCATAACTTGATTATTTTTTTTTTAAATTATAAAGCTATGGCACTTTCTGGGGGGAAGCACCATAGGAAATTGGCACTTCTTATGGCGCTTCTCTAGGGAAGTGCCATTGGAATGGCGCTTCTCCAGGGAAGTGCCATTGGAATGATACTTCCCTGGAGAAGCACCATAAGAAGTCTTTTTAAAAAAAAATCATAATTATTTTATTTTTCTGATATAAACCTCCGTTTATAATCCAAAATTCACAGCAATTTATAATACAATCAACAACAAAATGAAATAACATAGCACGTAGCTTTTACAATGATGTGTTTTCATGTATCAAGCATAAAAGAACTTCAGTATTTAACTTGCCTAAACTTGAGTCATACATGTTACTTCTACAGAGGATTAAACTAAATATTCTTATATTTGTAAGCTTAAAAATTAAAAAACTTACAATATATAAGAAGTTTAAGAAGATAGAGTTGAAACTTCAAATAAATACCTGAAAACGAAATTATGAGCACACATGTAAAATTCATGAGAGATTTTAACTTAAAAAAATGTAGACCAAATGTTGAAAAAAAATACTTACACACAAGGGAGCTTTTGAAGGATGCCAAGGCAAAAAGAAAGAAAACCATGTGACAAAGGAAGCATTGTACTGCAACTGAAGTCTGGGAAATGGAGGAGCTAGAGGGAACGCGAGAAGATGAAAATGAAAATAAAAATGAAAATAGTGGGATATGAAAATTATATAGCAACATAGTGGGAGAAGCTAAGGCCGCTTTCTCAAGAGAGTGCCATTAAAGGCATATATTCTCAAGAGAATATATGCCTTTAATGGCACTCCCTTGAGAAAGCGTCATTAAAGGTGCTATTGTTTGCAAGACTGCAAGTCTTTGTTTTAATATAGAAGCTTTCATCAATTGGCACCATGGTTTCCTTTTTTTTTTCTTTTAAATGCCATTAAAGGCTTAATACACAATTTTTTAATGTTTTCTTAAGCAAGAGGGCATATAAAAAATATTTTTTTAAAAAAAGTAATTTTAAGTAATAAGTTAAATATAAAAGACATTGAGCAATAAGTTAAATATAAAAGACATTAGCTCCAAATATATATCGTTATCAGGTGCAGTGGGTGGATTTAGTAAGGGCTCAGGTGAAGGAAGAGGAATGGTTTAAAAGCAAGTATGTGCCAAGCATAAAAGAATATGAGCGTAATAGGATTACATCAATGGCATTGAGAGCAATTCTTTTCCCATTACCTTATCTTGTGGGAACCAAGATTCCTGAGGTTGCAATTGAAATAGGTGAATCCAACTACCTCTGAGGTTGAGTCTCTATGGGCGATACCTCAATGATGTCAATGGCTACTAGGTGATGAGTCTAGACTCTTCCATCCTCTTATATGTTTTGTAAATTTTCCTGGAAAGGGATAGATAGATAGTTACAACGAGAGGGGAATAAGGTTATGTGAGACTGCTAATGAAGAAGGGATCGTAGAAAAGATAAAGAGTAAGACGATTGAGAGAAAAGAGTAAAGAGCCTGAGAATAGTGTTGAAGGAAAAAGGAATCATACTTTCATGAGAATTAAAAGATATGTATTGGAAAATGTGCCAATTACTTCATCCAATTTATAAAAGGGAAGATGGGATTCATGCAAAGGAGATGTCTAGTGAGTTAGAGACGGGGTATTAAATGATCCCATCATTTTGGGCTAAGGAGTAACAAGCTAGAGATCTAAGTGTTGGGTTTGTTACAATGAAAGTGGCTAATGCTATCCACACATATATATATATCAAGGTTCTAAAACCCGGACCGGTCACTAAACTGGTCGGGGTACTGGGTTAAGGTTAGTGGGTCAGATCGGAGTCAAACCTGGCCTAAACCAGGGTTAGACCGGTGAAGAAGGGAATAATTTAGAATTATTTATATGAAAATTTGAATAAAATATTAAAAAAATTTAAAAAAACTGGTCAAATTGTGAGAAAACTGATCAAATCGAGTGAAACCCGGTCGAACAGAGGTTAATAGCCAAATCGGATCAGGCGGTTTTATGGTCAGACCGGCCGGTCCTTTCCGAGCTTGAAAACATTAATATATATATATCAGTCTCTCATTGTAATGGCCCTAAAAATGATATAATATAAATAATTCATTCTTAAATGATATATTTTATTATTTGTTGTAAACGTTTTAGCAAATTAAGCTAATGGTTCAGGGGCATTAAGGCTATATATACTTGGGGTGTTGGGTTCGAACTTCGAACCTCTATTATGCCAAAAGGGTGTAATATTTTGGTTTTAACATCTTAAAATTACCAAAATAACCTTTGTTACAAAAACCCAAAAAAACAAAAAGAAATCAGATTTTTCCCCTATTTCTATTAGGCTTAAGCAATAGAAGGAAGGAAGTCTCTAGAACCTCTCTATGATGTATGAAACCCAATTGCCTTTTTTCCCCCTAATCATATCGCTCTCCTTCATCCTTCTTGCTATCGAATATGGTATGTGTGTGTGTCTTAGAGTCATTTGTTGTGTTCCTTGTCTACACTTCTCTTCTTCTCTGCTAGCATTACCGCTCTTCTCTGTCACTAGCCGGTTCCTGCTCCTCTTTAATACTATACTTTTAGTTAATGGTGTGGCTTGAATTTTTCCCCTCTATTGCTTTGTGTCACTGATATGGGTGAGCTGAACCTAATATCTTATTCTCCTCTCTCCCTTAAGCTTTTATAGATAAAGCATAAGTGGGTATGTATTCAACTTCAATTATTATTATATATTATTATATTATTTTTTATCTGGTTTTTAATTTTGGGTTAGGTGTGGTGCAAGAGGAAGGGAGGGAGTTTAGATAAACTAAAGTTAAAGTTTAAGAAGCTTTGATAGAAAATTTCACTACAAATGTTTTGTTTGTTGTAATGGGATGAAGATGGATCTAAACTCTATTTTCTTCAGTTAAAATTTATTTTTGATAAAGACTTGTACTTGAAAAGCATAGCAACTTCTTATATTGATGTTTGGAAAATTGTTGGGCAAGAGATTTGAAGATTAAGAAGTTTTAAACTTGTCTGAACGTAGATGCACACAAGGTGTTAGATAAAATGTGTAAAATATGAATTGTTGTTCTATGCTGGCAACTAAGTATGATAAAGGCATTATTATTGATTAAATTATGGTATGAGGCAATTAATCTCTATATTGAGTTTTGGAAATGAAATTAAGAAATTATTGGAAAGGTATTTGGATGACAATTCATGTATTAAATTTGTATAACCTTATGTTAGCCTTTGAGGAGCATCCAAAGTGTTTAATGATATGTTTAAGAGAAAATACAGGTTTTAATCTTCATCAATAGTTAGCTTTATTGGTGAAAATTTTGTTTGGATTATGAATGGTTTGATATTGCATTTTTGTACTGAGGTGAAATTTAGAATAAAGGAAGGACTTTAGTTTGTAGTCATCTATGAAAAGTATTATATTGATGAAATAGATCGCAAAAATAAGTGTTGTTATTGTGCAATGACCAAAGTTTATATGATAGTCATTTGACAAGTATGTTGGGATTTGGGAGGATTAAGGATGTTGCTTGAATGTGTAAGAAGGCATTGGATGGTGATACATTTATTCACTTAAATCTTTAACTATGTTAGAGCCAAGATAATGAAAGATATCTCTTTTAGGCATTATGGGGGTGGTGGCTACAAGTTGATGTGGAAAGGGTTGCAATGTAAGAAATTGGTGAAGGAATTAATGGATTAAAGTATGCTACAAGATATAGTTTTAACGGACTGTATGACTTTAGAGTGAGCATTATAATATTAAAGTTTTTGTGGTGTAGAAAGGAATTATGCCCTTGAGAGTTATTCAGGTATAAAGGGGAAATAGCAAATAATTTTAAGTCAAGCAAACTATAACGGTTTGACAAAATCTCAGAGTTAGTTACCATCATTTTCTTATATTGGAATGCTTAAGGAATCTTGTGAAGATTATTGAAGAGTGAAAATAAGTTGGAGGCCAACATATAAGAGTAAGTTATATATATGAATGTATAAAAGGTGAGTGAATAGCGTCCCATTACAATTTTCTAAGATGATTGATACGTAAAATATTTACATATTTATTTTTCCTTATATGATGATTTTATGGATAATATTTGAGCTCAATTTAGCAAATTTAGGTGTAATTAATTAATAAATAATGATTTTGTCATAAAATAGAATTTCTTGAAAAATACTAAACTATACCCTTTTTCAGTTTTTAGGCAATATATGGAGCTCTAGATGTTGGATTGGAACGTTCTTTATACAGATAAAAAGCTAAGAAAGAGCTCTACAACTTTGATGTTGATACCAAAACCCAGTTCTATCTCCAAGGGTTTCGAATTTTGCTTGGAAGTTGAAAACGGAAATCATCTACCATTCCACCAACCATTTCATCTACCACTTCATCTTCCTTTTCACCTACTACTTCATCTACCACATTCTATCTACTACTTCACCTACCACATTTCACCAACTACTTCATCTACCCTACTCCATTCTTCCATATATATAGCCACTATCTCCTTCACATTTCACACACCAATTCATATCTATTACTCTCATCTCCTCTCCACATACACACCATTTAATTACTCTCCTCTCTTCTTCACTTACCCCATCATCTTAGAATTAATTTTATGCATTGTATTATTTTTTGCATGCCTCCATCTTGGAAGGCTTAGGATTGTATTACTTTTTGCATGCCACCTACATGGAAGTTTTTACCTCCTAAAGGGATGGCTAGATTTTTACATTTTTCATGCATCTTCTGGTTGTATATTTATGTTTGAGAATTTAATATTCAAGTTTTATGCAATATTTATGAGGATTTCATTCTAGTTTTATATAATGTCAATTTATTTTTTTTAATTTTATCATGAGCTAAATTTTCATTTTCCAAGGGTGATGACGTAGCTTATTAATGTCGGATTGAATCTTAACTTGTTAAATCTAGTTTTAATTTCTCCTTCATGATTGAGTTTTAATTATTGTTCTTAATGCTTTTAATTATTGGCCACCTTTTGAATGATTTCAATATGCATGTTGAGACCGGAAGGAGATGCATATGTGTAGATCCTATAATTAAAACCATGACTTGCATATGAAATAGGAATAATTCATATGAGTTGTGTATGTTAGATCCCATATATTTTGATGATAGCAAAGATTAGACTAATGATAAAAGAGAATATGATAACAAATGAATTTGAACCAAATAAATAAATGGCAAAGCATTACTTGAAGTAAGCACTAGAGTAATGAAGAAGAACTGAGAGAAAAAACAAAGGAAGACCATTACTAAGACCATCACTGGCAGTTGTATATGTTTACTCGAGTGACCATTTGAGTAAGGAACTCTATTACTCGAGTGGGTACTCGAGTAATGTTAAAAGAAAATGTTTTCAAAAGCACTGTCAAAATTTGGAGGAAGTTACTCAAGTAATCTGCAAACTTATATGAGTCATTACTTGAGTAGCCACTCGAGTAACACATTAGAAAAGGCTTTACTCAGTAGCCACTCGAGTAACAAAGGCAAAAATTTTCTAGTAGCTCTCAGCCAAGAAATGCAACAATTTACTCGAGTAGCCACTCGAGTAACCATGTGAGAAAAAGGCATAACTCGTGGGAGCACTCCAATAATCTGCGGAGTTATTTGATCAATTACTCGAGGGACCACTCGAGTAATCAGGTAAACAAAGAACAAGTACTCTCGACCAAGAATTTGATGCAATTACTAGAGTGAGTAATAGAGTAATCTGTAAAGTTATTTGTAAGTTACTCGAGGGGTCACTCAAGTAAAGTTTGAAGAAAACACATGGCCACTTAAGTAATCATGTATTTCCAAGGTTTGTGATATATCTCACTCGATGTCTTGCCCGAGTAATATCTTATGAAGAATGTTGAATTACTCACTACCATATTTTTGATAGGTTTACTCGAGGCACTACTCGAGTAACAAACATGATCACTCGAGTAGTCACTCGAGTAATAAAGTCCAGAAATCATGTTTCTAATTGAATGTTTATTAAATTTTTTTCTATATGATTAACTCTTCATTGTGCTAGTATTCTAAGTATATTTGCAGAGAAACAATGAAAGATCATGCCAGAAGTGAAAAGTCAAATAAAAGCTCGAACGTTCACCTACCGCTACCTACAGCAAACGGATAGTTTTTAAATTTGAAGAATGGTCAACCGTTGCTGCACAACTTTAACGGACATGTTTGAATTGCTTCCAATGGACACTACAAATCATCTATATATATGGAGCATTTAAAGAGTAGAAAATAAGAACTGAGAACACACGAACATACACTGATTAACATACTCTTAGTGCTTTGTTTTCTTATACTCATTCATTATACTTCAGTGATTATATATTTGCTTTGTAAGAGTGTTTTTCATTACAAACTCAATATTTGTTATTGAGACAACTTAAGGTTGTGGAACCTTGAGTTAGGGATTTGATTACAACGTGTAAGGGGGAGTGAGTGTCAAGTAAATGAACTTGTTGTATACTGAGATGCCAAGAACCCACTGAATCTTAGAGAATATAGTGAAACTCTCAAAAACACTCTGAGGACTAGACGTAGGTCAAAGTGGTTGTGGTTGAACCAGTATAACTCACGGTGTATACTTCAGTGATATTTCTCTTTGCTCTCAACTACTTTAAATATTCAGTTAATTTTCTTATACGCAACAAAATTTATTATATCACCCAATTTACCCCCCTCTTGGGTGAAACCTTATACTAACATTTGGTATCAGAGCATTGGTCTTCTTGTTAAGGTGTAACAGCCTAAGAAGGATCCAATGGCAAGCATGGTTGAAGCCATTCTTCCTGACAAAGCTTCTATCACAAAACCTCCGGGTTTCAATGGCAAACACTTCTCATTCTGGAAAGCAAAGTTCAAAGTCTTCGTAATCGCTACTGAATATGGGACATGGGATGTGATTGAGAGTGGAAACTACAAACCTGAAAAGATTGTAGATTCACAGAGAGTTCCTAAAACACCAACAGAATATGATGAGAATGACAAGAAATGTAAGAGGCAAGCTTCACCCAAGAGGGGGGTGAATTGGGTGATGTTATAAATTTTTCGCTTAATGTGGTGATATGAAAAATATAGTAGACAGAGTAGAGTTGAGAAGATTTGAACACAGAGAGTTATACTGGTTCGGCCTAACAACCAAGCCTACGTCTAGTCCTCAGAGATCAAGACCTACTGAGATTTTCACTATACCTCCAAGATTCAATGGGCTCTAAGAATGCCACAAAACAACAATCGTCCTTGAACGGACTACGAGCAGAAATATTCTCTCAACAAGAAACTTCTCTCCCCCATACGACAAGTCTTACGTGCAGAAAAACAACCTATGACCCTTTACACTTGCTTATGTATACAAGACTTATGAGCAGCAACGTTCTCTCCTACTTACACCACTGTAAGTCTTACGAGCAGCTACGTTCTCTTCTGCTTGTATCTTATAAGGCTTATGAGTGGAAGGTACAACAAGGAATTCTCTCAACTGCTTCTCTCGTAAGGAAAAACTACCCTCTCAAGGTCCCAATACCTTGAGATCATATAAACATAGAATTTGAATTGTATGAAGACTCTCTTACAGAGAAAATGAATAAACACTGAAGATCAATGTGTATACAGAGAAAATGATTAATAGCAGAGACTCGTGTATAAGCTTGTGAATTCTTGTGCTACGTTGTATTTTGATTATCCTTGAATCTCTGTATATATAGTTGCTTCAGTTTTTGCCCGTTTGGAAAATCAACATTTGAGGAGCGGGACTTTTGCAACTATTGAAGGACACGCGCATGTTTGAATATTCTGAATGCGGTAGGTGCGAACGTGTTTGTAATCATGTTGTCTGCCGCTGTTTGACTTTCTCCGTAACAGCTAATTTCAAACGTTTATCTTCCTGTATCACACTTATAATACATTCAGAGTAATGTTAAACAATGATAATAAGTAATGATGATATGAATAAATAACAATAAACCATATTCGGATTGAACGTTGTGCGACTTGGCATTTTTGGTGTTCTAACAGGGAATCACTCGAGCATGAAAGGCTCACTTCGAGTGATCTCCTATTTTCCTTCATATGCTTCTGTTATCGGGTTGTGCTTGCATAGAATTTCAGAGAGACATAATCTTCACTCGCGAGTGAAGTGGGATCTCACTCGAGCACAACTCCCTCTGCTCGAGTGATCTTGCATTTTCCACTGGGAGTGTCTTCTCAGGTCATCACTCGCACACCATTTTGACAAGAGTGAGATTTTGTACTCGCGGGTGATATGGTCCCTCACTCGAGCACACACACTCCTGCTCGAGTGAGACGCATATTCTCTAGGAATATGCTCTCAATACCAACACTCGCATCAGGATTTCAGAGGGATAAAATTATCACTCGCAGGTGATGTGGGCCCTCACTCGAGCACACAGACTCCTGCTCGAGTGAGAAGAATATTCTCAAGTATTATACCTTTTAAACAAGCACTCGCATCAGATTTGGAGAGGGATAGAATTTTCACTTGCAAGCATTGATGTGTCACTCGAGCATATAAGGGTGTGCTCGAGCACACTTGCACTTCTCTGAACTTCATGACTCTCGGCCAAGCACTCGCAGTACCTAGCTCGAGCATTGATGTCTTTGCTCGAGTAAATGAAGGAAGTATGCTATTACTTGCTCTCGGCCAAGCACTCACAGACCCTTGTTCGCATGTGCTCGAGTGAGAATGGCTTCTATGCTCGAGTGGTAACTCTAGTGCTCGAGTGAGTCAGTGAACATAACAGTGGAATGTCTCTCGGGTGCACACTTTCTGGCTTTCACTCGCACCTGCTCGAGCACAGAAGAGATCTATGCTCGAGTGCAAAATCCATGCTCGAGCACTCCAGTGCAATTTCACAGCAGACATCAGAAAACTTCCTCTATGCATTTGGTAACTTTGTAAACTTTTCTTAATCTCCTAAAAACATGATTTGCACACGATTGTCTTTTTGTTATCATCAAAACTTGGGATCTAACAAGAAACTCATCACACTCAACAGTAAGGCAATTCTAATGATTCAAAGTGCCTTAAGTCAAAATGAGTACTTCAGAATATGCATACTCCCAACAGCTAAAGAAATATGGGAAGCCTTGGAAATAGCTCAAGAAGGAACTTCAGGAATAAAAGAAAACCGGATCAATACTTTGGTTACTCAGTTTGATTTACTTCAAATGAAATCAGGTGAGTCGATAACTGAATTTGAACTTAGATATACTCACCGTGTTAATCAACTTGCAGCACTTAGAAAAGTCTATGATCAACATACCCAATTATGAAAGATTTTAAATACTATTTCTAAAGACTGGGAGGCAAAAGTCACTGCAATTGAGGAAGCCAAAGGTGAATCAATGCGATCGGTTGCTTCTCTATTCGGAAGTCTTTCTAAATATGAAAGTAAGTTAAAGTTCAAACGAGAACTAGATGATATTGGTGATAAGAAGAAAAGAGGTCTAACACTGAAAGCAAAAGAAGAAGAACAAGATGAAGATGAAGAGCTTAATGATGACGAAAAGGGCCTAATCATAAAATGATTCAGAAAGTTTTACAAGAAAGGCCAAGGATTCAAAAACTTTCAGAAAGGAGGAACAAGCAATAAAGAACACATCATCTACTATGAATGTGGAAAGCCAGGACATTTCAAATCAGAATGTCAAGAACTGATTTAGAAGAATAAAGAGAAGAGAAAAGGAAAATTCTACAACAAGAAGAAAGCCTTTGTATCTGCCATATGGGGAGATAGTTCTTCTGACGAAGAAAGCGATGAAGAGGAAGTAGCCAATATCTGCTAGTTGCTCAAGAGGAAACGGAAGAAGAGGTAACTGATTTTGATCCTACCTATCATGAATTATTTTATGAATATAATGCTTTACATTCTGAATTCATCAAAGTAGTTAAAGAACTAGTTGTTTTCAAAAAGAAAAACAAAGTTCTTGAAGTAGAACTTAAAGAGAATTTTGAAAAGGATTGTGAAAACTATACTTCTTTGAAAAAGAAAAACACTGATCTTACTAAATCTCTTGAAAAAATCACTAAAGGAAGTGAAATGATAAATGTAATTTTAAAAGATCAATGATTTGTGAATGATCGATCTGGAATTGGATATGATCCAAAATCAGACAGAAGGAAAGGAAGAAAGAAAGCTGGAGGTAAATCATACTTGAATTATTTTTAGCATTCTATGCATACATCAAATCCTTTTGCACATTGTAATTATTGTAACAGAAAAGGTCATTATACTTCATCATGCATTCATAGGAAGAAAGGAAATATAGGAACCTACAAATGGGTACCTAAAGGTTCTTATATTCCTAAAATTTTTAGCACTAACCCAAAATGACCCAAAAAGATGTGGGTACCTAAGACTTAATCATAATTGGTTGCAGATATGTCTTAAAGTATCCAAAAACAACAAATAGTACATAGACAGTGGATGCTCTAGACATATGACCAGAGATTTCAAAATTTGTACCACATTGCAACCTAAGGAAGGTGGAAAGGTAAAATTTGGAGGAAATCAATCTCGAAAAATAGCAGGAATTGGTGAAATAAAAAATGACAAAGGAATACAAGTCAAAGATGTATATTACGTTGAAGACTTGTGTCATAATTTGCTGAGCATAAGTCAAAGTGCAAATAAAGACAACTGGACAATATTTGATTCAGAGCAATGTCTGATTGTCAACAAGAAAGACTTACAAATTGATAAGAAAAATATCAAGGCAAAGCTCAGAGCAAAATGGGAAGGTAATTGCTATACACTTGATATCAATAGAAATAACTCTAAAAAATTTTTTTCTGAGTAATGCCGATGAAAGTTAGTTATGGCATAAGAGACTAGCTCATGTCAACATGCACCAACTAGGCAAACTACTCAAAAAGGATTTAGTTCTTTGATTACCCAAAGTAAGTTTTAAAAATTATTTGATTTGTGACACATGTCAAAAGGGTGAACAAACTAAATCATCTTTCAAATCAAAAAATGAAATTACAACAAATCAACCACTTCAATTGATACATATGGATTTAGTTGGTCTAGCAAGAGTTAAAAGCCTTGGTGGCAACTTATATTCATTGGTCATTGTTGATGATTTCTCTAGATTTTCATGGACTATTTTTTTGTCATAAAAGGATTAAATCTTTGCAGAATTTATTGTTTTTGCCAAGAAAGTGCAAAATGAGAAAGGTATGTCCATTGCAGGTATCAGGATAGATCATGGTGGAGAATTTGAAAATGAAGCCTTTGAAGAATATTGTGATACTAATGGCATTGATCACAATTTCTCTGCTCCAAGGACACCACAACAAAACAGAGTCGTGGAACATAAGAATAGAGTGCTCACTGAAATGGCTAGAGCAATGCTGAATGAAAAAAATGTGTCTTAATTTTTTTTTGCCGATGAAATGAGCATAGCATGCTATATTTCAAATAGAGCCTACATTATAACACAACTTGGAAAGACACCATACGAGCTATACAAAGGAAGGAAGCCGAATCTTACTCATTTACACATCTTCGGTTGTTAGTGTTTCATTCATAATAATGACTTAGAAAAATTTGATTCTAGAACATATGAAGGAATTCTCCTAGGATATTCTAACCAAAGTATAGCATATAGAATTTTCAATAAAAGAACATGTGTTGTTGAAGAATCAATTCACGTTGTATTTGATGAATTTGAATCCTCTAACAAAACCATTGATGATGAGCAAGAAGTTGTTTTAAATCAAAAAAATGGCCAATCTATTTCTAAATCCCTTATTCTAGAAGTTAATCAAACCAAGGAAGAAGATCAGTCACTAGGACAACCTAAAGCCTGGAAATACAATAGGAGCCATCCTCTAGATCATGTCATAGGAGATGTGAATGAATAAGTCAAAACTAGAAATAGAATTTTCAATGAAGTGAGTTTTTCTTCATTCATCTCTGAAATTGAACCTTCTAACATTCATGAAGCCCTATCAGACAATGATTGAGTTATAACAATGCAAGAAGAACTAAACCAATTTGAAAGAAATCAAGTTTTGGATTTGGTACCCCGACCTAAGGATCATCAGATCATTGGCACTAAATGGGTATTCAAGAAAAAACTTGATGAATCCACAATTATTGTCAGAAACAAGGCAAGATTGGTGGCCAAAGGCTATAATCAGGAAGAAGGAATTGATTATGAGGAAATATATGCTCCAGTGGCTAGATTGGAAGCTATACGAGTACTCTTAGCCTTTGCAAGCATCAAAGGATTCAAACTCTATCAAATGGATGTAAAAAGTGCATTTCTAAATGGCTACATCATGGAAGAAGTATATGTAGATCAACCTCCAGGTTTCAAAGATGTAACCAAACCTGACCATGTTTTCAAACTCAAAAAGGGTTTGCACGGTTTAAAACAAGCTCCTAGAGCATGGTATGAAAGGCTCAGTAAATTTCTTATTGATCAAGGTTTTGTATGAGAAAAATTTGATACAACACTTTTTACAAAACAAAAACGTGATGATATATTAATTGTGCAAATATATGTTGATGATATAGTTTTTGTGCTACTAATGAAACTATGTGCAAAGAATTTTCTGAGATAATGCAGGGGGAGTTTGAGATGTCAATGATGGGAGAATTGAATTTCTTTTTCTGTTTGCAAACCAAACAAAGAAATAATGGAATTTTCATATCTCAAACGAAGTATTTGAAAGAGCTATTAATGAAGTATGGATTAGATGAAGCAAATGGAACGAACACTTCCGTGAGCTCAACCACATTGCTTGATACGGATGTCAAGGGAAAAGATTACAACATCACAAAATATAGATGAATGATTAGATCATTACTCTATCTCACTGCAAGTAGGCCTGATATTCAATTCAGTGTGGGCATGTGTGCAAGATATCAATCAGCACCAAAAGAGTCACATGCTGAAACTGTCAAACGTATCTTCTGATATCTTGCTGACACGGCATAATTAGGTCTCTAGTATCCCAAAGGAAGAAGTGAATATCTAGTTGCATACTCAGACTCTGATCACGGAGGATACAAGATGGATAAAAAGAGTATGAGTGGATAAGGCCAGTTTCTTAGATGCTCACTTGTATCATGACGGTCTCTGGTCTTTAATCTTCACCTTTTGATAGTAAGACACTGCGCCATACTTAGTCACATCACTCTTCAACCTTGGCTACCAATATATGGATTTCAAGTTGTAATACATCTTGGTTATACCGAGGTGAAGAGTATACTGACTCTTATGAGCCTCATCAAGAATTCTCAACCTTAAGTCAACCTTAAGTGGAACATAGATTCTCTTTTGGAAACACACCAGTCCACTAAGTGACAAATCATAATCCATAGTCCCTCCTTGCTCAATCATAACTCGGATAGATTGGGCTGGCTCATCACCTATCTGAGCCTCTTTAATCTTAGTCCTCAGGTCATTCTCCCTTGGACTACACCATAACTGGCACACTTCGAGAGATTCAAATCCCGAAATTCCTCTATCAATCTCTTCTCTTGGATTATCATCATTGCTTTAAGCACTGCCTTCTGACTCAAATCATCCGCGACGACATTAGCCTTACTTGGATGTTATTTGATCTCTAGGTTATAATCTTTCAGCAACTTCATCCACCAATGCTGTCTCATGTTCAACTCTTTCTGATCATACAAATTTTTAAAACTCTTGTGTCGCAGTACAGTTCCACTGTCACACCATACAGGTAATGACGCCAAATTTTCAATACAAACACTATTGCCGCAAGCTCCAGATCATGAGTAGGGTAGTTCATCTCATACGGTTTTAACTATCGAGAGGCATAAGCCACCACTCTTTCCTACTGCATCAGTACACACCCTAACCCCTGCTTACTCGCATCACTGTACACGACGTAAGCCTCACTAGGATCAGGTATAATCAATACTGGTGCCATAGTCAACCTCTCCTTTAGCTCAATGAAACTCTGCTCACAACGTTTATCCCACAAAAATGGTTGATCCTTCCTCATGAGCTTGGTCATCGGATAACAATATGCGAGAAGTTCTGAATGAACCTCCGATAATAACCAGCAAGACCCAGAAAACTACAAATCTCAAAAACAGATTTTGGCCTCTTCCAATCAAATACTGCTTCCACCTTACTGGAATCTACCGATACCCTTGTTAGGATCGGCAGGCACAGCGGAAGAATTTTAAAAATTTTACCGATCCTAATCGAGGATCTATTAACGGCGTTTAAATTGGGTTAGAAAGAAATCATACCTTTTTTAACTTAGGGTTTTCACAATCTCTAGGAGCCAACACATAAGGTCCGATCCCTCTACCGGTATCCGCACAAATGCTCTCTAACCGAGACTGTGTGCTAGCGCCTCTAATGTTTTTAGGGTTTCCCTTGCGGCTCTGAATTCTTATGTGGATATAAGTATATCTGCTCTATCAAGTTTATGACCTATGATGGCTATATTCAAATTTCAAAATTAATCATCATTAATTTTGAAATTAATCAACAATTAATTATCTTGATGAGCTAATTAAATAAATTCAGTTTAAATTAAATCTGTCCAACAGTTTTAATTTAACCTATTTATTTAATCCAAATAAAGAGCCATTAGATTTAATTTATCTTCATAAATTAAATTTGAGATACTATATCTCTATCATGTTAGTTAATAAATTTAATATATCTTAATAAATTAGATTTAAAACTAACACAATATAATAATATCATATAATATATAGATACATATACATATATATATATATAATATATAAGATATGTATTTTGAAAATATATATCTATATAATATTATTAACGAATTTAATATTATATATATAATTCGTCCACCCTAAATTAAACATTATCTCGTGTTAGGTCATTCTTGTGTGCGACCCTATAGGCCCATATGAAGTTGGCAGTAGGCCAATAACTATACTAACCCAAAAGTCACAAGCGGCCTCTAGCAAGACATTACGACTATCCAAATCATATGAGGATTGTTATCCGGTCATACAACCATGTGACGTCCCTTCTGTCACACGATATATCGATCAAGGATAAGGCATGGATAATGTCATCCTCTTGTTCCTGACTATTACTTTCTCGATTCCTGAGTAGCCTGACCGTAGAAATGGAAACTCCTTTCCATTGTAGTATGGCCATACATTTCTCAAACTCACTCATCAAGGGGCCCAGTAATATCTCTCTACTAATGTGAGGGACAAATTCCATCTTGATCATTTATATTCCTCTGCAAGTAAAACCACCAAGCCTGATCATAGCCTTTATCATCACTCGGTCAAAAGTGACTTTTGACTAGTTCAAAGCTTAGCAACTCTCATGTAAGAATCCATGATGACCACAGGTCTAAGGGCATTGTGATGTGGTTATACATGAGAAAAACTTATGACTTGATCCATGTAGCTTTCTCATAGTGGGTGGTCCAGTACCTTGTACTCTTATAAGTACCTAAGACTTTGATTCATATCTCCATATCTTATCAAAGTCATACTGGTCTTGTTTCATCTCTGCTCTCGTATAGATGACCGACTAGGGACATTTTAGGACAATCTTCATGAATTATCCAAGGATACAATTATCACAATTAATATGCAAATAATATGATAACAGAATGGAGAAATTTAATTAAAATAATAATATTTAAAGTACAATGATTGCCCCTTAGGGCATAATTTCCAACATCCTCCCACTTGCTTTATATGCAATCATTAATTTTCCTAATTCCCATTGCCCTATCAGATCTTCGTGGACCTTATTTTACTTGAGGAGGCTCAGCAACTTATTTTGAGTCTTCTCTAATTTCCATCTGTGGTTCTATATTATTTTATGACTCTCAAATTTCTTCGAGATATACCTTGTTCCCACTGGTTGTTTTAGAGACAAACTCTCTTTCTAGAAACTTACCATTTCGAATAACAAACACTTTGTTATCGGTGGGATTATAGACATAGTATCCTTTTGTTTCTTTAGGATACCCCATGAAAAGGAACTTTGATGATCTGGGCGCTAATTTATCAGAGGCTTGTTGCTTAACATAGACCTCACGTCCCTAGATCTTAAGAAAAGATAAACTTGATTTCTTTCTAGTCCATATCTCATATGGTGTCTTTTCAATTGCCTTAGATGGAACACGATTTAGTGTGAAAGCAGCTGTCTCTAGTGCATGTCCCCAAAAGGATTGTGGAAGATTTGTTTGACACATCATAGATTGAACCATATCTAATAGTGATCGACTCCTCCGTTCAGAAACGCCGTTCTATTGTGGTGTTCATGGAGGAGTTAATTGTGAGATTATCCCACAACTCCTAAGATGGTCAATGAACTCTTGGTTCAAATATTCACCACCTCGATCAAATCAAAGTGCTTTAATTGTTTTTCCAAGTTGGTTTTGTACTTCATTTTGGAATATTTTGAACATTTCAAAAGATTCAGATTTATGTTTCATTAGATAGATATAGCCATATCTACTAAAGTTATATATAAATATAATGAAGTAGACATAACCTCCTCTGGCAGCTGTATTTAATGGTCCACATACATCTGTATGTACGAGGCCTAATAATTCAATGGCCCTCTCACTATGCTCAGTAAAAGGTGCCTTTGTCATCTTTCCTAATAAGAAAGATTTGCATGTATCATATGATTCAAAGTCAGATGAGTTAAGAAATCCATCTTGATGGAGTTTGGAAATGCGTTTCTCATTTATATGGCCTAGACGACAATGCCATAGGTAGGTCGGATTCAAATCATTTGATTTTATCTTTTTAGTAGTTACGTTTTAGATATTCCCATTATTAGGATGTTCCAAATTTAATATATAATGACCAACATGCAAATCACCATCAATATAGAAAATGTCATTACGATAAATAGAACATTTACCAGTCCTAGTAAAGGAAGTATAACCTTCCTTATCCAAATAAGAAAGAGAAACAATGTTACTACTAAAAGCAGAAACATAATAGCAATTGTTTAAAACTAACAAAAGCCTACTTGGCAGAACTAATTCATAAGTGCCTACGGCTAAAGCAGCAACTCTTGCTCTGTTTCCAACTCGTAGGTCCACCTCGCCCTTCTTCAGCTTTCTACTCTCCTTCAGACCCTGCACATTTGTACAAATGTGAGAACCACATGTAGTATCTAATACCCATGTATAGGAAGTAGAAAAATGAATGTCTATAACAAAAATACCTGAAGCAATAGCCCCGTTATCCTTCTAGTTCTTTTTCAGATATTCCAGGTAGAGTTTGCAATTCCTCTTCCAATGACCGGGTTCATTGCAGAAATAGCAGACTCATTCCTTTGGAGGCTTTGCCTTCTTGGGTGCAAGCTTGGTTTCGGGCTTGTCTGACTCTGTGGTCTTACCACCTGAGCCATTACCCTTCCATTTGCCCTTCCTTTTCTTTTTCATACCCTTTCATTTCTGAACCATCAAAACTGTATTGGGCTTTTTCTTAATACTTCGCTCAGTAGTTTTGAGCATCCTATGCAGCTCAAAAATTGATTTCTCCATGTTGTTCATGTTGTAGTTCATGACAAACTGGTCATAACTCTTCGGGAGTGAGTTCAGGATCAAATCCATAGCTAACTCCTGGCTCATGGGAAATCTAAGCCTCTCAAGGTGATCAATATAGCCTTTCATCTTTAACACATGAGTACTAACTAATGCACCTTCAGCCATCTTGCAGGAATGTAAGGCCTTTACCAATTACATCACATGTAACTCTTAGATGTTTATGGGATTTGATCATCATATGATCCGGCATGTTTAATCCCATCTAACGCCTTGAGATTCATAACCGTTTTGTTAATCTCAATTAAGTCAAAACAATAATGAATATTATGAGCAGCACCATTACTCATGCTTGTCTCATCAAGATAACTCAAGTACATCCACTTTGGTGGTTTCCGTAATTGAGCGGTCTAGGTTTTGACAAGTATTCATTAATTGACGGCATTAAGGCTTAAGATTTAATTAGAGGGCTCAGTTAATTAGTCTTGTTTATATGAATGGAATCGTGGTCGTATCTCATACAGATAAATACATATAAACATAAAAGTATTCATGCAATGATATTATCAAAAGCATAATTTAAACGTGACACAATATGGCTTACCTAACCTAAAATCCTCCCAAGCCAATGAGAGGACTTCTCTAAATAAGAAAAGAAATACATTGAGAGAAACCTCGTTTAAATATTCGAGGGGAGTGAGATGAGAAGAGAATGTACATCGAGAGTATTTAGATAAAGGTACAGCACGTAGGCCTGTTAGTGGGCAGGGTCAAGGACTCAAGGGGAAGAGCCCCTAGAGCTTTTGAAAAAGGGCACATTCCTTTTCGAAGAAATATTTGAAAATTTTAAAATTTTGAACCCAATTTTTCAAAAAATTTGTTTAGTCCAATTCTTAAGGGATTTTGGACCAATTTAAAAAAAATAACAATGGCCCATAACACTTCTGATCCAGATTGTCTTCCCCATAGTTCGGATCCCTATTACCTGAATAGATATCAGAACTTAGACTCGATTGGATTGCCACCAACTATGATCTCAGGTACCCTACCTAATTTCATGTAAGCCTATTCAGAATAGAAATTGTAATGCTAGTGACGGAATTGAAAACAAAACATAATGCATGTAATCGAAACATTTTCACCAAATCGCATAAACATACAGCTCTATCAAAAAATGCACAATAAAGTTGAACATATTCCGTTTCTTATTAACATATTCGGATGTTTTCTTATAACCACACATATATATCCAATATATATCACATGTATAAGAACATAAACTCAATTTAAATGCACAATTGATCTAGCTCTGATGCCACTGTTAGGATCGGCAGGCACAGTGGAAGAATTTTAAAAATTTTACTGATCCTAATCGAGGATCTATCAACAGCGTTTAAATCAGGTTAGAAAGAACTCGTACCTTTTTCAACTTAGGGTTTTCACGATCTCTAGAACCCAACACGTTAGGTCCGCTCCCTGAAGAAGCTGCAATATTTGTTGAATAGCATGTATGCTTTCAGATATGGACTCTTTCCTTTCAGTCGAATCTGCTAAAGAAGAGTGAGGGTGAACGAATAAACCTTGATTACCATTAAACCAAGCCATGAAATCCAATCACAATAAATTCCAATGAATCACAAAGAGGATTATCTAACAAAAAAAACTATAAAAACTAAGGGGGGAAAAATCTAAGAGAACGCAAATGCAAAAGAAAAAGGGGAAAAGGATTTCAAAATGACAAAAGATGCAATATGTTTTTAAAAACATGCAAAACTACCTAAACTAACTAAAATGCAACCTAAAGGCTCAAGGTACCAATTAATCAAAGATTGACACTTAGCTGCTAAGCAACCAATTACTTGCTCCCCGGCAACGGCGCCACTTGAAGAAATAGGGCTTTGTCGGCTTTTATACCTTGGTAACCTCTTCAAAATTTAAAACCAAGGATTGCAATATAGGGTACAATCTCGGATCGTCTCTCGAAGAGCCTTTTATTAATTACCTAGAAACTAAGTGCAATAATTGACATGAAATGAGTTAAAAATGATCTTTGAGCTTTTTATCTAACAACTAAATTGCAATTAAACTAAAATGCTTTTAAAACTAATATTTTTGGATTTTCGGAATAAAATTGATATGGAATAGAAATGGGTTAAGAATGCAAATGATGAAGATGCTCTTGCAAATGGTTTTCAATGACTATTCTTGTTCAATTAAGATATTTGGGGAGTTAATTCACTAAGCTTCTAATATACCAAACCTCAATTACCATTGAGTCTAGCATCACAAGAGAGGAACCCCTACCATTGGAATGCTATTAAGCCCTCTTAGTGTAATGAGTTTCTCTAAGTTTTCTAATATACCAAACCTCAATTACCATTGAGTCTAATGCTTAAACTCATGAACCCATTTATTTAAGCATTATTAAAACCCCTTAGAGAGTAACTATGGAATAAGCAACGCATTTAGGTTCAACTACAATTCTATTTCAATCAAACCATCCAACAATACCATGTTAAATAGAAAGAAACAATAGAATCATATATAAACATATATATAACCATATATATTGATGAGTACAAATCCTCATTACAAATTCCAAATCACAACAACTCAATCCATAAAAATCATAACTAAAATCATAGTCTCATTACATAAATGAATTCTTAAACCTAAGAAATCAGAAATATAATGAGCTATAGATAAAATAAACTCCCCTTTATAGCACATGTGAGCTCAAGTCATCTCAAATTCATCTCCAAGAGCTAAAGGAATCAGCCACTCACAGCCATGGATTCAAGAAATATAATCATTCTCAGATTCAAACATCCAGCCATATGAAACACTAAGCAAAGAAATTAATTAGCATTAACTCAATAAAAAAACAAGGCTGGATTTGAATTCAAAAGCATAACAGAGGAAGCCACGTCAGTTTTGAGAGTTAGAGGAAGAATGGTGGAAATAATGGAAGATGAGGTGTGGATGGTTATGAGAGTTGGTGACGGAGTGATGGTGAGGACGGAGAACAGAGGAGAAGTCACTGGCGGTGGAGGTGAGCGAAGCTTATGCGATGATGGTGATTCTCGATGCTCTCCAATACGGCGCCTCACCACTGTATATCACTCTGTCTTGTGTCTCTGTGATGGTTGACGGTGAAGGGAAGAAGGGGCGTCACCGGCGACAATGGTGGAAGAGATGATGTCGCCGGCGACCTTAGATGAAAGGGGAAGAAGGTGAAGATGGTCAAAGATGATGATCTGCGATGTTCGTCTCTGTGCGTTGCGGCTCTCCCTTCTAATTATATCCTCAGCTTGCTCTTGGGTCCTGCTATATCCATTTGGCATATCCACCGGGTCTGGGCCCAGTTGCTACCTCCTCCGTTTTTTTGTTTCTTTTCTTGCTTTTAGGTTGGGTCTGTGCATTCCAGTTGGGCCTTCAGCTCTGTTATTTTTTTTTGTCTCAGCTGATATGCGTTCTGGGCCTCAGCTTCTTGGGCCTATTTCTCTTTTTTTATTATTTCAGTAGCCCAAAAAGCAGCCCAAGTCACCATTTTTTTCTTTTCTTCAGCCCTCTTTCCACTTGGCCCAAATCACCCACAAAATAATTAATTTGTTCTTTAACACCAACAATGCAAAATTAAGCACAACCTAGTATCAAAAGTTTAAGAGACAATAAAAAATATGATAATTAATGAATTTTGACCATTTTGCCCCTAATTCCCATTAATTCAAAATAATTGTCCCTAACCAAAATTAATGCTTAATAATGCAATAATGTCCTAGGAAATACATTAAAATCCCAATTTAATCATGGAAAATTCATATATATGGTTCAATCACTCCTTCTACCGGTATCCACACGAATGCTCTCCAATCGAGACTGCATACTAGCACCTCCAATGTTTTTAGGGTTTCCCTTGCGGCTCTGAATTCTCATGTGCATATGAGTATATCTACTCTATCAAGTTTATAACCTATGAACCCTGTCTCATGAGATCACATGACCAAGGAACTTCACTTCCTAAGCCAAAACTCACTTGCTCAGCTTGGCGTAAAGTTGCTTATCCCGTAAAATTTTCAACACGATTCTCAGGTATTGCTCATGCTCTTCTATACTCTTAGAGTATATCAGAATATTGTCGATAAACACTACCACGAACTGATCAAGATACTGTCAGAAGACGCAGTTCATATAATCCATGAATACCGCTGGTGCATTAGTCAACCCGACGGGTATTACAAGGAACTCATAGTGTCTATATCTCGTTCTGAAAGCAGTCTTTGGAACATCCGTTGCCTTCACTCGCAACTGAAAATATCCCGACCTTAGATCAACTTTGGAGAATACACACGAGCCAGATAATTGATCTAATTGGTCATCGATTCTCTGGAGAGGATATTTGTTCTTGATAATAATCTTGTTCAACTCACTATAATCGATACATAACCACAGACTCCCATCTTTCTTTTTCACAAACAACACTAGAGCTCCACATGGTGATACACTGGGTCGGATGAACCCTTTCTCAAGCAATTCTTCAATTTGCTTCTTTAACTCCGCCATTTCATTCGGGGCCATACGGTATGGGGCCTTTGATATCAAACCAGCTCTAGGCATAATCTCAATTGGAAACTGCACTTCCCTTTCTAGAGGCAATCTGCTAAGATCGTCCAGAAATACCTCAAGGAATTCTCTTACCACAGGTATACTCTCTAGAATTTCTTCTATCTCTCCTTGTACGGAAAAGAACACCATATACCCTTGGCATCCCTTCTCAAGATATCTCTCTACTTTAGCAGTTGACAGAAAGTTCATACTGGCATACATGATGTTTCCCCACTATGCATTACAGTAAGCTATCTTCTTATTACCATAATCCAGGAGCACATCATTTGCTCTTAGCCAATCAAAACCCAAAATAACTTCTAGTTGTTGAAGCGGTAAATAAATCAGATCAACTGTAGACTCATGACCCTCAATAACTATCACATAATTTAAGCAAGCCTCGGCTGTCATAGCCTTGACACCCATTGGCGTTGACACGACCAAATCAAATGGTAGTTTATGCACACGCAATCTCAGGCGCTTTACACAGTCATAAGCTATAAATGAATGCTTTTCTCCCAAATCAAACAAAGCATCTAACCCATTATCACCGAGAAGGATTTTACCTTGGATCATTTCAGGTGACTTTTGGGCCTCTTCATGTGTCATAGTGAATACTCGACCCTGATTCTTGGGCCTTTGTTCTGTCTGCAATCGTGGGCACTTAGTAGAGATGTGACCCACTTATTTGTAATAGAAGCAAATCACTTCCCCAGCATAAGTTCTACCCAGATGTTACTTTCTACACTGATTACAAACTGGTCCGGCTGGAGGTCTTTGATCACCATGACCCCCAGGTTGATAAGGCTTCTTGCTATTTCCCCCAGACGAGGACCCTTTCCCCTTCTACTTCTGGGAAGTATTGGCCTTGTTAGACTCACTGTGTCTGTCTTTACCCTTAGCTGGGTACAACTCCCTTAGATTATTCTCAGTTATTCTACACTCCTCCACTGCCTTGTTAAACTTAGTGAATAAATAAGTGGCTAACCTCTTCCTTAACTCACGCCTCAACCCCCGTATAAGCATATCAGAGCTCCACTCCTCATCATCTTTATACTGGAGGTAGGAAGAGTATTGAGATAACCAAATGAAACGGGATAAATACTCATCAAAGATCTCCGTATCACTCTGCCAGATGGCTTGAAACTTAGACTCTTTTTCAAGCCTCACTGACTTGGGGAAGTACTTCTCATTGAACTGCTCTTGGAACACCTCCCAAGTCAGTGGTATGTTCTGGCTTCTCAAGGTCATGGCAATATTCCGCCACCACCGGTCTGCATCCCCCTCTAGTTTATACACCACCAGCTTATCCTTCACCTCCATTGGGTACTCAACGACTTCGAATATCTTCTCTAATCAGTTCAACCAGTCATCAGCAGCTTGAGGATCAAATCTCCCTCTGAACACCGAAGGCATGTGCTTGCAAAACTTAGAAACCCAGAATTGTAAGTCTCTTCCCTCACAAACCGGCACCCCTTGGGACTCTTGATTAGGCACCGGGCGAGATGGGGTCTCCGAGACCAGTTAGACCCCTCAGTTGTCTCCTCATGACGAGTCCTTACTTGGGTTTCTTCCTGGGTCTCCTCTTGTGTAGACTGGACCTTTTCCTCATTATGTTTGGCCCTTTCCTCTCAAAGCTCTTCCCTCAGCTCAACTATCATGTCTTGTTGCTCCCATATGAGATCTATCATTTCCCGCATTAGATCAGAAGGATTGTTATTAAGCTCCTCCACCTCTGGGTCCAGATGTCTACTTCTAGTAGGGAGAACCATTTTGTCTTTATCACTACAAGTGATTCACTATGTCAGTACCATATCAATGTATACATATAGTCTATAACATTTATATATATCCACATTTAGTAGAAATACTCATGTGTATACAACAAACAATCCTATGTCATCATCTACGACTAAGGCAATTGCTATAGCAACTATCCTAGCAAATTCTACCCTTGCTAGGAACTACAGCTTTGATACCACAAATGTAACCCCTTTCATTATCAAGGCCGAGATTAGTTCATAAAATGTAATTAAGTTCGAATTAGAGATCATGTATGATTTGAGACTGAGACAATATAAAATTTTCCCAAAATCAAGGTTTACAAAAACCTTTCTGAAACCTGTTTAATGCAGTCTCATATCCATATATCAATTTCACAAATGGCTTGTAAAGTACGATTTCATTTATAAATCAGAGCACAAGGTAAATTCCCGACACACTCGGGTTACATTAACCAATAAAGGGTTTTATAAGGCATAATGCCCATAATCTCTTCCCATTACTAGGGGATTACACAAAACTATCCAATATCATTATTATATACATGTAATTCCCAACAAAATATCCAACGGTTTATACATGATAACCAATAACCAAAATAAAACTCTCAATTCGGAGCTATAACTACTCTTCGTCACCCGATTTCCTTTAGATCCTTTGGCCCTATCTAAAAATTTGTTTTTAGGAGAGTGAGATTCTAAGGAATCCCCATAGTGTCAAATCACTAATAGTATGCACAACAATAAAGCATGGAAGCAAATCATCACACCACATAGCAACTACAACGGCAGTTACAGCGACAAGGGCAGGTATGACTCATGTCACCCTTACATTTGCTCACGCTGAAGTGCTGACGTTGTATTGCACAATCACATGATCATATCACATATATCACCACAGCTGGGATCCCTATAAAATATTTCACATACACACACAGCCACACTGGTCGAATACTCAAATAGGAATCCATGATTCCACAACGCACCCCTAGCAATTAAAACGGCAGATACAACTACAGGGGTAGGTGTGATAACCATCACCCCCTACGACTGCTTACCCTGAACTACTAACGCTATAATACACTACAGGAGATAACACATTCACAATGATAAGTCATGTATACCAAGCATTATACACAACATGAGAGAAAAGTCACTACCTTGGTCCTTCCGGGCATGCTCTGGCACCGGTCTCTCCCGAGTAAGACAAATGTCAAATCCTATATTCATAATTAGGGACGAAGTATTATTATCTATACCAATGTTCAAATAAATTTATATCACTTAAATTGGTTATCATTTATGCTCTTTAAGAAGCCACAATTGCTTCTAACAAAAGCCCTAAGAGGTTAGAAGAACTATCCCAAAGATCCTCTTTTGGGAGCTCAAGTTAAAATTTTCACTGTTGCACTCGAGTGAAGATGGCCTCACTCAAGTGATGATGCACTTTACACTCGAGCACAAAGGTTAACACTCGAGTGATAGCCAAATTCTCACCCGAGTTCTAAGAAGTGAAGCACAGGAAGTGTTAACCTGAGAGCATAAGAACTTTCAAAGGAGAGGAGCACTCGAGTGAAGAAGACCTCACTCGAGTGACATCTTAATACTCGCAATTGTTAAGGCACACTCTTGAAACTTGGCAGTGAGTGACAACCCAAGACGCGAGTTCACAGTGTCTCAAACACCTTCACTTGAGTGGGACGAGGCTCACTCGAGTGGGAACTCTCAATACTCGCAAGTGAGACAATACTCTTGCCTCAACACACGGAAGTGCAACATGAAACTGGAAGCAGAAAGGAAAAATACACTACAGTACTTGAGTGGAACTCATCCTCACTTGAGTGATATTCATCCTGCACTCGAGTGGACCCTAGATCACTCAAGTGATGCTATCAAAAACCAGAAAACATATAAGGTATGATAGCATTTCCCCATTTTTGCCTAATTGATTCCAATGGTCCCAAACTCTTAACCAAGGCTACTCCCACATAAAAACACACAAGGAATCCACTAGAACCATCAGAATTACCAAAATCCTTTTCCATTATCATGCTTTGGTTTTGGGCAACACTAACACCAAAATTCAAAAATCATCAAACTTAATCATTCAATCCCAAATCACTTTCTATCTAGCCACATACATTCCAAACATACCAGTAACATGCCAAACATCCCAATGACCATCATTTTCAAAAATAGGAAATAAATTCCAGAATTTCAAAGCTAAATCATTTGGCACAAAACTTAGATAGAAAGGTCTCTTTAACTCACCTTAAACACTTTCTCAAAGAAACTTCTTGATTCTCTAACCTCCACAATGCTTGTGGCCACAAATCAACACCAATGGGCACACTAAAAACATCAAAATGAAGCTCATTACTCAAGGAACAACTTTAATGAAGTGAGTTTGAGCAATGGAAGCCATTTGCTTACCCAAATCACAAGCTCTTTCTTTCTCTCACCTACTCAACAATGGCGCCAGAAATGGGGATGAGAAGAGAGAGAAATGGAGTGTGAAAATATGGACATGATGATTTTCCTACTCCCTCCATACTCAGCCGAAAAGAAGGGAAGAAGAGAGAGAAAATATTATTTTCAAATGCAATTTAACTTTTTCATGCTTTTCTCTCACCCTCTCTTCTTGCCAAGTGTCAATCCTTCATTGGTTCTCATAAAGTAAACACCCAATTAGCTTCTCTAATCCCCCAATTAGCCATTTAATCACACTTCTCATTTTCTTATTAGTTAGTAATTAATTTCTCCCTTAATCACTAACTTATGGCCAATAAATTCCATTCCTTCAATTTTCCACCAATTATGGCATATTAATTAAAATTTTCACAAAACACATATAATTCCAATCTAAATTCACAATTATCCATAATAATTGTCTTCAGTCCTTAATCAAGATTTGGGGCATTACATTGTCGCCAGCGCCTAGATCTGCCATGTGTCACAACCTTACTCCGCCACGTGTCGCAACCTCGCTCCGCCAAATGTGCAACCTCTTTATTCCTGGAAATACAACTCAACTTGCCCCTCCTTTGGTTGAAACACACGACCTCATCCATATGCCAGTGATGTCTTACCAGATGGGCTCGACTGCTTTGGCATTCTATTATTACATAGTTATATATATAACTTTAAGTAATTAATAACTAATAAATAATTATTAACTAATATATATAACAGATGGGCTCGACTGCTTTGGCAAAATTTTTATCAACATTAATTAATAACTAATAAATAATTATTAACTAATATTTTTTTAATATTCTTAATTAATAACTAATACATTTTATTTTTTATAAATAAATTGTTGTATGACCATTTTGCCCTTATAGGAACCAAAACCTATGATTGGAAATTAAAAATACTTTAGAAATTAGAAAATGATAATTTAAAAATAAATTTAAAATTAAAATTAAAATATTAATTAATAAATAATAAATTTTATAAAAATAATTTTTTAAAATTAAATTTAATTAAAAATAATAATTAATTAAATAATAATAATTTTTTTATTTTCTGACGGAATTCAATTCTATTGGAAATTTAAAATGGAATTATTCGGTTGGAATTTCCATGACAAACGACGGAATTTGCCATGGAAAAAATTCCGTCGGAAACTTTTCTGACAGAATTTCAGATAGATTTCTACCGGAATTTGCCATGGAAAAATGTTTCGTGGCAAATTTTGTAAAAAATTTCATGTTTTTTTATAGTGTTGGTAACTTCTTCAACAAAATAACTAAGGATTGTAATATAAAGTGCAATATCAGATCGTCACTTGATGAGCCTTTTATTAATTACCTAGCAACTACATGTGAAATTGGCATAAAATAAGTTAAAAAGGATTTTGAGCTTTTTATCTATCAACAAAGTTGTAATCAAATTGAAATGCTTTAAAAACTACTATTTTTGGATTTTTGGAATAGAAGTGGAGTGAAATGAAAATTGGTTTTAAAAAGTATGATAAAACCTCCTAGAACAATGAACTTTATCTATCTTTACTTCAAAAGATAATAGGAATGTACTAGTTTGATAAAAGTGCCCAAAAGACCCTTTAAGCTAGTTTGAGTTAGGTGAATTAAATCTCCAACACCGGGTAAGACTTAACTCCTCTAATCGAAGCCCAATTCAAAATTGTAGCTGATGAATTAACAATATGCAAGACATAAGTAACCAAAGACCCTTGAATTACAAACATAATATATTCATAGCAGCTCCAAGCATAAGCTTAACTAAGTCAATACACAAGAAATTGCTAATAACTAAGTTCAAAATGTCAAGTACACAAAATTAAAACTAAATACACATCTAATCTCAAAAAATGCATGGATCCCCTATACGAAACTCCAATCCAATATACTAATTAAACTCTAAACCTTGAATTTAACTAAAATAAAAAGATTGAATATAGAAATTATATAGTAGAGCACTCCCATATGAAGCTACAAACTCAAGAATCAACTCATTACTCTAGGAGAAGAGGAATTTAGCCACTGCAATTTGTCATCACAATTTCACCAAACGCTTTCACAATTCCAGCCATATAAAACACTGATTAAAGTAACCAATTAGCACTAAATCAAGGGAGCTTGGTGGTTGAAAGTAAACATAGAAAAATTTAGAGGAGCCATGGTCCGGATGAGAGAAGTTGCTAGTGGTGAAGCTGGTGAATTGACAGAACAGAGGAATTGTGATGGAGGGGGGCTGGCTGTAAGACCTCATCTTACATACCCCTTAATACCGATATTAACCAAAGTAGCAAGGCGTAGTTCTGTAGGCTACATGAATAGCATAAAAACACTGATAATAAGTACTTGATTACAAAAATTCCCTACAGAGGTTTGTACATAATATTTACATACCTTTAAAATAATAAAAGCCTATAGATAACCAAATGCTCCTCCTAAATTGAACCAAAACCTCCTATTACTAGAACTTATATCTTCGCCTATAGAGCCGCTTCCTTTTTTCTCACCTATCTAAATGGTTGGTGGGAGAGAGTGAGATTCAAGGAATCTTAGTAGCAAACAATACCAACATGCATTCAATATAAGTGCTTAATGCATGATATACTTGCCTTATATAAATTAATGCTAACACAATAACATATCTGTGTGCTCAATGTTTCACAAAACATGCTTATGGTCATAGCATAAATAGAAATAGAGCTTCAATCATTTGTAGATGTTTCACATAATCAAGCAAAACAATCACATGCATCAGTACACAAGCACATATACGTGAAGGAGAGGTAAGTTTGCTACCTTGCTCCTTGAGTCCTCCTTTTGCACCTTTTCTCAACTATTGAGGATGCTTCTTCTTTGTCACCTTATGACCCTAGATGTATAATGATATCATTAGAGGCATGATAAATGAGTGTCCAATGGGGCTACATGAGCCTTTAGGACATGTCTCTTATATTAGCCTAATACTTATGACAATTTAACACAATTGCCATAAATTCGTAGGTTAACCCAATCTTCCAATTTTGTTAACCAAACTTTGGAAATTCATAATTAATTCTACAAAATTCCAAATGTGTTGGTTCCAGGTTCTATAAAAATCTCTTTAAGTCCTCTTTCAATGAAAAATATCATATAGCCTTAATTACAACCACATATTTCCCAGAAATTAGCCAAACTTTCCCTGTTTCAGATTACATTCCAGAAATAGGGCACAACTTTGAAAATCCATATCTTTTAATCTACTAGTCCAAAAATTATGATCCACATATCAACTTAAAGCTCTACATCTCTACTTTAATCCTGCCAAATTTCATAATATTTGGGCTAGGTATGGCCTACATAATCCGTTGCATAACAATACTGGCTTCAGTGAATCAAATCATACAACACTTCTTTTTAACTTCTAAAAGTTCCAGATTTGCATACAATCATCCAAAAATCATGAACACCTATATTCCCACACAAATTTCCCTTATAAATCCAATGAAATCATCCAAATTAGAAAATTCCAACTCCTCCCTACTATTCTACCTCTGGCCGAAAGAATGGAAGTAAAAGGGAAAATCATGTTTTTGTGAATTCAATCCTTAAACTCCTATGTTTCCACTTCTAATCACATGATTAACTACTTAAATACTAATTAAACATGATTTGGGAAAATTTTGGTAACATAACATTCTAGGTTTTCATCTCCCAAATTTTACAAGAACAACCAAACAAAGCCAAAATCAACAACCACAACCACAACAACATCATCTAAGGCAAGAGGATCAAAGTTTTGGAGATTACCTCTTGATTTCTCCACTTTCTCTCTCTATGATGCCTCTGCCTTCTCTCTCTTCTCTCTTGATTTAGCTTGCTACAAACCATATTCATTAAGAAGAAGATGTTAGAAGAGGCATTACAAGAGCTAGAAGGCTTAAACTCAAAGATTTCAACCTCTTACCTTGGATTTTTTCTTGAACCCTAGCTCTTTTTTGTTCTTGAGCTTTATTTCATATGGCACTCTCTCTCTCTCTCTCTCTTTGGTTGCAGCTGCTGGCCGAAAATGAGCTTAATTGGGAAGAGAAAAACTTTTGTAAAAATATCCTCCAACCTCCTTTCTTTTATGTTATTTTAATACAATTGAACATATGTTATATTCTATTTAATCATCATCTTTTTCCCTTCCCAAATACTTGGCCGAAAGTTGGTTTTAGGGGGGAGTAATATTGGCTCTTCAATTATCACAATTATCCTCATCCACACAATTAACTTTAGTTGCAAAATTTGACCTTTTCATCATCATTTCTTTTCCAATTTGACCATATGACCAAAGATTGCTCCAAATAAACATAAATGCCCAATTGATTATTTTTCCCCTCCTCATATCTCTTTTTGACCGAAAATGGCCAAATAAATTGGGGAAAATAGTTGCCTCTTGCTTAATATCACAAATTACCATTTTACCCTTACATTTTGTGATTTTCGCACAAACTGACAGAATTTTTATCAAATTTTGAAAATTCATATATTTATTTATAGAGATCTAATTGGTGTGGTTCCAAAGGCTAAGTGACCCTTATTAAGTTTTTTTCTAGAAAAAATATAGCCTTTAGCCAATTGGAAGCTCAAAATTCCTAGAATTATCATTTTGGATGTTGCCACAGAAAATTTCCAATTTCACTTGGCTAACTTCAAAAATATATAACTCTTAGTATACAGGTCCAAATGACTTATATGACCTATCAAATTAAAGCTTGATATATCTACGTTTATTCTAAACAATATCACATTCATTGAACATCATTTGATTATCCAAAAACACATTACAATATCGCTGCCTCGTAGGAAATCACATTGGCAACACATTGTAACTTTGCAAATTGTGTTCCAACTTAATCATAATGTGTGTGACCACCAATTGCATTGTTTTGCCATTTCCTGAGCACTTTGGTTCACCATTTTATTCCCTTTAATATAAGGCATTTTGGTGAATAAAATTTTGCATTTTACACTGGCAATGCTTCACTTTGGGTTCTCTGTCTCTTGAAATCTCTGATTCACTAGAAAAAAGGGAACACTACTATTGGTGGTGGAAGGACGGAAGACCAACGATGGTAGAGGTGACTGATGGTGAAGGAAGAAGGTGATGGTGAAGATGATCTTGAACCCAAGGCTTCCTTGATTTGTTGGAGCTTCACACTGGCGTCCCTGAAGCTGCAAATTGAAGAAGAAGCTCTAAGTCTTTTCTACTTACCAACGGACGACGGAGGTGAGGTGTGATGGTGGGTGTTGGTGAGGGGGAAGGAAGGTGAATGGTGGAGGTGGTCTAAGCTCTCCCTATCTCTACGGTGCCTTCGAGCTTACAGACCATCGAAGTAGAGAGTCAGAGCTTCTAGGTCTCAGAAACCAAGGGACTAAAATGAAAGATTTGAAAGTTTTATGAAGACTAAATTGAAAACCTAAAAAATTTTGTGACAAAAACTATAATTTTCAAAACTCTGGGCCCTATTTGTGATTTTCTTAGGTTCTTTTCTTCATTAATTCACAGTTTCTGGAAATTCTGGGTCTTTTCTGTAGTTCCCAATTAGATCTGCAAAGAAAATAAACTCAAAATGTAATACATTATATTCCAAAAGTCAATCAATTAAGGTAAATCATAAAATATATGACATTTTTTCCCTTTCTCATCCATAATTTTGTGCAAACACCTTTAATCACAATTAATCATAAAAGAGATATTTTAAGCTTAATTATTATGACAAAAACCATAAATAAAATATGAAAATATATAACAAAAAAAGGATTTGTCAAGTTCTTGATATCCACCCTGCAGGACACGACCTCTTTCCTTAAGCCTTGGCAAACCAATTAGCTACACTTTTCACTTCCTTAGGAATCCATTTGAAAACCTAGTTCCTAATTAGTTTCCTCTCTTTGAGGATATGTTCCACAAAAGGTTCACATCTCAAAGCCAAAGAGGATGCTTAAGACATTTAACTAACGACAAACAATCTGATTCAAAGATCATGTTATCAAACTGGTGATTCTTGACAAACAAAACAGCTCCCAACAAAGCCTTACACTCTCGCATAAAAGCAGAATGAGCATGGGTTTTATGTGTTGCCCATCAATCAACCTTCCATACATATCACGAACCACAAAGCAAATAGCCGCAGAATTGGTTTCAGGCATAAAAAAGCAATCAGTATTTATTTTTAGACAATTACGAGAAGGTCTTGTCCACTTACTTTTAGGATCAGGTGCCTGTTCAACTTCATCATTTCCCCTCTCAGTATAATTAATCCAGCCATTGCCATTCCAATACTCCTGAAGTCAATTCTCTGATTGCGTACAAATGAATCCTGATGGGTTAGGATCGTAGTATTTTTATAAATAAAAGCACATTGCCCCTTCCATATAAACCACATAATCACTACAAGAAGACTCTTATACCATACAGACAGCGCAGTATTCATAAGAGTCCGATTCAGCCATGTCCTTAGATCCTCATTAGAATCTGACATTTTAAAAGACAAGGGACACCCAAGCTAAGCTCTCTTCACCCATTCACATTGCAAGAATAAATGGGTTTCATTTTCAACATCATTTTTACAAATTAAACACAAATTTGTTGCACTACATTGCCTTCTAAATAAATTATCCACTGTAGGTTTTGCTTTAGATAACACCTTCCAGAGGAAGAATTTTATCTTTTGCGGGACCTTCAATTTCCAAATTTCTCTCTACAATCTCTTATTGCTAGCATTAGAAGATTCTGGTGTTTCACCACAATCGCTAATTGCTACTGAGTTATATTATATTTGGAAGATTATTTAAAATAAGACAGTACAATTTGAAAAAAGCAACATTTAAATTATTGCCGGACGAAATTATGTTTAAATGATAAGGATTAATATTTTCTTTTTGTTTTTTCAATAAAAAAATGGCCTCATGTAATTGACCTGGCGGGACGATGAGCTGATCTCAAATATATAACAGAAGGCATAGTGAACAGAACCGTTTATTTTTTTAACATTAATATTTGAAATTTATGCAATTTACTTTCTGATTTGAAATTTCTTATGATTTATTGTACGTTTTAATCAAGGGAAAATTGTGAAAAAATCCCTCATTGGCAACTTATTTGCCAAATGGGACCTTCGCGTGCAGATTATCTTCCACCTGTGCAGAATATCTTCCTTAGTGTGCAAATGATCTTCCCTGTATGCAAAATTCTTCCCTATGCGTGTGCAGAAATCTTTCCTACGTATGCAGAACTCTTCCTTCCATGTGCAGAAATCTTCCTTCCATGTGCAAAATATCTTCCCAGGTCCCATTTAACAAATAAGTTGTTAATAAGGTCTTTTTTAACAATTCTCCCTTTAATCAAATTAGGAGGCTTGACGATTTTCCATATAATGTCTGAATTTATGCTTCATGGGAATTGGTGTCTTTCATGTCTGGATTCATCTTTGTTTTTTAGGTTTTTTTTTTAATTACTTATCTGTTCCTTTTGAGCTCAAAGACTATCATCAATATCTAAATTAAATTTGGGAGTAAATTATGTAGATTTGTTTACTTTGTCGAAAGAAAGCACGATTTAAATTTGATTTACATATATAAAAACACGTATTAGTTCTTTTTTATCAATTTTTTTCAGATGAAATAAATTTTATTTAATTGAAGATACAAATATTAATTATATTAAATTATTCCTATGTAAAAGTATAAATAAAAATGAGAAAAAAATAATCTGATTTGATCAAAGGTTACCCTTTTCTATTTTTGTTCTCCTCTTTAGAGGGTGATGCTGCTTACCATATCAATCAATAGTGATGAAAATAGGCTTGACCTTTATTAGGAGCTTATGACCTTACCTACATTAAGCCTAGCCTAGCCTATTTAGTAAATAGGTCATGTCAAGGCTTAAGCCCATTATCAAGCCTATTTAGGTAAACAGACTAAGCTTATTTTCATTAAGCCTATCCTACAAGCCTATAGGCCTGGCCTGTTTAGCTTTTTTATTTTAAATTTATACTATTATATATAATTATATATAATATAATCTAAATCAACTTTGTAAATTATTTATACAATTACTAACTTAGTCTTTATATTAAGTTTTATATCTCATCAATTACCCGCAAACTCAACACTTTTATTCATTAGTCAAACACATTTACCACTTTTCTTTTCAATCACTCAAGACTACAATGTTAGCTCACTCGATTTTTCTTGATTTGCATCGTTGTTTGAAACATAATAATTGCTATAAGTTTATTTTAGTGATGCCCCAATGAAATATTATAATTTCAGTAGGAGGAGTTTGTCTCAGTCTCTATAAGAAAGATAAAAAAGGCAAAATCCAGTTTTACATGCTACAACTTGTTGTACTTGGCTTATTTTAGAAAATATATTTTCTTAAATTGATTTTTATTATTCTGATTTGCTTGAATAATTGTTGTTATTAGGTGTTATTTTTCTTACCAAACTCTTATATTGCATATGAGAATAAATCGTAAATTTTTAAGACATAATGTAGCTTTTTAAATAGGTTTGGGGGGTTCTAATTGAAATGGAGGCATATAGGCTTTAAACATATTTAAATACTTACATTTTAAGTAAGCCTTTAAATAAATTTCAGGCTTTGTTAAGCCTTTTGGAGGCTTAGGTCTGAGCTTAAAATAAAGCCTATACATGGGCTCAGGCCTAGGCTCAGGCTCTGTATCTCAATTGCAAGCTCATATCTATTTAGCTAAAGCCTAACTTGACTTGGCCTATTTCCATCCCTATCAACCAACACCAAGCTCTGTATCTCAATTGCAAGCTCATATCTATTTAGCTAAAGCATAACTTGACTTGGCCTATTTCCATCCCTATCAACCAACACCAATAGCTTGTTGGTGAGAAAGAAAAAAGTGTAAATATAAAAACGTAATTTAAAGATATATGTTTATTAAATTTAATTTAAAATTTGTGTTAAATTGATGTAATAGGTATGGTTTTAATTATTAAAGAATTATAATTATATAAAAATTTTAAGAAATTATTTTTTAAATATATTTTTTGAAAAAAAGTAAAAAAAAAACATATTATTGACATAATTTACAGAAGTTTCTATATATAATTTATTCTTAATTATCTTTTCAGAAGAGATAACCATAATCTCATTGGAGTCGGAGATTTTTCCAAAAGAGGTGAGAGGTTAAAAAGAAAAGTTTATTATTCTTAGATAATATAATCTATATTTCATTTTGTTTTAACTTTTTCTAAGCGTGAAGTATTTATTTCATTGGTGGTATGATCTCAGCATCTAATTTCTATATATAAAAAAAGATTTCAGCATCGAATCCTTCAATTTAAATTCAATTTTCCATATAATTAATCAATTTTCATATCAACACGTATTATGTTGTATTTTTGTGTATGGGTACTTGTTAAAATATTTATCTGCACTTGTAAATTCACATGTCCACACTTGTCATTTTGAATATCTGAAAACATGTTACAATGTAAAGCAAGACTTGTAAATTTTCATATTAGCACTTGTTATTTTGCGGATATCATTGAATTTACATATCACAATTGTCATATTGCTCAACATTAGAGGCAAGTCTTTCCACCACACAACTTAATTATTTCATTTTGACCTCAAAATACTGCAGTGAATATCAGAATTTTTTTGACTAAATGGAAATTAAGTTGCTTATATGTTAATGAATTCTCCCTTCTATTATATATTGAGAAGATACGGAATATTTCTGTACTTTTGTTTTCTTTAGTCAAATTCCATGTTTTAGGTTGATCGAAAAATTCCATGTTTTAAAAATTTATTTTATTACGAAATATTTACTTTAAAATTTATTAATTTGACCATGATTAAAATATAATTAAATCATTATTTTTACTTTTATATATTATTAAAAATATTTTATACTTTTTATCAACTCTTTCATAAAGTTTGATTGATTTTAGGGAACATTTCAATTAGCCCCATCGAAGAAAGTTTATTTCAGTCAATCCTCAAAAGATTCTGAAACTTCACTGCACCTCCTTATGTCAAAATGAAATTAAGTTTTGTAGATGAAAAGACAATGAGACCCTTGCTTAATTTTTTGAATCTCCTTATTTGTCATGTAAATTTCCTTATTTGTCTTGCCAATTCACTTATTTGTCTTATGAATAAATAAAATATTTTTAACTCCCTAGGTTATTGTAAATCCCTTTATTTGTCTTGTAAATGACTTTATTTATCTTGTGAATTCCTTTATTTGTCTTTTGGATAGTCAACTTGTTCTTGTTAACTCCATGGTTTCTTTTGAATCATTTTAATTTATTTATCTTGTAAATGCTCTTATTAAAAAATAAAGTAAGGGCATCATTTTCTTTTTACCTATAAAACCTAATTTCATTTTGACACAAGGGATGCAGTGAAGTTTCAGAATTTTTTTGGTTGACTAAAATTAAGTCTCTTCCGTGGGGGCTAAATTAAATTTTCCCTTGATTTTACACCGATCATAAAGCATAATGGCGTTTACCAACCGATGAATATATGATTACAAATCCTTTTTTTTTTTGTCACAAATAAGATCACCTACCTCTATATGGAAATTTCTTTGGCAACTAGAAAGATGCCAGAAAACGCTATTATCCATGAATGTGCCTCCTTTATTCAATTTGATTAAGAAAAAAAGTTTCAAAGCAAACTTCTTTGAAAATTATTGTCAAGGCAACGAAAAATAAAGTTAATTAGATTACGATGGCAACTGATCGAAATCTTTGTATCATTGTTGGTTATTTCAAATTCCACCAAGAATAAGGAGAAGAAAAAAGGTTAGAAGACTATATTTCAAAATTATGAATTTAGTGTGTGTGAGAGGGAGGGTGGGGGAGATTTTATGTAGTGCTACCTTATCTACAAGGACTTGTTTTCCTTCGAAGACTATCTCCAATAGACTAGAATGGTGTGGTTTAAGTCAAATTAATTTAAGTCTATTTTAATTTTCTGACTCAAATGGCCTGGAATAAAAAAATTTAATTGCTTTACAACATTTGAACATTAAACTAATGTTCAAATTAAAGTCTTTGCTGTCCCGTAATCTATGTATATATTGATATCTGGAAGATTCATTTAAACCCTTTTTATGTTTTTCACATATAAAATTCTTACAAATTGAAATGGGTTCATTTTCCTATGTATTTTTGTGTTTGTGTGCATAAACAAATTCGGATTCATATTAAAAATTAGTTTAAAATTATCCGTTAAAAATTATTAAATACTTCTAGAGCGTCATGATTATTTTCATACACTCGAAATTATGTACTAAGATTTTTTTTTTTATTTTTTAACGCAAATACATTTTTATTGAATAATTGTTTTGCAATTTCTCAATATTTAAATATTATTTTCTTTAAAAAAAATGAATGCCGTGTCAAATCAAAATATGTAATAATTTGAGTTTCTCATCTGACCCCAATAATATTCAGAGAAAAAAAATAGGGCAGCAGTTTGTAAATCAGTGGAAGTGGACCATTAGGCCACACAGTTGAAATAAAATCAAAATGAGTTCATTTTCCAATGATAAAAATATTTTTGAATAAATTCGGATGCAGTGAGTGGCCAATACATGCCATCGTTTTCTGTTGATCGAAAAATAATTTCAACATCACAAATTTTCAATTATAATTTCTTGACTTTGTAATTAAATTTATTTTAGCCTTTTTTATTATATTTACTTAAAAATATTGAAATCGCAATAAAGTTTGGACTATTCCCAATGCAAGATAAATTAAGTTAAAATATATTTGGTTATCTAAGTTTACTGAAGTTTCAGTTTAGTTCCTTGAATTTATTATAATTTTCAGTCCATAATGTTAACACCGATAGTGTCATTACTGGAAAATGCCAACTTGAAAAATTTAAATGAGGGCTCTGCAATAAAGTACTAACAAAACATGTTTAAAATTTAATCTTTTAATATATACTTTTCTATTTTAAAAGATGATTTACATAAAACATGATTATTAGGTTATATTTTAAGTTTTTTTAATTTACATATTTTAAATTAAGATTATTATATTCGTATTTTAATTGTAGAGTTACCATTTAAATTCACGTGTCAGCATTTTTCATTAACAAGATTAACTGTGTTAACATTAAGGGATTGAAAATATATTTTATAAACTTAATAAACTAAACAGAAAATTGATGTAAATTTAGAGGACAAAATGTATAGTTTAACCTATAAATTATTCAAATGTGTTAGAAACATCCGTAAAGAATTTCAAATTTTATGTAGTTGAAATTGAAATGAGGTCTATCCTTAAGAATTCACTTCTACGTTTGCGCAACACATACCCTAATGTTCTTGAGGCCTGGCTTTTGAATAAAACTCAGATGGGGGGTACGTATAGCTATAGATTAGCACCAATAATTTCATCCTAGGTTTGAATAAATCAACATAAAAAATGGGCTGATTTTTTTGTTGTACCAAATGTAACCCCCTGCCGTAATTATATCCGAAATACGCGATTTAAAGTGAAATAGAGACCAATAATAAACAAATAACATTTACTAACCCATCACATGACGGGGTTTTCACAATTACCTTTCGAAATCATTTATAAACTTGGTCTCACAATCACTTTTGGAATATAATTACTATGCGGAATATCACATTCATAACCAATCAGAGTACACAATATAATCCCGGCAATCCCGGGTTCCATACATTAACTCAAAGCCTTATAGGGCATAGTCACCCCTACAAGCCCTCATACATATACAAATATCCAATAACTCATTCCAAATACATAATCAAATAATCCCATTTCTGATAACCAACTATCACAACCAAACTCCATTGGGAGCCCTAGCCGCCCTTGACTGCTTGCTCCATCCTCGATCCACCTACCCTGTCTGAAATGGTTGATAGGGGAGGGTGAGATTCGAGAGAATCTCAGCAGGAAACAAATACCAAAATGCATGTATGATAAGTGTATAATGAATGACATGCTTGCAATACTTATCATATGCCCATACCATGACACATCTGCATGCTCAATGTTTCAACAACACACTCATGGCCATAGCATAAATAGAAACAGAGCTTCAAACATCATATATGTTCCACATAATCAAGCAAAGCAATAACATTCATCAACACATTAACACAATATCATATACAGGCAAGGAGGTAAGTTCCCTACACTCTTTCCACGTATGCTCCAGCTCCGCTTACTTGCGATCAGAACGAATACCAAACCACGTCCAGAGCGAATATCAACCCTATAACCAAAGCAAGGACATAGGGTTATTCTCTATTCCAAAACCTTACTTTCATATCACTTAAAGTTGGTTACCATTCATGACCTTTAGGTGGCTAATCAAAGCCTAAACATATGCCTAAAGGCTTGGGAAACACTTGACCAAAGATCACCTTTTAAAAGTCCAAAATGCTGATTTTTGGGGGTGGGCCACGGCCCACAATCCACGGGCTGCGGCCCAAAACTGCCCAGAAACATTTGGGCGGCGGCCCAAAACTGTCCAGAGACGCTCAGAGACATTTGGGCTGTGGCCCGACTGCGGCCCAAGAAAATCCAGTTTCTGACTGAACTTCCAAAAATCATAACTAATTCCACAAAAATCGAAATGAGGTGATCCCAAAGCCAAATGAAATATTTTCAAGTCCTCTACACAGGAAAAATATTGGCCAATACTGGAAATCACTACATAAATACAGAATTCCCCAAAACTCAAGACTGTCCCAAAACAGTGTTCATTTTCGACCTCAAACTTTGGACAGTTCAAACTCCCAGCTCACCAAGCGAAATGACACAAAGTTTATGTCCATTTTGAAGCTTAGGAAGTGAACTTCAAAACGGGAAATTTTCATAATTTTATAACTTCATTTACCCAGTCAAAAAGTCCACACAACAAAACTGCTCAGACAGAATTCACACTGGACAGAATTTCCAGTTTTGCAACCAATGATTCCAATCCAATTCAAATCAATTCCAATGATTAAATACCACAACATTACACCATTTTCAACATAAAACACAACCCAATTCATCCAATCCAAAATCACAAGAAAATCAGGGCAAAATTCGAAATTCACAAAACTCATCCACAATTCACAAAACTTAGATCAAAAGGAAACAAATGCTCATCTCTTCCTCTTTCCCAAACCAATTTCTTGATTCTTCATCTGTCCACTTTTGCTCAAGCAACAAAACACCTCCTCTCACAAATCTAAAACCATAGAGATGAAGCTCTCATCACTATGAACAACTTTATAGAAGATGAATTGAGCATTAGAGGCCAACAAACAAGCTAAATCTCACCTTGATTCTTTCTCTTTCCTCCTCCACTTTGGGCGTTCATGGAAGCTAAGGAGAGAGATGAAGAAGATGAAGAGGGTCAGATTTTGGCCCTCATTTGACCATTTGGACGTTCAAATAAGGGAGGAGAGGAGAGAGGGAAGAGTTGACAAATTGACCCCATCCAAAGGTCCAAAACTTGCCAAGTGTCAACATCTCAACACACCTCCCATGAGCTCACATGAGCACACCACATGAGATTCCACCCTTTGATCTATTACACAAATCAATCTCAACCATTGATCTTGAAGTTACCAAGGAGCTTCCTCTTCAGTAACCGATCAATTGGTCGGTAACTTTACCGTTTTGCCCCTGATTACGGTAATTCTCATTGAATCACCATCAAATACATTTTCTCATTCATTTTCTTTCACAATGCACCCTCCCCTCTATTTTAAGTCAATTTAGAGGTTAATCCATAATTGAACTTAAATACATGGTTTCGGCGTTGCTCACAACACATACGAATCACATCGGGTGCCAACTCACACCATAATCTCCAAAGGGTTTATTTATCACTAATCACTTCCGCTTTTGGAGTCATTATCTCTTAATCACAATTTGGAATCTTGCTAAACCGGGGCTTAGCAATCCACTAATCTCAGGCTTATTCTCTAGCCTCAAATCTCAAAATTCGGGGTATTACACCGGAAAACTAACAAAACAAGAAGAAGAGAAAACCTAGACAGGGTCCTCCTGCTGCATCAGATCTTGAACTGCAACTGATCCCAAGATCTACGAACCATAATAGTCATTGAGAGCACATTTGGCAAGGAAGTCCATCAAAAAATTATCGTCTCTGTCAATTTGTTGGAAATCAACCTTCCAGGCTGTAATATCCCAATTTTTGATTAAGGGTAAATCATGATTATTGTGGATAATTATGAATTTAATTTGAATTATTATGTGTTTTATGGCAATATTAATTAATATATCATAATTATTGAAAAATTGGAAGAATGGAATTATTGGCCATAAGTTGGTAATATGTCATAATTATTTCTGTCCGTGACTCTCCTGGGTAAGCTTTTTCAATATTCCCTTCATTAAATTCGCTTTTCCACTTCCTTCGTCTTCCTCTTCTTCCTCTCTTCTTCGTCTTCTTCTTCTTCCTCTCTTCCCCTTTCCTCCACCGTATTCCATTCTCATCACAACACCTTCTTTGCTCTCGATCACCCTCCTCCTTCATACACCTCCTCCACCTTCTTTTGCCCCCTCAACCCTCCTGTGCAGACCTCACACTTGCTCTATCTCCACCGTGCATACCCACCTCCTCCAACATCTTCTCCACCTTGGAAGCACAAAGACACCGTCGGCTACCCTCTCCCCTAGTTTCATCATCAGGTTTGTTTTTTTAAATATAAATTTACATGAAGAATTAAGTTAAATTTGTAATGTGAAATTATTATAATGCTTTCAATTTATTTATATGATGATTCTAGTTAGTTACTGGAGTGATCCCTTGATTGGTTTTTTTTTTTGTTTTTGCTAGAATCATAAACTAGTTGTTAGTAGTTATGCAATATACTAATAAATATTTTTTTTTATACGTTTGGAGCTTGGAAATCAAGGAAAATACATACATATATTTATTTTGATGAAATGAACAACAATTAAACAGAGTACTTTTTTTTTCTTCTGTGCGTGGAGCTTTGGTTTAAATCAATGAAAATTAATTATATCGATGAAAGTTAAAGAAGTCAAAATCCATATAATATGCAATATATGGTTGGTTTTATTTGTTTTTATTATATTAGTATGATTATTAGTGTAGTAGAGATAAGGTTGCTTGAAATTTTGAGATGTCTTTTATGGGGAAATATGCTACCGAAATTTTTGTTGAAAAAAGTGAAAAAAGGCAATCTCATCATATCGTAATTCATATCATTGACAATTGTTCTAAATGTAAGTGTTATTAGGAATGACTTAGGTGGTAACAAAATGGATCACAGTTGGATGAATGCTTTGAGAACTAGTGAAGAATATGAGAAAGGGGTGGAAGAGTTTTTTGAATTCGCTAGAAAGAATGCTCTAGCAAAAAATGGGAAGTAATTTTGTCCTTGTGTCAATTGTTTAAATAAGAGTTGACGAGATGTTGATGTCATAAAGGATCACCTACTTTTTAATGGAATAAATCTGTAATACACAAGGTGAATATGGCATGGTGAGAAAGTAACGGATTGTTCGTCACACAAAAAGGAAGATGTGGATGTCATAGATGAAGATAGAATGGAGAAAATGATTCACGATGTTGAGGTAGAATCATTTGCGAGATTGCAGGAGTATGACAACATGTGGAATAATGTAGAGATACTGTTGTACCCTGGGAGTAAGTACACACGGCTAACAGGAACATTGCATTTGGTTAACTTAAAGGCAACTTTTAGGTGGACCGATAGTAGTTTCACTTTGCTGCTTGAATTATTGTGTGATATGTTTCCAGACGATAATATACCTCCAAATTGTATGTATGAGGCCAAGAAAATCCTGTCGACGATGGGTATGGAGTATAAAAAGATACATGTTTGCCCTAATGACTGCATACTATATATAAATAAGTATGAAGGTCTTAATGAGTGTTCTAAATATAAAACAGCACGATACAAAGTGAAGAAAGATAGTGGTTGTAGCGATGAGACAACTAAAAGGCAACCTTTAAAGGTTTTGTGGTATCTTCCAATAATACCACATTTTAAATGTTTGTTTGTGACTGCAACAAAAGTGAAGAAGTTGAGATGGCACTCTCATGAGAGAATATCTTATGGGAAATATCTTCGGTACCCAGCTAACTCTCCACAATGGCAGAAAATAGATGAAATGTTCCCTCAATTTTCCAACGAGCTGAGAAACCTTTGACTTGGGCTTTGTACGAGACTCACATTATTCGTCACAAGCTGAATCTAGAAGGGACCTTGTGATCAAGATTCAATAGGAAGTTAAACAAGAGCTTAAGGCCAAACTTCGTGACAAGCTCCGACAAAGAGCTGTTGTTAGAGCTTCAACTTGAAATGACAAAGATGTTCAAATCGAATAGGGCAAGTGACGAGCTTAGAACTCAGTAATCCCCGGCCTTCCCTAGCACCAAAGGAAGTTACAACCCTCTGGAGGAACCACTTGATGACCTTTCTCCCACTCCAGCATCGGGAGAACCTTATACCCTCTATTTGGATGCGCCACTGTTGCGTGTTGTTGACGTGCTACCACCCACCATCATCAGTAAATTTCACAGTATTTATGTAGGGTGAATGTGACGTGTGTTAAAGAGGAGGAAGAAGGTATAGCCATCCATGTTCCTGATGCAGAGGTTGGAACATTAAGTCAGGCGATATGATCTTTCATCCTTTGGCCTTACAATCTTATTGGTTCAGGGGCAACACCTCTAATGGTAGGCATTACCTTACTATTACTAAAGATCTGTTGGAATTCTAATAACAATTTTTTTTAATGTTCTAAAAGGATGATGAAGATGTAAGAAAATGGCCCTTCTTAGCACGGCTGCAACAGATCTACAAAGACATTTACCAAGTTGACTTGAAATTGCCTCAAGGGATTGTAGGCCTTACATTGGAGTATCCCTACACAATTGATAATAAAGATCTCAAGGAGTTTATGAGGTTGGAGGATATAGATGTAGGATGGGTGAAATTTGCAATCCAGTAAGTTTTTTTTTTCAATTTTCCTGTAGAATTCATGTTGTGGTTTTTTTATTTCATACATTCAATAATTTATTCCTTATTTTAATTCAATTATAGCATCTTCTACCGCCTCTGCAAAGACATGGAAAGACATGATTTGTATGTGTTCTTATGTCCTGCAAATACAATAGGGGATACCAATACTTTGGAGGCAAGGACTCACTATGTGGGCTACACAATAGAACAGACCAAACTTCATTGTTATTTAGCACCTATTGTTCAAGGGTACATATTTTTCATTTTGTCTATTTAAGATGTTTAATAAATAATTGCCTTTTCATCTAACTTCATTTTAATCTGTACATGTTGTTATAGTTACTACTGGAGTTTATGTGTTATATGTCCTCACCGCAACGTAGTCTATTGGTTTGATTCCTTGTGTAAAAGGCCAAGCAAAGATACAAAATCCGCCTTCGACACATAAGTTATTTTATTGACTCTTAAAAAAATGAATAGTTCTAATTTCTGTTGATTTTGATTTTCATGATAGTGCGACTCAAACATATAGATTCCTAGGTGGGTCACGCAAGGGTAAAGTTGTTTGATACCCAAAGTGGTATTTTCCCAAAGTAAGTAGTTTCGATTCTAATTCTTTCATTGATGGTCATTTTAGATATACCTTTATTGATTTTAACAACCAATAGGCTTTGATTTAAAGTGAACTCAACAACCTGGCAACACTGAATGCGTATATTATATCATACTTTATATGTATAACATCATTCAAAGTGAAATTATTAGCGATTTTGAACAGATAATCGCTTCTTCATTCTCAAATGATAATATTTTTGGTGTTATAATTGAAATGCTAATTAATTCATTTGCTTGATTCATTTCATCAAATCTTATTTTCTAATTTTCAGATTTTTGATAATGAAGATGCCTACCTATATGAAGACATTAATTCGATTAGAGATCTTTTGGCTGGACATCTTCTTCAACATATAGATCAATAAAATTTTTATTTATATTAGCTAGTAGTTGTGTGATGATAACATTTTGACACTTTCTGGTTGTTGTTGTACATATATAGTAGTAGGTTGTATGAGTTGTTATTGTAAATATATATAGTAAAGATTACAATGCTGGATGTCCTTACCATTTTGTAATTGACATTGTGGTTTATGAATCCATCTTCTATTATGTTTCTACAGTTTGAATTTACTGGGTAATGAAGAATATAAATAATCATTTTTAAAAAAAATAAAACCTTTTAACGTCCCAAATTGAGAAAAGGGATATCTAAAGTGAGGACTTTAGATGTCCCAATTCTCAATAGGGATACTAAAGTAAGGACTTTAGACATCCCTATTATGAGGGACTTTAGACATCCCATTTTTTTGGGATGTATTTTCTAAAATATACTACTCCCTTCAAATAGACGTCCCCTGCTTTGGGACATTAAAAGTGTCAAAATAGGGACATTAAAACCCTTGTTTGTAGTAGTGAAAAAGAGGGTAAAGTTCTACGTAAGTGTAATGATGAAATATCACGCAGTTGTAAGAGCAAGGGGCACCTTTCCCATGATTGTTTCTTGAGAAAAACAACAAGATTCATGAAGAAAAAGTGTAGATTTTTTAGGAAACTAAGAAAAGTCATTATTAACTATTGTTGTTTTGACATTTAAATGGTATATCATGTTACTATTTTTTACGTTGGTTGTATTAAGGATATGACTCTATGTCTTGTTGTTAGTATGTTTTATGTATTGACATGGTATGTTTCATGTAATGAAACATATTTTTTTAGTTAATGCTACTTTTAATTGTGCATTTTGATACCATGAATCCCTAACAAGTGGGAGCTTTTAGAAGGTGAAACCTTTAAAAGTTGATAACTTGTTTAAAAGTACTTATATAAAGTTTTTGACAGAAAATAGTAAAGCTGCTAGTATTTGTGTGATGAGAGCTACAAACGTATTCTCCTGATCATGGATATAGTAATAACATTATTTTCTGGTTAGGAATGATACAAGTATAGACATTGTATACCTCGCTGTGCTATATAATCTTTTGGTTAAGTTCTCTTAAAGAGAACACCATTATCTAAATGTGAAAAACATTACTCCAAAATTGACAAATGGCCACGAAAGGCATTATTGCTAAACTGAATAAGGGGAGAAATTGAATGGAGACAATTGAGACATCTGGCACCGTAAGGTGCAATACATTTTGGATGAATAGGAGGCTATTGAGCCACTGACCATTATTTTGGTAGAACCTGAAGCTGGGATGACTACTCAGCATAGGAGAAACTTGGAAGCTTACCAAGCATGGAAAAAGAAGAACAACATTGCAAGAGTCACCTTGTTGAGCACTATGGAGAACAACCTGATGTGCTAATATGAGAAATTCCAAACTGATCAGGCTAGTGGGCTACACTTAAGGATAAGTTTGGTGGCATATCAACCACTAAGCTTAGGAGGTTGACAATTAAGTTTGACACCTACAAGATTAGAGGGAATACTCCTATGAAGCATTATATGTGAGAGATGTCTAACATGATCAGAGAACTTTAAGAAGTTGGACATGCCCTGATTGATGAACATTAAATTCAGGATATGATCAGATCGCTCCCTTCTAGCTAGGAGCACATGAAAGTAAACCTGACTCATAATGACAACATCATCACTTTTGATAATGTAGTGAAATATCTTGGCAAGAGGATGAACGCCTAGAGCCATATAAGGCTTTTGGACAACCCTACTACACTGAGAATGCTAGTCCTTCTAATGCAAAGGTTGATTTTAAGAAGGGCAAGAATTTTTAGAAGAGAGGCAAAAAGGATAGCTCTTAGTTCAAAAAGGGCAGAAGGCAATTCAAGAAGAAAGGAAAAAAAGGAAGCAAGAAGAAAGTTAACCTAAATAAGGTCAAGTGTTATGCCTGCCTGAAGATGGGTTACTTTGCATAGGACAGTACTAAGTGAAATGACCATGAAAAGGTACTAGTGAATTACGTGAATTTACACATTTCTTTTGTTTTAAGTACTGCTTTTCTAACAGAACCTGCTTGTTCTTCTTGGATTTTAGACTCAGGATCAATAGATCATGTGACAAGGGATCGGGGATCCTTCATGGAATAGCCTCGGTTGCCACATTTAAGCAAATGGCTTTACGTGGGCAACAATGCAAAGATTGAAGTCAAAGGAATTGGCACTTTCAAGTTAGCTTTGTATGGTAAGAAGACTTTGATCCTACATGATGTTCTTCATGCACCTAACATCTAATCAAATTTAGCTTTAGTACTTTATCATTTAGATTATGGATTTGATGTAAACTTTTATGGCAAAGTTCCAGACATTTTTACCAACAAGATCTTTTATGGTTTAGCTTTCCTTTCTAGAAAGTTCTTTGTTATAGATATTGTTGGCAATTTTGTATGTGCATGACTATTTTATTACTTCCTCCAATATAATTATTGATATGAATATCTAGCATGCTAGACTAGAACACATTAACCAAAATAGAATGATTAAAATAGCTAGAAAAAGTTTGCTAGGTAAAATTTTGAATATGGAAATGTCCTTATGCTAGAATTGTCTAACTGGTAAGGCAACTAGAAAACCTTTCAACAAGGGAACTAGAGCTGAGATTCCATTGCAATTAATCCATTCTGATATATGCAATCTAATGAGTGTGAGGGCGAGACATAGAGCTTGGTATTTCATTATCTTCATTGATGATTATTCACGAAATGGTCACGTCTATTTGATCTCACACAAGTTTGAAGCTATTTAGTGCTTTAGATGACACATGAATGAAGTAGAGAATCAAACAGACTATGAAATTAAAGCATTGCATACTAATTGGGGTCGTGAATACTTATTGATTAGGTCAAGGACCTCTATGAAGAAAAAGGGATAATTAGGCAACTAACCATCCCTAGTACTCCACAAAAAAATGAAGTTACAAAAAGAAGAAATAGAACTCTTATAAACATGTTTAGGTCAATAATGTCTCAAGAAAATCTACCAGTTTCATATTGGGGTCATGCTTTACTGATAGCTACCTTCATTCTTAACCTTGTGCCCTCAAAATCAGTCACTTCTATACCCTATGAGTTATGGACAATACACAAGCAAGATTTAATCATTCTTAGACCTTGGGGGTTGGCTACATACATTCATAATGATTCCCATAGGTATAGGAAGTTGAGTCCTAGAGGAAAGAAGTGTATCTTTATAAGATACTTTAACCAATCAAAAGGATACATTTTCATGGGTGAAATGAAGATGGAACCGTGATTGAAATTGAATCAAGAGATACTATATTTCTAGAAAACAAATTTCCTGGCAAGGGAGATATTGATCGTACAGTATCTCTTTATGAGACACAAGAATAAGGCCTAGACAAGAGAAGAGAAAGAGATAAGAAACTCTCATAAGAAAGAGTGACAGGGGAAATGTACCCAGGAGACACTTATCAATAGAGGTAGAGGAACTTATTGTTACTCTAGATAGAGATGATAAGCCATATTCTCTACAAGAAGCCTTATCAGGCCTTGCTAAGAATGAATGGAAGGCAAAATTGATTCAATGAAAAAGAATAAATTTTGGAAACTAGTTGATCCACCAAAAGGGAAAAAAGCTATTGGGAACAAATGAGTTCTCAAAATAAAAAGAAAAGTTAATGGATCAATTGACAAATACAAGGCTTGATTGGTTGCAAAGGGGTACACACAACAGGAAGGTATAGATTACGAGGATACCTTCTCATCTGTTATATGTTTCAATTCTATAAGACTTATTTTGCCAATAGTAAATAGTTTAGATCTGGAATTGCATCAGATGGATGTAAAAACTACATTTCTAAATAGTGATCTAGATGAAGAAATTTATATAGAACAACCATTAGGTTGTATTAAGAAATGAATGGAGAGCAAAGTTTGTAAGCTTAAAAGGCCCATTTATAGACTAAAACAAAAATCCAAACAGTGGTATTTGAGGTTTCACAGAGCGATAACCTCTTATGCCTTTCAAATAATTTAAGAGAACCACTATATCTACATTAAACGATTTGAGGGTAATTTTGTGATATTATCATCATACGTAGGTGACATACTATTGGCTGAAAATAGTCTAAATTTGGTTTTAGCTATTAAAGAATATCTATCATCGAATTTTGAGATGAAAGATATGGGTGAAGCAGAGTATATACTTGGAGTTAAGAACTAAAGAGATCACTTTAAAAGAATCCTCTCTCATTCACAAGAGAATTACATCAAGAAAATTCTTGGGTGATTCAATATGAAAGACTACAATCCCTTAGTTACCTCAATAGCTTCAGGAGTTACATTGAGTCTTGATATGTGTCCCAAAACTGAGTCAGCTAAGAAGAAAATGGATAGGGTTCCCATGCTAGTGCCGTTGGAAGTTTAATGTATGCAATGATATGTACAAGGCCAAATATTTGTTATGCAGTTGGACTGGTTAGCAGATTCCAATCAAATCCTGGTAAGCAACATTGGAAAATGGTGAAGAGAATTTTGAGATACTTGAAGTGCACATCAAACTATGCACTATGCTATCAAGGAAGCAACCCACACTTGGTTGGATACTCTGATGCTAATTTGGGTAGAGATGAAGTTGAGCAAAGACCAACTTTAGGATATACTTTCTTGTTAAACAATAGTGCCATATGTTGGAGCAGGAAGAAGCAAACGTACATTGCCTTACATCCTATGGAAGCTAAGTTCATGGCATGCATCTTAGTAGTGCAAGAGGCTATATGGCTCAAGAGGTTTATTGAGCACCTTGGATTTGTAAATGAAAGCACCATTCTAATATTAGTGTATACAATACTGCAGCCATAGCCTATATGAAAGATCTCAAATATCATAGTAAGACCAAACATATAGATATAAAGTATAATTTTATGAGAGATTATATAGCACAGAAAGTTGTTACTGTACAACATATTTCGACCAAGAGTATAGTCGCAAATCCCCTAACCAAGCCAATAGCTAAGGAAATATATGATAAACATGTAAAGGCTATTGGCATGCTCAAAATGTAAAATTGCAAACACTTTGTAATATGTTTATGATTAATGAAAGTATTTCTTCATTAATTTATGTGTCTATGAAAGCATACAATATCTAGTATATCGTATAGGTAAGTGAGGTTGGCTCTCTCATATGAGCAACCTGCCTTTGATACTCAGGATGAGTATGAAAAGATGAGATAGTTGTGTTCACCAGTAAAGCAGTAGGAATACCAATATGGTAGAGAAGAATCACAAATTATGTTGCCTCAACAAGAGTGTAGCGTGCCAAGATGAGATATAATAAATATAGATATAAATATAGATTGAATCATGGATGGTTGTTTCCATGTTGCCTATTGCTAGATAACAAATTCTTCAACATTGATGTTATGAGAGATAAATGGAGTAGAAGAATTTAGGTTTAGATGTTGGGAGTATCTAAACTTATGTCTGTACAGTGTTAAAAATGAGATTCAAAATGATGTACGGTCTTATAGTGTAAAAGAAACACCGTAGTGTGATTCATACCGCATGTGCGAAAGAATAGCAAATGGGAAGCAAGTGAATAGATTCCTACTTCATTCTTATGATAAGTTTTGGTAATTTCATAAGTGTGGATACAAAGTATATGAGAAGGCGATCTAGTTTTATTGTGACTTGAGAGGGATTATATTTTCCATGTGAAAGTGTACATTGGTAAATCTAGGACATCTGAGCGATAATATTAAATTCAAACCACACAAAGAAAGGTTGTCTTTATGCTAGTCCTGTGGAAGGGATTACTAGTACAGGCACCTAGGGAGACATCATGTCCATGCAGTCATGGCAAAGCACATAGTATGAAAGAAGGAAGAGAGAGAAAAAAGGCTCACAATATCTAATCCACCAAGTATGAGTGGGAGATATTAGGAAATGGGGTTGATCCACCTTTAGTGGATTAGGTCCAAACCCATTGGCCTTGGGGCCAAAATAAAATATCCAATTTTATGCAAGTATCTGTTGGCAATATTCCCCAATTATTTGAATCAAATTGGTGGGAAGAGTTTTCCTGTAATAATTGGTGGGAACATTTTTTGTTACGTGAGTTTTATATGTGTGAGGAAAATAAGAGTAAAAAAAGCATACATAACTGATTTCTCTGAAAATAAACTCTCTAGAATTTTTCTCTCATTCTCTCCTTCTTCTGGTGCATTTTGTTATGTATTATAGCAGGACTCCAATGTGACCTGGTTGGTGTGGATATCTTGAGAGTACAAATCTACACTCCAGGTATGCCCGAAAATACACTATTAAATTCATTCCTTGAAGCTTTTCAGAAGTATTCATCAAACTACCCATAATCGCTTCTTCCCTCCCGAAGATCCTCTCAATGCCATTGCCAGTGCCACCATGAGCCCGTTCATTATGATCCCACCATATCAGGTAGAAAATCGCAAAGAACAAAGCTATCCAGAAGCAATTGCTTCGCATACTATTTTTCATGTCCAATCTCTTGTATTTGCCAATAAAAAATGGGCAGATTAGACAAATGTATTTTCTAATTGCTAATGCTATAGTTGATTACCAAAAATAATTTAACTGGGATGACCTTGTTGATATATACAACAAAAGATGTAGGGAATTTGTGTTTGATTTGCAAATACTACCACTAGTCCTTAATGTAGGATATAATTTAGAAGTTGATTTTGATATTAAATATAAGATATACTTCTCATATTTGTCAATCTTGGCCTTGTTTATCCTTTTTTATGCTCCCTCAACAATAGTCAAGTAAAAGAGAGATGGAGGGAATTTAGGAAAATGATTATGGTATTTTATAAAAAAAATGTCATATTAATCATGTACTGAACAGTATTAACTTCGGAATAGTGTGATCAAAATTATTCAATTTGATTAATAAAAAAGTTTCAAAGAAACCTTCTTTGAAAATTATTGTCAAGGCAACGAAAAATATAGTTAATTAGATTACGTTGGCAACTGATCGAAATCTTCGTATCATTGTTGGTCATTTCAAATTCCAATAAGAATAAGGAGAAGAAAAAAGGTCAGAAGACTATATTTCAAAATTATGAATTTAGTGTGTGAGAGGGAGAGATTTTAATGAGCACTATCTTATCTACAAGGACTCGTTTTTCTGCGAAGATTTATCTCCAATAGACTAGAATGGTGTGCTTCAAGTCAAATTAATTTAAGTCTATTTTAATTTTCTGACTCAAATGGCCTGGAATAAAAAATTTAATTGCTTTACAACATTTGGACATTAAACTAATGTTCAAATTAAAGTCTTTGCGGTCTCGTAATCTATGTTTACATTGTTATCTGGAAGATTCATTTAAACCCTTTTTATTTTTTTCACATATAAAATCCTTACAAATTGAAACAGGTTCATTTTCCTATGTATAATTTTGTGTTCGTGTGCATAAACTAATTCGCATTCATATTAAAAATTAGCTTTAAAAATATCCGTTAAAAATTATTAAATACTTCTAGAGCGTCATGATTATTTTCATACTATTAAAGTTTTGAATCAAATGTACGGAGATTTTTTTTTTTAGTTTTTTAACGCAAATACATTTTTTATTGAATAATCTTCTTGCAGATTTTCTCAATATTTAAATATTATTTTTTTTAGAAAAAATGAATGCCACGTCAAATCAAAATATGTAATAATTTGAGTTTCTCATCTGACCCCAATAATATTCAGGGAAAAAAATAGGGCAGCAGTTTGTAAATTAGTGGAAGTGGACCATTGGGCCACATGTAACCCCCTTCCGTAATTATATCTGAAATACTCAATTAAAATGAAATAGAGACCAATAGGAAACAAAACTTATTTAAAATCCCATCTTCACGACAAGGTTTTCACAGATAACTTTCAAAATATAATTTACTTGGTCTCATATTCAATTTTGAATATAATTACATTACGCGGAATATCACATTTATAAAAATATCAAAGTGTACAACAATAACTTCCCAGCAACTCCCGGGTTCATACCTTTACATAGAATTCATAGGGCACATTCGCCCTTTTACAATTCCTCAAACGGGGATTACACAAATCTCAACTCCATACATGCATACTTAATACTCATCCAATATACAAATACAATATCCAAATATACATCCCAACTATCATCCGAACATATACAATTATCCCAGCATATAACGATAACCAACTACCAAATACAAATACCCATAAGGGATTCTCGCCGCCCCTAGTCACTTGCTCCTTCCTTGAGCCACTTGACTTGTCTAAAATGTTGGTAGGGGAGGGTGAGATTCTAGAGAACCCCAGTAGGAAACAGATACCAATATGCATGCAAGATAAGTGTTTAATGCATGACATGCTTGCATCACAATAACTCATGTTCACATAATGATATATTCGCATGCTCAATGTTTCAACAACATACTCATGGCCATAGCATAAATAGAAACAGAGCTTCAATCATTCATATATGTTTCACATAATCAAGCAAAGCAATAACATGCATCAATACACAAAAACAAATATCAATACATGCAGGAGAGGTAAGTTCCCTACACTTTTCTTTCCACGTATGCTCCAGCTCTGCTTACTCGTAAACCAAACGAATACTGAACCCTTTCAAAATCTCAAAATGCTGAAAATGGGGGTTGGCTGCGGCCCAGAAAATCCAGTTTTTTTGCTGAACTTCCAAAAATCATAACTAATTCAGGAAATATCGAAATAAGGTGATTCCAAAGCCAAATGAAAGACATTTAAGTCCTCTTTCTAGGAAAAATATTGTCCATTACTTGAAATCACCACAAAAGTCCAGATTTACCAAAAATCTAACGTTGTGTCAAAACAGAGTCCAGTTTGGATACCAAACTTTGGTCAGTTCAAACTCCCAGCGCAAAAAGCGAAATGACACAAAATTTATGTCCATTTTGAAGCTTGAGATGTGAAATTTAAGACTGGAAAGTTTCATAATTTTCGAACATCATTTGCCCAGTCAAAACGTCCATGTCATCTGACTGTCCAGAACAGACGTGCCAAAACAGGGTCCAGTTTGGATGCCAAACTTTGGTCAGTTCAAACTCCCAGCTCACCAAGCGAAATGACACAATATTTATGTCCATTTTGAAGCTTGAGATGTGAACTTTAAGACTGAAAAGTTTCATAATTTTCCAACATCATTTGCCCATTCAAAACGGCAACACAAACAGACTACCTAGATAGAATTCTCACTGGACAGAATTTCCAGTTTTTCAACCATTGTGTCCAATCTAATTCAAACCAATTCCAATGATTAAATACCACAACATGACACTATTTTCAACACAAAACAACATCCAATTCCACCATTCACATTCCACACGAAAATACCATAAAATCAGGGCAAAATTCACAATTCACAATACTCAACCATAATTCACAAAACTTAGATCAAAAGGCTTCAAATACTCACCTCTTCCTCTTTCCCAAACCAATTTCTTGATTCTTCATCTTTCCAAATTTCCTCAAGCCATCAAACACCTTCAATCAAGAATCTAAAACCATAGAGATGAAGCTCTCATCACTATGAACAACTTTATAGAAGGTGATTAGAGCATTAGAGAACAAGAAACCAACCAAAATCTCACCTTTTGATTTCTCTTTCTTCCCTTGAGTTAGCGAAAATGGAGAAATAGAGAGAGAGAGAGTAGAGGATGAAGAAGAGGATCAGCTTTTTTTTCCATTTGCTTCATGTGTTGGCCGACCAAAATAAAGGAGAGGGAAGAGAAAAGCACTTTGAACATTTGACCAAAATCTAAGAGTCCACAAGGTGCCAAGTGTCACCATCTTGACAAACCTCACATGAGCTTACATAAGCTCACACACATGTGATTCCACCCCTTGATCTCTTGCACAAATCAATCCTAACCATTGATCTTGAAGTTACCAATGAGTTTCCTCTTCGGTAATAGATCAATTGGTTGGTAACTTACCGTTTTGCCCCTGATTATGGTAATCTCTCTTAGATCACCACCAAACACTTCATATCTTTCCATATCACCATATTATGCGCCCTCCCTCTATTTTAAGTCAATTTAGAGGTTAATCCATAATTGAACTTAAATATAGGGTTTCGGTGCTGCTCACAGTACATACGAATCACATTCCGGAACTCAAATCACATCGAATTCTCCAAAAGGGTTATTTATCACTAACCACATCCACTTTTGGAGTCATTATCTCTTAATCACAATTTAGGATCTTGTTAAACCGGGGCTTAGCAGTCCACTTATCTCAGGCTTATTCTCTAGCCTCAAGTTTCAAAATTCGGGGTATTACACCACACAGTTGAAATAAAATCAAAATGAGTTCCTTTTCTAATGATAAAAATATTTTTGAATAAATTCGGATGTAGTGAGTTGCCAACACATGCCATCGTTTTCTATAGATCGAAAAACAATTTCAACATCACACCAATATTTTCAATTATAATTTCTTGACTTTGTAATTAAATTTATTTTCATCTTTTTTATTATATTTACTTAAAAATATTGAAATCGCAACAAAGTCGGGAATATTCCCATTACAACATAAATTAAGTTAAAATATATTTGGTTATCTAAGTTTACATGAAGTTCCAGTTTAGTTCTTTGACTTTATAAGTTGTATAATTTTCAGTCCATAATGTTAACACCGATAGCGCCTTTAATGGAAAATGCCAACTTGAAAAATTTAAATGATGGCTCTATAATAAAGTACTAACAAAACTTGTTTAAAATTTAATCCTTTAATATATATTTTTTCCATTTTAAAAGATCATTTGTTGATTTTTCACTAAAAAAACAACCGATTTCAGACAAAATTTCTAGCGGAAATTCCGTCGGAAAAATTTTTGACAGAATTTCTGATGGAATTTTTATCATAAATTTAGACACTGAATTTCCATTGGAAATTTTTCGATTGCAAATTCCGATGGAAATCCCATTGGAAAGTTTTCCGAGCAAAATTGCCACGTAAATTTTTCGTCAAAAATTCCATCAGAAAAAATTACATTTAAAAAAAAATAATATTTATAAAATTAAAATATTAATTATTATATAATTGTATTTAATATAAATTATTATTATTTTATTTTATTTAAAAATAATATATATATGTTATTAATATTATATTTATATTTTATATTAAAAATAATATTTATAATATTAAATTATTATTTATTAAGTAATTTTAAATAAATTTTTTTTAATTAAATATATAAATATTTTTTTACGTTTTTATTAAATTTTTCATTATCTTTAATAATATTATATTTAATTAATAATTAATTATATGTATATAATTAATTAATTATACGTTTATGTTAGATCTCATGTTTTGATGATAACAAAGAATGGTATGAAAAGGATTTGATTAATAAATAAGTTTGAATAAAGTAATAACAGGGAAAAGCATCACTTGAAGTAAGCTTTAGAGTAATGAAGAAAGGCTAAGAGAAAAAGCTGAGAAACTTGATCAGAAGCAAGTTTTCTAAGGCATTACTCGAGTATGTACTCGAGTAAAGAAACAAAAACTTGAAGTAATCAGAGACACCTTCGAGTAACCTGCCAACGTTACTCGAGTAAGTACTCGAGTAATAGTGTGAATGATTTCAAGTTGCTCTCGGCCTGCCAATGTTACTCGAGTAGCTACTCGAGTAACTAGGTAAATCACTTGGAGTTGCTCTCGGCCTGCCAATGTTACTCGAGTAACCATGTAAAAATCTTTCAGTTGCTCTCGGCCTGCCAATGATACTCGAGTCCCCTGTTTCAAGAAATATGTTGCTCTCGGCATTTTCAACCCTGCCAACGTTACTCGAGGAGCTACTCGAGTAACTCACTGTGGTAAGCAAAAACCTGAAGGTAGTACCTGAATAACTTGTTCTATTTTTGTTACACTTCACTCGAGGCATTACTCAAGTATGCAGGTATTTAATGACTCATTTAAAGTGGATTACTCGAGTAAGTACTCGAGTATGTAGAATTATTTTTGAAGAAAAATCTTAAGTCATTACCCGAGTAAGCTATGCACATAAATTGAGTTTACTCGAGTATGTACTCGAGTAACAAGGTAATCAAACTTGAAGTGCTCTCGGCATTGAAATCCTGCCAACATTACTGGAGTAAAGCATCGAGTAATCAAAAGTTTATTTGAAGGTTTACTTGAGTTGGTACCCGAGTAACCTATGAAGAAAAGAGTGCATTACTCGAGTAGGTACCCGAGTAAACATGCATTTCCAAAGGTTTGATATTTTGTTTATTCCATGCACTACCCGAGTAATCTTATAATTGTTTGTTGACTTGTAGTTCATCAAAGTTTTCACGATGATACTCGAGTATGTACTCGAGTAAACTTTAATGAATACTCAAGTAGCTACTCGAGTATGTAAACCCAGAAACTTAGAAATCATTCAAACGTTCATTGATTTGTTTCCTATATGATTAACCTTTCATTGTATTAGTATTCCTAGCATATTTACAGATAAACAATGAAGAAATCTTATCAAATAAGGAAAGTCAAATGTGAAGTTCAAATGCCACCTACCGCCAACGGATATTTTTCAAATATTGGAAAAGTCAACAGTGGCTGCGCACTCTCCAACGGACGAGAAGAAAATGTTCCAACGGTAATCACCAACATATCTATACTTCAGTGATTCTGTACTTCAGTGATTCTTATTCATTCTGAGAGAGAGATATTTCATTCAAACTCAATATTTGTTATTGAGATAACTTAAGGTTGGGGAACCTTGAGTTGGGATTGGATTACAACTTGTAAGGGGGAGCGAGTGTCCAGGTGAAGGAACTTGCTTATACTGAGGTGCCAAGAAACCACTGAATCTTGGAAGTTATAGTGAAACTCTCAGAGAAGCTCTGAGGACTGGACGTAGGTCAAAGTGGTTGTGGCCGAACCAGTATAACTCCCGGTGTACACTTCGGTGATATTTCTCCTTACTCTTTACTGTTTCAATTTCATTGTCAAGTTTTATATTTGCAACGAAATTTTTAGTATCACCCAATTCACCCCCCTCTTGGGTGAAACGCTTGCTCTAACATTTGGTATCAGAGCGTAGGTCTTCTTGTCAAGGTATAACAACCTAAGAAGGATCCAATGGCAAGCATGGGTGAAGGAATTATTCCCGACGGAGCATCCATCACTAGACCTCCCGATTTCAGTGGAGAACATTTTTCCTTCTGGAAAGCAAAATTCAGAGTGTTCGTGATGGCTACCGAATATGGGCTGTGGGATGTAATTGAGAGTGGAAACTATCAACCTACAAAGATTGTAGATTCTCAGAAAATTCCAAAGACGCCAGCGGAATATGATGAGAATGACAAGAAACTTATCACTCTCAACAGCAAGGCAATTCTAATGTTACAAAGTGCCTTGAGTCAAAGTGAATACTTCAGAATTTGCACACTTCCAACAGCAAAGGAAATGTGGGAAGCTCTGGAAATAGCTCATGAAGGAACTTCGGGAATAAAGGAGAATCGGATAAACACCTTGGTCACTGAATTCGATTTGCTTCGAATGAAATCAGGTGAATCAATATCTGAATTTGAACTTAGATATACTCATCTTGTTAATCAACTTGCAGCTCTTGGGAAAGTCTATGATCAGCATACCCAAGTACGAAAGATTTTGAATATTCTTTCTAAAGAATGGGAGGCCAAAGTCACTGCGATAGAAGAAGCAAAAGGAGAATCAATGAGATCAGTTGCTTCTCTATTTGGAAGTCTTTTTGAATATGAAAGCAAACTAAAGTTCAAATGAGAACTAGATGACATTGGTGACAAGAAAAGGAAAGGTCTAGCACTAAAAGCAAAGGAAGAAAATCAAGATGAAGATGAGGAATTTGATGATGATGAAATGGGCTTAATCATAAAATGATTCAGAAAATTTTACAAGAAAGGTCAAGGATTCAAACACTTTCAGAAAGGAGGAACTAGTAGCAAAGATCATATCATATGCTATGAATGTGGAAAACCAGGACATATCAAGTCAGAATGTCCAGAGCTGAATCAAAAGAGCAAAGAAAAGAGAAAAGGCAAATTCTTCAATAAAAAGAAGGCCTTTGTATCTGCTATATGGGGTGATAGTTCCTCTGACAAAGAAAGTGATGAAGAAGAAGTAGCAAATATATGTCTTGTTGCTCAAGAAGAAACAGAAGAAGAGGTAAATGATTCTGAACCTACCTATGATGAATTACTTTCTGAATATAATGCTTTACATTCTGAATTCATCAAAGTAGTTAAAGAATTGGTTGTTTTCAAAAAGAAAAACAAAGCTCTTGAAATTGAGCTTAAAGAACGTTCAGAAAAGGATTGTGAAAATTGTTCGTCGTTGAAAAAGCAAAACATTGATCTCACAAAAACTCTTGAAAAATTTACACAAGGAAGTGAAATGCTAAATGTTATTTTAAAAGCTCAACGATTTGTAAATGACCGATCTGGAATTGGATATGATCCAAAATCAGATAAAAGGAAAGGTAGAAAGAAAGTAGGAGGTAAGTCATATTTGAATTATTTCCAGCATTCTGTGCATACATCAAATCCTTTTGCATTTTGTAACTACTATAATAGAAAAGGACATTATACTTCTTCATGCATTCATAAGAAGAAAGGAACAATAGGAATCTACAAATGGGTACCTAAAGGCTCATATGTTCAGAAAATTATTTGTACTAACCCAAAAGGACCCAAAAAGATATGGGTACCTAAGACTTAGTCATTTGATTGCAGGTATGTCTCAAAGCATCCAAAAATAGCAAGTGGTACATAGATAGTGGATGCTCTAGACATATGACTGGAGATTTCAAAAGTTTTACTACATTGCAACCTAAGGAAGATGGAAAGGTAAAATTTAGAGGAAATCAATCCGGAAGGATAGCAGGAATTGGTGAAATCAAAAATGACAAAGGAATACAAGTCAAAGATGTATACTATGTTGAAGGCTTGTGTCACAATTTGCTGAGCGTAAGTCAAAGTGCAGATAAAGACAACTGGGTAATATTTGACTCAGAAGAATGCTTAATTATCAACAAGAATGACTTATAGCTTGATAAGAAGAATATCAAGGCTAAGCTCAGAGCAAAAAGGGAAGGTAACTACTATACTCTAGATATTAGTAGACATGAATCTGAAAACTATTTTATGAGTAATACTGATGAAATTTGGCTATGGCATAAGAGATTGGCTCATGTCAATATGCATCAATTAGGCAAACTACTCAAAAAGGATTTAGTTCTTGGATTACCCAAAGTATCTTTTAAAAATGACTTGATTTTTGACGCATGTCAAAAGGGTAAACAAACTAAATCATCTTTCAAACTGAAAAATGAGATTTCAACAAATAGACCATTACAATTATTGCATATGGATTTAGTAGGCCCAGCAAGAATAAAGAGTCTTGGTGGCAACCTATATTCATTGGTCATTGTTGATGATTTCTCCAGATTTATATGGGTTATTTTTCTATCATCAAAAGATGAAACCTTTGAAGAATTTATTGTTTTTGCCAAGAAAGTGCAAAATGAGAAAGGTATGTCCATTGCAGGTATTAGGACTGATCATGGTGGAGAATTTGAGAATCAAGCCTTTGAAGAATATTGTGATACTAATGGCATTGATCACAATTTCTCTGCTCCAAGGACGCCCTAACAAAATGGAGTCGTGGAATGGAAGAATAGAGTACTCACTGAAATGGCTAGAGCAATGTTGAATGAAAAGAACGTGTCTTAAGTTTTCTGAGCTGATGCTATGAGTATAGCATGCTACATTTCAAATAGAGCCTATATCAGAACAAAACTTGGAAAGACACCATACGAGCTGTACAAAGGAAGAAAGCCAAACATTGCCCATCTACACATCTTCGGTTGTAAGTGTTTCATTCATAATAATGGTAAAGATAACTTAGGAAAATTAGATTCTAAAACTGATGAAGGAATTTTCCTAGCATATTCTAACTAAAGTAAAGCATATAGAGTTTTCAATAAAAGAACATGTGTTGTTGAAGAATCAATTCATATTGTATTTGATGAATTTGAATCTTCTGACAAAACCATTGATGAAGATCAGGAATTTGTTTTAAATCAAGAAAATGGTCAATCTAATTCTAAGTCTCTTATTCCAGAAGTTGATGATGTTAGATCTCATGTTTTGATGATAACAAAAGTTTGGTATGGAAAAGAATTGATTAATAAATGAGTTTGAACAAAGTAATAACAGGGATAAGCATCACTTTAAGTAAGCATTGGAGTAATGAGGAAAGACCAAGAGAAAATGCTAAGAAACTTAAGCAGGAGCAATTTCTCTAAGGCATTACTCGAGTACGTACTCGAGTAATGAGACAAAACTTGAAGTAACCAGAGGCACCTTCCAGTAACCTGCCAACGTTACTCGAGTAAGTACTCGAGTAATAGTGTAAGTTTTTTCAAATTGCTCTCGGCCTGCCAATGATACTCGAGTGGCTACTCGAGTAACCAAGTAAAAACTTGAAGTTACTCTCGGCCTGCCAACGTTACTTGAGTAACCATGTGAAAATTTTGAAGTTGCTCTCGGCCTGCCAATGTTACTCGAGTAGGTACTCGAGTTACTCTATTTCACAAAATGTGGTACTCTCGGCATTTTGTACCACTGCCAATGTTACTCGAGGAGCTACTCGAGTAACTCAGTAAGGTAAGCAAAAACTTGAAGGTGGTACCCGATTAACTTGATATAATTTTATCTCATTTTCCTCGAGTCACTACTCTAGTATGCAAGTATTTAATGTTCTATTTTAAGTGGATTCCTCGAGTACGTACCCAAGTATGCAGAGTTATTTTCAAGGAAAACTTCAAGTCATTACCCGAGTAAATTGTGCCCAAAAAGTAAGTTTACTCGAGTAGGTACTCGAGTAACAAGGTAATCTAACTTAATGTGCTCTCGGCCTTGAAATCCTGCCAACATTACTGGAGTAAAGCATCGAGTAACCAAAAGTTTATTTGAAGGTTTACTCGAATTAGTACCCGAGTAACTCATAAAGTTGTGAGTGTATTACTCGAGTAGGTACCCGAGTAAACATACATTTTCAAAGGTTTGAAAATTGGTTATTCCATGCACTATCCGAGTAATCTTAAATTTGTCTGTTGACTTGCAGTTGATCAAAGATTTCCCGATGATACTCGAGTAAGTACTTGAGTAAACTTCAAGGAATACTCGAGTAGCTACTCGAGTAAGCAAACCCAGAAATCCAGAAATCATTCAAACGTTCATTGATTTATTTCCTATATGATTAATCTTTCATTGTATTCGTATTCTTAGTCTATTTACAGATAAACAATGAAGAAATCATATTAAGTAATGGAAGTCAAATGAAACGTTCAAATGCTAACCACCGCCAAGGGATATTTTTCAAAAACTGAAAAGTCAATAGTGGCTGCGCACTCTCCAACGGACGAAAGGAAAATGTTCCAACGGTCTTCACCAACATATCTATATATATGGGAACATCCAAACAGAAAAAAAAAACAAGAACACACACAAACGTATCATCAAGTTCATTGCTCTGTTTTCACGTTGTAATTATATTTCTATGCCTGAGTGATTCTTATTCACTCTGTAAGAGAGATATTTCATTCAAACTCAATATTTGTTATTGAGATAACTTAAGGTTGTGGAACCTTGAGTTAGGATTGGATTACAACTTGTAAGGGGGAGCGAGTGTCCAGGCGAAGGAACTTGCTTGTACTGAGGTGCCAAGAACCCACTGAATCTTGGAAGTTATAGTGAAACTCTCAGAGAAGCTCTGAGGATTGGACGTAGGTCAAAGTGGTTATGGCCGAACCAGTATAACTCCCGGTGTACACTTTGGTGATATTTCTCTTTACTCCTTACTGTTTTAATTTCACTGTCAAAGTTTTACATTTCCAACGAAATTTTAGGTATCACCCAATTCACCCCCCCTCTTGGGTAAAACACTTGCTCTAACAGATGAAACTAAGGAAGAAGAGCAATCACTAGGTCAACCTAAAGCCTGGAAATACAATAAAAGTCATCCCTTAGATCAAGTCATAAGAGATGTGAATGAAGTGATCAAAACTAGAAATAGAATTTTCAATGAAGTAAGTTTTTCTACATTCATTTCTGAGATTGAACCTTCTAACATTGATGAAGCCCTATTAGACAATGATTGGGTTATAGCAATGCAAGAAGAACTAAATCAATTTGAGAGAAATCAAGTTTGGGATTTGGTACCCTGACCCAAAGATCATCCGATCATTGGAACTAAATGGGTATTCAAGAACAAACTTGATGAATCCGCAATTATTGTCAGAAACAAGGCAAGGTTGAAGGCCAAAGGCTATAATTAGGAAGAAGGGATTAATTATGAGGAAACGTATGCTCCAGTGGCTAGATTGGAAGCTATACGCGTACTCTTAGCCTTTGCATGCATCAAAGGATTCAAACTCTATCAAATGGATGTAAAAAGTACATTTCTAAATGGATACATCATGGAAGAAGTATATGTAGAACAACCTCCAAGTTTTGAGGATGTTACTAAACCTGACCATGTTTTCAAACTCAAAAAGGCTTTATATGGTTTAAAACAAGCTCCTAGAGTATGGTATGAAAGGCTCAGTAAGTTTCTTATTGATCAAGGTTTTGTACGGGGAAAAGTTGATATAACACTCTTCATAAAACGAAAACACAATGATATTTTAATTGTTCAAATATATGTTGATGATATTGTTTTCGATGCTACTAATGAATCTCTATGTAAGGAATTTTCTGAGATAATGCAGGGAGAATTTAAGATGTCAATGATGGGAGAATTGAATTTCTTTCTTGGTTTGCAAATCAAACAAAGAAAAATGGAATCTTCATATCTCAAACAAAGTATTTGAAAGAGTTGTTGAAGAAGTATGGAATGGATGAAGCAAATAGCACGGACACGCCTATGAGTTCAACTACGTTGCTTGATGCTGATGTCAAAGGGAAAGACTACAACATCACAAAATATAGAGGAATGATTGGATCATTACTCTATCTTACGGCAAGCAGATCAGACATCCAATTTAGTGTTGGTATATATGCAAGATATCTATCAGCACCAAAGGAATCACATGCTGAAACGGTCAAACGAATTTTGAGATACCTTGCTGACACACCCGAATTGGGTCTGTGGTATCCCAAAGGAAGAATTGAATATCTTGTTGCATATTCAAATTCAGATCATAGAGGATACAGACAGACAGAAAGAGCACCAGCGGATAAGGACAATTTCTTGGAGGATCTCTTGTATCATGGTTTAGCAAGAAACAAAATACAGTGTCTCTTTCATCAACAGAAGCCGAATATGTTGCAGTCTCAAGTTGTTGTGCACAAGTGATATGGTTAAAACAATAACTACAAGATCTTGGTATTTATCTCAAAGAAATACCAATCTATTGTGACAATACCAGTACGATAAGCTTGGCGAAAAATCCAGTTTAACATTCTAGAACCAAGCATATCGATGTCAGACATCACTTTATCAGAGATCATGTCCAAAAGAAAGATGTGAAAGTGATATTCATTCCTACTCACCTTCAACTAGCTGATATCTTCACAAAACCCCTTGCAAAAGATAAATTTCTATATATTATAAGAGAATTGGGAATGGTAAATCCCAATGAGTTGTAAGTTATTTCAATTTCTCATAATATTAGATGAAGTCATTTGATAATGTTTTGATCATTATTAATTTAAGCATCAGAGCATATAGAAACTTGTTTTGCAGGAAGGTTGAAACTCTGTTTTGAGAAACAAAAACAGAGGTTATCAGAGGACACATTTACTGGAGTACCAACTTGAAGTAATGACTGACAGAGAACCATTACCCGAGGAACAACTTGAAGTCAAGAAGCACTTTACTCGAGTAACTACTCGAGTAATGGACTTCCAAAACTGAAAGTAATGGATCAAGTTACCTGGAATTTAAATCAAACGGTTCAGTTACTAAGAAATGAATAGTCAGAAGTTGAAAAGACAAGTTACCCGAGGCGAGCCTCGAGTAAACTTGAAGCTTACTCGAGTAAGGACTCGAGTAACTGCAAGTCCAGATTATCAAATTGATAAAAAATGACTCAAATCTGCTCAAAATTGGTTATAAATGATCGAGGGAACATACATGGATAATTACAATATTATTCATGCCAGGTACGCAATTTAAATGAATTATTTTAGAAATTTTCTGTATGATCACTCGAGTAAGGACTCGAGTAAACATGAAGTTTACTCGAGTAAGGCCTCGAGTAATGTCAGGTTTTAGGTCTTTATCTGTTGCAAACTCGGTCATTTCCATAAAATCTCCTTGAGTAAATCACTCTACTCTCTCACATAAAAACTTTTCACAATCGATTCCTTGCATCATTTCCGTCAAAACCCAATAGATTTCAACCTCAAAAACTTCCTATTATGCTCAGATTCTCTATGCCCTAAACCCGCGACTGTGACTCTGTTTTTCTGAGATTTTTATTTTTCACTAATTCAGAATGGTGAGAACTAAAAACCTTACTCCCACAGATTCCTCTGAATCCCAACAACACCCTGATCCTCTTTCTTCTCCTCCCACAAAGAGAAGGAAACTTACCCCTAGATCAAAAGCCAAAATCCAACCTCAACTGAAACCAAAAGGGGTTGTGATCAAAGAGCCTATAGTTACAAGGGCTCAATTCAAAAAGAGCACCTCTACTGGGAGAGGCAAAAGTGTAAAGTCTCCCTCTCTTACACCCTCTGATTCCTCTACTCCCTCTTTCACACCAAAGCCTTCTAAAAAGCCCAAATATGATAAGAATGTGGCTAAGGCAATGGCTAGTATTCTAGATCAAATGGAGAAGGGGCAATCTTCAAAGAAGTCTAAATTGCCAGAAGAGGAGATCACCAACCCTCCAAAGGGGTTCAATGTCAATAAACTGGAGGAGTCCCCAAAGTATCTCACTCAATTCTCCAGGAGGAAAGTGTGTAAGACACACTATGTAGACCTCAAGTTACTTCAGGAGGTATTGAAGCATGATCTCAGTTCCTATTTAGAACCTTTTATGCCTTGGCTTTCGATTAGATTACCTTTTTACACAAAAGTGATAACACATTTTTATTGCAACCTTGAGATCCTAGATGAACCAAATAGGACCTCAGCTGAGGAAGAGATGACCACCACTGTGAGAGGCCAAAAGATTCTCATTTCACCCTCTAGGATAAACATGTGGTTAGGGATAGAGAACCCCCCAAATGACATTTACTCCCAACTTGACCTAAACCAAATATTTTTTATCCTTAAACCTGGTGAGCTTTGGCTCTTTAAATTTCAAACCGAGTGATATGTGTGATCATCACAGGGTTCTATGGTACATCTACTCTAGATCCCTTGTGAACAAGGCCAACAACTATACCCACTTCTCTGTTAGGGACTTTAGATGGTTTGCTTTACTTCTCCTGAAGGAACAGAATGATTTAGGGGAGTACATTTTCTTTGAGATGAAGAGGTACAGGGTGGATGGGAAGGCTACCACACCAATGCCATATCCTCAAGTTGTGTCACTTATTCTAAAGGAGAATAAGATATGGTATCTGGAGAACAAGGAACCTATTGAGAGGATGACTCCGGTTGGGAGAAATCATATTGGTAAGCTCAATATTGACATACCTCTCAAGGGTCCTCTAGAGTCTGGGTCGAAGAAGAAGAAGAAGGTTGAGACTGGGACTAGCAAGATGGATGACACTAAGTTGTCGGCTCCAGCTGCCACTACATCATCACCTTCTTTTCTCAATGCCACACTCCAGCACTTCATGGAAAATATGCTGAGAGGATTCCATGTGGACATTGCCAACACAAATGCTGAACTGATAACCCACATGAATCACAAGATGGCGGAGTTGGTAGAAAAGATGGATAAGAGGCACGAGGAGTTGCTAGCTGAGCAACGTGCCTAGGGCGAGACATTGAGATTGATTCTGGCACGACTGGATTCCTTGGGTCCTGGACCTTCTGCCAATCCATCCTCTTCTTCTCCAGAGCATATACCATCTTCTGCACCACCACCACCTCCAGAGAACACTCCTTCTGATATTCCTCTCTCTAAGGCTGAGCCTTCTATCCCTCCGGTCTCTAGTCCACCTGAGCCACAACCCAAAGATATTCTATATTCACTGGATAACCCAGACACCAATGAGACCATTCATATCATCATTGATGATTCACCTCCCAAACCTCAGCTTGAACCCACTCCTAAACCTATACCATCTCCTACCCATACTGAGGAAATCTCTCCTTCCTCATCATCTGAACATCATACTCCAGAGGTGAGACTACTCCAGAGGTTGAGACCACTACTATGATCGTCTAGCAGTCTCTATCTATTCCTCCCTGAGATGATATCCATATCCCTCCAGTTAATCTTCCTGAACCAGTCTCTTCTAGTTCATTTGATTCCTTTGGTTCAGATGCTTCTATGGTTCTTCCAGTGACCCCTATTTCTATGGTCAAGCCTTCTAGTCCTCCACTTGATTGATGAAGACAAAAAGGGGGAGAAGAGCTTGAGTGTGATTTTGTGGAGTGTCTATGTTTATTTTAGGGATATATGGATGTATATGGGTTTTAGGGAGCTTTTGAGTTTTTAGAAAGTCTTTTGAATTTTAAGCTTTTCATCTTGTCATCTTGTAATACAGCTTAAGTTTAATGCAAGTTAATTTAAGTTATGATTTCATTTCATGTCCATTTAAGTTTTAAATTATGATACATTGTTGGACTAATGAGTTTGTTGTGTATGTAAGGTGTATATTATGATTTCATTTACTTTACACTTTGAATCTAAATTTAATAAGTTTTCCAAAATAATCTTTGAATACAAAAAGTATTTAATTGAGAATTCAATTTCAAAAACCCTGTTCAAAATCACCAAGTTTTGTCATCATCAAAAAGGGGGAGAATGTTAGATCTCATATTTTGATGATAACAAAGAATGGTATGAAAAGGATTTGATTAATAAATAAGTTTGAACAAAGTAATAACAGGGAAAAGCATCACTTGAAGTAAGCTTTGGAGTAATAAAGAAAGGCTAAGAGAAAAAAATCTGAGAAACTTGATCAGAAGCAAGTTTTCTAAGGCATTACTCGAGTATGTACTCGAGTAAAGGAACAAAAACTTGAAGTAATCAGAGACACCTTTGAGTAACCTGCCAACGTTACTCGAGTAAGTACTCGAGTAATAGTGTGAATGATTTCAAGTTGCTCTCGGCCTGCCAATGTTACTCGAGTAGCTACTCGAGCAACTAGGTAAATCACTTGGAGTTGCTCTCGGCCTGCCAACGTTACTCGAGTAGCTACTCGAGTAACCATGTAAAAATCTTCCAGTTGCTCTCGGCCTGCCAATGATACTCGAGTCCCCTGTTTCAAGAAATATGTTGCTCTCGGCATTTTCAACCCTGCCAACGTTACTCGAGGAGCTACTCGAGTAACTCACTGTGGTAAGCAAAAACCTGAAGGTAGTACCCGAATAACTTGTTCTATTTTTGTTACACTTCACTCGAGGCATTACTCAAGTATGCAGGTATTAAATAACTTATTTAAAGTGGATTACTCGAGTAAGTACTCGAGTATGTAGAATTATTTTTGAAGAAAAACCTCAAGTCATTACCCGAGTAAGCTATGCACATAAATTGAGTTTACTCGAGTATGTACTCGAGTAACATGGTAATCAAACTTGAAGTGCTCTCGGCCTTGAAATCCTGCCAACATTACTGGAGTAAAGCATCGAGTAATCAAAAGTTTATTTGAAGGTTTACTCGAGTTGGTACCCGAGTAACCTATGAAGAAAAGAGTGCATTACTCGAGTAAACATGCATATCCAAAGGTTTGATATTTTGTTTATTCCATGCACTACCCGAGTAATCTTATAATTGTTTGTTGACTTGAAGTTCATCAAAGTTTTCACGATGATACTCGAGTATGTACTCGAGTAAACTTTAATGAATACTCGAGTAGCTACTCGAGTATGTAAACCCAGAAACTTAGAAATCATTCAAACGTTCATTGATTTGTTTCCTATATGATTAACCTTTCATTGTATTAGTATTCCTAGCATATTTACAGATAAACAATGAAGAAATCTTATCAAATAAGGAAAGTCAAATGTGAAGTTCAAATGCCACCTACCGCCAACGGATATTTTTCAAATACTGGAAAAGTCAACAGTGGCTGCGCACTCTCCAACGGACGAGAAGAAAATGTTCCAACGGTAATCACCAACATATCTATATAAATGGGAACATCCAAACAGAGAAACAACAACAAGAACACACACGAACTTATCATCAAGTTCATTACTCTGGTTTTACTCATTTTAGTAATTCTGTACTTCAGTGATTCTTATTCATTCTAAGAGAGAGATATTTCATTCAAACTCAATATTTGTTATTGAGATAACTTAAGGTTGTGGAACCTTGAGTTGGGATTGGATTATAACTTGTAAGTGGGAGCGAGTGTCTAGGTGAAGGAACTTGCTTGTACTGAGGTGCCAAGAACCCACTGAATCTTGGAAGTTATAGTGAAACTCTCAGAGAAGCTCTGAGGACTGGACATAGGTCAAAGTGGTTGTGGCCGAACCAGTATAACTCTCGGTGTACACTGATTGAACCATATTTTTATATGAATTTTCCATGTTTAATTTGGTATTTTAATGTATTTTCTGGGATATCATTGCATTATTAAGAATTAATTTTGGTTAGGGACAATTGTTTTGAATCAATGGTAATTAGGGGCAAAAATGGTCAAAATTCATTAATTATTATTTTTTATATTGTCCCTTGAACTTTTAATACTACTTTGTGCTTAATTTTGCATTGTAGGTGCTCAAGAAGGAAATTTGAGATTATTGGTCCTAAGATGAAGCGAAAAAGAAAAAGAAAAAAAAAAAGACAGGCCCAAAGAGCTGAAAGAGAGTGCAAAGGCCCAAGATACAGCTGAGACCAATACGGTGAGAGGAGGAGACTGAATACAGAATAGGGCAGCTGAGAATAAAAAGAAAAAAAAAAGAACCAGGGCCGCAAGCATAATCGCATCTCATCATCACTTTGGGCTACATCTGGGGCTTGGAAAAAAATAGATGGAAGAAGCCCAAACCCGAGAGGATCAGACCCGCAAATCTGAGAGGGAGCTGAGCGGAGACAATAAAAAAAGAAACAGAGAACAGCACCGCACGGAGGAGCTTCATCATCATCGAGTCATCTTCATTTACGTCCTTCCTGCCTCATCTTTGGTCGCTGGTGGCGACCTTCATCTTCTTCACCATACCCACCGGCGACCACTTCTCCTAACACCGTGGAGCTGCAGCTTGAGGTCAGAACAGAATAGAGATTTGAATGAGAGGGAGCTGCCGCAGACGCTGTGAGACACCGATCCTTCACTACCGTCACACTGCCACCATTCACCATCGAACACACCTCCAGTTTCGTCCCAGCTTGGCAGCCTCCTCCGTTTTCATTGTTTTTCAGGCTGTAGCTTCCTCTACTTAGAATTCATTATTAGCTGAAGCTACTATATTCTGCTTCTGTGATTAATTTCAGCATCAAGTCAAATTTATTTCATACTCACCAGCCGCAATTATTCCTTGATTCAATGTGAATTTGTCATTTTAATCTGTGATTTTATATGGCTGGGTGTTTGAATCAAAATGTGATGATGTTTGTTGAAACTATTCACATTATTGGCTAGTCAATTTTGTGCTCTTGGGGTGAATTGGAGATGACTTGAGCTCATATGTGCTTCAAAGGGGAGTTTATTTTATTTATAGCTCATTGTATTTTTGATTTCTTAGTTTTAAGAATTCATTTATTTTATGGATTGAGTTGTTGTGATTTGGAATTTGTAATGAGGATTTGTACTCATCAATATATATGGTTATATATATGTTTCCTATGATTCTATTGCTTTCTATCTATTTAACATGGTATTGTTGGATAGTTTGATTGAATTGGAATTGTAGTTGAACCTAAATGCATTGCTTATTCCATAATCACTCTCTAAGGGGTTTTAATAATGCTTAAATAAATGGGTTCATGAGTTTAAGCATTAGACTCAATGGTAATTGGGGTTTGGTATATTAGAAAACTTAGAGAAACTCATTACACTAAGAGGGCTTAATAGCATTTCAAGGGTAGGGGTTCCTCTCTTGTGATGCTAGACTCAATGGTAATTGAGGTTTGATATATTAGAAACTTAGTGAATTAACTTCCCAAATATCTTAATTGAGCAAGGATAGCCATTGAAAATCATTTCCAAGAGCATCTTCATCACTTGCATTTCTAACCAATTTTCATTCCTTCTTCAATTTTATTCCAAAAATCCAAAAATATTAGTTTTAAAAGCATTTTAGTTTAATTGCAATTTAGTTGTTAGATAAAAAGCTCAAAGATCATTTTTAACTCATTTTATGTCAATCATTGCACTTAGTTCCTAGGTAATTAATAAAAGGCTCTTCGATAGACGATCCGGGATTATACCCTATATCGCAATCCTTGGTTTAATTTTTGAAGAGGTTACCAAGGCATAAAAGCCGACAAAACCTTATTTCTTCAAGTGGAGCCGTTGCCGGGGAGACAAGTAATTAGTTCCTTAGTAGCTAAGTGTCAATCTTTGATTAACTGTACACTTCGGTGATATTTCTCCTTACTCTTTACTGTTTCAATTTCACTGTCAAGTTTTATATTTGCAACGACATTTTTAGTATCACCCAATTACCCCCCCCTCTTGGGTGGAACGCTTGCTCTAACAGTTTATATATATATATATATATATATGATAATATTATATATATAATAATATGTAATAATATGTCACAGGTTTATTTCGGTGCAACTGGCAAAGACTCGCGTGCGGGGGTGTCGGCAACTTAAGGTCACAGGTTCGAACGAGAGGAGAGGCATTTTCAGGAATTATGAGATATGAACACGTGGCAGCATGAGGAGGAGACATGTGGCAGCCAGAGGAGAGGGACACATGGTAGCCAGGGGACAGGGATAAGTGCCGGCCAGGGGAGAGGCACACGTGGCGCACTGAGGAGCAAAAATGTGGCATTTGCAAAAACCATTAAATTTCTGACAGAATTTCAAATTTTGGTATCATGCACCTAGTAGTGATGGAATGGATTCCGTCATAAATTCCGTTCGAAATGCGATCCGTCAGAAATTCCGTTGTAAAGCAGATTTTGTGGCAACTTTCGTCAAAAATTCAATGTTTTTTGCAGTATTTAAGATTTAGATCATACATAAAACATAATTACTAGGTTATATTTTAAATATTTTTAATGTACAAATTTTAAATTAAGATTATTATGTTAGCATAATTTAATTGTAGAGTCACCATTTAAATTCATGTGTCAGCATTTTTCGTTAATGAGATTAACTGTGTTAACATTAAGAGATTGAAAATACACTTTATAAACTTCATAAATTAAACTGAAACTTGATGTAAATTAAGAGGGCCAAATGTAAACTTTAACCAATAAATTATTCAAATGTGTTATAAATAGTGGTAAAGAATTTCAAATTGTATGCAGTTGAAATTGAAATGAGGTTTATCCTTAAGAATTCACTTTTACTTTTGTGCAACAGATACCCTAATCTTCTTGATGCCTTGCTTTTGAATAAAACCCATATTGCAGGTACGTATAGCTATAGATTAGCACCGATTATTTCATCCCAGGTTTGAATAAGGCAACATAAAAAATGGGCTGATTTTTTTGTTACATAGTAAAACTAACAAAACAACAAGAGGAGAAAAACTAGTTAGGGACCTCCTGCTGCATCAGATCTTTAACTGCAGCTGGTCTCAGGATCTAAGCACCATAATAGTCATTGAGAGCACATTTGGCAAGGAAGTCTGCCAAAAAATTATTGTCTCTATCTATTTGTTAGAAATCAACCTTCCAGGCTCTTGCAAGTATTTCTTTTGTTTCTGTAGGAAAATAAGGAGAGAGAATAGACTTGCGTATAAGGGCGAATCCAAGTTCAGATTCGGGTCGAAGCTCCAAAGCTCCATAACTCGAATATAATAATGCTCACACAATTATTAGACTACTAGAGCCTAATTAGGATTGTCACAACATATCACTAGAACAAGAAAGATGGTATGAGAGAAGAGAGATTGCCTGATAGCTTAATGACAGGAGTGAGGTTCAATTGAGAGTGGCATATCCTATTTATAGAGGTTTAGGGAGAGACCACTAATTGGAAAGTTGTGTGCACTCCATCTTGTCCTTTAAGTAATAATCAAGAAATTAATTCTTAATTAATTTCCTAATATACAATTACTTATTTCTCAATTTACAAATCTACAATTAATACTGATTTGTTTCTTATTTTATAAGGCTATTTTTTTGCTAATCAAATAGTCCAGCTCATCAAGGGCAGACTTGGACCCAAAGTCAAACATCTCCTAATCATACTTGATGGGCCTCCCATCGTGCATTCGTTACTCTTTCCTGTTTCATACTTGGCATCTGCCATGATCATGTGGGCAAAAAAAGATCTTCAAAATTTGGTGCTTGTGATACTAGAAATCCCTCATATTGGATTAGCATCCAAGGATACCCTTTATATATATATATATATATCTGTAAGCTATCTATTCATTGCCTCATATGCCCTAGATTCTCCCATACATATCACTCATGGCATATCTAATTCCTCTCGAGTTAATTTGTTGATTAACTCATATTGTCTTCCATGTACACAGTATCCACACTTACAAGCTACACATATAACTAGTAAGGGGTTGACCACAAATACTAGCACATCTCATGTATCTAGGAGCAAAATCTTCCTTTTTGAATAAACATAAGTCTATCTTGAAAGGTCGCTTTCCTAGTTTTCACTTGTTTGACCGAATCATGTGTGATCATAGAGCTTCAGCTAAAGTAGCTATCACTAAACCAAGCTTTCATAATGCCGCATAAGTCTTAAGGGCATTGTGGAAGGATTCTTCCTTTCTGGGACTCACACTATAGTGAACTAGGGATCTTTCACCTACATCCCATATTGCAGTCTAACTTTCAAACACATGCAATATGAATTGCATGCTACGATGAATGGTTTGTGGCGTACGTTGATTTCTTTCTCTTTCTCCGTACAGACATTAGTTCCAAAATGTAGTAAACATTTGAACCAGGACTTTCTTTTTCACAATATCTATTTTACAATCTCATTTGTAAAAAGAGTTCTTTGACTGGCTATAGGTTTGTATTCATGCTTCGATACATTTTCTATTTATAAAAATACATATGGATCTTATCTCAGTTTAATTGAGGCGACTCAAATGCAAATGCAAAAATTCTTCTTAACTATCTCATGGTGATCATTTGCTATCTTACCCTCCCATGCCCCTGTAAAACATGGAAAGACGATCATTCGTGTGAGTAAACCAACCTCTTTTGACCTGTACGACAAACAAAAGTTATATACCTTTTATGTATTTACTCATAACATACATACTATTTCTTTTATCTTCATATAAAAGAAGTTCAAGACCTTATATTTTATTTGTGCCCTATAAACTTCACTAACTCAATGAATATCAATCTCCAGGCTCAATAAGCAGATCTATAACATTCTGTCAGCAGAAGGTCATTGAATTGTTGCTTTCCTTCTCTGAAAGCATATCTCTTATAAGGATACATCAAATGTATGTCTCACCTTGCTGTGATACTTAAAATCCACATCATAAGGTGTTGTCGTTTGGATCCTTCTATCCACCATTCATTCCTAGTTACTTATGGGAAATTCTCTAGCCATATGGCACCTTAAATGATAGCAAAACACGCTCTGTGTTCTAATTCCATAGATAACACAAATTATCTATTTCTTCACTCCATTATCATTTTCCTAGGTTTGTATTGGAGTATCCTTTCAAAGGTGAGTTGTTGCCTTGATAACTCAATCCATGGTTATTCTCATAATCTTTTTCATAGTAAGACCAAAAATAGCTTCCAAGTCCAACAAAAAATATTTGGTCTTATATACACTAATATGTACATTTATATTACCAACAATATTCTTACCATGGGACTCTCTCTATGTTTTCTGTGTTGGATTCCTCGTAGGACATGTAACCTCTTTAGGTTTGTGCCCTTGACTTCAGGGGTGTCCATGGGTTTGCAATTTAGCATACTAAGATGCCTAAGGATCACATAGGGCTTTGAACCACTCTATTTGGATTTTTCTAGAATTAGTCATGATTTTTCAAAGATTGGTCAACAAAACTGGCAGATTGGGTTAAACCTATGAAATTATGGCAATTAAAATAATTTGAACCAATATTGGCTCAAATATAAGAGATATGTCCTAAAGGCCTATGTAGCCACATTGGACATTCATTTATCATGGCTCTAATAATGGTTATGTACATAGGGATTGGGATGTCTAAAGTAGACTTTAGGCATCCCAAATATTGTTAGGACGCCTAAAGTGGAGCTTTAGCCAAAGGTCCCTATTTGAGGGATGCCTAATATATTAGGGACGCCAAAGGGCATCCCTGATATCATATCTTTTGGTGTCCCTAATATATATTTTGGCATCCCTTATATAGGGACCCAAGACCTTTAGTATCCCTAATATTTTAGGGACGCCAAAGCTCTACTTTTGGCATCCCAAAGATATTTGGGACACTTAAAGCATACTTTATACATCCCTAAATTAAATTTAGGACGCAAAAAAAATTCAAATTTAAATTGACAATCTTTATTTGTCAATTTTATACTCTTACGCTTATCTTTTTCTTCTTATTGATTTAAATGGAAGATCCTTCCCTTTGTTGCCGCCACAAGAAGAACCACTTACACCACACCTTTTAACTCTTGCTTCTTCTTCTTTATATGCTCTTTTTACTCTTGCTTCTTTCTCTCTCTCTCTCTTTTTTCTCACCTCCAGATCTGTTCTTCTTTCTTACCATTTTTTATTATTTCATCTTCTTTCTCTTTTTCTTTGGGTTTTCCTGCTATTTTATCTTCTAACTTGTGTTGTTATGGCTTATAGATCGAGACTCTAAAACATGCTTCATGGCCCACGTTCCCTCCAAGAAAATGAGGTTCATCCCTCCCTTTCATTATTCTCTATTCGCTGTTACGAGAAAATAAATTTCAATAATAGAAGCAGATGAGTTTTTTGCAACTGATTTCTCTTATTGTTATCATCTTCTGCCTATGAGATTTAAGCTTTAGAGTTATTATTGTGTAGATTTTGGATTTGGAGATCAAATACTAGATCTGTAATTTTATTGACGTTGATTTGTAATTTCTGGTTTTAAATACTGTTTAGTCCAGATCTATAATAAAACCAAATTTTTTTAAATAAGGCACTTTAGATGTCCTTAATTTAAAATGGGGACATCTAAAGTGTCTCACTAACACTTTAGTCGTCCCTATTTTAAAACGTCCCCATTTTAAAATAGGTACGTCACTTTAGGTGTCCTTATTTTAAAATGGGGACGTCACTTAGTAAAAGCAATGGGTGTTGTAGGGGTATTTGGATTATATGGAAGGATCCTAGGCTAGTAGTTAATGTGGTAGAAAGACACTTACAATTTCTACATTTCCAATTAATTGTTAGTTGACAAATACCCTAGTACTTCTCTGGTTTTTATGTTAGTCTGCATGAGAATTTGAGAGGGGAATTATGGAGGAAGCTTGGGCATATAGCTGATTCTATAACAAATTCTAGGTTATTGGTTCAGGCATTAGAATGAGATAAGTAGTTGTTTGGAGCAAAAGGGGGAGGAAGAGTTACTGAGGGGAGGTAAAAAAGGTTCCGAGAATGGTTTGAAGGCAAGGGTCTCATAGACTTGGGATCGAATTTATCTTTCTATACTTAGAGAGGTCCTCAATGGAGAGGACACAATCGAGTATTCAAGAGACTAGATTGTTGTTTGTGAATATAAGATGGCAAGAGTTATTCCTCGATTTGTTGGTGAAGGTAGGTATAACGGTGAGTTCTGATCATCATCCCTAGATTATTCATACTTGTTTTGACTTTATTGTTGAGAAAGAGAGGGCTTTCTAGTTTGAGGCGATATGGCTTAATCATAGTGATTTTAGAAACTTTAACTTGAAAAAATAGGTGAGAGAAGATGTGTATGGAAATATAAGGTTATTGAAGGTGGATTTGAATGAGTGGAAGAGGGAGGTATTTGGACATATTCGTTACAGGATTAAAGGGCTATGTAGGAGATTGGAGGGAATTCAGAGATATGCTGACCAATTTAGCAACCCATTATTGATGAACCTTGAAAAAGAATTAGAAGATGAGTTGATAGAAGTTCTAAACCAGGAGGAGTTGTTGTGGTTCCAAAAGTCAAGGGGGTTATGGATTAGTCAAGGAGACAGAAACATTAGGTATTACCACAATAAAACCATGATAAGAAGAAAGAGAAATAAGATGAAGTGCCTCAAGGATAATGAAAGAACATGGATAAAGGATGAGGAAGAGATCTGTAAGATGTTTCAAGACTTTTATGGGAATTTGTTTGCCAAAGAAAGAATGACTAGAGAGTGGCATGTTACAAAATAAAGGTGGGGGTAGGCAAGAAGGGAAGATGTTAGAAGAATAAGGAGGAGGTTTGAGGATCAGGAGATAAGACATGCTATCTTTGATATTGGGGGTTTTAAAGCTCCTAGAGAAGATGGTTTCCTCACTATCTGTTACCAAAAAAATTGGGATGTGGTAGGGAAATAAGTCACTATACTGATTAGACATTTATGGGATTGTCCAAAGGGGATTGAAGAATTGAATAGGATTCTTTGGTGCTTGTGCTGAAGTTGGATAACCTGGAATTGGTTACTCAGTTTAGGCCAATTGCCCTATGCAATGTTCTTTATAAAGGATTGACAAAGATAATTCTGCAAAGGCTAAAAAGGATTATGGATAGGCTTGTGTCTCCCTTTCAAGCTTGTTTTGTCCCAAGATGGAACATTCAAGACAATATAATTATTCCCAAGGAGGTGACTCATATGATGCAAAGAATGAGTGGTAGGAAGGGTTATATGGTGATTAAGATTGACTTGGAGAAGGCCTATGATAGGCTAAGTTTGAGATTCATAATAAAAATATTGAAGGAGATTGAATACCTGGAAATGTGATCAACATCATCAAACACTGCTTGTATTTAGTGAAAATGAGTTTATTGTGAAATGGAAGCATAAAGGAGGAGTTCAAACCAATGAGAGGGATTAAGCAAGTTGATCATCTTTCTCCCTTCTTATTTGTACTTGCCATAGATAACTTTCACACATAATTGCGGATTCAGTAGAGTGCAAGAAATGAAAATCGATAAGGGTAGGAAGAAGTAACGTGTGCATTTCACTTCTGCTATTTACAGATGACTTGTTGCTATTCTGTGAAGCTAGCAAGGAATAAATGGGTAATGCACTTGAATGTTTGGATTTGTTTGGGGAGATTTCAAGAAAATAAATTCAAGACCACGATTTTCTTCTCAAAGAATGTGCCTAGAGAAAAACATAATCTTATTTGTAGCATGAGTGGATTCTAGTGAAAAGAGGAGTTAGAGAGATATTTAGGGGCGCATATTGTAACACCCCATTTTTATTCACCAATATGCCTTGTAAATATTTGTGGCATTTAAGAGAATAAAATGGTAAGTGTTGAAGCATTTGAAATGACAAGAATACCTTTGATAGTGGTTACATGAAAATTGGCCTCAAACAAGACATGAAGCTCATTTTTGTTTTTCAAAAAGCCCATTATTTAAGCCCAAATTTGAGAGAATAAAGAGCACAATCTTTGGCCTAATAATAAGGGTGAATTTTGGCCAAAAAAAGAGAAGAAGGAAGAAGCCACAATTAAATACAAAAATGTAAGGGAAAAATGGTAATTTGCCAATAAAGCAAGAAGCTAATTAATTCCCATTTTCATAAGATGGTTTTCGGCCAAATAAAGAAAATAGGAGGGAAAATAAATATTTGCAGATAAATATTCAAATTTGAAGCAATTGTGGCCAAGTATATAAAGTTTGAAAAGTTAAAAAGTAAATGGGGTGGATTAATTAATTATTTGGGAAGGTTGAAATATAGAAAATGCAAGAAATCATTAATTATGTCCTTTCCTTTTATGATTTTTGGCCAAGAGCAAAATAGAAGAGGGAAATTATTTACTTGGACTTTAAATGTGCCATGTGGAGTTATTTCAAGCCAAGTAAAAAGATAAGAAGCAAAAGGTAAACCACATGGTAAAATTGAATTTAAATATATTATTGATAAGGAGGAATATGAAGATATTTTAAGAGCTATTATCTTCCCATTTGAGACACAAATTTCAGCCAAGCTAAGAAAGTAGAGAGAGAAAGAGTTATAGGAACATCAAGAACAAGAAAGCAAGAGCTAGGGTTCAAGAAGCACAAATCAAGGTAAGATTATGGAATTCCATGTGTTCTTGCTTCTTAGTTCATGAAAAACCTCTTCTAACCTCTATTCCTCATGAAAATCATGTCTAGCAAGCAAAAATCCAAGAGAAGAGAGAGAAGAGGGTGACGCCTAGAGAGAGAAAGTGAAAGAATCAAGAGGTAATCTCAACAAGTTTGATCCTCTTGATTAATATGTTATTGATGTGGTGTTGTGGTTGTTGTTGGCTTGATTTGTGGTTGTTTCTATTGACTTTGTAAATTTGGGATGATGAAACCCTAAGGGGTTATGCAGCCCAAATTTTCACAAATCATGTTTAATAAGTTAAATATGTGATTAGGAGTAGAGCCGGGAATTTGGGCCAGCCCGTTTAGGCCCGAGCCCTCAAGGGCCGAGCCTAGCCGGGCCTATGATTTAGAGGCTGAAAATGGAAGCAGGCCTAAAAGGGCCTCCTGTAGGGCCCTTTTGGGCTAGTTTAACTTTTTTTAAATGGGCACAAGGCAATGGGCAGCAAGCATTGGTCAGATGGTAGAGTTAACCTAATCTAACCCTCAGATCAGAAATGCTCTCACACTGACTCAGACCTCATTTGAGGCTTATCTTCTTTGACTTTCTTTTTTCATTTTTTTTGCATGTGTACGCCAAAATCCAAATCCGGTGTTTATTATTACTGACATTTAAAGCTTGTAGGCTTATTTGATTGTGGCTGTGATCTTATTTGATTAGTTATGAACATTAATTATGGTTTGCACTTAAGTCTCAGTGTTTGTGTTCTATTAACCTTTTATAATATTTATGTTTTAAATTAGTTGGGCTTTACCTATATTATTGTGGAAGGGAATTTAACTATTGCTATACAGATTATTAAAGATGTTAGGGTTTGCAATGCCCTATCTATTTAGGATTGGGGGACTGTGCAAGGGCTTAAAAGTGTATAGTAGTTGGCCTTTACTTATATTATTGTGGAAGGGGATTCAATTATTGCTATATAGATTATTAAAGATACTTGGATATAAGGTGAGTCTCAAAATTGGATATTGAACTCGTGGCTGCGAGATAGCAATAATGATATATAGATTTGATTTTCCCATATACTCAAGGAAGGAAACTTAGTAGGGATTTGTTAGTCAATTACTGTTTCCATTGTGGTAATGAGTTTGTTAGTTTTAACATGCCACCACCAGGGGTTTTAGCTTACTTTTATAGTGATATGCTGGGTGTTGTTTATTCACGGAAAGGCTTTGGCTAATTAATGTAAAGAGAAGGGTGTGTTAGCCCCAATGTTTTTTAAATGATAGCATAATTTTATTTCTTATTATTAGGAACAGTTTACTTTTATTTAAAATATCTACTATTATTTTCTTTATGCCCATATTTAAGAGAGTAGAGATATTCTTTTATCATTCATTCAATTATGCTTCATTCTGGAACAAACCTAAATTTAGAGGTTGAAGGCTTTTCTTGTTGGGAAATTATGTATTTAATTTTTTAGCATATATAGTAAAACTAGGTTTGCTCTTGATGATCTTTAATTTCTTAATTAATCATAAAGGAGAATAATAATTTAGTTAGAAATTCTCTTTCACATTTATTCGAAAAATCCAATTTAAAAAGGAATCTTTTAATTTTATTCCTCTGTGGAAGATCAAATTAGCTTTTATCTTTGAGCAGACTATTAGCGAGAAAAGGTAGTGAAGGAAGACATATTTCTCACTAACAATGAGCAATATATTAGCAAAGGCATATTGTAACATGTCTAAAATTATGTTTAACATGAAAAATTAGTGAGTGATTTATTTCCTCTCTAAAGTAAGATATTAGTGATGTAGAATTTTGGGCGTACCTGGAATCCCTCTGACTCATTGAAGTACCCACACGAAACCAGAGCACCGATGCGAACCCGATCATGTTACACAGCAAATACACCAAAGAGACGAAGATTAGAGAACATTCACATGGAAGAACCTTTTTGAGGGGTGAGAACATTATTCTGTGTGTGTTATATTTTGATTAGCCTTCTCCCTCAATTCCACATCCTATATATATAGTATACATACGGTCACATAGAAATAGATGTAACACTTAAACATATGGTTATATGGCAATAGACATAACCTTTAAAGCATAAAAGATATTTAGCTTTATAACCCATATCTCTCTTAATTTAGGTCGGTCCCCAATCCACCAAGGGTGGACTAACATATTCAAACATCTCCCACTTACACGTGGTGGATTAGATGTTATCGGTCAAATCTCTTTCTCTTACTTCTTTCACACTAGGTGCTTTGCCATGACGTCGTAGGCATGATATCTCCATTTGAGAGCTTTGTACTAGAAATCCCTTTTTCAGAGATTAGCACAAGACGATCCTGTAGTGCAGCTTGTGTTGGAAATTGTGCCCTAAGGGCCAATCATTATACTTTGAACATTATTATTTTAATGAAATTTCTCCATTCTGTTATCATATTATTTGCATGTTAACTGTGATAATTGTATCCTTGGATAATTCATAAAGATTGTCCTAAAATGTCCCTGGTCAATCATCTATGCCGGAGCAGAGATGAAACAAGATCAGTATGACTTTGATAAGATATGGAGATATGAATCAAAGTCTTACGCACTTGTAAAAGTACAAGGTGCTGGACCGACCCACTATGAGAAAGCTACATGAATCAAGTCATAAGCTTTTCTCATGTATAACCACGTTACAATGCCCTTAGACCTGAGGTCATCATGGATTCCAACATGAGAGTTGCTAAGCTTTGAACTAGTCAAAAGTCACTTTTGACCGGGTGATGATAAAGGCTACGATCGGGCTTGGTGGTTTTTCATGCAGAGGAATATGAATGATCAAGATAGAATTTGTCCCTCACATCAGTAGAGAGATATTACTGAGCCCCTCGATGAGTGAGTTTGAGAAATGTATGGCCATACTATGATAAAAGGAGTTTCTGTCTCTGTTATCATGCTACTCAGGAATCGAGAAAGTAATGATCAGGAACAAGAGGATGATATTATCCATGCCTTATCCTTGATCGATATATCGTGTGACAAAAGGAACGTGACATGGTTGTATGATAGGTTGCATCGTGATAACAATCCTCATATGAATTGGGTAGTCGTAATGTCTTGCTAAAGGCCACTTGCGACTTTTGGGTTAGTATAGTTATTGGCCCACTGCCAACTTCACATGGGCCTACAGGGTCGCACACAAGAATGACCCAACACGAGATAATGTTTAATTTAGGTTGGACGAATTTTATATTTATATATATATATATAATATAAAATTCATTAATAATATTATATAGATATATATATTTTTGAAATATATATCTTATATATATATATATATGTATATATATATTATATGATATTATTATATTGTGTTAGTTTCAAATTTAATTTATTAAGATATATTAAATTTAATAACTAACATGATAAAGATATAGTATCTCAAATTTAATTTATGAAGATAAATTAAATCTAATGGCTCTTTATTTGGATTAAATAAATAGGTTAAATTAAAACTGTTGGACAGATTTAATTTAAACTGAATTTATTTAATTAGCTCATCAAGATAATTAATTGTTAATTAATTTCGAAATTAATGATGATTAATTTTGAAATTTGAAAATAGCCCTCATAGGTTATAAACTTGATAGAGCAGATATATTTATATGCACATGAGAATTGAAAGCCGCAAGTAAAACCCTAGGAGACATTAAAGGCGCTAGCACGCAGTCTTGGTTGGAGAGCATTCGTGTGGATACCGGTAGAGGGAGCGGACCTGACGTGTTGGCTCCTAGAGATCGTGAAAACTCTGAATCATCAAAAGGTATGAATGCTTCCAACTTGGTTTAAACGCCGTTGATAGATCATCGATTAGGATTGGTGAAAATTTTTAAAATTCTTCCACTGTGTCTACCAATCATAACAACTTGATATTGATATAATGCTTGGATGTTCTAAATTTACCAATATACACTCTCTCATGGCCAATTTAATCTTTTTTGAGTCAATATAAAACTCAAATTGCCTTCTTCATATGTATGGTGTCCACACTTATGAAATTACAAAATGATATGATAAGGGACATGTCTCAAACACTAGCATAGTTTTGTATATTTCAGGTAATAATGTTCCTTTCGCCCATATATCATTTTGATATAAATCAACTACTTTCTTAACATAATACATTTACATTGCATCAATCATAATCATAGGATAAAATGATAAAATAGCATGCACTAAAACATATATCCATGATAATGTTAAAGTCAAATGACATCATTAAAAGGGTTAGTGTGTGTTTGGAATGGCTTATTTTTGTCCAAAACGTGCTTATAATTCGTGATTCACGGTATACGAAGTAAGTATGTGAGAGGAGTTTTTTCTCGGCTTGCGTAATAAGTGCGTTTTTACTGTGTAAAACGCTCACACAAACACACACTTAATCTTTTTAGGTAACACACAACAATGAAGCAAGGATCCATTCACTTGCTTCCCCTTTACAGTTCTTTAGTACATGGGGTAAGGAACATATGCTACGGTGTTACTCTTATATTTTAATAGCATATGTCATTTTGATTCTACCATTAACACCGTACAGACTTAAGTCTAGACACTCAGTATCTAAACCCAAATTCTTCAAATCGACTCATATGACATCAATTTTAAAGAATTTGATGTCTTGCTACAAGCATTATGGATGTGGGTTTCCATGATTCGATCCATATTTATAACCATATATCTCATCTCGACTTATTGTACATTAAGTTAAGGCGATATATAGTTTGCATTTCTTCTCTACCATATCAGCACTCTCACTACTTTACTGGTGAACACAATTGTCTCATCTTTGCATACTCCTCTTGAGTGTCAAAAGCGATCGATCATGTGATAAAGCAGACCTCATCAACCTGTATGACATACAAGACATTATATATGTACACACACATTTTAAGCCATAATAAAGTATCTATTACTTTAAACCCTATGCATGATAAAGGGCTTAGCACTCATAATATCCTTAGTCATTAAGCTTAGGACTTAATACATTTCTCATACATGTCCTTGGCCATTAGTCTTCATCAGGGGACTTTGCATAGGAATGTGTTGTTCAACAACAAATTTATGTGTTATAGCATTTATCATATAGTTATATCTTTTCATTTAGTCTATTTATTATGCTTAAGGTCTTTTGTTTAGGTAATGGTTATGTGTACTTACAATACTTTAACACTATATTTGAATTCTCACTTTCAAAATCAATATGCTCCATGAATATTACTAGCCATATAGCCAATTGTATTACTCTACAAGTGTCTTAGGACCCTTAGTGAAGCCATCTAATATTTTTTACAATGGTTGAACTAGTACTGACTTACAAATCCTACCATGAACAAATATCTAGCCTTGTATACATCACACTTCCAACAATATTTGTATGGAAATTCTTTTACATTTTATCCTCAGCTAGTTTAATTGGGGAAATTCATTAAGACTCAAACTCACTTTTAAAAACATTGGGGCATCCATAGGATTGTATTTATTCATTTTAAATCGCTTAAGAATCTTTCTTAATGTAATTCTCTTGTAAAAGATAGGACTTTTCTTAAGCTATCTCTTTAGATCTCAAATCCAACTATTTTAGCCATGTACTTCTTTTTCAAAATTTATTAGCACCATTCTTTAATGGGAACTACCAAATTCAAACTATTTATGGCCAATAGTATATTATCTACTTAAAGAAATAACATCACAATCAGTTTCTTAATGGTTTTCTTCAACTATTTGAAAGAAAACACATTAGATTACTGCTCTCTTAAAGCATTAAACATTACTATCTAAATGATTGTTTCATTCCATAAAAGGACATCTGCAGTAACATGTGTAGTCACCACTATATGAAACTTCAAACATCACTTTTGGCAAAATCTAATAACCACTACATATAGATTGCTTCATCTAAATCACCACTCAAAGTGTATATTTTACATCTGCTTGATGTAAATCTAAATCCAAATGGTTAACTATTGCCAACGTAAGTTTATTTAAATGCACAACAATTGAAAGGATACCTTCCTGTTATGCATGCCCTTTTGTAACCAAATGAGTCTTATGCACATCAATTGATCTACCTACTTTTCTCGTAAAAACTTGAGAACTTACTAGTTCCCAATAGCATTTTTGACTTGGTGGTAGATTAACTTAATCCTTTCTCAAAGAACGCATTTCATTTTCAATTGCTTTCTACCATTCTTCTTTTACAAGGCCTCTTGTATATAATGCAACTCATTATCCTCCCACAGAATGACCATGAACATTTTTCACAGTTATACAATTTCATTTGAGCTTGTTTTTTTTTGCATTTGATCATTATTTTGTTTGGTCTCTTTATTGACCTAAGCTCCCACTCATAAACTTGATTAAGGATCTTCAGCTTGTTCTATACTGCCTAATTCATATGTCTCGTAAGGAGATACAAAGTGATCAGTTTCACTTTGTTTGGAAACTTTTCCATAGCAAATGTGGTACCTTCTGATTATTTTCAATCATATTTCTATCTTTTTTTTTACTCATGAAAAATGTAACCCTAATGAGCTCCTAATGACTATGGGAATGCGCACAATCAACCATATGGTCTTAAAAAAACTCGAATTTGACTTTTACTTAGTCTAACATACAGAAGGTCATTCATAGGGTTTGGAAGTGACCATTGTTAGAGGGTCTATTGTCAAACTCAAGTCCACGTTACTTGATGAAATCAAGGATGTGTGCTAATCTACCAAAAGTGGACTAGATAATACTCTCACACTCACATTTGGAGGGTTAGCATGAGTCATCATATATTTAACCTTATCTAATAGTGATTAATTACACCTCTCAACAACTTCATTTGGAGTGGTGTATGAGATAGTTAGCTATCTAATTTCACAATGCTTACTAAAACTAATCAAACAGATACTCGCTACCTTAATCAATTCTAAGACATCTAAAAATCATATCCAATTGATTCTCTAACTCATTCACATATTATCTAAAGCAGCAATCTTTAGACTTGTGTGAAATCAAGTAATAATCACAACATGAGAAATTATTGACAAAAGTAATACTATACCAAGCTCTATGTGTTACCCTCATATTTATAGGACTACATGCAACAAAATAGAATAATTGCAATTGATGTAAAATTCCAGTTCCCTTACAAGAAATATTTAAGTCAATACTTAAATTAGAAAAAATGGTAAAGCAATCAAGTACAAAGAATTTACCAACTTGTCTAAATGACAAAGAAATTTCATGAAAGAAAAATTGAATCACACAACCATACAATTTTGTGAAGTAATTCATGCTATATTGTTTCCCTTTTCAAACCATATACGTCTCATAATCTATTATAAGCCAAGCTCACATATGAACTAACATTGTCGTGACCCTAGGTCACTGGCTTGACAACTACTTCTCTTATATGAGACCTTTTAATACCAGATATATTAATTGTCCCCATTAAGTTTATTAATTTTGTTCTTGGTAGCCTTTCTTGGCTTAGTCACTAAAACCTTCCTGCACATAGGGTTACTCACGATTGAATCCAAGAACCTGTCAATAATATATCACATTGAAGTATACAATGTCAAACCCCTTAACATTTCGATATTTGCCAGAGTAATAAAGGCATAGTTCTATAGGCATACCGAAATAGCACAAATATACTGATACTAAATAATTGTTTACAATACAAAATTTTCTCATAGGGTTTGAAAATAAATACAAATGGTCCAAAACTACCAAAATAAAACTAAGGATAACCAATGGTAGCCCTTGCTTGAACCGGTACCCTCACATGCTGACATTTACCGTTTTGTCCTTAGAGCCGCTCTCTTTGCTGGAATATTCTTAAATATTGAAAAGGGTCGGATTCAAACGAATCTCAGTAGTAACATACAATTAGTCAAATAAAATGCAACAAATAAATATGTCAAGCACCATATAATGCAATAGAATAAAAACACAATAATCATAACAATCGGTATGTGCACATATTTCAGGGTCAACCAATATTAGAACCCCTACTTGTCCGTGCCTCAGTTGGGCTTAGGACCACAAACTGGGCAATGTACCCTCTTGGCATTGTGTATTATAACTAGATTCCATTTGGGCTATTGGGATACTTGTGTTTTTCCCCTTGGACAGTACTTGTAATTTTCCCACACCAGTTAGATAATGTGTGTGCATTATACATATAACAGAAGATGGAATATACAAAGCATATACAAGTTCACATAGTGTATGAAAGATAGAGTTACTACCTTAAGTCCTTTTTCGGCTCACAATCTGTTCTAAACCTTGTCCTGGCTTGGGCAAACTGTCCAATCCTAAAATTCCAAGTTTACAAGAAAATGAGTTATTACTCATTCATATACTCTTCCAAACTCACTTTGTTGGTTATCTTAGCTTAAAACTGCAAAATAACCAAAATACCCCAAGGGACCCGGTTCAACTATACTTTTCCAAAAATCATGACCCAAGCCAATTTTACACAATTTTGAGTGTAGAATCCATTTTTGACCTCAGAATTATTGAATTCACTAACAAAAGATGATTTTGCCCTTAGTAGCCCCTAACTTAGGGTTTTAGGGATAATTTTGTCATTTCACATTCTAATACTTTTCATACTTCAAACTTAACATATACCCTATACAATTTTCCCTTATAAACTCAATAGAACCATCAAATTGATGAAATTCTAGCTCTAACCCTTAATTTTGGGTCTGGTCAAAACTTACAACATAAAAGGGAAAATGTGATTTTCTTTATTCAACCCTTTAAACACCTTCCTTTTCACTCATAATCACATGTTTAACCATTCCAATAGTTATTAATCAATATTTGTGGAAATTTGAACAGCATAACCCCTTAGGGTTTCATCATCTCAATTTACAAAAACCATGAAAACAAAGCCAACAAATCCAATCAAACAACCACAACAATCAATAATCACCAAGAGATGTCTAGTTTTTAATCTCATCGTGATTGCCTTGTTTTTCTCTCTCTAAATTGACCCCTCTCTCCTCTTCTTGCTCTTGATTTTGTCTTGCTACAAGTGTATTTCAAGATGGCATAGAGATTAGAGAGAGTTATGCATGAACTAGAGAGCTTAAATACTTGAATTTCACACTTGCTTACCTTGTTTGCTTCTTGAATCCTCTTGAGCTTTCTCTTGCTTCCTATGTTTCAAAACAAACTCTCTCTCTTTTGGTTCTTGAGTTTGGACAAAGATGAAGGCTTGAAGGAAAGAGAATAGCTCTTAAAAAATATTCCTTTCACGTCCTTAATGATATATTATTTTATTGCAATTATCACATGCCAATTACTTAAGCTTTATCCCTTTAATTTGAGCATAAATGTTTTTTTCCTTTTCTCCCTCCTTCTTAACATAAGAAAGGGCTGTTGAAGGGACTAAATAAGTCTCTTCAATTAGCTTCATACATTCCCTTCCAATGAATGTGTAATGGCTATTTATTACAAATTTTGCTTTTGACTTTTCAAACTTTACTTTTTGCTTGACTAAAATATTTCAACTTATGGCATTTGTATTTCAATCATTAATTCCCTTTGCCTCATGCCTTTTTGGATGTCCCACACACAAGAAAAAGGGAAAATATAGGCTATGGATTTAATATAGCCAAATGACTATTTTGCCCATACATTTTTGCCATTACCTTGTTAATTTCGCACCTTGCCTAAAAGCTGACAAAATTTGCATCAAACTTTAAAAATTCATATCTTTATTTATAGATGTCCAATTGCAGTGGTTCAAAATACTATGTAACCCTTATTAAACCTTTTTTGAAGGAAAAATATTGCCTTTAGCCAACTAGACACAGAATTTCAGAATTACCATTGATTGGACACTACCACATTAACTTGCCAGTTTTACTTGGCTAACTTCAAAAATACATAACTCTTAGTGTACAGGTCTAAATGACTTATATGACCAATCAAATTAAAGTTTGATATATCTACTTTTATTCTGAAAAAGTTCATATTCATTGGACATCATTTGATTATCCAAAAACACATGACAATCTCCCTGCCACGCAGGAAAACACATTGGTTGTAAATCCCAATTCTTACAATTTGTGTTCCAAACTTAGTCATGTTGTACGCAACCGCTAATTGCAATGTTTTTATCATTTCATATGCAACATAATTCACCATTTTATTCCATTAAATATCTCAATACATATAAGGAATATTGTGAATAAAATTGGAATGTTATATGCAATGTCATGTACTTATATTATTCCTGACTAGAAAAATAACAACACTATTGGGTCTACGATCAAAAGAATATGTTTGTACCTCCTATCACACAGATTCCAACATTGTTACTATCACCAATAAAAAATTTCATACAAATACTGTAGTAAACATGCTCAATTATGACTCTCAAAAAATTCATTTTCTAAGAGCTCCCCCATAAATAGAGTATATGATGCTCTTGAAAGACTCAATTTCCAAGAGCTCCCACTCATAAAGAGTATTTGACATTTCCTTCTTCATGTCTTTCATTCCATTATATTCATAATGTCTTATTAACCTCTTATCTGGGAGATGAGGAAACATCATAATTTATCTAAGTTCTCTATTCAACAAAATTTTCAACCACAACAAATCCCATAAAGGGTTAAGTCTTTATGATTCTCAAATCTAGTCCAATAGGTTTTCAACGACTATTGTTTTTCAAAAATTTCAAGAATTTTATGTTTTCTATCATTTCAACAATCTCCCAGCGTTTGTCTACGTTTTGTAGAAGAAAAATTCCAATTTTTTTTATTCAAATCATGTCTATTTCCTAATAGAAATATTTAGTATTTCTTCTTAAATCTTTTATAGTTTAAAGTATTGGGGATTTAGACTGGGCTTAGGTTTCCTCTTTTGAGATGGGCTTTCATTTTATATTGGAGGAGTGTTATTTCCCAAAACTCCACCATTATCCAGAGTTTTAATATTTGCAAATCTCTCCATTTGAGATTTTCTTTGATTCAACAATGCTTCTTTAGTATCAGATCATTCACTTTTTTTATCTCCTTGAGACTTCTCAACATTAAAATCTTGACATTGAATTTTTTAAGATTCAGTAGATTCAAGTTCCTCTTATGAATCATCTCATCAATTCTATTCCAATTCGCTTCTCTTATTCTATTTCAAGATTAACTATAACCTTACTCTGGATCATTTCTATCTTGATCTCTTCAAGATATTCTCCTTCTAGGTTGTCACTTAAAGTTTCATATCTTGATGGATAAATCCCTATCGTATTCATTACTCAGTGACTCACATTCAAAAGGCTTTTAACTGGAAAATTTGTTTATCTTCTAAAGCCATCAAGTTCATGTTTAGGTATATGTTTTTCAAGAAAAGAAATTGTTCAAAAGACTAAATTGTTTTGTTTAAGTGCTTTTAAAATTTTATTGATTCATATTTATCAAATTAAAATAAAATAAAATATCAGAAATAATTAAAGAATTTTTAAACACATAAAAATCAATATAATATCAATGAAAACGTTCAAAACATATCCAAACATATTTAAAATAATCAAATTATATGTCCAAATTTAGATACTGAAATTAGGGGATTTTAGAAACAAAGACCGTTGCAATCAAAGCTCAAATGCCCCTTCACGCGTCCTTAAAAGAAGGAGGAATTGAAAATTTCTTGAAATAAATTGAAATAAAACATAGAAGCCCACATTTTCTTAAGTCAGGTCTGGTAACAAAAGCCAGCTTAGCACATCCTATGCACATCCTATTCATTTTTTTTATGAATCCAATCTAGTCCAGCCCAAGTCCAGAGATTTTTTTTAATGTTAAACTATTAAAATTGTTTTGGGCCTCTATCTTACTGGGCCTTCAAAAAAAGAACTTTCTGTTTTTCTAATTGTTATAATAGCCAAAAAATAATTGCCTTTAGCCTATCTCCTACAAAGCCCAGCACCAAAAAAATTTTTTAAAAAATAATGATGCACACCATTTCATTTTAAAGTAGGGGATGACATATCGTTTCTATCAAACAACATGTCGTTTAGAGCTTGACCAAAATGACAAGTCATTTTGGTCATCTCTAACCTTCGGCCGGGACATACCAATATAGTATAGTGACATCAGACTCGACTCTTCTCTCTTCTTTTTGCATTCTTTATGTCGATCTCTTCTTTTTTTTTTGAGATCTAAGCAATGGAACCAATTTGGTGGCCTAAAAACTTATTTTTATGGGAACCCAAACCAAAAACCAAAGCAATGTTGTTTATTCTCAATATTCTAATATCTTCACTGTTTCCTATTCTTTTTAACGATAGTATTCAGTCTTTTGTGTGCCTTTCTATGTTTTCTCATGCTCTACACTATGAGACTTGTTTTATTCCTAAGAAAATTTCTTCATATATCCAAAACCTAAAAGTATCCAATTCGACGTATGGTACTGTTCTTCAATACTTGTGTTTAAGAAAACATCCTTGGGTTTCATTATTTCATAAACAATCTCCTTATAGATAATAAACATATACATTATAGAGAGTATGAGAAAATTGGATTACTCTAAGATTTGCATCATTCAACGAAAACATGTTTCACCCATGTAAAACATTGAGATTATAGGAGGTAGTGGAAGAATAGATGCAACAATAAAAATATATAGGCCACAACAATAACCAATTCATGCACTAGAGAAATAAAGGACAAAACAGCAGTAACCCATACAAAACATATGGAATTCTCCACTATTACTTTTTTGTTGTGGTTTTGAATTCACATATGTTATGGAATCATACACACACACATTAAAACTGCATATGATGTAGAAAAATAGGGAAGAAAATTCAAAATAGATATTCTCCATGTATGAACTCAATTTCTTTATTTACTCCGTTCTAGTTATTAATATATATTTTTTATTTTTTAAACAACATATATGTATACATACTAGAAAAATAAGTGAAAGATACTCTATTATATCTTATATAATTATTTCATCAGCATATATACCAAATATTTTTGTATCCTCAAAGGAAAGAGAAGATATACAAAAAAATAAGTGTTGTGCATGCCTCAATAAAACCAGACTCTGATACCATATAAGAATTTTGGATGTACTTGAAATCCGACTAACTCATTAAAGTACCCATTTAAAACTGGAGCACTGATGCGGACCCCAATCACTTAACATAACAAATACACCAAAGAGAGGAAGAGAAGAGAACATTCATATGAGAGAACCTTTTTGAAGGGGGAGAATATTATTCTGTGTGTGTTATATTTTGACTAGCCTTCTCCCTCGATCCTATATCCTATATATATAGTATACGTGGGGTCACATAGAAATAGATGTAACCCTTAAACGTGCAGTTATATGGCAATAGATGTAACCTTTAAACCATAAATGATATCTCTCTTTATAACCCATATCTCTCTTAATTTGGGTTTGGCCCTAATCCACCAAGGGTAGACTAATATATTCCAACAGGTGAGGCAAAAAAGAATTCTAAAATGTACGGGTCAATGACCATATTTTGACATAAAAGGACAACTCATATTCCATAAAATCGGGTCCAATGTTGAGTTAACATTTTAATATTTTGGACAAAGTCATTCGCATATATAGCCTAACTATTTTGAACAATCCAATTTTCTCCAGAAGAATTGAGTGTCATCATCAGTTTTATCATTGTATGATTAACAGGCTGACTGCTGACTTCTCCCTCTAAAAAAGGAAGATTATATTGAGATCTATTATAAAAATAAGAAAAGCACAAGAGATTGACATGAGAGATATAGAGAAGATTGAGAGAAAGTTGGAGGAGAAATATGGAGAAGCTCTCATTCACTTCATTATTTGATGCCAATATATTGTACACGGCCTCTATTTATAAGCCTCTAACCATTAAATTCTATACCTATGGTTACAAGAAAATAAATGTCAAACCCCTATAACATTTTGATAAATAACAAAGTAACAATGAGAGTTCAATGGGTATATTGAAATAGCATAAGCATACTGATACATAGTACTTGATTACATTTACAGGAATTCCCATAGGGTTTGAACAAAATATCTACAAAGGCCAAAAGACAAAAATAAAGCTGCAGATAACCAACAGCAGCTTGATCTGTACCATAACCCTCAGTTGCCGATATCCACAGCTTTGCCCCTGGAGCCGTTTCCACTAGCTGAGTAAATTTAAATTTATGAAAGGGGCTGAGATTCAAATGAATCTCAGTAGTAACACACAATCAATCATATAAAATATGATAAATAAACATGCAATGCACCATTTAATCAACAAAATTATAACTCTAGAAATCTGTCTGTTTGCCTGGCATTCGAGTACAAATGACTATTTGAGCCCCTACTATCCTTGCTGTGTGAACTATTTAGGATCATATGATTGTGTTATATTGTTCCAAATTTCATTGTTTAATTCCAGTGATCCAAAATTTATAATCAAAGGCTATCCTTACATAGTTTTTCGTGTAGAACACAATGGAATCATCAAACCTATGAAATTCCAACCCAAACTCACCCAAAACAGGTCTGGACGAAAATTCCAAAATAAAAGGGAAAATGTGTTTTCATGATTTCACTCAATTAAACACTTCCTTTTCACTTGTAATCCTATGATTAACCACTTAAACACTTATTGCACATGATTACTGTGAAATTGGGCAACATCTTCCCTTAGGGCTTCAACATCCCAAATCACAAATTCAACCAATACAAGCCAAAAAGCAACCATAACAAGAATAACCACCAATAACAAACATGAATTATCAAGAGATTACAAGTTCTCAAGCTTACCTTTCTTCTCCTTGATTTTCTCTCTCTAGCCGTGGCTTCCCTTTCCCTTTTCTCTTGATTTTCTTCTTGCTCTACATGTTTTCAAGATGGATATGGAGATTAGAAAGAGTTTCCAACAGTTTAAGCCCAAGAATAAGTGATTTCAACTACAACTTACCTTGATTTGCCTCTTGAGTTCCCTAGCTCTTTCTCTTTGCTCTTTGTTGTTCTCCAACCTCTCTCTGTATCTTCTCTTTGTTGCTGGCTGAAAATATGGCCTTGAAAAAGGATCATCATCTCTTAAAATATCCCAATTCCACCTCCTTAAGTAATATTATTTTAATGCTAATTAGCATGTGAAATTGACTTTTTGCTTCTTGCTTTTTACTTGGCCTAAAATAGATACACATGGCTCATATTTTCTCCAATAATTATTTTTCCCTCTTTTATTTCCCTCTTGGCCAAAATTTATCCCAATTAAAGGGAAAAATAAATGGCTTTTTGCTTTATTGGTAAATAACCATTTTGCCCTTACATTTTTGTATTAAATTGGGCCTTCTTCCTTTTTTTTTCTATTTTAACCGAAAATTCACATATTATTGGGCCCAAAAATTGTTCTCTTTCATTTTTCATTCTGGGCTACAAGAATAGGCTTTGATGAAAGTAAAAATTGAACTTTTCATGTCTTATGTTGGCCAAAATTTATGTAGCCTCTTCTTATATTATTTTGGCATTTCAAGTTCACTAGAATTCACTATTTTCATTCCATTTAGTGTCACAAATATACAAGGGATATTGGTGAGGAAAAAGTGGGATGTTATAGCTCTCCCCCTTAATAAAATATCATCCCCAAAATTTGCTACATGTACATATTCATGAATTCCAGGTAACTCTTGCATGTCTTCCTCTGTTTCCCAAGTAGATTCTCAAGGAGATAACCCCTTCTATACTACTTTTCTGAATGGGATACTCATGGTTTAAGTTGTTTCTCCTATAGATCAATAACTCGATCAGTGTGACCTTATATGTAAGATCATCCCATACATCCACATCCTCATACTAGATGACATATTCTGGGACAGGTTGATTTTTTTTAACTGTGACACATGGAAGGCATCATGTAATCTGCTCAAACTTGGGGATAAAGCTACCTGGTATGCTACTGGCCCAATCTTCGATAAGATTTCAAATGGACCAATATACCTAGGGCTTAGCGTCTTTACCTTTAATGCCCTACCGATACCAGTAAAAAGCAAAACTTTCATGAATACATGATCTTCGACTTCAAACTCTAGAGGTTTTCACCTCTTGTTTGCATAGCTCTTCTACCTGCGCTGAGTAGCTAATAGTCTTTGTTTTATCAACTTAATCTGCTCTGTTGTCTGGTCAACCATATCCGGTCTATATAACTGCATCTCATATAGTTCTGTCTAGCACAAGGGCAATTAACACTTCCTTCTATATAATACTTCATATGAAGCCATTTGAATGCCCGTATGATAACTGTTGTTGTATGAAAACTCTGTAAAGTGGAAGGAATCGATCCCAACTTCCTTTGAAATCTAGTACATACGCCCTCAAAATATTCTCCAACGTATGTATCATTCTTTTTATTTGTCTGTCTGTCTAAGGATGATAGGCCATACTGAATCTGATCTTGGTATCCAAAGCCTTGTGTACTACCTTTAAAACTTGGAAGTGAATCAAGGATCTCTATCAAAAATTATGTTCTTCAATGTACCATGTAATTGCACAATCTCCTTGCTATAGATCTCTGCCAGCTTATCAGGAGAATAGTGAATACTGATTGGTAGGAAATAAGTTGTTTTCATGAATCAGTCAACAAGTACCCATATTGCATCATGATTTCTGATTTTGGGTAATCCTATCATGAATTCTATAGTGATGCTCTCCTATTTCCACTCAGGAATTTAAGGGTTTTGCAAGAGCCCTAACGATCGTTGATGCTCGACTTTCACCTTATGATAAGTGAGACAACAAGCAACAAACTTTGTCACATCTCTTTTCACCCCTAGCAACCAATACATTGACTTTAAGTCAAGATATATCTTAGTTGCTCCTAGGTGCAAAATATACTTGCTCTTGTGTGCTTCATCCAGGATTTATTGTTTCAGTTCTGCTTGTAGTGGAACATATATTTGCTTTTTATGTCTGACAAGTCCCCTCAGTGACAAGTCATATTCCTGAGTTTCTTCCATTTCAATCATGTTTCAGATAGACTGTGCTCTTTTATCCTACATCTAAGCTTCTTATATTATTGCTCTCAAGTCATTTACTGCCTGACTGATATTGTTGCCATAAATCATAATCTGATTAGACAGTTGAGATCTTTGAAATCTTCAATCAGTCTTTGCTCATGAATCATTAGGGCTACCACTTGCATTGTCTTGTTGCTCAATGCATCTGCCACTACATTAGTCTTTTCAGGATGATTCTTGATTTTTAGGCTGTAATCTTTAAGCAGTTTTATCCATTTGCACTGTCTCATGTTCACAGCTCTACGATTGTCCCATCAAGATAGTGTGCCCTAATTTTTAGTGCAAATACAACTGCTGCTAACTCAAGATCATGAGTGGGGATAGTTCTGTTCATAAGGCTTCAGTTGACAATAGGCTTCCTTGTTGCATCAAGACATATCCCAATCCATGCTCGCTCGCATTACTATAGACTATATAGGTGAACTGTGGATCTGGGATTGTTAATACTGGTGCTGTTGTTAATCTTTCCTTTAGCTCTATGAACCTCCTCTTATAACATCATCCTACACAAAAGGTTAAGTTTTCCATGTTAACTTTGTCAAAGGCAAAGCAATTCTAGAGAAATTCTATATGCATCGCCTGTAATAATCAGCAAGACTCAGAAAACTGCGTATCTAAACAACAGTCTCTCGCCTCTTCCAGTTTAATACTGCTTCCACCTAGCTAGAATCCACAATACCCCTTCTCGTGAGACTACATGGCCTAGAAATTTAACTTTTGGAATCCAAAACTCACACTTACTCAACTTGACACAGAGTTGCTTATCTCTCAATGTGTTTGTTCAATACTATTATCAAATGCTTTTCATTCTCTATTCTACTCCGTGAATACACTAAAATATCATCGATGAAGATTACTATGAATTAGTCCAGATACGGATGGAAAATTTAATTCATGTAGTCCATAAATACTGTAGGTGCATTATTTAGCCCAAATAGCATTACTAGAAACTCGTAATGACTATATCTAGTTTTAAAAGTAGTCTTTGGTACTTCTTCTACTTTTACTCTAAGCTGATAACACCCTGATCTCAAATCAATTTTTATGAACAGGAAGGAACCCAATAACTGATCAAGCAGATCATCAATTCTAGAAAATGGGTATTTTTTTTAATGGTCACCTTGTTTAACTCCCTATAATCAATACAGAGTCACAGGCTTCCATCTTTCTTGTTCACAAAGAGCACTGGAGCTACCTATAGCGAAACAATGGGTCAAATAAACCCTTTATCTAATAGCTCGTCAATCTACTTTTTCAATTCTTCCATCTTATTTGGAGCCATCCTGTATGGGGATTTAGATATTGGTCCCGCTCCATGCTTAATTTCAATCACAAACTCCACTTCCTTGTCCATAGGTAGTCCTCTGATATCCTCTAAAAACACATCAAGAAACTCATTTACCACAGGGATATCCTCTCAAGTGCTGTTCCAGCCTCCGTTAGTATTGAGAAGAATACTATATACCCTTGACATCCTTTATACAAACATCTCTGGGCCTCAACTGATGAGAGAAAATTAAGGTTGATTTCTTAGTTGGCATTAGATTACATATTAGGATAAATAACCTTTTTGCTTCCATAGTCTAGCAAAACATTGTTTGTTGTCAGCTAGTCAATACCGAGAATTATCCCCAGTCCATGTAATGGTAGCAAATCAGATCCACTATAGATTCATATCCCTTGGTGTTCACTATGCAATTCAGGCAAACATCGGCTATGACAAATCTATTACCTATAGGTGTAGACACAGCCAAATCATATGGTAACCGATACATACTTAGGCCTAGCCATGTGACACAGTCGTATGCAATAAACAAATGACTAGCAACCTAATCATACAATACTTGTACAAAATTACCATTAAGAGAAACTGTACCTTGAATTAAACCAGGAAATTTCTTGGCTTCCTCTTAAGTCAGAGCGAAGACTTTGCCCTAAGTTCTCTATTTAGGTTCCCATACCCACTACTGCTGTAGATAATCTTTGGCAAAATGTCCTAAATTTTCACAATTAAAACATATTATCTATCTTACTGGAGCCGGTACTTGTTTTGCTACACCACATGACTATCCTAGATGATAAGGCTTGCTATAGTGTCTACATGTTCTGTTCCCAGGGGGTTTCTGGTTACTACGGCTGTCAAACTTATATGACTTTTTGTTTCTTCCACTAGATGGATCATCCTGATTCTTGCATTTTTAGAAAGAATTCCCACTACTATATGCACCCTTGTTGTTAACATTTCTATTAGTGTGCAGATTCAACAAATTGTACTCTGTGATCCAATACTTTCTACCACCTTATTGAATTCTGTGAACTACTTGGAGACCAACTTTTCTTTTAGTTCTGGTTTTATCCCCCTATCATCATGTTTGAGCTCTATTCCTCATTATCACGATACTTCATATATGAAGAGTATCGAGACAACCGAATATATTGAGCCAAACACTTATCAAAGCTTTCTTTCTCATCTTGTTGTATTGACAACAATTCTTTTTCTTTTTCTATTTTGATTGACCTGGGAAAATATTTCTCATAAAACTTTTCTTGGAATAATTCCCATGTCACAAGAGTATTCTATGCCTGTAGAATCAACTTTGTGTTTTTCCACCACCTATCTGTATCCCCTTCTAGTTTGTAAATTGCTAGCTGGACCTTGATGTCATATGGGCACACCAAAATTTTGAAAATTTTATCTAGTCAAGATAGCCAATCCTCGCCAGCTGGGGATCAAATTTCCCCGAGAAGACAGGGGGTTGTTGCTGACTAAACTGTGCTACCCAAGTTTGCAAAATGTCAGCCTCAATTGTAGGTCTAAGTGGAGGCTCCTATTCAGGCTCCTCAAGCAGTATATGATCATCCCCCTGCCTACCAGGATTGTTTAGTCTTTCGTCGTCTGCTTGCTATTTCTAGTGTACTTCTCATAGCTCATCTCTCAGTTCATTTAGCATAGTTTGTTGTGTTGTTATCATGCCCAATAGTTGTTGCATTGGATCAGGTCTAGTTTCTTGACCTTGCCCAACACCTTTACCTCTTTGTCTACCTCTTGTTCTCACCATCTTTATGTTTCACTATATTGAAATAAGGAAGAGGTAAATTACACATAGTCACAAGCACATATTTGTCATTTCACAAAATTTTGGGTACACAGGTGCTGTAAACATAACATATAATAGATATCTATAGGATCGGTAAGCACAGCGGAAGAATTTAAAAAAAATTTCACCGATCCTAATCGAGGATCTATCAACGGCGTTTAAACCAAGTTTGAAGGATTCATACCTTTTTTATGATTCAGAGTTTTCACGATCTTTAGGAGCCAACACGTCAGGTCCGCTCCCTCTACCGGTATCCACACGAATGCTCTCCAACCGAGACTGCGTGCTAGCACTTCTAATGTCTCCAAGGGTTTAACTTGCGGCTCTCAATTCTGATGTACCCTAAGTCTATCAGCTCTATCAAGTTTATAACCCATGAGGGTTATTTTCAAATTTCAAAATTAATCATCATTAATTTTGAAATTAATTAACAATTAATTATCTTGATGAGCTAATTAAATAAATTCAGTTTAAATTAAATCTGTCCAACAGTTTTAATTTAACCTATTTATTTAATCTAAATAAAGAGCCATTAGATTTAATTTATCTTCATAAATTAAATCTGAGATACTATATCTCTATCATGTTAGTTATTAAATTTAATATATCTTAATAAATTAAATTTAAAACCAACACAATATAATAATATCATATAATATATATACATATATATATATATATAATATATTTCGAAAAAATATATATCTATATAATATTATTAAATAATATAATATAATATAATATAATATATATATATATATAAGATATATATTTCGAAAATATATATATATCTATATAATATTATTAATGAATTTTATATTATATATATATATATATATAAAAATATAAAATTCATCCACCCTAAATCAAACATTATCTCGTGTTGGGCCATTCTTGTGTGCGACCCTGTAGGCCCATATGAAGTTGGCAGTGGGCCAATAACTACACTAACCCCAAAGTCGCAAGCGGCCTCTAGCAAGACATTAAGACTACCCAATTCATATGAGGATCGTTATCATGATGCAACCTGTCATACAACCATGTCACGTCCCTTTTGTCACACGATATATCGATCAAGGATAAGGCATGGAAAATGTCATCCTCTTGTTCCTGACCATTACTTTCTCGATTCCTGAGTAGCCTGATAACAGAGACAGAAACTCCTTTCATCATAGTATGGCCATACATTTCTCAGACTCACTCATCGAGGGGCCCAGTAATATCTCTCTACTAATGTGAGGGACAAATTCCATCTTGATCATTCATATTCCTCTACATGAAAAACCACCAAGCCCGATCGTAGCATTTATCATCACCCGGTCAAAAGTGACTTTTGACTAGTTCAAAGCTTAGTAACTCTCATGTAGGAATCCATGATGACCTCAGGTCTAAGGGCATTGTGACGTGGTTATACATGAGAAAAGCTTATGACTTGATCCATGTAGCTTTCTCATAGTGGGTCGGTCCAGCACCTTGTACTCTTACAAGTGCCTAAGACTTTGATTCGTATCTCCATATCTTATCAAAGTCATACTGGTCTTGTTTTATCTCTGCTCCCGTATAGATGACCGACCAGGGACATTTTAGGACAATCTTTATGAATTATCCAAGGATACAATTATCACAGTTAACATGCAAATAATATGATAATAGAATGGAGAAATTTCATTAAAATAATAATGTTTAAAGTACAATGATTGGCCCTTAGGGCACAATTTCCAACAATATCACATATCTTAACATGTACAAGTGACTTCCTGGGGGTCACCTATCCTGAGATTTCCCTTGGTGAGCACGATTAACCTTAGTGCACCTGTGTAAAAACGCTGATACCAGCTCTACCTACTTCTGTGCACCAGTACCCCATGACTGCCCTCGATACCAAAAGTCGTGTCACCTAACTTTGGGCGACTAAATCCTGAGTATGGACTGTCTATCTATACCGGTACATGTACTTTACCATGTAACTTGTGATCAAAATGTGGAAAGAATTACAACATTATGTGAATCCAGACGTCATCTAGAAATTACAAGTAGCACAAACCCTATTCCTAGTAAAGTGAGTCCATATCATCCAGATATGCTACATAGTTGGCCATTATAGTGTTGTTCTCACGGAAAGCCCGCTAATATATACTCTTGACATAATCCCATAACTTCAGATCGAGTTGTAGTTATGTCACACGTACACAGTTTTGGCCTTGGAACTGCTTCCCGGATCTAATAATTCTCATCAGTCGATGGCTGATCAGTGTCCCCTACTGATGAGCTCTCTGACTGCACCGGTCTCACTACTGGTCTAACTCGGACTCACTTCCTTGGCATCCGTAACACTCTCGCACCACCCACCGTCCAATATTGTAGTATCCGCTGATTCTCTAGAGGCTAGTTTGCTAACGATGGTGATCTAATTCTATGCTACCTTCCCCCACGTATAATTCCTCTCACCATATAACCAAAACCATATCAGTATATCATTCCAGTATTTCCAGAATCGTCTTGCTTGGATACTAAAAATGTCAAATCCCTCATAACATGGTGATATTAACAAAGTAACAATGCGCAGTTTAATGGGTATACAGAAATAGCATAAGTACACTAACACATAGTCCTTGATTACATTTATAGGAATTCCCATAGGGTTTGAACAAAATATCTACAGATGCCAAAAGACAGCAGCTTTATTTGTATCAGAACCCTCAGTTGCCAGTATCCATAGCTTTGCCCTTGGAGCTGATTCCACTAGCTGAATAAATTTAAATTTATGGAAAGGGGTGAGATTCAAACGAATCTCAGTAGTAACACATAATCAATCATATAAAATGTGATAAATAAACATGCAATGCACTATTTAAGCAACAAAATTATAACATCATAAATCTGTCTGTCTGCTCGACATTTAAGTACAAATGACTTTTTGTGCCCCAACTAGCGTTGATATGTGCACTGTTCAGGATCATATGATTATATGATTCCTACTTGTTGTACTGTTCCGGTGCAAATGATTGTCTACCCGGACTTGTCTCGCTATCCTAGTTGGGTCCTACTGGGCCTAATGGTATTGTGCTTTTCCCACACCACAACCATGTTGTGTGTCTACAACTTATGTTACAAAACATGGAAAGATAGAGTTACTACTTGAAATCCCTTTCACTGCCTATCTATCAGTCTACTACTTGCTGTTTGGCTCGAGCAACTAACCAATCCTAAAATTCCAAATTTATATAAAAAAATTTATTGCTCATTCATGTTTCCATTCTAAATTCATATAGTTGGTTATCTTTACTCTTAGAGTTCATGGTAATTACATTTTGCCATTACCGTTTTAATTTCTCACATTGACTAAAAGCTGCCAGAATTTTTATCAAACTTTGAAAATTTATATCTTTTTGTACAGATGTCCAATTTTAGAGATTCTGAAGGCTATGTGACCCTTATTAAGTCTATTTTTAATAAAAAATATTCTTACTTGACAAATGGACACACATCATTCTCGAATTACCATTTATTGGACACTGTCACAGAAACCTATCAGTTTTACCTAGCTAACTTTGAAAATACATAACTCTTAGTGTACAACTCCAATTGATCTATATGACCCATCAAATTAAAGGTTGATAAGTTTACTTTCATTCTAGAAAATGTCATATTCATTGGACATTATTTTCCCATTCAAAAACATAAAACAACCAGACTGCCTGCAAGAAATCACACTAGCAGCACAATTTACATTCCAAATTTCAGTGTTTAACTCCCATGATCCAGAATTTATATCTAGAGGCTATGCCTATATAGTTTTACATGTAGAACATAATATAATCATCAAATCTATGAAATTCCACCCCAAACTCGCCCAAAACAAGTCTAGACGAAAATTCCAAAATAAAAGGGAAAAATGTGTTTAGCATGATTTCACTCAATTAACCACTTACTTTTAACTTGTAATCCCATGATTAACCACTTAAACACTTATTGCACATGACTATGGTGAAATTGGGCAGTATCTCCCTTTAGGGTTTGAGCATCCCAAATCCCAAATTCAACTAATATAAAGCAACAAATCAACTACAACAACAATAACCACCAACAACAAGCACGAACCAATAACAAGTTCTCAAGCTTATCTTGCTTCTCCTTGATTTTCTCTCTCTAGCCATGGCTTCCCTCTCCCTTTTCTCTTGATTTTCTTCTTGCTCTATATGTTTTCAAGATGGATATGGAGATTAGAAAGAGATTCCAAGATTTTGAAGGCAAGAATAAGTTATTCCAACTGCAACTTACCTTGATTTGCCTCTTGAGTTCCCTATCTCTTTCTCTTTGCTCTTTGTTTTTCTCCAACCCTTTTATGTATCTTCTCTTTATTGGTGGCCAAAAATACGGCCTTTAAAGGGGATAATCGTCTCTTAAAATATCCCAATTCCACCTCCTTAAGTAATATTATTTTAATGCTAATTAGCATGTGAAAATTGATTCTTTGCTTCTTTCTTTTTACTTGGCCTAAAATACATACACATGGCACATATTTTCTCCAATAATTATTTTTCCATCTTTTATTTCCCTCTTGGCTGAAATTTATCCCAATTAAAGGACAAAATAAATGGCTTCTTGCTTTTTTGGCAAATGACCATTTTGCCTTTACATTTTTGTATTAAACTCGACCTTCTTCCTTTTTCTTCTATTTTGGCAAAACCTTAACATATTATTGGGCCCAAAAATTGTGCTCTTCCATGGTTCATTTTGGGCTACAAGAATAGGCTTTTATGAAGACAAAAATTGAACTTTTCATGTCATACGTTGGCCAAAATTTGTATGGCCTCTTCTTATAGCCTTCCAAGTTCACCAAAATTCACCATTTTCATTCTATTTAGTGTCACAAATATACAAGGGATATTGGAGAATAAAAAGTGTGATGTTACAATAAAGATGAGTATAATGGTATTAATCGTAAAAAACTCCCACAAACTATTCATTGGGGAAGTATAGGTTTATAGCACTGAACACATGGAATCCTAAGAGTGACAAGTTATAGAGTGAAGGACATATAAAAGGCCAAGAGTTGGATAGTTTATGGACATCCACATCATATAATATTTACAACACTCTCCCTAGATGTCCATGAACAAATATTGTGCCTCATTAAAACCTAACTAAGAAAAACCTAATGGGATAAAGCCTAGTGAAGGAAAAAAAGTACGCAATACATATTGAAGTTGCTTCATTAAAAACCCTACTAGGAAAGCTCAGTATGACAATATCTTAGTTAAGGAAAAAAGTACAACATGATCTTTACTTCCCTTGATAACATCATCACTTATTGTGATTAAATTGTCATATCTCAAGACAATATACTGATTTCTCAATTGCAACTGTCATCAATGATTTTTCAAGCAATTGATGTCCTTTTTGTCTAAACTATGCATAATGCACTGCCATCAAATCATATACTAAAACATAATTATCTACTGTATCTTTTAGATATGTTAAATATCAATATATTCTCCACTTGCCTTTATGCATTGTGGAAGTAATAAAAGAAAATTATCTTGAAAATCACCATGATATATCTTCTATACGCATGTTCAATTTGTTATGAACAAAACGTACTTATAGAATAGTTTCATAGAACTATCACACTAAATCTCAATTTCATAGTAGTCATAGTGTACCTGTAGAATCTTGATTTTACCAAAAAGAACATAATAACTACAATATTAGTAGGATGTAAATGTTCATAAAATATGTGGTACTTATAGACCATTGAATTCAATAAATTTTTGTGAACAACATTATCATAGCAAAAATATGTGATTTTGAAATCATTAAGGTTTCCAATAACTTGATCTATAAAATTATTCATTTTTTAATATATCTTTCAATCAATTATACATATACTCAAATCATTTTAATCCATGTAGCATTTTATATACTAAATACTTTTCTTGAACATGCTTTCAGCATTTTGGATCCTTTCAAGAATTCTCATATAATATTTACTATCCATATGTATATGCTATATATAATGATATCTAGTAGACTCATTATTTCGTTTGCATTTACTGCCAGACTAATAATATATGCAACAATAATTGTTTCCACCACCAAAAGTTGTACTCATCATAATCATCATTAGACCTTGTGAAAACTTTATTTTCAGATGAATATTCATATATCACAAATATATTTATATTTCAAATGTTTTGGACTTCAGGTCCATAAATTTCATATATCGAAATAATGTAATCTCATTTTCACTATATACCCATGAGGATTAACTTTGCTATTTACTTTATGTAACTGTTGGTTGATGTTGAGGGCCTATAAATAAAGCACTATCTACTACACTTTGGATGCATTCAAGTGAATAAGATATTGCTCCATCTTTCTCTCCAATTTTCTCATCACATCTCTTCATCTCTTTCATCTTTTCCAGCTATTCTATACATAAAACCAATTTGATTCCAATATATATCATATTATATATTATATCATATTAATGTATGAAACTTACACATATCATATGAGAATGCTAAAGAGTAGAAGAAATGACAACACAATGAATTAGGAGAGAAGACTATAACTTATCAATACTAACAAAGGTTTATTTTTTTCACTATTGGTTTAACTATTTCTACTACCTTCTTTTACCATATATCTATTTGATTTATCTAGGATGATCTAAGCTATTATATAGAATTGAACAAACCCTATTACTGATTGTTTTATATATCAGGTTGCATGACTAAGATTGGAGATTATTGTTGCTTTATTCTCCTTCACAAGTTTTTTTAAACAATTTTAGGGAAAATCTTATTTATGCAACATTTATATTTCTTTATTTTATATTATGGTATTATGTACTTTTTATGTTGTTATATTATGTTATTTCATTCAATTTAGATTTCATTTGTTTATTTACTTATTTGACATTTATATTTCTTTATTTTATTTACATTTTATGTTGTATTCCATCATTTATATTTTTTATTTAATGTCATTTATTTCATCTTGTTTTATTGTTATTTTATGGGCAAAAGTGCAAATTTAGCAATAAGCGATATCACTATATGCATCTATAAGAACTATCTATTTTTAGTTCACATAGTAGCAATAATCAATTATTTTGGTAGCAATTTTAACAATGACATTGCCCATCCTTTATTTTAGTAGCAATAAAGAATATCACTATGTGCATTCATTAGTAACAATTGGGTAACGTCGTTGTTTGTTGCTAAAGTTTCACCCTCACCTTTATTTTGTTTACATTTCATTTATTTATATTAATATATTATTGTTATATCATTATGTCAATCTTCTATTTTCATTTGTTTATTATTACATTAATATATAATAGTATTATATATGATCATATAATGTGATCAATATGATCATGGGCTTATATATTGTTTATATCAGCACACTTATTTATTCTGATAGTAATCAGAGTAGCATTGCCCAGTTCAGTGGGCACATAGAAATAGCATGAAAATACTGATATAAAGTAGATGATTATATTACAAGAATTCTCCACAGGGATTGTACATAATGCGTACAGACTTAAAATATAATAAAAGCCTACAAATAACCAACTACTTCTCCTAGACTGAATGGGAACCTTTTGTATTTTCCTTGTCTCTTGCCCATAATTACTTGGCCGAAAGTTTGCCAAAGAAAAAGCAAAAATTGTGGCAAAAAATAACTCTTCTTGCACAAGTCAAGGAACCACCGTGGCGGTAAATTCATATGATAAATATGTTGACTTTCTTTTCCTTCTTTCCTCTTCTACTGGGACAAAATTTGGCTGCCAAAAGGGAGGAAAATATGTTGACTAATTGCCTCAACTTGTATTGCCATTGGTCCAAAATTTTCCAAGTTGAAAACTTTGCCTTTTCAAACTTATTTTAGTTGGCTAATATTGCTTCAACTATTGGCATATTTAACTTAAACATTTATTTCCCCTTTGCCTTTCATTGTTAGACGTCCCACACAAGAAAAATGGGGAAAATATTGGCTTTTAAGTTTTATTAGCCAAATGACCACTTTGCCTATACATTTTTGTATTTAATTTGGGTCTTCTCCATTCCTTTGTGTTTGGCCACAATTTACATGTTTCTTGAGCCCCAAAATTATACTCTTCTATTCTTCATTGTTGGGGTTCAGGAATGGGCTTTTATGCAGACAATTTTGAATTCTTATATCTTATGTTGGCCTAATTTTGTGTGGCCACTATTTCATGTAATATCCCAAATATTGGGACTAGAAGCTTGAGAATAAGCCTGAATCAAGTGGGCTGCTAAGCCCCGATTTAGCAAGAGTCCCAGAAATGTAAACTTTGCTGTCAGTATACTTTTCCTGTGTGGAAGTCTAGTTGTGTGACATTTTTAAATAGGAAATGATGTCCAATGCCTATGATATTTTCTAGAATGAAAGTAGACATCTGAAGCTTTAATTTGATAGGTCATATAAGTCATTTAGAGCTGTATACAAAGAGTTATAAATTTTTGACGTTAGCCAAGTGCAATTGGAAAGTTTGTGACAACGTCCAAAAATGAAAATTCTGTGAATTATGAGCTTTCAGTTGGCTAAAAACTATATTTTTTTAAAAAAAATAGACTTAATAAGGGTCACATAGCCTTTGGAACCATACCAATTGGATCTCTATAAATAAATATATGAATTTTCAAAATTTGATGAAAATTTTGTCAGATTTTCAGCAAGGTGCGAAAATGGAAAAAATGTATGGGCAAAATAGTTATTTGGCTAGATTTAATCCAAACCCCATAATTTTCCCTTTCTTATGTGCTCTTGGACGTCTAAATGAGGAAGCAAGAAGGGAGTTTAAATACTTGGTTCATATTATGCTTCAATATGGAGGAATTTTGGTCAAGTGAAAAGTTGAGTTGAAAGGTCAACAATTATAGGCTAATATGTAACATTTGAGGAGGAAATATTATGATATTTTAAGAAGTCAATTTAGTTATTTTGGGGCCTCCATTTACGTCACTTTTTGGCATGAGGCAAAGGGAATAATGATTGAAGTCTAAATATCATTAGTTGGAGTATTTTGGTCAAGCAAAAGTGAACTTTGAAAAGTCAAGGACAAGTGTAAAAAAAAAGAGCTCTTATATGGTTATCACAGGACTTGAATGAAGTCAAATTAGGAGACTTATTTGGTCTCTTTGTGTAGCCATTTATACGCCATTATGGAGAGAGAAGAAAAGATGAAGCTTAAAGTAATTGGCATGTGTTTAATACACTAAAATAATATAAATTTAGATGGTGGATGTTGATATTTTTTTTAAAGCTTCTATCTCTTTCCTTTGGACATATGTCATCCAAACCAAGAGAATAAGAGAGAGAGAGAGAGAGAGAGAGAGAGAGAGAGCTCATACAAAAATATGAAGAACAAGGACAGCAAGACAGCTTAAGAGAATTCAAGAGACAAACAAGGTAGGTTCAAGGTGATTTTCCACTTGTTCTTGCCTTGGAATTCATGACAACTCTTCTAATCTTTATTCCTTTTTGAATATCATGTTTAGCAAGCAAAATCCAAGAGGCTAGAGAGAGAAAGTGAGAGAATCAAGAGGTAAGCTCAAGGACCCTAATCCTCTTGATTAATATGTTGTTGTTGTGGTTATTGGCTTGGTTTTCATGGTTTTTGAAAAATGGGATGATGAAACCCTAAAATAATATGCTGCCCAAATTTTTATTGTTCATGTTCATTAGGTGTTTGGGTGATTAAATATGTGATTAGAAGTGTAAGGAAGATGATTAATTACATAGAAAGTGAAAATTACATTTTCCCTAAATTTTATAAATTTCATCCAAGCACTGTTCATAGAGGGTTTAGACTGGAATCTGGTTGATTTGATGTTCCCATTGTGTTTAGAAGGGAAAATTGTATAGGAATACATGTGTTCATGATTTTTGGATGTTGGTATGCAAATCTAGAAATTTATGAAGTTAAGGAGAGGTGCTGTTTGATTTGTTACACTGGAGGCAGTTTTGTTGTGGAATGAATTTCGTTAGCCAAACCTAGTCAAATATTAGGAAATTTGATAGGCTTAAAGTAGACAACTAGAGCTTTAATTTGATAGGTAGATTATGATTTTTGGACAAGTACATTAAAAGATATGAATTTTTTAAGTTGTGCCTTGTTTCTGGAATGAAATCTAGAATAGGGAAAGTTTGACAAATTCATGGGAATAATGTGATTATAATGGTCAAACTTGAGTATTTTTATATAAAAAAACACTTAAAGAGCTTCATATAGGCTTTGGAAGCAGCCAATTTGGAATTTCCTAGAATTAATTGTGATTTTTCAAAGTTGACTGAAAATCTGTCAGTTTTCTAGAAAACTATGAAACTACAATGTGTAGAGTTTTACTATGCAGAAATTGTTGAAACTATGATAGATAACCAACAAACTATGATTAAAGGTAGTAATAGTTCAAGTAATAACTAGTTACTTATTAAACTCTAATTTATAAGAATTGGCAATTGCCCAAGCCGGATTAAAGAATGTGGATGGATAGTATAGGCTGGAAAAAGGGATTTCAGGTAGTAGCTCTTTCTTTCGTGCACTATGTGATTATTATATGTTTGTGTATGGGACATTCATATTAGCTTGGTTGTGGTCTGGGATCCAACAAAGGCACAGAGTTAAGCCATGATTACAAATAGTCATTTGGCCTTGAACAGTATGCACACAGCATTCTTTCATTTTACATAAACACTATTTTGTCCGGGCCCAACTCAAAAATAATAAAAAATAAAAAATAAAGAAAAAATCTTCCTTAATCCTGACACATTTAAATTAATAAGCAAATGACATTGATGGTGATTGGATTGTTTGAAATTTGAAAAATGATTATCATTAATGGTGATTGTCTTGAACTTAAGGTTTTGTAGTAAATGGAAACAAATTTCAAAATAATTCATTTCATTAAAGTTATTTGATATTCGGATTAGGAAATTTAGTGTGAAGTCATTGTGGAGGAAAAAATAGAAATTAAAATATTAAAAAAAATCTCTCATTTATAGGTTTAAATTAAGAAATTGCTTGTAGGAAAAATATAACAAAAAACAAATAAAAAATGAAAATTAAAAATTAAAAAGAAAATATCTCATTTATATTGATAGGTTTAAATTAGGAAAGTTCTTGTGGGAAAAATAAAAAAATAATTAAAAACAAAAATTAAAAAAAGTCTCCATTGATGGTGATTAGGTCAAAATAGGAAGTTTTATTAATAGAAAATTAAAAAAACAAAAATTTTAAAAAAAATCTCATTGATGGTGATTAGGTCACGTTAGGTAGTTTTTAACATAAAATATAAAAAAAATCAAAAATGAAAAATCAAAAAAGAACGAGCATTTATGAAGAAAATCCTACCTTGAGACCAAATATAAGAGAGCGAAGGTTGAAGCAAGACACATAAAAAAATTGGGAGAGTAAAGACACAAAAAAATTAGAAGAGCAAAGACACAAGAAAATAAAGAGAGAAAAGAGGCAAGGAATGGGTTAGAAGTGTCTAAAAATAAGAGTAAATTATTGATTGTGTTCATCTTTTTATCTTCTTCTTCTTCATACCCAAGGAAAGCCTATGCTCTTATGGTTGTTGCCACATATGTGATGCTTCAACAGCAATGGCTAGAGGGAGGAATCCAATATGATGAGGATTAATTCTTTTTCTTTTTTTCATTTTCCTTTTCTTAAAAGCTCAAGGAAAGCCTATACTCTTTGTAATGATTATCACATATGCAAGCTTAAGCATCAATGGCTAGAGGGTGCAATCCAATATGATTTTTTTGAATCACTTTATCTTATTTTTCTTTTCCTTTCTTTTTCTCCTTATATCTTTTCTCTCTATTTTGTTATCTCTTTTCGTTATTTTTTTCTATTTAATCTTTTTAGTCTCATATGATTATACCACTCATCCCTCTTTCTTTTTATTTCTTTTACTCCATAACCCCAACAATATTTATGTTGCTCTCTTCTTGTTGATATTGTGAGGATATGCCCAATAATATTTGCGTGTTACTTGGACCATGAAGGAGGTACGCATCCTTCATTAATTGACTTGATATGTGATGAGATAGTTTGCTTCCACTACTTATTTTCACTGTTATGATGTGTAACACCCCGTCCCAGGGAGCACGCACTTCCAGACACCCCTCAGGGCCGTAAGCGTCTCCAAGGGCACGAGTGTGCCACTCACAGGATTCTCCCACGTCCCCTGCGTGGTTTCTTTCGCCTCCGCACGGTTCGAACACTCGACCTGGGGGTAAGTACGAGCGCTTGGTGAACCATGCTACTATTGAGCTACTAGCTCAATGGTAGTGGGGATTGTCATGAGGTGCTACTTACCCCCAGGTAGTGGCTTCGATCCCTGCGGAGGCGGAAAATCTCCCTTGGGGAGCGAGGAACTCTTGTGAGTCCACCTCTTACGGGGTCCATGTGTGGCCTGGCTGGAAGTGGGGTGTGACAATAAAAAGGCGCCTTTTTATTGTCACACCCCACTTCCAGCCAGGCCACACATGGACCCCGTAAGAGGTTGACTCACAAGAGTTCCTCGCTCCCCAAGCGAGATTTTCCGCCTCCGCAGGGATCGAAGCCACTACCTGGGGGTAAGTAGCGCCTCATGACAATCCCCACTACCATTGAGCTACTCAATGGTAGTGGGGATTGTCATGAGGCGCTACTTACCCCCAGGTAGTGGCTTCGATCCCTGCGGAGGCGGAAAATCTCCCTTGGGGAGCGAGGAACTCTTGTGAGTCCACCTCTTACGGGGTCCATGTGTGGCATGGCTGGAAGTGGGGTGTGACATGATGTGCATTAACTATTTATTATCTTCATATCTCCCTCTAACGTAAGTTTTCTTTATAAAAAGGAAAAAGAAAAAAAATGCTTGTGACCCATTTTCATAAATGGAAATAATAAAAGAGAAATATTCTCTTTTATCAAAATAAATGAAATTGATTTTAAAAAGGATTTCTATCGTGTGAGGTTTTTAGAGCCTCTTCAGATAAAAATCGATTATTTTTCCATGTGAGATTATGGGAATCTCCTGAGGAAGTTTAGTTCAAGAGCCTTCCAAATACCTTTCTTTTGTTCAATAAAAAAATAGAAGAGTTGTTTTCATAAAATAAAAAATACCAAAAAAAATAATAATAATTTTCTCAAAAAAGTAAAGGAACTTTTTTCTTAAAAAATACAAACAAAGTGACATGCATTTCTACCCTGAATTACGTGGGCTTTGATCCCTCTAAAGAGTACATAGGTCATAGGCTCTCTTCCTAAGTCTAATCCAACTTTGTAAATAAATATATTTTTCCTTGCTTTTTTTTTTTGTAAATAAATGTTCCTTTTTTTCTTTAGTTTTCATTTTATTTATTCTTGTAAATATTCTTTTTTTTATTTGGGTAATTATCATAAGATTAAAAGCCATATATATTTTTAAATAATTAACTAAGGGTAACCATTCTTATAAATAGGTGTTGTGGGGTACCTACCACATTCCCTATACACAATCGACTCCCAAACCATAAATGGTTTTTGTAGACTAGTTTCAGTTTTTTTTTAAAAAAAAAGGTTTCCAAAATTATCTTTTTTCAAAATTTTAGTGGTGGCTTCTTGTTTTCCAAATTTCGGGTACTACAATGGCATATTTATTTTCACATCGTATATGTCTGATTGTATGTTACTACTAAGATTCTTTGAATCTCACCCTTTCCATAAATGTAAAAAGTTTTCAACAACAAACAGCGGTTCAAAGGGCAGAATCATAATTACCGGCAACAGAAGGTTCCGGACGAGCACAAGAGGAGATGTTGGTTATCTGAAGACCTTTTATTGTTTTAAGATCTGTAATTATTATGTACGAACCCCTGTGAGGGAAATTCCTGTAATATATAATCAAGCAAGATTGTGCAAATAATATCAGTATATATTTGTTATTCCTATGTGCCCACTGAATTGCTTAATTGCTACTATGATTAATATCGATAGTAAGTGAAATGTAAGGCAGGGCCTTACATTTGGCCATTCAAAATTTGCCAAAATTCAATATTTTATTCCCTTTAATACCATAAAGGTGTAAAGGAATTTTGGTGACTGAAATTTGAGATATTATAATTTATATTTGATTATGAATTTGAATTTATTTAATTTATTTTACACTATTTTAATTTTATCAAAAGGTCAGAAGCCATAATAATCTTAATTTTGTGATAATATGATCAGAAGTCACATCACTTTTATAATAATTCTTATATAAAAGAACGCTATTGGTTTCATTAAATGACATGATTGACAAAAAAACTTTGGCACTTTAATGATTTAATTGTTACAAATATCAAAGCCCTAAAGGCTAAAGGTTCAAATATCAAACTAAACAAAAAAAAAATTTAACTTCGCAAGATTTTTTCTATGGTCCTAAAGATCAATATTTGGAGAAACTAATGATGTGCTATTGAAAGCAAAGAACATGCCTATAAGAGTGAAAATGAACATGATCACATTGGATTGGTGGAATTGATAGTTGAAAGTTAATAATACTTTGTCTTGGCTATGAACCACAGTCATGGAAATAATAACATTTCTAAGGTGGTTAAAATTATGAGCAAATGTTATACTATGACTAGAAGTCATATAGATATAAAAAATGGTATAATATGACTAGAAGTCATATAGACTAATATGTATCAATTTATTGAAAGTAAAGATCAAAATGGTTGTGAAGCAAAAAAGACCAAATTGATAAAGCCAAAAGAAATAATTGTAAGCCCTGAAGGTTATATGATTTGAATTTTGATTAGTGTTTAAATTTAAATTTAAATTTATTGAGATTAATTTATGAGAGAAATTATTATTTGATATTGTGATATCGATAAATATTCATGAGTGATATATGAAATCAAATAGACAAAAGGGTAATTAATGGTCATTTTAAAATTTTAATATAGTGCCAATTTGTTGACAAAGTCATTATATTGATTCTAATATGAGTTACCATGGAGGTAATTACCGTCATTCATAAATATCAAAAACCAATTATATTGTTTGAATAGTTTTTATTTTACACTAGTACAAAAAAGGTGTTTTAGACCGGCCCATTTAGACCGGTTGTAATGGATGCAGGTCTAAAAGAAATGCGCGGTGGCATTTTCGTTATTATAAACAAGTTGGGAGACCGGTTATTATAATAACCGGTCTAAAAAAGATTATTTAGACCGGTTCTATTCTAACCGGTCTAAAAAAAATTAGAGATTTTATTTTTTAGACCGGTTACTAAGAGAACCGGTCTAAAATATATTTTTTTAGGACGGTTAAGAGGATAAATGGTAAAAAAAAAATGTTTTTAAGACCGGTTGCCTAACAACCGGTCTTAAAAGTGGACTTTTAAGACCGGTTGTTAGGAAACCGGTCTTAAAAGTCCACTTTTAAGACCGGTTATCCTCTTAACCGGTCTTAAAAGTGTTCCCAATTTAATTTCTTTCCAGCGCCGTGCCTCAGCTCACACTCCCGCCTTTGCCAATCTCATTTCGGTCCCTTCCATTCTGAATCACCCAAGCAAGTTTGTTCCCAATCTTTTCTCTCCTCAGCGCGAGTCCCCATCCCTTACCTTATCCCATTCTGAATCGAGTCCGTCGTCGCTCTTCGGCCGCTGTACTGTCGTGGGTGCTGTCGACGAACATACCTCATACATTGCTTCAGCTGGTCGTGGGTGCTGTCGTCACTGGATTTCTGGGAAATCTTCGTCTTCAATCTCTATTTTGAGGTATGTTCCTCGTCTGTTCTGAGAAAACACCATTATATATGTTCCTCCTCTGTTCTATTGTTGAATGTGAATGCACATTAGATGTTTGATAAATTGTTTGAAAGGAGAAATTGAAGACATTAGGTCAGTGGTTGGGAACTGTTGTCATGGATTTAGCAAAACGAAATAAGTTTGCATAATTTCAAATCCTCTATATATCATTTATCCTAACCTCCTAGCAAAATGCTCCACCAAAAAACAAAACCTGAGCACTCATGACTGACAGCCTTGAATGCTAGTAATATGTTTTATGGTAGGTAATTGGGATGAATTGAGAGGATGTTTTATGGTAGGTAATTGGGAAGAAATGGTGGTTTCTTTGCAAAATTTGGTTACTCGTGGTTAAATGGAGATAATTAGAGGGTGCTATAAGAAATGTGTTAGTGATTGACAAAAAAAAAATGCAAGTTGCGTATGGGAAGATACAAAGGGAAGGAAGGTAGGAAAGAAAGGAGTAAATGAAATGAAAGGGGAAAATATTAAAAGCAGGTAGCAACTAGCAACTATAAAAAAGCAAAATGGATAGTGAATGGATCCTACCAACCGTCCAGATTTTTATCTGCCACCATTAATTCAGGGTCATGTCATGTCCTCCTTACTCATACTCACTACCACTATTCCTTCCTTAGATTATTAATTTGTGGATGTTACCTCAACCTAATACCATTATATATTTATGTTTGTATTAATCACATCAACATATACACAATAATCCTTCCTACTAATATTTTTTTGGGGGGCAATTTCCATGACTGATAGCCTTGAATGCTACCCTTTGTCCACTTGGTAAGGCAAGTTGTGACTCGGGACTTCTGGAGCACTCATGTTGAGGCCTTCTCTTCAATTTTGATTGAGAGGAAGCTTCTTCTGGGATCTCATTGTCACATTTTTCAATTCAGTAACATTCGTTTAACATAATTAGATTGAAGATAGTATATTATCACTAAATCAAACACCTTACATATTCTTAACATATATTGTTAAATGGGGATGACTCTGCGTGTATCTATTGCTTCCATACATCGATCTCCCAAAGACATCACAACAACTCGAAATAAACACCACCTTAAAATCACAGCAAGCCTCACGATACATAAATATATTACTCTATTGTTTATACCTTTTTATTTTGTTTATACCTTTCCAAACATGACGGGGTAATTAGGATATATATGCGTTTAGTGAATTTTTCTTTATAAGGTTGGAATTGTAGGAAGCCATGCAAATGGTCCCCCATTAACTTAGTGACATGCACTTCTTTTCAAATAAGCAAAAAAGTCAACACTCTTGTTTATGCTTGAAGAAAAAAGATGACCCATTCTCATCATACTCCTACCTTTTCCAGGGGAAAAAGTATAAAACAAAAAAAAAGGTGTCGGAATATATGGATCGTAGTTGGATACAAGCTAAACGGACGAGTGTTGAATATGATATTGGGGTGAGGGGTTTTTTAGACTTTGCAAAAAGAAATGCCGATGATGATAGTGGGATGTTTTATTGCCCTTGTGTAAAATGTTTGAATGAGAAGCGATTAAGTGCTGCAGATATATATACATATTTAATTTGTGAAGGGTTTTGTAAGACGTATGTAGTATGGGTATGGCATGGTGAACAATTAGAAATGCCAAGTGCATCTCAACAGGGGGAAGTGACTTGTGATGATAATGACACGGATATGGATGATCGGATAGAGGACATTATTCGTGATGTAGGAGAAGAGGCTTTTGAACAATCACATGCATATGGTAATATGTGCAGTGATGCTGAGAAGCCGTTGTACCCGGGGTGTAAAAAATACCAATTGCTGAATGCTGTATTGAAATTGGTAAGCTTGAAAGCACGGCATGGATGGAGCGACAAGAGTTTTTCAGAAACACTTGAGGCCTTTAAAGATATGCTTCCTGATGATAATGTGTTACCTTGTCGATACTATGATGCTAAGAAAATACTGTGTCCACTAGGGATGTAGTATAAAAAGATCCATGCTTGCCCTAATGATTGCATATTGTATAGAAAAGATCATGAAGAGAAGGAGCAATGTCCGATATGTGAAACTCCGAGGTATAAATCAAATAAGGGCCCTGCAAAAGTGTTGTGGTATCTTCCAATCATTCCAAGGTTCAAGCGCCTGTTTGCTAATGAAATTGATGCCAAAAATTTGAGATGGCACGCAGATGAGCGGATTTCTGATGGAAAGCTTCGGCATCCAGCTGATTCTTCTCAATGGCAGAAAATCGATCAATTATTTCCTAGCTTCGGTGAAGAACCTAGGAATCTCAGGCTTGGGCTTAGCACAGATGGTATGAATCCTTATGGTAGCCTAAGCAGTATACATAGTTCATGGCCTGTTCTGTTGGTAATTTACAACTTATCTCCTTTGTTATGTATGAAACGAAAGTACATAATGTTGTCTATGTTGATTTCGGGACCAAAGCAACCCGGAAATGACATAGATGTTTATCTACAACCCTTGATCGAAGACTTGAAAGAGTTGTGGGATAAAGGTGTCGATGTTTTTGATGCGAACAAGAAGGAGACTTTTAATATGCGAGCAATGATCTTTTGTACTATAAATGACTTCCCTGCATATGGGAACTTGTCAGGATATAGCGTTAAAGGCCACAAAGCTTGTCCGATATGTGAAGAAGGCACATGCTACCATCAACTTCAACATGGAAGAAAGACGGTTTACCTTGGCCATAGGCGATTTCTAAGACGAAGCCACCCTTATCGTAGATTAAAAAAAGCTTTTTTCGGTGGCCAAGAGTTTGAAGATGCTCCAGAGGCATTGACTGGGGAGAAAATTTATGAAAAGGTGAAAAATATCAATACTATGTTTGGTAAGTCATCAAAGAGTAGAAATGAGAAAAATATATGGAAAAAAAGGTCCGTCTTCTTCGATCTTCCATATTGGCGCAATCTTGACGTCAGACACTGTATTGATTTCATGCATGTGGAGAAGAACGTATGTGATAGTATTGTTGGGACACTGCTCAACATACAGGGAAGTTCTAAGGATGGCGTGAAGGCAAGATTAGACTTGCAAGAAATGGGAATACGAGAAGATTTACATCCAAGGCCATACGGTAATAGAACTTTTTGTCCTCCAGCTGCTCATACTTTGTCTAAGGTTGAGAAAAGAAGCTTTTGTGAGTGTTTACATGGCGCTAAAGCTCCCTCAGGGTATTGTTCAAATTTTAAAAAGCTTGTATCGATGAAAGACTTGAAGTTAATAGGGCTAAAGTCTCATGATTGTCATGTCTTAATGCAACAACTACTCCCAGTAGCTATTCGAGGCATTGCCGAATATGATCTTCAACACATATTGACTAGACTTTGTTTCTTCTTCAATGCCATTTGTTGTAAAGTCATTGACACGGAAAGATTGGAGGAATTGGAAAATGAAGGATACATTATCTTATGCCAGCTTGAGAAGCTTTTTCTTCCGTCCTTTTTTGATATCATGGTACACTTGGTTGTTCATCTAGTGAGGGAGATAAAGTTGTGTGGCCCTATCTATTTCCGGTGGATGTACCCGATCGAAAGAACTATGAAAATACTAAAAGGGTATGTGAAGAACCCCAATCGGCCTGAAGCATCTATTGTTCAAAAATATGTTTCTGAAGAAGCTATGGAATTTTGTCAACAGTATTTGTCAAATGTACGACATATTGGCCTTCCTAAGCGTCATGATCAAGAAGGGGGTAGACGCGGGGCAACAGTAAAGAGCATAGATGCTGATGAATTGCAACAAGTCCACCTGTACATCTTGAACAATGTTGATGAAGTTCAATATTACATGAATGCCCATAAAGAAATTGTACGGAAACAAAATAGTCGAATGAGCGAACAAAGGTTAATCAGGGAGCATAACAGAACTTTCGCACATTGGTTCAAACAAAAGGTTGACGGAGAAGAATGTGTTTCTGATACAATAAATTGGTTAGCACGTGGTCCTGAAGTTGATGTCATAAGTTGGACTTCATTTGTGATCAATGGTTATACCTTTTACACGAAGTCCCTAGATGATAAGAGCACCGTCCAGAACAGTGGTGTTGTATTAGTGGTTGAATCTATGCACTTCTCTAGTTCGAAAGATAAGAACCCTACGTTGGCTACCATACCTTATTATGGGGTGATTGAAGAGATTTGGGTGGTTGACTATGTTAAAATTAGATTTCCCATTTTCAAATGCAAGTGGGTTGATGTCAATAATGGTGTGAAGATCGATAGGTTAGGATTGACATTAGTAGATCTGAATAGTAGAAGTTTTGGAGATGGACCTTTCATTATGGCAGATCAGGCGCAACAAGTGTTCTATATCACTGATCAGGCAAATAAAATGTGGTCTGTAGCTCTCCAAGGAAAAAGGGTCGTTGATATTGACGAGAAAAGTCACTCAAATTATGATCTTCTTGAGACTTCTTCTTTTTCCAGGGGTCTACCAGAACTGAACGAAGAAGATGAAGCAGATAATGCGCACGGCACAAGAAATGATCATCACGAGGGAATATGGGAGGATATCTCTTTATGATACTACTTTGACCTTAACTAACTATAGTAATTATGATTATGATTATTATCTGAAGAACATGTTTAGTTATTTTATCGATATAGTCTTCACATGTCATAGCTTAGGATTTATCTTTCTTTGTTGTCGTTACAGGAAAATGACGGATCCCCAGCGTCCTAGTGCAGAGGATCAGCCACCTCCTCCACCTCTGGGTCAGTCACCTAGTGCTCAGCAGAGTCAGCCAGATAGTGTTAACCAGGGCGAGCCTAGCAATACTCCGAGCCAGGGTCGTAGTGAGCGCAGTAGCCAGTCTGTACGAAGGGGTAGACGTGCCACACGGTTGACAGATGTTTCCCTCAGTCGGAGTGCAGGCCAAAAGATACCGATTGAGTTTGATAGACATTGGAAACCAATCGGGCCTAATGCACAACGATATAGGAGTTTCGTCGGCCTCCTTGCACGTAACAAGCCGAGCATCTTGATAGAGGAGTGGAGAAATGTCGATCCAAAGGTGAAGCAGCATATTTGGGACACTATTCAGGTATACAATTATCTTCTGTATGTAATTAATTATTATCAAATGTCACTTCATTTGTCACTTACTCCTTCAATGCATGCATTTCAGCTCACCTACGACGTTCCTCAGTGTGAGATCTTGTACAACAAGACGATGACGTATTGTTATGAGCGCTGGAGCAAGTTTAAGACAAGTCTGACCAACAATTACATTCATATTGAGGTGCAAGATGGTCAGCCTCGTCCTAATCCGTGCAGCACGTATACATTTCTTGATCAAGCGACTTGGGAAGAATTTGTTAGGCTTCGGACTACTCCTGAATCTTTGGTTAGTTGACTTATTTTTTATTTTATTTACTTAGCAATTATCTTAATTGATTATAACACTTTCCTTTTGTATCATTTCTTATTCGCAGGCAAAAAGGCAAAAAGCACAAGAGAGTGGTAGAAAGAATGATTGCCCTCATACAATGTCTCGTGGGGGTTATGCAAAGGCTGAAAGAGACTTGTTGGCGGCCAAACGGAAGAGATTGGAAGAAGCATCTCAATCCAATCCTTCTGTTCTTCTTTCTCCGCCATCTCCGATTCGTCGAGAAGAAAAATGGCAATTTGCCCACCAAAAGAGGAGTGGGACTTATACGAGTGAAAAATCTCGTATAGTTGGTGAAAGAATTGTAAGTATATAACGTTATTGTAATTAATTACATAAGAAACGTACATTATTACTTACGTTTGTTATTTTGTATTATGTTACAGGATGAACTTAGAAAACAACAAGCTGAGGGATACGGGATTACTTTGGAGCCCCCGTACACTATTCCTCAAACATCGTGACTAGGGAGGAATTGGAGAATATGTTGGCCATTGCAAGAGCAGAAGCAAAGGCCGAGGCTGAAGCATCTTTTGATGCACTTTTAGAGACCCGGTTGAGCAAGATGAAAGAGGAAATGATAGTGTTTATGAGCTCAAGACAAGATACCAGTGCTCCCCCTCCACAATCGATTGATCCTAATAAGCAGAGCACTAAAGGTAGTTGTTGCAACATCGGGTAGTTATCAGAGGGTCCTAACCCGCAAATTACTGGGCTTTGTGATCTTTTTGTCGAGGATCCTCTGAGACGGTTAGTTGCACGGGGTAGTGTGCATAACCTGGGATCAACTGTCCACCACCGACAAATGGAAGGTGATCAAGTCCGGGTGTCAGTTGACGAGGTGATTATTGCGGATGCACCTGTCCCTATCCCTTCTGATGAATTCAAGGTCGTTAGCGATGTCTTGGGCACATTCATCTTGTGGCCAACGAACCTTGTTTCTGGTCGAGCCGAGGATAGTCCGATCAAAGGCCCACCACCAAGTCCGATCAAAGCCCCACCAAGTCCATCTCCCTTCACTCAGCAAGAAGTTTCACAGCCTCCATTGAATATCATGCAGCAAGTGATTCTGATGGCATATGATACATCCTTCAAAACAAGAGAGTGGCCTACGGATTCAGTTGTTGGACAGTCAGGAGTGACATGCTATCTTGAGAGGGATGATTTGATGTCCCTGGTAGCTCCTGGACAAAATCTTACGATTGGGATTGTCCAACTGTTCTTAATGTAAGTAGCTTCTGCAATTCAAAGTAAATATTTTAAAAGTTTCACCGTTTACCTTTTATTTATGTGCTTGCGTTATTGTAGGTACATGCATCATAGGTTGGTCTCCTCTGGCAAAAGCGAAAAATTTGGATTCTTATGCCCCCATCACATCCAAGAGAAAGGGACCACTGCTGCTACTAGACATACATACTTGTCACAGAGGCTTAGTGAAACTGGAACCGAGTGTTTCTTGGCTCCATATGTGCATAGGTAAGAAACAAATTGATAGTTTATAATTTATATAATGTTTTATGTTTGCTTATTAATATTCTTCTGTTTTTTTCAGTGATCATTGGCAGTTGCTTCTTCTATGCAAGAGTAGTTACACTGTCATCCTCTTATGTTCCCTCCACTTCAAACCAGGGAATGATTTGAAAAAGACCATTAATTCGTTAGTTTTCTTGCATTCTTACCTTTTGTATGCAAAGTTTATGGAATTTGTGTAAAACCAATAACCTTTGTCATTGTGATGATCATAGGGCTATGCGGACATTCCTACACAGTGCTTGTGGTAAGCATGTTCGTGACTTAAAGGACCCTACATGGATCATGCCAAAGGTTAGTACATATGGATTTGTTTAAAGAATGTAATAAGACATGCCTTTATATTTGTTTTAATGATATCATGTTTTTTCTCAGAGCCGTCGGCAACCAAAGGGGTCCAACTTATGTGGTTTTTATGTTTTGAGACACATTTACAATATTATCACTCTAGGCACGACTGATTTTACTCAAGAGGTAAATTTATATTTCTGAACTTTTGTTTTAATTACTTTATTGTTTTTAAGTTACTAAGTCAATGTTTCGTCTGGTTTTGGTGTTACAGATGTTTGATCTTGCTGATCCCTTTCCTGAAGAAGATATTGATTTCATTCGCACATGTTGTGCTGAATTCATCCATGAGCTATTACAAAAATAGTGAGTTTTTGAATCCAAAGTTCATTGTACATTATTGTAATTTATTATGATAACGCTGGTCTGATGTTGTTCTAGTTATGGTATGAATGAATCAGGTTTTGTTTTACTGTTGTCATTTGGTGATTGTTAATTGCATATACCTAGCTTATATATAGGGATGTGATTGGAGAATGTTGAGGTGTTGTATATGTATGAGTGATTGAGTTCAGAGAAATTTCTGTCCATCAAATTGCTTACAAGTATAAGATTCTTGCAGGTGGATTTTGTGGGAGGACGAGAAACGCTGGACTGCCTCATGTTATTAAGGTGTTTAGTAATAAGCCTTTAGTTGACTAGAATTTGCAGTTTTGTATGCAAACTTGTTGATTACTATACTTTGCGCTTAGTTGTTCTTCTGCTTCAATGGCTTTGCCTGCACTTCTGCAAAATCACAAAATAGTTTGAACTTTCTGAGATGAGATTTGGAAATGCTGAAAATTTTAGTGACTTACCATAACACACACACATGTGATGTGTGTTTTATGACATTTCTTAATCTTAGTTTGGTATTTTTCCACCCATAACTAGGCGAGTTCAATGAATGCATGGGAAAGATGGGATGGTGATTGTTATGTATTGCTGTTTAAAATTGGAGCATTCTGTGCGTGTACATATAATAAAAGGGACGTTTTTTTAAAAAAAATGAAGCTTTAAGACCGGTTGTAGTCACAACCGGTCTTAAAAAGTACTTTAAGACCGGTTGTGGGAACAACCGGTCTTAAATATGAGACATTTAAGACCGGTTGCTCCCACAGCTGGTCTTAAATGTCTCATCTTTAAGACCGGTTGTGGTACAACCGGTCTTAAATGTCTCATATTTAAGACCTGTTGCTCCCACAACCGGTCTTAAATGTCTCATCTTTAAGACCGGTTGTGGGAGCAACCGGTCTTAAATGTCTCATATTTAAGACCGGTTGCTCCCACAACCGGTCTTAAATGTGAAGTTTTAGACCGGTTGTGGGTACAACAGGTCTTAAAAGTTTGACTTTTAAGACCGGTTCTAACAACCGGTCTAAAAAATAACAGACTTTTTAGACCGGCTGTATCAAGACCTAATACAGAACCGGTCTAAAAAGTCATTTTTAACCGGTCTTAAAAGTCATTTTTCTACTGGTGTTATAATTATACAAATGGTTTACTATTTTTGAATGGTTACCTGAAATATATTAAAAATAGTTATGGTTGATCTGAACCGGTGATTTAAGGAAATTAGAAAATGGAAGAATGAATATTAATCATGGTTCTCAAACCTAGACCATACTGGCTAGGCCAATCTAAATCAAAAACCATTGGACCGAGCCTTTAACCGATCTGATTGAGTATGTGACTCTAGGTTACATGACTCGACTATGACTCAATCAACTCAGTGACTCTAAGTTAGCTCAAGTGACATGCTCTACTCAGTGAGTGGTGTGTAACCCCCTGACTTTAAACACGTAATTATAATTCGATAACACATATTTAAATCGGATTAGAGACCATTGGATGCTTTAACCTTGTTTTAAACTTTCTGTCTCACAGTAAAATTTTTACAAAACTTTCAAAACTCTTTTTCCCATCCAGGTCTCAATTTCAATATTCGAATATAATTACCTGTGCAGTTAATATACATTCAATCATATCAGAGTGTATAATCGCATCCCCAGCAACTCTCGGGTTCTATGCATAAAAACCTGAAGGTTTATAAGTATACACTAGGGGATTACGCAACCAAAATCGAATGTAGTGTTCCTGATTCAGAATATACAGTAATCCCGAGTTCAAAATACATAACCAACGTTTCCAATTCAACTATATACCCCTAAGGGTCCTAATTGCTCCGGGTTGGCCGCTTCTCCTTTGAGCCACACGCCCTGTCTGAAATGTTAGTCATAGGAAAGAATGAGATTCGAGAGAATCTCAGTAGTAACAAACCACTCACACAATGCATAAACACAAAGCATGTACATAAATCACAAACAGCAACAGCAGCAACAATTCACAGATACATGGTTTTCACCACAAACGACAGCACTCACGGCTGTATACACAATACGATAGCTCTTGCTGTAATCAACATCACGACAGCTTACGTTGTAATCAGTAATCAACATCACGACAGCTTACGTTGTAATCACAATAACGACAGCTTACGCTGTAAACGACAGCTTGCGCTGTAAATGACAGCTATCACCAGCTGTAAGCGCAGCAGCATCAGAAATCATCATAAAACAGTGATACAACACACATACAGTGCATTACACAAAGTATAAGAGAGAGAGAGTCACTACCTGATCCTTTCCTGACGTCCTTCAGCGTAGTTGGCTCCCGAGGGCGGCAAATATCAAATCCTACAATTCCAAATGCACCATTTAGACACTTCTATAGTGTTACTTGGGGTTATATGAGTCTATAATGAAAATTTACAAAAATACCCCCGGGGACCCGGCCCGGGCCCGCCGTACCCGGTCCGGCTGTACTTTTCTTGAAATTTTGACATGGGCTATCCTGACATATTTTTGCCCAAGGAATCCATTTCCGGACTCGGAATTATCAAATTCAATGTTAAATTAAGAAATTGCCCTTGGCAGCCCTACTTTTAGGGTTTTAGGGTTGTTTCCGTAATTATGATTTCTCGGCCTTTTTTGAAAAAGTGCCCAACTGTAACCCCACCTATTTTTGCCCACTAAATCCAATGGAATCATCAAATCATTGAAAATCAAACTCTAAGACCCATTTATAGCCTTGGCCGAAATATACATGTTCTCCGGGAAAAATTGGGGTTTTACGATTTCGGCTCCGTAAACGCGTTCCTTTATACTCCTAACCACTTTATTCACTATTACATTAGGTTATAACTACCATTTGAACCAAAATTGGGCAGCATAACCCTTAGGAAACTCAATTTCCAAAATTTAAAACCAATGACAATCCGGCAAAATTTCACCGATTAAATTGCCCACAGTAGCCAGAATAAGCAATATACGAAAGTTTGGAAGTTACCTCAAGCTCCCTCTGGCTTTTCCCAAATTTGGCTGAACCCTAGCCTCTTTGAAACACCAAATTTTGAGCTTCACAACCTTAAAGAATAAAGAGGAGTAGCTTAGAGTCGGAATTATACGCGTTAGGAGCTAGATCGTCGGAGAAATCGGCTTACCTTGCGAGATTTCTTCCTCTTTTTATCTCTTTTCTCCAAGCTCTCTTCACGTCTTTTTTTTCTGTGAAATGGGTCGGGAATGGATGATCAAGATGATGGAATTACTTTTAATTCCATGTTGATGTCACCTTACCACATGATGATGTCATAATTTCTAATTTCACATTTTCGGATTTTCTGGCAGATTTTCTGCCCAAATTTGAAAAATCATAACTAATTCTAGAAAAATCGAAATGAGGTGATTCCAAAGCCAAATGAAAGATATTTAAGTTCTCTTCATAGGAAAAATATTGGCAATTACTGAAAATCACCACAAAATTCCCAAAATTTCAATCTTTGCATACTGTTCCAGAAAATAATTAATTTCGCTGGGCAAACTTCAAAAATCCAAAAATCTTAGGTCACAAATCAAAATGATACAAATTATATGTTCATTTTGAAGCTTGACATGTGAACTTTAATACTGGAAAATTTCAGAATTTTTAGACACCATTTTGCCTATTTAAAACGTCCATACAAATTGGCTGCCCTGTACAGAGTTTCAATGGACAGAGTTTTCAACTTTTGCACGATTGTTCCCAATGGTTCCAATTTCACAATAAACACTCTCCCCACATGAATTTTCACAAGGAAGCCATTGGAATCATTAAAATATCCAAATTCCCATCACACATTCTCCAAAAGTGTTTATTCAACAATAATTATATCCACTTTTAAAGTCATTAGCCCTTAATCACTTTTTGGGATATTACATTTCTCCCCCCGTAAAATAAATTTCGTCCTCGAAATTTGTCACACAACTTGACCCATAAACTCTGGATAACGTCTTCGCATATCCGCCTCCGCTTCCCAAGTTGCTTCCCTTTGAGTCATTCCCTTCCAGATCACCTTCACAAAGGGAATGCTTCGGTGTCTGAGCCGTCGTTCTTCTCTATCAATGATCTGTTCTGGCTCTATCGCATATGTGAAGTTGTCTTGCAACTCGACTTCTTCGTATTCGACAATGTGAGATGGATCCGGTTGATACTTCTTTAGTTGGGAAACATGAAACACATCGTGGAGTCTGCTCAAGTTTGGGGGTAGGGCTACTCGATAAGCAACAGGCCCAATCCTCTCAAGGATTTCAAAAGGACCTATATATCTTGGGCTCAACTTCTTTTGTTTGATTGCTCGCCCAATGCCGGTGACAGGAGATACTCTCAGAAGCACATGGTCACCAACTTCAAACTCTAGAGGCCGTCTTCTCTTGTCAGCGTAGCTTTTCTGTCGACTCTGCGCTGCAAGCAACCTCTTACGAATAATCTGAATCTGTGCTGAGGTTTGATCAACCAAATCTGGCCCATAAAGCTTCCTTTCGGATAACTCGTTCCAGCACAAAGGTGATTGACACCGTCTTCCATACAACGCTTCATACAGAGCCATTTGGATGCTCGCATGATAGCTATTGTTGTAGGCGAACTCAGCCAGTGGAAGGAAACGATCCCAACTTCCTTTAAAGTCGAGAACACAAGCTCGCAACATATCTTCCAGCGTCTGAATTGTTCTCTCAGATTGTCCATCCGTTTGAGGATGATAAGCCGTACTGAACCTCAGTTGAGTACCTAAGGCTTCATGCAATGCTTTCCAGAATCTCGAAGTGAATCGGGGATCTCGATCGGAAATGATATTCTTCGGTACACCATGGAGTTTCACAATTTCTCGAATATAAATCTCTGCTAGCTTATCCGGAGAGTAACCAGCATCGATTGGTATGAAGTGGGCTGACTTTGTTAATCGGTCCACAATTACCCAGATCGCATCAAAATTCCTGATCCTGGGCAATCCCACAACCAGATCCATGGTCACACTTTCCCATTTCCATTCCGGAATCTCAGGACTCTGAAGTAAACCAGGCGGTCTCTGGTGCTCGATTTTCACTTTCTGACAAGTGAGACACCTTGCAACATATTTGGTCACGTCACTCTTCAAACCCGGCCACCAATACACCGATTTTAGATTCTGATACATCTTGGTCATACCAGGATGAAGAGTATATCGGCTCTTGTGTGCCTCATCCAGAATCTTCTGCCTCAACTCTGCCTTAAGTGGAACGCAGACTCTTTTCTGGTAACGAACCAATCCACGAGGCGATATGTCATAGCCTGAAACTTCTCCCTGTTCGATTCGAGTCAGATTGCGCTGTATCCAGTCATCTTGACTCTGAGCTTCTTCAATTTCCGCCCTTAGATCACTCTCCTCTTGAGAAACAGTGTAATTGGCACAGATGATCTGGTTTGTCAAATTTAAATCATGGAAATCTTCAATCAATTTCCTTTCTTGTATCATCATAGTTGCAACGAGCACAGTCTTTCCGCTAAGAGCATCAGCAACTACATTTGCCTTACCCGGATGATATTTTATTTCCAGGTCGTAGTCCTTAAGCAATTCCATCCAGCGGCGCTGTCTCATATTCAATTCTTTTTTATCATACAGATATTTGAGACTTTTGTGGTCGCAGTACAATTCCACAGTCACACCATACAGGTAATGACGCCAAATCTTCAAAGCAAATACAATGGCCGCAAGCTCCAGATCATGAGTGGGATAGTTCAATTCATGAGGTCTGAGCTGTCGAGAGGCGTAGGCCACCACACGTCCCTGCTGCATAAGGACACACCCTAATCCCTGCCCACTGGCATCAGAATACACAACGTATGTCAAACTGGGATCGGGTAAAATCAACACAGGTGCCGTCGTCAACCTCTCCTTCAGCTCCACAAAACAGTTTTCACATTTCTCATCCCACACAAACGGCTGATCCTTTCTTGTGAGCTTGGTCATCGGCAACGCAATACGGGAGAAATTTTGGATAAATCTCCGATAATAACCAGCAAGACCCAGAAAACTGCGTATTTCCGCCACAGATTCTGGCCTCTTCCAGTCCAGTACTGCTTCCACTTTACTGGGATCCACAGAGACCCCTTCTTGCGAGATAACATGGCCTAAGAATTTCACTTCTGATAGCCAGAACTCGCACTTGCTCAATTTAGCATATAGTTGTTTCTCACACAATATAGTCAATACAACTCTTAAATGATGCTTATGCTCCTCCATACTCTTGGAATATATCAGAATGTCATCGATAAACACAACAACAAACTGATCCAAATATTGTCGAAAGATACGGTTCATGTAATCCATGAAAACCGCAGGCGCATTGGTTAGCCCAAATGGCATCACCAAGAACTCATAGTGACCGTACTTGGTCCAAAAAGCAGTCTTCGGAACATCTTCTGCTTTCACTCGTAGCTGATGATACCCTGACCTTAGATCAATCTTCAAAAATACACACGAACCGGATAGTTGATCTAAAAGGTCATCGATTCGGGGAAGAGGGTACTTGTTCTTAATAGTAACTTTATTTAGTTCTCTATAGTCGATACACAATCGAAGACTCCCGTCTTTCTTCTTTACAAACAACACTGGAGCTCCCCAAGGCGACACACTGGGTCTAATGAACCCTTTTTCAAGCAAGTCTTCTATTTGTTTCTTTAACTCCGCTATTTCATTTGGGGCCATTCGATATGGGGCCTTAGATATAGAGCCAGCTCCAGGCACAATATCGATTGGAAATTGAACTTCCCTTTCTGGAGGTAATCCGCACAAATCATCCGGAAAAACCTCAGGAAATTCATTTACCACGGGTATATTATTCAAGGTTTCGCCAGTTTCCCCTTGCACAGAGAAAAACACCACATAACCCTGGCAACCCTTTTCAAGATACTTTTCAGCTTTGGCTACAGCAAGGAAATTCATACTAGAATCCACAACTTCAGCCCTCTGAGAAACAGGATATACTATCCTCTTGTTCCCACAATCAAGTAATACATTATTTGCCGTTAACCAATCAAAACCCAAAATAACTTCCAATTGGTAAAGCGGCAAACATATAAGATCTACAACAGATTGGTGCCCTTCCACAGTTATGACACAACTCAAACAAGCTTCTGTGGTTAAGGCCTTAACACCCATTGGAGTTGACACTACTAATTCAAATGGTAACTTATGTACATGCATTCCCAGGAACTTCACACAATCATAGGCAATGAAGGAGTGACTTGCACCCGAATCATACAAAACTTGCAACAGATGGCCATTAAGAAGAATATTACCTTGTATCAGCTCAGGAGATTTACGGGTCTCTTCGTGGGTCATAGCAAATACTCAGCCCTGTGTCTTCGGTCTCTGGTCTGGTTGTGGCTCTTTGCATTCAGCAGCAGTATACCCCACACTCTTACAATTGAAGCATATTATTTTGCCATCACAAGTTTTGCCTTGATGTGGTTGGTTACACCGACGACAAATCCACGATCCAGAATATGTTCTTTACTGGTCATGGCTCCCAGATTGGTAGGGCTTCTTACCACTTCCAGACGAAGATTCTTGCCCCTTCCGCTTCTGTGAGGTAGCACCCTTACTAGGTTCATTGCGGTGGCTAATAGCTCTAGCAGGATACAATTCTCTCAAGTTGTTCTCTGTAATTCTGCACTGCTCAACCGCCTTATTGAACTTGGTAAATTGGTGAGTAGCTAGGCGTTTCCTCAACTCTCGCCTCAGACCGTGAATGAGCATATCAGAACTCCATTCTTCGTCATCCTTGTACTGGAGGTAAGAGGAGTACCGAGCCAACCGAACAAAACGAGACAAGTAATCATCGAAGCTCTCTGTGTCCCCTTGTCTAATGTTGAGAAATTCTGTCTCCTTCTCGAGTCGCACTGATTTGGGAAAATACTTCTCGTTGAATTCTTGTTGAAACAGTTCCCAAGTCAATGGCATTTCCTTGCTTTTCAATGTTAGGGCAATATTCCGCCACCAACGATCTGCATCCCCTTCGAGCTTATAAACGGCCAGTCGTGGCTTCACCTCATCCGGGCAACCAAGAACCTCAAAGATTTTCTCCAGCCTGTTCAACCAATCTTCGGCTGCTTGAGGGTTAAACCTTCCTCTGAACGCATGAGGCAGATGCTTGCAGAATCTGGTGACCCAAAACTGAAGGTCTTTTTCCTCTCTAAGCGGCATCCCATGTGATTCTTGATTCGGAATAGCACGAGGTGGGAATTCTAGTAGTCGTGCTGATCCTTCTGTAGTGTCCTCATGTCGAGTTTCTTCTTGAGTTTCCTCCGGAGTGGACTGAACCAGACCTTCCTTGTTCTTCGCCTTCTCTGCTCTGAGCTCTTCTCTCAGCTCAGTTATTATATCCCGCTGAGCTTTGATTAGACCCATTAATTCCTGCATTGCATCTGGTGGGTTATCCTTGACGACCTCCACCTCTGGGTCTACACGCAGAATATTGGGGCGTCCTCTAGTTTTCTTCATTCTACAAACAACTTGCCCCATTAATTTAGCAGAGATAGTATGCACATATAGTCACAAAACTCATATATATATATCCATGTCAATAAAACATACATGTGCATACACAACAATCATTCACAGATATCCCTACTACTATCTAAGGGGTCTATCCTAGCAACCTCTACCCTTGCCAGGAACTACAGCTCTGATACCAAAATGTAACCCCCTGCCTTTAAACACGTAATTATAATTCGATAACACATATTTAAATCGGATTAGAGACCATTGGATGCTTTAACCTCATTTTAAACTTTCTGTCTCACAGTAAAATTTTTACAAAACTTTCAAAACTCTTTTTCCCATCCAGGTCTCAATTTCAATATTCGAATATAATTACCTGTGCAGTTAATATACATTCAATCATATCAGAGTGTATAACCGCATCCCCGGCAACTCTCGGGTTCTATGCATAAAAACCTGAAGGTTTATAAGTATACACTAGGGGATTACACAACCAAAATTGAATGTAGTGCTCCTGATTCAGAATATACAGTAATCCCGAGTTCAAAATACATAACCAACGTTTCCAATTCAACTATATACCCCTAAGGGTCCTAATTGCTCCGGGTTGGCCGCTTCTCCTTTGAGCCACACGCCCTGTCTGAAATGTTAGTCATAGGAAAGAATGAGATTCGAGAGAATTTCAGTAGTAACAAACCACTCACACAATGCATAAACACAAAGCATGTACATAAATCACAAACAGCAACAGCAGCAATAATTCACAGATACATGGTTTTCACCACAAACGACAGCACTCACGGCTGTATACACAATACGACAACTCTTGTTGTAATCAACATCACGACAGCTTACGTTGTAATCACAATAACGACAACTTACGCTGTAAACGACAGCTTGTTCTGTAAACGACAGCTTGCGCTGTAAATGACAGCTATCACCAGCTGTAACCGCAGCAGCATCAGAAATCATCATAAAACAGTGATACAACGTACATACAGTGCATTACACAAAGTATAAGAAAGAGAGAGTCACTACCTGATCCTTTCCTGACGTCCTTCGGCGTAGTTGGCTCCCGAGGGCGGCAAATATCGAATCCTACAATTCCAAATGCACCATTTAGACACTTCTATAGTGTTACTTGGGGTTATATGAGTCTATGATGAAAATTTACAAAAATACCCCCGGGGACCCGGCCCGGGCCCGCCGTACCCGGTCCGGCTGTACTTTTCTTGAAATTTTGACATGGGCTATCCTGACATATTTTTGCCCAAGGAATCCATTTCCGGACTCGGAATTATCAAATTCAATGTTAAATTAAGAAATTGCCCTTGGCAGTCCTACTTTTAGGGTTTTAGGGGTGTTTCCGTAATTATGATTTCTTGGCCTTTTTTGAAAAAGTGCCCAACTGTAACCCCACCTATTTTCGCCCACTGAATCCAAAGGAATCATCAAATCATTGAAAATCCAACTCTAAGACCCATTTACAGCCTTGGCCAAAATATACATGTTCTCCGGGAAAAATTGGGGTTTTACGATTTCGGCTCCGTAAACGCGTTCCTTTATACTCCTAACCACTTTATTCACTATTACATTAGGTTATAACTACCATTTGAACCAAAATTGGGCAGCATAACCCTTAGGAAACTCAATTTCCAAAATTTAAAACCAATGGAAATCCGGCGAAATTTCACCGATTAAATTGCCCACAGCAGCCAGAATAAGCAATATACGAAAGTTTGGAAGTTACCTCAAGCTCCCTCTGTCTTTTCCCAAATTTGGCTGAACCCTAGCCTCTTTGAAACACCAAATTTTGAGCTTCACAACCTTAAAGAATAAAGAGGAGTAGCTTAGAGTCGGAATTATACGCGTTAGGAGCTAGATCGTCGGAGAAATCGGCTTACCTTGTGAGATTTCTTCCTCTTTTTATCTCTTTTCTCCAAGCTCTCTTCACGTCTTTTTTTTCTGTGAAATGGGTCGGGAATGGCTGATCAAGATGATGGAATTACTTTTAATTCCATGTTGATGTCACCTTACCACATGATGATGTCATAATTTCTAATTTCACATTTTCGGATTTTCTGGCAGATTTTCTGCCCAAATTTGAAAAATCATAACTAATTCTAGAAAAATCGAAATGAGGTGATTCCAAAGCCAAATGAAAGATATTTAAGTCCTCTTCATAGGAAAAATATTGGCCATTACTGAAAATCACCACAAAATTCCCAGAATTTCAATCTTTGCATACTGTTCCAGAAAATAATTAATTTCGCTGGGCAAACTTCAAAAATCCAAAAATCTTAGGTCACAAATCAAAATGATACAAATTATATGTTCATTTTGAAGCTTGACATGTGAAATGTAATACTGGAAAATTTCAGAATTTTTAGACACCATTTGCCTATTTAAAACGTCCATACAAATTGGCTGCCCTATACAGAGTTTCAATGGACAGAGTTTTCAACTTTTGCACGATTGTTCCCAATGGTTCCAATTTCACAATAAACACTCTCCCCACACGAATTTTCACAAGGAAGCCATTGGAATCATTAAAATATCCAAATTCCCATCACACATTCTCCAAAAGTGTTTATTCAACAATAATTATATCCACTTTTAAATTCATTAGCCCTTAATCACTTTTTGGGATATTACATGGTGAGTCACCAGAGTTAAAAAAATTTTCCCCTCTCCAAGATGAAACCATGCCATTTCATTCAATTGCAAAAAAAAAAAAACTAAAAAATTCAAAAGTCAAAATCGACTTCTTCAATCTTCATTCTTCAGTCATACCACAACTCAGAAACTCAAAATGGTACACTAACACATGCGACTTCCTCTCAGTCCTCCCTTCTTACCGTCTTCTTCCTTCTTCCTCTTCAATGTCGTCATTCTCTCTGACCTCTCCTTCTCCCGTCGCCGACAACGGCATTTACAAGTAAGTGCTTTAGTGGTAAACTGACTTGGAGTCCCCTTCCTATCATCTTCTTGTTAGATATGATTAGTTTTGATGATGTCAAATATAGATATGACATGATAAGAGCAAAAAGTTTATATAATGTATTTCTTTGACTAACTACTATATTTAATGTTACATATTTTGTAGATTAGTCAAGCAAAGAATGAAGAAGATTGAATTAATGAAAATGAACAAGAGGAAGAAGAAGAAAGAAATTGAAGATAGTCAAGGAGATGCTTACTCAGATTATGAAGAATTATTATCAAGAGGAAAACCAAGAAGAAAGATATTGAAGAATGAAGAACTTGGAAGATCTATCATGAATATCAAGATTCTTCAAGTTGTTAGAAGTGATACTGGAGGTTTCTATGATGATACTGGAGGTTTCTATGATCAAATGATGGTTGGAATAGGTTAATACGAAGCTAAGATGACTTATATGTAAGTTATGGCACTTCTAGGGGAGTTATGCTCGAGCACAGAGCTCAATACTTGAGCACGGGATAAACTCACTCGAGCACGAATGAACTCACTCGAGCACGTGGTGAATACTCTATTCTACTCTGTTTTACGTTAAGTCTGACAGAGGTCCGGTATTTTGATCATATCTCTCAAACCACATGTCCGATTGACCCAAAACCGGTGGCATATGAAACAAGACTCACAACACGTAAAATTGGAACCAAGATCACATTGAAAGAAGCTCAAATGAAGGAGATATGATCTATGGAAGAAGACAGTGAAATCACAATCACGTTTCAACACAGGTTCGGTAGTTTGAGCATAACTCATAAACCACACATCGGATTGAGACGAGACCAGTGCAAAATGAAACTAGACTCAAAGAGCTTTCCATGGATAGGTAAGTTGCCTAATTTGAACGTATATTCTAGGAGCTATGCCTTCTGGAAGTTGATGCTTGTGCAGACTAGCAAAATAGACACTCTTTCGATCATAACTTGCAGAATACAAGGAGTTTGGAGCTTATTCTTTTTGCATTGGAATACATATGGCAAGAGCATTCTTATGATACATCATTAGAATCAAATAAACAAATTTTTTCTAAAGTGGCCCTACATCACCCGCGAGTGTAAAAACTGACTCTTTGAAAAAGTTGTGCGAGTGATGTCCAGAAGCAGCTGAAATGTGAAGAAATCTGTAACACTCGAGCACTAGGATTCATGCTCGAGCATTGGAGTATTTCTCACTCGAGCACATGCAAGTTTTGACATGAGAGTGATAACCCGAGAAGAAGCAAGTACGTGAAAACAAAAGACGCACTCGAGCAGGACGTGTTGTGCTCGAGTGATGTCGAGAATTCACTCGAGCACTAGCGAGTGAAGAACAGCGAGTGTTTGCCCGAGAAGAAGTCAGAACGTGAAAATATGAACTGCACTCGAGTGAGCCATATTGCACTCGAGTGAGGTTCTGACAGAAGCAACGTAGAAGCTCATATTCTCATGGCCATCAATCCAAACTTGGTTAAATGTTATACAATCATTATGTTTTCACTTGCTATTGTTCCTAAACATTAACTAACATATATTTCAAGTGTAAAACAGGAGATTAAATATTTGGATTGCATCTTCAAGAATGGAGGTCACGTACGGCAAATATCATCACTCAACGAACAATCCGAATATGGTTACATGTTATTGAATCATTGTGTTCTCACTTGTTATTGTTTCTAAATGATAGGTAACATATATTTCAAGTGTGAAACAGGATATTAAACGTTCGGATTACATATTCAAATAAAAGTCAACTACAGTGAACTTCATCATTACACACCGAATGGCAGCTACCAACCACGACAAGTAATTGACCCACCATGAGAGATTGTCTAGAAACTCAAACAAATTCATCCCCCTCCACAACGTGTTGTACAGTTCAAAATGAGACATGAGGCTCCTCAACGTGACGCTCTGCTTTGCAACGGAAAGCTCATGGTAGGTCATTTTTCAAATATACTCAACAGTCAAAATGACTCCAACGGACGAATGCTCACAATGGCCATCATATTCATCAACTATAAATGAGAGAGCATTCAATATCGATGGGTACGGAGAAAATAGAGACAGCGAGCAACTACGAGAAAAATGATAGAAATGTGATTCCTCTGCTTCTACCCAAACACTCTCTGTTTTCCAGCTTCTGTATTACTTATTAATGAGAGAGTGATTATTTCTATTGTACTTCAGTATGTATTATATCTACTCTGTGAGAGAGTTTGTAAACACCTTCAACTATATTTTTGAGTTGATCTCAAGGTAGAGGGACCTTGAGAGGGTTGATTTCCTTACGGGAGAAGGTGTAGAGAGAATTGCCAGTAAGACATTCTGCTCGTAAGATTTACAAGGTGCAAGCAGTAGAGAATGTTGCTGCTCATAAGACTTACAGGTGTGTAAGTAGGAGAGAAGGTTGCTGCTCGTAAGACTTGCATGAGTAAGCAGGAGGGAAGATCTTCGGGATTGCTCTGCACGTAAGACTTGCCGTAAGGGGGAGTATCTTGGTGAGAGATTTGTAAAAGGTCTCACAAGTACCCGGCTAAACTTGTGGCATTGTAAAGGCTTTTCTTGTGCCCGGATTAAATAAGAAGATAGTGGATTTGAAAATCTCAGGAGGAGCCTGGGGACTGGACGTAGGCCATCACAGATTGGACCAAACCAGGATAAATCACAGTTTGCATATTCTCTTCCCTAAACTCTTATATTTTCAGCATATATTATTTAATCGAACTGTTGATTTATAAACCTTCATACTTACCGCTTTCGTTAAGATACGAAAAGATTTCTAAAGTTCTTAAGTTTTTATTATACACCCAATTCACCCCCCTCTTTGGTGATAGCCGGTTCTAACACTTCTTCCTTCTTCCCCTTTAATGTTGTTGTTCTCTCTAACCTCTCCCGTCATCAGTGACGGCATTTGCAAGTGGGTGTTTTGGTGGTAAATGACTTGGAGTCCATCAGTGAGGTGGCGAGAAAGACCCTGTTCTTGTTATTGACTGACACCTTGTATAGAAATAGAAGTAAGTTTGCCCTCATTTCAGGCTCTTTGAGCCTTAATGCCGTTGCTTCCGCGTTGGTTTTCTTGAAAGGTTAGAGCTTTAGGTGCGATTGTTATTGTTCATAGCGGTTTCATTGTAGTCTTAAAGGGTTTGGTCACTGGTGATATTGGTGGTAAAGGTCGGCATTCCTTACTCTTATCTTTAAATTTTCAGTTTCATTTCTATATTCCTTCGCCACTATTTGTATTGATTGGTTGCATTATTGTCATTGTATTTATTTTCTTTAAAATCAAATGTGAATGGCTGATGCTCTGTCATTTTTCCTTACTGGTTTGGTTGGTTTTTTGTTTCATTATAGCTTTGATAGTGATTATTAATCAACTGGGTGCTTTTATTTTGCGAATTAAAAGGATTTATTTGCTGTTTGTTTTGGTTTTGGTTTGTTAATAGAGGGAATTATTAAAGCACTTGAGAATGCTACTGCCACCCCTAATCCTGACACTACCAATGCTCCTAACAATAGTTTACCCCGTCCACAGACATTAAGGACTTTAAAAAAAAATGGACCTAGCTTGGCAATATGTTTTTGTTAAGAAAGAGAGGAAAATAAATGTTTTTACTTGCCTTTTATATGCTTCAAGTTATAGGGGAGGTGGTATAAATAGGTTGAAAAATATTTAGCTGGTATAAGTGGTCAAGTGAGTTCTTGCAAAAGGTTTCTTATGATGTGCGTGCTAAAATAAAAGAATCTTTGTTAGAAGGTTCAAAGAAAAACCTATTGACAATGATAAAGTAAAAGACATTAAAGTTAGAGAGGTTAAGGAATCACTTGCTTCTTCAAAGAGGAAAGCTCCCATGGCTAGGAAGGTTGGTAGTTATTTTACATCTAGGACAACTCCTGGTGCCGAACCAAGCATCAAGAGTGCATGGGCAAGTCAAGAAGCACAATATAATGTGAAATGGCTTTTGCTTATTAAGCTTATGTTAATTGTGTTCCATTTAATGCAATGACTTGTCCATTATTTCAAAAAGCTATTGATGCTGCTATTACAATTGGGCCTGGCTTTAAGGTCCCTAGTTTTCATGAGTATAGAGTTAGCATGTTGAGAGATTGCAAAAAAGAACTTCAACTACTAATTAATAGCCATTGAGCTAAATGGAAAGAAAATAGTAGCATACTCATTATTGATGGTTGGATAGATGTTAGCTAGTAAACTTTGATTATTTTTTTAGTTTATTCATTACATGGCATTGTATTTGTGAAATCAGTTGATGCTTCGGATTTAGTTACAGATCCAACACTTTATTCTCACTGTTCATAGAAGTTATTGAGTGGGTTAGTCCTCAAAATGTAGTCCATGTGGAGACTGACAATGTAACTAATTATGTAGTATGTGGTAGATTGATTAAAAAAATATAAAAGTATTTATTGGTCACTTGGTGTAGCTCACTATTTGAATCTAATTTTGACAGGCATTGCATCTATGCCTTATGTGTCAGAACTTACAAAGAAAGCATCAAAACCACTTTATTTGCATATAATCACATGGTTTTCTTGTCATGGTTAAGAAATAGACCAGGTTGGAAGAAAATTGTACGTCCTGATGCAACAAGATTGACCACCACATTCATCACCCTTTATTGTGTATATTCACACAAACATGATTTATAAGCTTTGGTTGTTGATTAACATTTTGCACAGCACAAATTACCAAGCACTGAACCTAGGAAAACTTTTAGTGCAATCATTCTAAATAATCAGTTTTAGGATGATTTCTTTGAAGTTGTGAGACTTGTGTCTCCGTTGATAAGACTGTTGAAGATTGTGGATTCGGATGAGAAACCTTTAATGCCTTATGTCTATGAAGGCATGCAGAGAGCTAAAAGTGTAATCAAGGACGTGTTTCAAAGGAAGAAGGAACTATACAAGCGTTACACAGATATCATTCATAGTTGATGGGATAAGCATTTGAAAAATGAACTACACATAGCAGCATATTTGTTGAATCCTGCATCTTTGTATAGTCCTGGCTTTGTTCGGAAGCATAGACTGATGGGTGTCGCAATCAATTTGTTTGAGGCACTCTCACCTGACAATGATGATTAGTTTGTTACAATGATGCAACAAATCAGTGTCTACCGTGAATGTAAAGGATCGTTTGATAATGTTTTCATGTGAAAAACACAGCCCAAAAACCAGTCGCTTGTAAGTATATTAATTTTATATTTGAAAGCATATATTATGATTATTATTTAATGTTTATTAATACATACTAAATGTCTTTTATTTTATTTTGAAGATGAGTGGTGGTTGTATTATAGGGTTTCGGTACCAAAATTGCAATAAATTGTTGTACATGTTCTTAGTCAAACTTCTTCAGGGTGTGAAAGAAATTGGAGCTTATTTGAGTTTATCCATACTAAAAGAAGAAACAGATTAGAGCATCAAAGGCTTAATAATTTTGTTTTCACAAATTATAATCTAAAGTTAAAGTTTAGATAATATAAAAAGTCATGACTTTTGAATGGTTGTTAAATAGTTTTATTAAATATTGACCTTCTATCATGTTGGCATTATAGGAATCAATTGAAGAAGGAGAAAGATAATTATGATCCCACTGATTATGAATCAATTGATATACTAGACTTTTGGGTGCTTGAAGAAGATCCAACTCCTAAATTTGATAATGTAGAAGTGACAGATCTTTAGTTTGAACAAATGGCGAAGGATTATCGAGGTTTGTAACCATCTTTTCTATTTTCTAAGATTATATTCTTATTTCTTACACAAAAGAATATAACCATATTTTTAGCATAACTATTACTAATTTGATTCATTTTATATATATGTGATGACGATATTGTTGGGGTTCTATCTTTAAATATTGACTCTGTTGCTCATAGTGCCTTTACTTGTCCTCGTATAGCTCCACCTCCTAATGTCTCAGTACCTAGAGAGTTGAATGTAGTTGATGCTTCTTTTAATAACGATAATTATTGTAAGACCCTTATCTTATTTCCACATTTTATAGAGTGCGTGTGCGCAGTTCGGTGGGCACACAGAAATAACATAAAAATACTGATAATAAGTACTTAATTATAGAAATTCCCTATAGGGATTGTAAATAATAATTACAAATAATGTAGCCGCATAGAGCTACTAAGGTGTCTAAACCTGTTACAATGAAATGTAGACATCTATTCGTCTTTATCCCACCACTGCATTCCTCTACACAGTTCTCTTCTCTATTCTCAACACACCTCCTATTTTCATCTGTCTGAATGGTTGGTTGGGGAGGGTGAGATTCGGGGGAATCTCAGTAGTAAATAGTTACCATAATGCATACAAGATATATGCTATGTGCATGACATGTTAGTTTTAACTAGATGCATGCCCCATAATGACATTTCTATGTGCTCAATGTTTCATGTAACATACTCTTTTGGCCATGGCATAAACAAAAGTAAAGCTTCATCATTTAAATATGCTTTACACAATCATGTAAAGCAATTACATGCATCACTATACAAGCATAACTAACAAATATATGCAAGTAGGGTAAGTTCACTACCTCTTGCCTTGAGTCCTCCTCTTGTACCTTTACTCCAACCATTGAAGATGCTTCTTCCTTGTCACCTCATGACCCTAGACATATAATCATATGAATTGTTAGAGTAAATAAAGTGAGCCTTGTCTTTAACTCCTACATTTCCCTTTAAATGTCACAATTTCAACCAAATCTGTTAGTTTTGACTCTCAATTTTGAAAAATCATAACTTATTCTCTAGGACTTCAAATGAGGTGGTCCAAAGTCCTAGGTAAAGATAATTAAGTCCAATTTAAGGGGAAAATATCAAAGAATATCAATTATAACCACATAATTCCAAGAAATTCCTCAAAGATAGCCTGCCACAGAATTTTGTTCTAGATTTATAGTCAAAGTTTGAAAAATCATAACTTTCAATCTATTGTCCAAATGGCTTATATACATATCAAATTAAAGCCTAGGATATCTACTTTAATCTTATAAAATTTCATGAGGTTTGTACTAGGATTGGCCATTCTAAAACATACCGCAACAAATTTGTTTCTAGAAAATGAATTTGGCATCACTATCATCATCTTTCAAAATTCAAGGTTTTTCATACAATCATCTAAAAATTAAAACCACATGCTTTCCTATATAATTTTGTATGTAGAATTCAATGAAATACTCAAAAATATCAAAATCCATCTCATTCCTTTTACCTTGTTCAAACCATAGAAAACCCTAACTTTCACAAAATTGTGGTCTTGCAAATTTAACCACTAGAATCATCATAGATCATCATAAAACCTCTTTTAACATCACAATCATCACCATAAGAACATCAAACCTCAAAAGCCTCCCTCTGGCTGAAATTTAGGCTTTAAGTATCTCAAGAATTACCCAATAAAATCACAGAATATTCGGTTCAAATCGAAGCATATGCTTGCCAGAATCAAAATATGTGGTCTGTTCTTGATTTCAACGGCACGTCCTCTGAGTAGACAGCATCAAACTCCTTGAATTAGAAATCCAAAATAGTAGAAATGAAGCTTGGAGTGAGTAAAAGAAGGTTACTAAACACTTAATCGGACGAAATCGCCAATTTGGGAAATTGTCAATTTGGGGCCTGAAATCACTCCAGAACACTCTAAGAGCTCTTCCTTCTCTCTTCCTTTTCTCCTCTCTTGGTTTTCTCTTTTTTTTTCTTCTATTTTGGCAAGTTGAACGAAATGTAAAGAGGGAAGGAGAGGAGTGAATTTTCAGTTTCCAAAATTGCCTTTGATTTATGTAAAAATTACTAAGATGCCATCCGGTTGGATTTCAACCATTCGGTTTCTTTTCTCTTTGCTCTCGTGTTTTTCAAGACTCCTTCTCTCTCTATTTGTTCTTGTGATGGACAAATTATGGCTCTTAGAAGGGATAAAAGCTCTAAAAAATATCCCAATTCCACCTCCTTAATATATTATTTTTTATTTTAATTAATCACATGTAACTATTGACTCTTATACTCTTTACTTTTCTTGGCCCAAAATGCTTTATCTTGATTAATTCTTGACCAAGTATTTTGTTTTTTCCCTACCCCTTTCTTGCTGGACGAAATATGAGGGCCTTTGGGGGATTAATAAACTTCAAAATATCTTCATCCACCTCCTCAAAATATATTATTTTATGCAATAATCACTTGCCAATTTAATTAGCCAAGATTGCTTCCATATGGCACCATTTCTATGCAAATATTTATTTTTCCCTATTGTTTTCCTTTTTAGACGTCCCACATGTCAACACCCATTAATATTTTAATATGCGCAGAGTAATAAAGGCACAGTTCCAAATGCATACAAAAATAACACAATTATATTGATAGTAAGTACATATTTACGTACAAGAGTCTCCCGGCAAGGTTCGATAAAATATGTACAATTGTCCAAAGTACTGAAAAATAAAGACTACATATAACCACTAACTTTCCTCCTTGGAATCCACACTCTCAATTGCCCGTCTTTGCTGCCTTACCCTTGGAGCCACTAGCTCCTGCTGGAATTTTATTGTTTTAAAAAAGGGTGAGATTCAAACAAATCTCAATAGTAACGGACAATCTATCATAGAAAATGTAATAGTTAACATGCTACGTACCATATACAACAATATTGTACTATCCCACAATATAATTCAGTGCAATTCAATTCAATCGGAAATGTTTAGGGCCAACTATTGTTTCCACCCCTACTCATTCCGTACCTCTGCTGGGCTTGAGGCCACCAACTGGGCATACCAGTATACCCATAGGTACTATGTTTAGTCATGTTCAATGTACCCGTAGGCACTATGCAACATACATATTATGGTAAATGGCATAAACAAAGTATATAAATATTGGCTTAATATATGAAAGAAAGAGCTACTACCTTAAACTTTTTTTCCAACTTGAAAAGTGTGCCTTGTAAAGCATGCCAAACTCATACTCCCAACTTGGTCCTAAAATATCAAATATACAAGAATCAGGTTAAAGCACATTCATGTAGCATTTTAGGCAACTCCACAGTGTTTATAGTGGTTATATAAGCCTAATGTGATAATTTACCAAAATGCCCCTCGAGGACCCCGCCCGGTTAAGCCTGGCCCCGTCATACCCTGTCCGACCATTCTTTTCCCAAAATTTTGACCTAGGCTATTATAACAAATTTCGGCCCAAGGAATCCATTTTCGGATTTAGAATTACGAAATTCATTAACAAATGACCGAAATACCCTTGGCAACCCCTATTATAGGTTTTCAGGGGCATTTTGGTAATAATGCTTTTTCGGGATTTTTAAAAAGTTATTAAATGTAAGGCCACCTAATTTTCCCTTCTAAACTTTATGGAATCATCAGAAGATCAAAAATCCAGCCCTAACCCCTTGGTACAGACCTTGGGAAAACTCTAAGGTTTTTAGGGAAAATTAGGGATTTTCAATTCTGACTCGGCAGACTTGCTCATTTCTACTCCTAACCACCTTCTTAACTATTTAATTACACTAAAACCACCATTTAGACTCAATTTGGGCAGCATAACGTTTAGAACAATCAGTATTTGAAGTTTTGAAAGTTACCTTCAGCTTCTTGTTTTTCCTTTAGGTGGTTGAAACCTTAACCTCTAAACCACTAAAATTTATGCTTCAAATACCTTATATAGCATAGAAGAGAAGCTTTGGAGAAGGATTTTACACTTTAGGAACGAATTCACCAAAGAAATCGACCTACCTTGTGAGTTTTTCTTCTCCTTCTCTCTCTAAACTTTTCTCAACTCTCTTTCTCTCTCTCTCGGCTGTATAAGAGTGACGGAAATGGCTAAAGAAGATGAGGAAATATGTTTTTAATACATTATGCTTATGTCATGTTATTTCTTGCTTATGTCATATTTAGCAATTTCCAAAAATACTAAATTCCAACTCTTATGTACATGTAAATTAATATCCAATTCGGCTTCACAACTTGTTCAATTTACGTGTATACTTTAAGTCACAATTTTGGTCAAATTTTCACTTTTGCTCTAATTTTCCATAAATTCATATTTGTTTGACCAAAATACACCAAATATATGTTTCCTCTTTATTTTCCTTAATTAATAGAAATTAACTTCAATTAATTGAAAAATAATTTATATTGTGCTAAATTGGAAAAATTACGATTTTGCAATTGCCTTTTTAATTTCATTCTTTTTCTTCTTTTTATTTGGCCAACTTCTATTTATTATTGGACCAAATATTATCCTCTTTTATTCCTCTATTTTTGGGTCTCAATATTGGGCTTTTTAAATTACACAAATTTATTCCATAACTATTTTGCCCAATTTCTCATGAAAATGAAAATTTACAAAATTTAAAAATTCCACATTAATTAATTTTCACCATTTTATTGAATTTCTCAAATAATTACAATATATTTAGTGAATAAGATTTGAGATGTTATAGTTCTCCCCCACTTAAATAAATTTTGTCCCTGAAATTTTCTATACTTATTCAGCCATAAATTTCGAGCAACGCTTTCTTATATTAAGTTCTTTGTGATTATACCAAAACTTCAAATCCTGGTGGTCGTAATATAGCACTATAGTTGTATCGTAACGATACGTCTCCAGATTTTTAGTACCAGTACACTTACTACTAACTCAAGATCATGTGTGGGATAATAATCAAATTTTAGTAAGGCTTTCATTATCTAGTTGCATAAGCCAGTACATGGCCATGCTGCATTAAAACACTTCCCAATCTATGCCTACTAGCATTAGTAAGGACAGAGAAGGTCCACAGTAGATTTAGGATTATCAATATCGATGCCACTATGAATTTCAGTATCAGTTTTAATGAAGCGTCTTTCCCAATTATAGTCCCACAGATGATGTTGAGTTTTCTTTCTCAGTTATTTTAGAGAAATACCCTTCAGTAATATTCAGTAAGACCCAGGAAACTGCATATTTCAGAAATAGCTTCCGGCCAATTTTAGTTTAGCACAGTTTCCCCCTTGAAAGGATTGCCCCACGAGACTCCTTGTTGTGAGACCATATGGCCAAAAAATCTAACTTATGGAAGCTAGAAATCACTTTTGTTGAGATTGGCATGGAGTTACTTCGAGTTCTATATATTCAGTATAACTCTCATATACTATTCATATTTTGATAGTACGTATATGTTTACGTATAGGAGTGTCCTTACAGTGTTCGATAAATATGTACAATTGCCCAAATTACTTAAAAATAAAGACTACATATAACTACTAGCTTTCCTCCTCGGAATCTGTAGTCTTTAATGCCATATCTACTGCCTTGCCCTTGGAGCCACTAGCTCCTGCTGGAATTTTATTGTTTTGACAAAGGGTAAGATTCAAAGGAATCTCAGTAGTAACATACAATCGATTATAGAAAATGAAACGTAAACATGCTACGTACCACATACAGCAATATTGCACTATCCTACAATATAATTCAGTGCAGTTCAATTCAGTCGGAAATGTTCAGGGCCAACTATTATTGCCACCCCTACTCTTTCCGTACCATAGCTGAGCTTGAGGCCACCAACTGGGCATACTAGTGTACCTAAAGGTACTATGTTCAATCATACTTATTGTACCCATAGGCACTATGCTCAGTGTACCCATGGGCACTATACAACATACATATTATGGTAAATGGCATAAACAAAGCATATATACATTGGCGTAATGTATGAAAGAAAGAGTTACTACCTTAAACTTTTTTCCAACTGAAAAGTGTGCCTCGTAAAGTGTGCCAAACTCAGGCTCCCAACTCAGTCCTAAAATGTCAAATGTACAAGAATTGGGTCAAAACCCATTCATGTACCATTTTAAGCACCTCCATAGATTTTACATAATTCTATTGTGAAAATTTACCAAAATGGCCCCGGGACCCGGCCCGGCCGGACCATACTTTTCTCAAAATTTTCAACTGGACTATTCTGACTTATTTTTGCCTTAGAAATCCATTTTCAGACTTAGAATTTTGAAACTCACTACCAAACGACCGGAATGCCCTTGGCAGCCCCTAATTCAGGGTTTCAGGGGCGTTTTGGTAATTATGTTTATTTAGGCTTTTCTGAAAAAAGTGATCAACTGTAACCCCACCTAATTTTTCATTTTCAAGTCAATAGAATCATTAAAATATTAAAAATCCAGCCCTAACCACTTGGTATGGACCTGGCCGAAACCCTAGGGTTTTCTAGGGAAAATTGGGGTTTTCCAATTCTGACTCCGCATACTTGCTCTTTTCTACTCCTAGCCACCTTGTTAACTATTTAATTATGTTAAAACCAACATTTAGACTCAATTTGGGCAGCATAACATTTAGAATGCAACTTTTCCCAAATTTACAAATAGAGCTAAATCAGCGGAGTTTCACCGATTAAATTACTCACAGCAACCAGAACAATTAGCTTTTGAAGTTTTGGAAGTTACCTTATGCTCCTTCTGGCTTTTCCTTTAGGTGGCTATAACCCTAACCTCAAAACTACTGAAATTTATGCTTCAAATACCTTAAATAGCATAGAAGAGAAGCTTAGGAGAAGGATTATACACATTATGAACAAATTCATCTAAGAAATCAACCTACCTTGTAAGTTTTCTTCTCCTTCTCTCTCTAAACGTCTCTAAACTCTCTCTCTCTCTCTCTCTCTCTCTCTCTTGGATGTATAAGGACGACATAAATGGTTGAAGAAGATGAGGAAATATTTTTTTAATACATTATGCTTATGCCATGTTATTTCTTGCTTATGTCATATTTAGGACATGTAATTTAATGTCCTAAAGCATAATTGATATGAAACACCTTCTCCCCTCTCTTTCTACATGAGATGGTGTTGGACTTTGGGTCCAAGTCCGCCCTTGATGGGCCGGACTATTTGATTAGGAAATAAGTAGCCTAATCAAATAAGAATAAAATCAGCATAAGATGCAGATTTGGGAATATTTAGCAATAATTATGGATTTGTTAAAAGAGAAACAAATCACCATAATTAGGGAATTAATTGAGAGATAATTAATTCCTGTCTTGGAGGGCAAGAAGGAGTGCACACGTTTCCTAATTAGTGGCCTCCATAAACCACTATAAATAGGGTGTGCCTTCTCAATTGCAACTTGCCTCGCCATTGAGTTTTCTGGCAATTCCCTTCTCTCCTACCATCTTTCTAGTTCTAGTGATCTGCTGTGCAAATCACAATTAGGCTCTAGTAGTCTAATAATTGTGTGGGCACAAGTATGGAGTATTGGAGCTTTGACCCGGATCCGAACATGGATTCGTCCAGGTACGCCTAATCTCCTTATTAGTTAAATATTTTTTCCTACATTGGTATCAGAGCCTGTTGATCCTGAGGCTGGGATTTATTCTTTGTGAATAATTAAATGATATAATTTGCTTATATCCATATCCCATTTTTTTTGCTGCACTTATCTTATATACATAAATGTGTGATCATTGTCTCTCACCCTTGTATTGATGTTGGCGTGTTTTTTTAGCATGTTCATGCAATTTTTTTTTCAAATCGTGCAATATATGCAATCTTGAAATTGATATAAGTTATAGATATATGCTAAAGATCCCTTCTTTTCAAATCATTTACGTCCATGATTTAAAGCAAGGTTAAACATATTTTTCCCGTTCTTTTGCTGCATATATCTTCGTTGTGATAATCACACATGAACAGTTTTTTGTTGTTATGCCTCAATTTTCCAAGCCTTATAATCTTTAGAGATTTTGTTGCTTGAAATATTTCTTGAACTCTAGTTTGCATATGAGATACTGGGTTCTTGATTGTTTGCTCCTCTAATTACTATATATATATATATATAACACGCATATATATATGGCGCGGGTTTCATCTTCTCCTCATCTCTTCGATCTTATTAAAGGTGAGTCTTTTGGAACCTATGTGGATTCAAAAATGAAAAGCCTTAACTCCTCAAAGGTTAGAAGAGCCTTTAAAACCCAGAGGACACACATCCACGTCGGTTTACGCAGTGCCGTCAATGTCGAGAAAAAATTGGGTGTTTGAAACTCGGTGTTTTTGCCCAAAGTAAGGACATGAATGTGTAGATCTCGAAGAGACGATTTCAACGATGCTTAGAACGCGTCAAACGGAGTCCGGATGAGGGAGAAACAAAGGAAAGAAGTTCGCGGGTCGTTTGTTGCCGCCGCAACTTCACTCGTGATTTGATCAATGAAACAGAGTTTTTAAGATCAAATAAATGCCATGGATTTGTAGTTCGCTGAACTACGATTCCAACGACACCAAGAACACAAAAAACGGAGCTAAAACGAGGGAGATACGGCCTCCTGAAGTTGGCGGGTCGCGATGACCCGTCGGAGCTCCAACCGGGTCGGGTTGACCCGGCTGGAGGTTGAAGACGATGACGTGGCAGTCAATGCCACGTCATCCGTCAACCAATGCCATGTGGCGCCAATGAGTGGTCGCCACGTCAGCATCGGTCAACGAGGCCGCGCCATCCGTTGACCAGTCACGTTGACCGAGACACGTCAGCACCACGTCACTGACACGTAAGCGGTGACGAGTCACAGTTGACCAGTTAACGTTGACTGGTCAATGGTCAACAGTCATTCGTTAACTGTTGACCCAAAAAAAAAAAGGGGACACATGGCGCGTGGGGCCCACTGGGGTCTCCGTTTGACACGTGGCAAACACCCTCGGAGAGAGGACGGCGCGTGGAGTCTTGGGAGCCGGCTCGTGTCGCCGGCGAACGGCCGTAAGGCGGCGCGTATGTGTCACTCGCCACCGCTGAGAGTGGCCAACGCTGGAATTTTCCAATTTTTCAGGATTTTTCCATCCAGACACCTTCTAGGGGCGCGTGAGAACGCATGGGACCTCCAATTGAGATGTGGTTAGTTCCTAAAAATCCCTAAATTCGAGAGCTTCAATTTGATATATAATTTGCATATATTTGAAGCAAGTTTGGATATGATTTGAGTCAAAAAGGTGTTTATATGTACTTAGAAGGTCCCAAAAAAAACGTTGGAATTGAATCAATATTGGTTCTATTGTTTTTTGGGATAGGTTGGCTTATTTTTTAAGAGTTTTTTTCAGTTGCAACATAAGGTTAAATGCTGAAAGATTCTTTAAAAGTAAGGGATTATTCAAATGAGTTTTTGAAATATAAAATCCTATCCAACCTTGACTCAAACTCTTAGAGATAAAAACCTGAAAAATTGCAGCAACTTAAAATTATTCAATAATTATTGAATAATAATAAGTCTTCCCATGCTTCTAACCACATTGATCCACTTGGATTGAAGTAATGACTCCTAAAAGTCAACCTTTTATCACATATGTTGTGACAAAGGACAAGAGAGATAGAGATGTGAGAATCATCTCATCAAGTGGGAGGTATGCTGCAAATACATCCAAATGAGTGGATGTAAACATGGCAAAGAGGAGCTTGATATTGTAGCTAGAAGCTACATGAGTTAATATGGTCAGAAGGGCCTATAAGAAGGAGAACCTAGTTAAGAGACAATGATATGAGGCTTAAATTTTTTAAATGTTCTTGTTTTTCCATTGAATTTAAGATTAAATTCTCTGTTAGCTTTTAGAATTGAATTCAGTATATTCTCTTCTTGCTTTCTTGAACATTCATGTTAGTTAGATGATATTGAGTTATTATCTTATTAATATAACTGCTCTTTGATTGAGTGAGAGTTTTTTTTCTGGAATGCGTCTAGAAATCCAAAGGGGAAAGTGTTCAATGAAGACTGTAGTTAAAAGGGTGATGAGCTAACTAGTATGATTGGGATAGGAGTCAACATAGTTGTCTCCTGAACATGAAACTAGTGAACTTATTATCTAATTATCCTTTGTCTTATTTGAACAAATAAGATTTGTATACCATAATCGTCTGAGTGACCAATTATGACCAAGTCTATTTGACTGAGCTTATGAAGACAAGCTCAATAGAGATATCTGTGGAGTTAAAAACTCTCAAATCTCTTTCATTCAAGAAGAATGAGATGTCAGGGACATCCTACCAACTAGTCTTCAGCATTTAGAGGCTGAAGCAACTGAAGGATACAAGAGGTTTATGTTATCAAGCATAGAAAGAACAACATTGCTTAAACTTATGTTGGTTTGAGCAATGTAACCTTATCCAAACCGTGTGGATAGTGTTGGAAGATAGTGAAATAAGTGATCTTCTTCCATAAAGTTAAAACTAAGTTAAGTTTTAACATAGTGTACTAAGTCCTAACATGTTGTTTAGGCTACACTTGAGGCATATGTCAAACTAAGAAGTTGAGACAAAACTAAATGCCAAGTTCTTTCTAACAAACAACAAATGTATGTTGTGATAAGACATCTCCCAATGAGTGGGAGGAAGTTATGTCTCCCAGTGAGTGGGAGTTAGCCATGTCTTCCATTGAGTGAGCATATATGAAAGTAAAGATTGCCTCGGATATGCATATTGTAACCTTCAGCAATGTGTTTCACCACATTGAACTTGAATGTGAAAGACTAAAGGATTCAAGATCCATCAGTCAGACGAACTTAGCTAAAGAGTGGGAGGATTCATCCTCCATGCCTAAGGGTAAGGAACCTATGAGGAAAACTTGATCTAGAAGAGATCAATGGTTTCTGCAAAAGATGAAATGCTACATTGATAAACCATTAAGGGTTGTAAAAGTAGCAATCCACATAAGTTGTGGATATTTCACAAAAGCATATGGCTTCATGTCAAAAGTAAAGCAATAAAGAGATAGAATCAAAGGATTGGAACTTGCACGTTAACTCTGCATAGATAAACCACCCTGATTCACTCCATGCAATTGCAACTGACAAAATCACATCTTTGCTATCTCTTTAGTTAAGGATCGATGGGACTATGATTCTCAAATTCTTTGTTGGATTTTGATGTTTCTTTTTCTAGGGATAAAAGATTCCATTTCTTGCCACATATACACCTTGATCAAAGAGAATGATCAAACTAGCAAAAGAGTATTTGCTAAATAACATGTGCTAAAGGGTTAATACCCTTATGAATAAGTTGAAAACTTATTCTACCTGGCAAGAAAGACAAAGAAACATTTTTTGAGAATATCCACTACAATTGGCTAATTATGACGTTAGTGAACCAATGAACGTGAGGGCAAAACGCAAACAGCTTGGTGTTTCGTTAACGTTGTGGACGTTTACTCGGAATACAGTAATGTTTACTTGATTACTGGCAAGTGTGAAGCTGTTAGATAATGGCTGATCTAGTCAGGAATCAGTGAAACTGGAAAGAAAAGACCTTCTTTGAACTAACAAGGGTTAGAGACACCCATGTGATTAGTTCAAGCTGCTTTGTGTATAAGAAAGGCATTGTTAGGCAACTATCAATACCTAAAACCCTTTAACATAATATAGTTGTTGAAATAGAGAGTTAGACCTCTCCTTTGATTTGATTGTAAACATAATGGCATCAATAAGGCTATCAGCCATATGTTGGTAGGTATACTTGCAGCTATTATATTCACACTTAACCAAATGCCCTCTATGTCTGTCATGACCTTACCCTATGAATCGTGGATGGGCCTTAGACTAGGACCAAGCTCGTTAAGACCATAAGGGTCATCAACTTTATATTCATAATCTTCCTATGAGTAAGGAAGATTGGGGTCAAGGTATACAAGGTATCTCTTTGTGAGATGACATGAGAATTTGACATGACACGTCTTTATTAGTGAAAATGATGACGGTTCAGTGATTGAAAGAAAACCGTGGGACACAACGTTCATAAAACCAAGATTTCTTAGCAGGAAATGAGCATTAATCACAATAAATCTCTTCAAGAGGTTCACAAGTGACAAGGAATAACCAAGTGTTCTTAAGTTCACTGATCCGAGTGGGAGGATTGAGACCATTTTCACAATGAAAGAGGTAAGAGGTAAGTTACGAGACAATTACCTCACTCATACATAGGAAAAGAATCCTATGAAATCCACCTCGAAGCAAATTGTCATCTAGTGAATGACTATAAGGGATAGATTCCCTAATGGATTGAATGCTCCCTTCATCATATAGAAGGTGATGATAAGTACCTATAAGTGTCTGAAAGACACTAGAAAGACCTGCTAAGATGAATTGCAAAGTGTCATGCAGGAGGATTTGGATTCTTTTTAAGTCGAATACGTGTTTGGGTAATTTGTCACCTAGCCAAGAGGCGATTGGGAACAAGTAGGTTCTCAAATCTGTTGGGGGCATGTAGAACCTAAAACACTTAGTGGCTAGGGGGTAATACAATGGAAGGTTGTCCATTGTGTGTTTTAACTCTGAACTTTGGCTATGACAACAAGCTTAGTCTTGAAAATTACATCAAGATAATGTAAAGATCACCTTCCAATTTAGAATTTTGGAAATTGGATGATGAACTCTACATGAAGCAGCTTAAGGGCTTCGTAGAAACATTCACCCAAATAGTAGTATATGAGGTTTTCACAAGGTGAAAGCCTCACCAACTTCGAAATAATCGAAGAACACTACGTAAGTTCCAAATGGTCTAGTAATGATTCTTTGTGAAGTTATCCTTTGTCAAGTGACATATGAAACAAGTGTCAAGGGAGTCAAAGGAATAAAGGATCAGAGAATCCTTAAATTCTGAGTTGAGAAAGTCATGGGTTGAACAAATATCTTGATTGATAAGATAAACGGAGTTGCACAAGAAAGGTACAGTCTTTTCCACCTAAGACATGTACAAGTGTAATCCTTAGATATCTTAAGATGTCAAACTACAAACCTATGGACACTCCTGAAGTCAAGGGCATAAACCTAAAGAGGTTACATGTCCTATGAGGAATCCAATAAAAGAAAGGTGGATAGAGTCTCATGTGAGACTATAGTTGGTAACATGAATGTACATATTGGTGTACATAAGACCAAATGTTTTTTGGTCAGACTTGGAAGTTGCTTTTTGGTCCTGCTATGAAATGGGTTATGAGGATAACCATGGATTAAGTTGTCAAGACAACAACTTTCCTTTTTGAAAGGATACTCCAATACAAGACCTAGGCAAATGGTGATGGAGTAAAGAAATATACAAAGTATTTTTTCCTGGTATCCATGGAAATAGAACGCAAGGCGTATTCTGCCATCATTCAAAGTGCCATATCGCTAAAGTAATTCCTATGAGAGATTGGGAATGAATGGTGGATAGAAGGATCCAAACGATAACATCTTGTGATGAGGATCATAAGTATCACAGCAAGGCGAAACATACTTTTTGATACATCTCTATGAGAGATATGCTTTCAAAGAGGGAAAGCGATAGTTCAATTACCTTCTACTGACAGAATGTTGGTAGATCCCCTTATTGAGCCCATAGCTTGATTTTCATTGAGTTAGTGAAAATCTAGGGGCGTAAATAAAATATAAGGTCGTGAACTTCTTTTATATAAAGATAAAAGAAATGGTATGTATGTTGTGAGTAAATACATAAAGTATACAGTTTTGTATGTCGTACAGGTCAAAAGAGGTTGGTTCACTCACACGAACAACCGTCTTCCCATGTTTTGCAGGGGCATGGGAAGGTAAGACGAGCAAATGATTACCATGAGATGGTTGAGAAGAATCTTTGCGTTTGAGTCGCCTCAGTTAGACTGAGATGAGATCCACATGTGTGCATATATACAGAAAATGGATCGAAGCATGAATATAGACCTGTAGCCAGGCAAGAACTCTTTTTCACAAACGAGATATTGTGAAAAAGAAAGTTCTGGTTCGAATGTTGAGTACACTTTGGGACTGATGTCTGTACGGTGAAAGATAAAGAAATCGACGTACACCTCAAACCATTCACCGTAGCATGCAATTCATACTGCATGTGCTTGAGAGTTAAACTGCAACACGGGATATGGGTGAAGGATCCCTAGTTCACCACAGTGTGAGTCCCAAGAAGGAAGAATACTTCCACGATGCCCTTAAGACTTAGGCGGCATTATGAAAGCTTGGTTTGGTGACAGCTACTTCAGCTGAAGCTCCATGATCACACTCGATTCGGTCAGATGAGTGAAAACTAGGAAAGCGACCAAGTCAAGATGGACTGATGTTTAGTCAAAAAGGAAGATTTACTCCTAGATACATAAGATGTACTAATATCTGTGGTCGACCCCTTACTAGCTCTATGTGTAGCTAGTAAGTGCGGATACTATGTACGTGAAAGGCAATCTGAGTTAATCAACATATTAACTCGAGAGGGATTAGATATGCCATGAGTAATATGTATGGGAGAATCTGGGGTATATGAGGCAATGAACATATAACTTACGGTTATATATAAAGGGTGTTCTTGGATGCTGGTCCGATATAAAGGATTTCTAGTATCGCAAGTACCAAATCTGAAAGACGTTTTTGCCCACGCAGTCATGGCAGACGTCAAGTATGAAACAAGAAAGAGTAACGCACGCACGATGGGAAGCCCATCAAGTGCGAGTAGGAGATATTGGACTTTGGGTCCAAGTCCGCCCTTGATGGGCCGGACTATTTGATTAGGAAATAAGTAGCCTAATCAAATAAGAATAAAATCAGCATAAGATGCAGATTTGGGAATATTTAGCAATAATTATGGATTTGTTAAAAGAGAAACAAATCATCATAATTAGGGAATTAATTGAGAGATAATTAATTCCTGTCTTGGAGGGCAAGAAGGAGTGCACACGTTTCCTAATTAGTGGCCTCCATAAACCACTATAAATAGGGTGTGCCTTCTCAATTGCAACTTGCCCCGCCATTGAGTTTTCTGGCAATTCCCTTCTCTCCTACCATCTTTCTGGTTCTGGTGATCTGCTGTGCAAATCACAATTAGGCTCTAGTAGTCTAATAATTGTGTGGGCACAAGTATGGAGTATTGGAGCTTTGACTCGGATCCGAACATGGATTCGTCAAGGTACGCCTAATCTCCTTATTAGTTAAATATTTTTTCCTACAGATGGCGTCCCAATGGTCCTTCTCTTTGGTCCAATTCGGCTTCACAACTTGTTCAATTTACGTGTACACTTTAAGTCACAATTTTGGTCAAATTTGCACTTTTGCTCCAATTTTCCATAAATTCATATTTATTTGACCAAAATACACTAAATATATGTTTCCTCTTTATTTTCCTTAATTAATAGAAATTAAATTCAATTAATTGAAAAATAATTTATATTGTGCTAAATTGGCAAAATTACGATTTTGCCATTACCTGTTTGATTTCATTATTTTTCTTCTTTTTACTTGGCTAACTTCCATTTATTCTTGGACCAAATATTATGCTTTATTTTTCCTCTATTTTGGGTCTCATTATTGGGCTTTTTAAATTACCTAAATTTATTCCATAATTATTTTGCCCAATTTCTCATGAAAATGAAAATTTTCAAAATTTAAAAATTTCAAATTCATGAATATTCACCATTTTATTGAATTTCTTAAATAATTACAATATATTTGGTGAATAAGATTTGAGGCGTTATAGTTCTCCCCCACTTAAATAAATTTTGTCCCCAAAATTTTCTATACTTATTCAGCCATAAATTCTGGGTAACGCTTTCTCGTATTTAGTTCTTTGTGATTATACCAAAACTTCAAATCATGGTGGTCGCAATATAGAACTACAGTCGTACCATAACATTACGTCTCCAAATTTTCAGTATCAGTACACTTACTGCTAACTCAAGATCATGTGTGGGATAATATTCAAATTTCAGTAAGGCTTTCATTATCTAGTTGCATAAGCCAATATATGGCCATACTGCATTAAAACACTTTCTAGTCCATGACTACTAGCATTAGTATAGATAGCGAAGGTCCACAGTAGATTTGGGATTATCAACATCGATGCCACTGTGAATTTCAGTCTCAGTTTTAGTGAAGCGTCTGTCCCAATTTGGCCCCACAGATGATATTGAGTTTTCTTTCTCAATTATTCTGGAGAAATTCAATATAACTCTTGAGTAATATTCAGTAAGACCCAAGAAACTGTGTATTTCAGAAATAGCTTCCGGCTTATTTTAGTTTAGCAAATTTTCCCCTTTGCAAGGATTACCCCCTTCTCCCCTAGACTCCTTGTTGTGAGACTATATGGCACAAAAATCTAACTTCTGGAAGCTAGAACTCACCTTTGTTGAGATTGGCATGGAGTTACTTTGAGTTCTATATATTCAGTATAACTCTCATATGCTTTTCATATTTTGATAGTAAATACATGTTTACGTATATGAGTCTCCCTATAGTGTTCCATAAAATATGTACAATTGTCCAAAAAACTCAAAAATAAAGACTACATATAACCACTAGCTTTCCTCCTCGGAAACCGCACTCTTAATTGCCCATATCTGTTACCTTGCCCTTGGAGCCACTAGCTCCTGCTAGAATTTTATTGTTTTGAAAAAGGGTGAAATTCAAACGAATCTTACTAGTAATAGACAATCTATTATAGAAAATGAATTAGTAAACATACAACATACAACAATATTGTGTTATCCTACAATATAATTCAGTGCAGTTCAATTCAGTTTCAAGGCCAACTATTGTTGCCACCCCTACTCGTTCTATACCACAACTAGGCTCGAGGCCACCAACTGGGCATACCTGTGTACCTATAGGTACTATGTTCAATCATGCTTAGTGTACCCGTAGGCACTATGCAACATACATATTATGGTAAATGGCATAAATAAAGCATATATATATATATATTGGCATAATGTATGAAAGAAAGAGTTGCTACCTTAAACTTTTTTTCCAACTCAAAAAGTGTGCCTCGTAAAGCGGGCCAAACTCAGGCTCCCAACTCGGTCCTAAAATGTCAAATGTACAAGAATCATGTAAAAACCCATTCATGTACCATTTTAGGCACCTCCATGGTGTTTATATAAGCCTATTGTGAAAATTTGCCAAAATGCCCCCGGGACCCAGCTCGACCCCGCCGTACCCTGTCCGACCGTACTTTTTCTGAACTTTTTACCTAGGCTATTCTGATATATTGCTGCCTAAGGAATCCATTTTCGGATGCAAAATTATCAAATTCACTGCCAAATGACTGGAATGCCCTTGGCAGCCCTTATTTCAGGGTTTCAGTGGTGTTTTGGTAATTATGTTTTTTCGGGCTTTTCTGAAATAATGATCAACTGTAACCTTACCTAATTTTCCATTTTGAACTCAATGGAATCATCATAATATTAAAAATCACCACTTGGTACAAACCTGGCCAAAACCCTAGGGTTCTCCGGGGAAAATTGGGGTTTTCCAATTCTGACTTCGCATACTTGCTCCTTTATACTCCTAACTACCTTCTTAACAATTTATTTATGTTAAAACCACCATTTCTGGAAAAATTATGATTTTACAATTGCCTTTTTAATTGCATTCTTTTTCTTCTTTTTATTTGGCCAACTTCCATTTATTATTGGACCAAATATTATCCCCTATTTTCCTATATTTTTGGGTCTCAATATTGGGCTTTTAAAATTACACAAATTTATTTCATAATTATTTTGCCCAATTTCTCATGAAAATGAAAATTTACAAAATTTTAAAATTCCAAATTCATGAATTTTCACCATTTTATTGAATTTCTCAAATAATTATAATATATTTAGTGAATAAGATTTGAGATGTTATAGTTCTCTCCCACTTAAATAAATTTTATCCCTGAAATTTTCTATACTTATTTAGCCATAAATTCCAAGCAACACTTTCTCGTATTCAGTTCTTTGTGATTATACCAATATTTCAAATCCTGGTGGTTGCAATATAGCACTACAGTTGTATCGTAATGATACGTCTCCAGATTTTCAGTACCAGTACACTTACTGCTAACTCAAGATCATGTATGGGATAATAATCAATTTTCAGTGAGGCTTTCATTATCTAGTTGCATAAGCCAATACATGGCCATACTGCATTAAAACACTTCCTAGTCCATGCTTACTGGCATTAGTATAGACAGCAAAGGTCCACAGTAGATTTGGGATTATCAATATCAATGCCACTGTGAGTTTCAGTTCCAGTTTCAGTGAAGCATCTCTCTCAATTTGGCCCCATATATGATGTTGAGTTTTCTTTCTTAATTATTCTGGAGAAATTTAGTATGACTCTTCAATAATATTCAATAAGACCTAGGAAATTGAGTATTTCAGAAACAGCTTCCGGCCTTTTTAAGTTTAGCACAGTTTCACCTTTTCAAGGATTCCCCCTCCCCCTGAGGCTCCTTGTTGTGAAACCATATGGCCCAAAAATCTAACTTCTAGAGCTAGAACTCACCTTTGCTGAGATTGGCATGGAGTTACTTTGAGTTCTATGTATTCAGTATAACTCTCATATGCTATTCATATTTTGATGGTAAGTTCATGTTTATGTATAGGAGTCTCCCCATAGTGTTCCATAAAATATGTACAATTGTCTAAAATACTCAAAAACAAAGACTACATATAACTACTAGCTTTCCTCCTCGAAATCCGCACTCTCAATTACCCACATCTACTGCCTTGCCCCTAAAGCCATTAGCTTCTGCTAGAATTTTATTGTTTTGAAAAAGGGTGAGATTCAAACGAATCTCAGTAGCAACAGAAAATCTACCATAGAAATTGAAATAGTAAACATACTACATACCACATACAGCAATATTGTACTATCCCATAGTATAATTTAGTGCAGTTCAATTCAGTTGGAAACGTTCAAGGCCAACTATTGTTGCCACCCCTACTCGTTCTATACCACAACTGGGCTCGAGGCCACCAATTGGGCATACCAGTGAGTGTACTGTTGGAAATTGTGCCTTAAGGGCCAATTATTGTACTTTAAACATTATTATTTTAATAAAATTTCTCCATTCTGTTATCATATTATTTGCATGTTAACTGTGATAATTGTATCCTTGGATAATTCATAAAGATTGTCCTAAAATGTCCCTGGTCGGTCATCTATGCGGGAGCAGAGATGAAACAAGACCAGTATGACTTTGATAAGATATGGAGATACGAATCAAAGTCTTAGGCACTTGTAAGAGTACAAGGTGCTGGACCGACCCACTATGAGAAAGCTACATGGATCAAGTCATAAGCTTTTCTCATGTATAACCACGTCACAATGCCCTTAGACCTGAGGTCATCATGGATTCCTACATGAGAGTTGCTAAGCTTTGAACTAGTCAAAAGTCACTTTTGACCGGGTGATGATAAACGCTACGATCGAGCTTGGTGGTTTTTCATGTAGAGGAATATGAATGATCAAGATGGAATTTGTCCCTCACATTAGTAGAGAGATATTACTGGGCCCCTCGATGAGTGAGTCTGAGAAATGTATGGCCATACTATGATGAAAGGAGTTTCTGTCTCTGTTATCAGGCTACTCAGGAATCGAGAAAGTAATGGTCAGGAACAAGAGGATGACATTTTCCATGCCTTATCCTTGATCGATATATCGTGTGACAAAAGGGACGTGACATGGTTGAATGACAGGTTGCATCGTGATAACGATCCTCATATGAATTGGTTAGTCGTAATGTCTTGCTAGAGGCCACTTGCGACTTTTGGGTTAGTGTAGTTATTGGCCCACTGCCAACTTTATATGGGCCTACAGGGTCACACACAAGAATGGCCCAACACGAGATACTGTTTGATTTAGGGTGGATGAATTTTATATTTATATATATATATATAATATAAAATTCATTAATAATATTATATAGATATATATATATTTTCGAAATATATATCTTATATATATATATTATATTATTATATTCAATAATATTATATAGATATATATATTTTTTTGAAATATATTATATATATATATATATGTATATATATTATATGATATTATTATATTGTGTTGGTTTTAAATTTAATTTATTAACATATATTAAATTTAATAACTAACATGATAGAGATATAGTATCTTAGATTTAATTTATGAAGATAAATTAAATCTAATGGCTCTTTATTTAGATTAAATAAATAGGTTAAATTAAAACTGTTGGACAGATTTAATTTAAACTGAATTTATTTAATTAGCTCATCAAGATAATTAATTGTTAATTAATTTCGAAATTAATGATGATTAATTTTGAAATTTGAAAATAACCCTCATGGGTTATAAACTTGATAAAGCTGATAGACTCAGGGTACATCAGAATTAAGAGCCGCAAGTTAAACCCTTGGAGACATTAGAAGCGCTAGCACGCAGTCTCGGTTGGAGAGCATTCGTGTGGATACCGGTAGAGGGAGCGGACCTGACGTGTTGGCTCCTAGAGATCGTGAAAACTCTGAATCATCAAAAAGGTATGAATCCTTCCAACTTGGTTTAAATGCCGTTGATAGATCCTCGATTAGGATCAGTGAAAATTTTTTAAATTCTTCCACTGTGCTTACCGATCCTACATGTACCTATAGGTATTTTGTCCAATCATGCTTAGTGTACTCGTAGGCATTATACTCAGTGTACCCTTAGGCACTATTCAACATATATATTATGGTAAATGGCATAAACAAAGCATATATATTGGCATAATGTATGAAACAAAGAGTTACTACCTTAAACTTTTTTTCCAACTGAAAAAGTATGCCTCGTAAAGTATGCCAAACTTAGGTTCCAAACCGGGTCCTTAAATGTCAAATGTACAAGAATTAGGTGAAAACCCATTCATGTACCATTTTAGGCACCTCCATAGTTTTTATATAAGTCTATTGTAAAAATTTACCAAAATGCCCTCGGGACTCGACCCAGCCCCACCATACCCAGTCCGACCGTAATTTTCCTGAAATTTTATCTTGGGCTATTTTGACATATTTCTGCCCAAGGAAACCATTTTCAGACTTAGAACTACCAAATTCCTTGCCAAATGACCGGAATGCCCTTGGTAGCCCCTATTTCAAGGTTTAAGGGGCGTTTTGGTAATTATGTTTTTTCGTGCTTTTCTGAAAAATGATCAACTATAACCCTACCTAATTTTCCATTTTGAACTCAATAGAATCATCACAATATTAAAAATCCAGCCCTAACTGCTTAGTACAGACCTGCTGAAACCCTAGGGTTCTCCGTGGAAAATTGAGGTTTTCTAATTCTGACTCCGAATACTTGCTCCTTTATACTTCTAACCACCTTATTAACTATTTGATTATCTTAAAACCTCCATTTAGACTCAATTTAGGTTGCATAACGTTTAGAATACAACTTTTCCCAAATTTAAAAACAAAGCTAAATCAGCAGAGTTTCACCGATTAAATTACTCACAGTAGCCAGAACAATCAATATTTGAAGTTTTGGAAGTTACCTTAAGCTCCTTCTTGTTTTGGTAATTAAATTTTTTTGAGATTTTCTGAAAAGTGATCAACTGTAACCCCACCTAATTTTTCATTTAGAACTCAATGGAATTATCAGAATATTAAAAATCTAGCCCTAATCGCTTGGTACAGACTTGGTCAAAACCTTAGGGTTCTCCGAGGAAAGTTGGGGTTTTCCAATTCTGACTCTACATACGTGATCCTTTCTACTCCTAACCACCTTTTTAACTGTTTAATTATGTTAAAACCACCATTTAGACTCAATTTGGGTAGCATAACATTTTGAATACAACTTTTCCCAAATTTACAAAAAGTGCTAAATCAACAGAGTTTCACCAATTAAATTACTCATACTAACCAGAACAATCAGCATTTGAAGTTATGGAAGTTACCTTAAGCTCCTTCTTACTTTTCCTTTGAGTGGCTGAAACCTTAACCTCGTAACCACTGAAATTTATGCTTCAAATACCTTCAATAGCATAGAGAAGAAGCTTAGAAGAAGGATTATACACATTAGGATCAAATTCACCAAAGAAATCATCCTACCTTGTGAATTTTTCTTCTCCTTCTCTCTCTCTCTCTTGGCTGTATAAGGGTGACAGAAATGGCTGAAGAAGATCAGGAAATTTGTTTTTAATACATTATGCTTATGTCATATTATTTCTTGCTTAATTAATTAAAGTTGGCCAAATATATGTTTCCTCTTTATTTTTCTTAATTAATTGAAATTAACTTCGATTAATTGAAAAATAATTTATTTTGTGCTAAATTGGCAAAATTACAATTTTGCCATTACCTTTTTAATTTCATTCTTTTTCTTCTTTTTATTTAGCCAACTTCCATTTATTATTGGACCAAATATTACTTCTATTTTTCCTCTATTTTTGTGTCTCAATATTGGGCTTTTTAAATTACCCAAATTTATTCCATAATTATTTTGCCCAATTTTTCATGAAAATGAAAATTTACAAAATTTAAAAATTTCAAATTCATGAATGTTCACCATTTTATTGAATTTCTCAAATAATTGCAATATATTTGGTGAATAAAATTTGGGGCGTTATACCACACATGAGAAAAAGGAAAAAATATGGGCTGTGGATTTAATTTAGCCAAATGGCTATTCTACCCATACATTTTTGCCATTGCCTTCTTAATTTCACACTTTGCTTAAAAGTTGACTGAATTTTCATCAAACTTTGAAAATTAATATATGTATTTATAGATGTCCAATTGCTATGGTTTCAAATGTTATGTGACCCTTGTTAAGTCTATTTTTAAGGAAAAATAGACTTTCTTTAGCGAACTCGATGCATAATATTCCAGAATTGCCATTTATTGGGCACTACCATATAAACTTGCCAGTTTTACTTGACTAACTTCAAAAATACATAATTCTTAGTGTACATGTCCAAATGACTTATATGACCTATATCAATTCAAGCTTGATATGTCTACTTTTATTCTGAAAAATTTCACATTCATTGGACATTATTTGTATATCCAAAACCATCACACAACTAGACTGCCACGCAAAAAAACACACTGGCAGCAAACACTACTACAAAAAACATTTTTAACGTCCCTTTTTAGGCCTTTTAACGTCTGAAAACAAGGGGACGTCTATGTGAGCGACGTAGTAAAAAATGGCAATAACGTCCGTAAATAAAAAAGGACGTCTAAAATCTGGACTTTAGACGTCCCCACTTTAAATTGGGGACGTCTAAAGTCCCACTTTAGAATTCCCCACTTTAAAGTGGGGACGTCTAAAGTGGGACTTTAGAAGTCCCCACTTTAAAGTGGGGACGTCTAAAGTGTTTTTTTTTTAAAAAAAAAAATTCATTTATATTACAGATCTGGACTAAACAGTATTTAAAATCAGAAATTGCATATCATCGTCAATAAAATTACAGATCTAGTATCTAAACTCTAAATCCAAAATCTACACAATAATAACTCTAGAGCTGAAATCTCATAAACAGAAGATAATAACAATAAGATGAATCAGTTGCAAAAAACTTATCTCCTTCTATTATTAAAATTCATTTTCTCGTAATAATGAATAGAGAAGAGCAACAGAGAGAGATGTACTTTATTTTCTCAGTGGGAACGTGGCCATGAAGCATGTTTTGGAGTCTCGATCTACAAACCATAACAACACGAGTTAGAAGATAAAATAGAAGGGAAATCCAAAGAAAAAAAGAGAAAGAAGATAAAATAGTAAGAAACATAATAGATCTGGTGAAAAAGAGAGAGAGCAAAGAAGAAGCAAGTTTAAAAATAGTATATAAAGAAGAAGAAGCAAAAGTTAAATGCGTGGTGGTAAGCATTACAGATCTGGTGAAAATAAAGAGAGAGAAAAGAAGAAACAACAGCATATAAAGAAGAAGAAGTAAAAGTTAAATGTGTGGTGGTAGTGGTTGCGTTGATGAGAAAGAAGAGTGTGGATCTATAAAACTGACAAATAAAGACTGTCAGAGTGTCAGTACAGATTTGAATTGTTTTTAGCATCCCCAATTTAATTTAGGGACGCCTAAAGTTGTTTAGTTAATTTTTTTTTTATTTTTTTTTACTTTAGACGTCCCCAATTCAAAAAGGGACGTCTAAAATCACACTTTAGACGTCCCCAATTTAATTGGGGACGTCTAAATTTTTTTTTTAATAATCAGGGACGCCACAGGCGTCCCTGATATTATATGAGGGACGCCACTTTAGGCATCCCTCATATTTTAGGCGTCCCTCATATATTATGAGGGACGCCACTTTAGGCGTCCCTGATAACATTAGGGACGCCAAAAGTGGCGTCCCTGATATTTAAGGGACGCCTTTTGGCGTCCCTAATATATATTAGGGACGTTAAAAGACGTCCCTGATTAAAAAAAAAAATTTACTTTAGACGTCCCCAATTTAATTGGGGACGTCTAAAGTGACCAATAGGCGTTTCTGATTTAAAAAAAAAAAAAATTAACTTTAGACGTCCCTTTTTGAATTGGGGACGTCTAAAACTATTCAAATCTCACTCAGAATTACAAAAATGCCACCGCCTTTATTTTTTACGTCCCTTTTTTAAAAAGGGACGTCCTTTAGAGTCGTAAAAGCAATATTTTGTAGTAGTGAAAGTGTCATTAGGTGGTGTATATATAGTACAATCATGTTACTTTGTCAAGGAAATTGTAAAAAAATTTGATAACTATATGATTATTTTGATATTTTCAGTATTTTGTAAGAATTTTGAATTTGGATATATAGTGTTCATAATTTAGATGGTGTGATGAGAAATTACATTATTTTTAAATTTTTTACTCCTCGCTGGTCTGGGCTTATGTTGACTCTGATTTGATCTACTAACCTTTTGACCCAGTATCCCGACTGGTTCAGTGACCAATTCAGGTTTAATTACATTGATAATATTATAATCATTAATTATGAAATATGATTAATTATATAAATTATTTTTATAGCATGCATCATGTTTTGCGGAAATTAGGAAATAAAGGTAATTAATTAATTTAAGAAATAATTAAATCATTTCCATATATGATTGCTTAATCAATCAAATATGGAAAAACATAATTAAGGAAATTAGAAAATATTATGAAGTAGTATTATTTTCATTATGTTTATTGTACTTAGGAGTCATTGGCTCCTCATTGTGCTCAATCCCTTCAAGCAAAGGATTTGGTATTTTGATTCATTTCATAGGGATGCGAACAATTGACCACATATAGTCTAGCTTTTCAATAAGTAAGTTGATGAATTTATTTGTTTATACATTTATTATGATGTGTTTCTTTATAGAGCCGAGAATACGGGACTGTAGGGCCGGCTCTTCACTAGCTCGAGCCTAAACGGACTAGCCCGTTTAGGCCTGCTTCCTAAAAAACCCCCAATTTTTAAAGCCCGCGGCCCTACAGGGCTGGCCCTTCACGGGCTCGAACTTAAACGGGCTTGAACTCATTTTAATTAAAAAAAACATTTTTTTTCAAATTTTATAATTTATTTATTATTTTACATTAAATTAAGATACATTATTTTTAAAACTCATAAATTTTTAATTAAAATAATCATTTAAAGTCCAAATTAGCCTCTTTTTTAAATTTTAAATGAATAAACCATTGAAGAAAATAAAATAAATCAAACCATTTAATAAGTGTTTACCTATTATTAATACTTTATTAGGTACTTAGGTGTCTCTCATATTGATAATTTGATATAATGATATTATATATATTAATTTATTTTTAAAAAATATTAAACTGGCCTAAAAGGGCCAGCCCTACAGGGCTTTAGGAGGGCCAGCCCTTTTAGGCCCGCTTCCTGTTTTAGCCTCTAAATCATAAACCTAGCCCTTGAAGGGCTCGGGCCTAAACGGGCTGAGCCCATCAATTCCCAGCTCTATTCCTTTATAACTTTTAGTAGTCATTAATTTCTTTTTGTCTTGTCAAAGTTGTTTACTATTACACCACAAATAAAGGCCTCAACTGCCCTTAGTACTTGGCTACAGTTATGGATCCATTACACATGGAAGAAAGTGAGGTAATTGATATATCCCTATTTTATTACATCTTTTATATCTATTTATGGGATTTTATCATTATTATTGTGCTTAAATGTAATTATTATGATTATTTAGGATTAGAAGGTGTGCACAAATGAAATGTTAAAATGGTGAAATTGTCATATTTTTATGTCCCTTGATTAAACTAATTTGCATAAAGGTTTTTTTTTATACACTACATGAAGGTATTTTTGGTTGTGCCCTTTATAAAGAAATTGTGGAATTAGAGTTAAAAAGACAATCGGTCATGGAAAAGAAGGTGGAAATTCACATAGGCAAAAGGATCCACAAAAAACAAGGCTTTAAGACTGCTTTTGGGCCAAATTACAACATGGTTAGGACCTATAAGCATTAACTTATGCTCCTTAAATGGGTCTTGTAACTATCACTTAAGCCCAAATGCATATCTTACATGACCTATGAAGAGCAAAATCATGGCCCATTACAATTAATGAAGGGTTGGAAAGTGATTTCACAAGGCTTCCGCCTCTCCAAGTCATAAGAAGGCGCCATCTCATTAATGAAGGGCATGAGGGTCATTTTGCATGGTTTCTTCTCCTACAAGCTATTATATGGCACCACCTAAGGAGGATGAAGACCAAGCCAACCAAGCCTTGCACCATAAGTTACCACATGTTATCATGAAAATTAATTAGAGATAATTCATTAGAAAATCGAGAAGATATTATCAAATCTCAATTATCATGATGCCACAAGTTCTCATAATCTTAAAGGATAGAATTAGTTATAATTCAAAAAGGGATTAAATTCAAAATATTATATCTTTTTGTCCCTTGAGAATTTATTCAATTTTTTTTCTTCAAATATATTCAGAGAAAAACGCAAGTCCCATTATTTCTCTAAATATCAAGGGCCAAATCATCATCTTATCAATATCTTTTCCAAAATATCACTCCATCTTATCATCCTTTATCCAAAGCTCAAATTCAAATGCATGAAAAAGATAAAGATTCGTCAAGATAAATGAGCAATCATTTAAATTATATTATCTTAATTATCTTTTTCTCCTTCAAACAAGCCATTGATGCCTATAAAAGGGATCCCAAGGCTTCATTCCAAGAACGTAACCATACACCACAACCACTTTTTTCTTCCATCTCCATGTGTGGTTAATTAGTCCTCATTTAGAGGATGGATCTTGTGGCTTGAGTTATCTATTCTTTAATTGGGAGTTGTTATTTAATTTAATCTTTTCTCATATTTTATGATTTCCTAGTTTTATGATTGAATTTCTATTTTCAAGACTTTGATTTCCGTTTGGATAATCTCTAAGATTAAACTTTTTGTGAATTTTAAGAACAATTATGATTTGCAGTTCTTATTCCATATTTTTAGTTTCCTGATATGATTAATCTTGTTATTCTTTTATGTTACTAATTGAATTGCACAGTTCATTATATTTTCTTGAATATAGTGTTTGCTTATTCATTAGGATATATCATTCGATCATTTTAATTAGAGGAGCAAATTATAATTGAGAATTTAATTCATGTACTAAGTGGTATTTAATGGTTATTTAAGAGGTAATCATATGTGCTAGGTTCCTAGGTATAATTATTAATTATATAACTAAGATTTATGGTGTTCGTCTAGAATTTTGTGTGTGTATGATTTAGTGAATTAATAACTCCATATCTGTTAGAACTATGATTGCCACTGATCTGTTCTCAAGAAATTTCATTATTTGTTTTCTTTATTTTCTTTAATACTTTCATTTTTATTAAAAGTCAATTTCCTGTTTTATTTTTAGTTTTGCACATTTAAATATTTAAGAATATAAAAGTATTGAGTCTGCACAAGAGAATATAACATAGGTTGACCACTATTATATAGTTTAATTTAGTAATTAATTTGAGTGCTAACGACAAGCGTGATCAATAATTCACTAATATATATATATATATATATTTCATTTGTGTTCTTGTACTTGTCATAGTTGTTTATTAGCGTCGATGACAACCAGATAAGAGCTCTGATTGTGGGTACTATGTCATAAAGTTCAAGAAGGGCATAGTCACCCACAATCTCACCTCAATTAATACTATGGTATGTAAATATATATATATATATGCATGTATGTTTTTAAGTTAAATTAAAAGTCAACTAAAGTATATTTTAACATATTTAGTTTGTTTTTACATATAGTACTTTGAAGATAGTTTTTGTGAGCAATATTCGACCTGCCAAATTGAAAAAGTCATAGAAGAGTTGGCTATGACTATTTTTCATCAATGGGTTAGTTGCTACAGATTGGAGTTAGTTAGAGAAGCCATTTTTTGTCTATATATATGTTAGGTTCTTATTTTAGCCATTTCAGATTTGGATATGATTACATTGTTTTAATTTGGTAGATTAGTTTCTTAATTTCCCCTGTGTATGTATAAAATTTACTGAAAATATGGATCTCTGCTCTATTTTGGTTTATTCTTTGCAGGTATTTGTATGTAATATATATATGGGGGCTGATTGAAAATGAACCCCTATTTTTTAAAAAAATTGGTTGTCAATATTTCACCATTATTCGCTAATAACCATAATATATTGAGACATATATCACGATTTTCAAACAACCATGAAGTATCTCAAAATAGTGTACGGTTATAGACCAACAACCGTGAATATTTTGCACTATATTCAATGGGCATTGACAAAGAACCGTGACGTTTACATTAAATAAACAATGGTTTTAATTGAACAACCGTGAAATATAGATCCCTATATTTTATATCTTGATGCTAAATATTAATATTTTACGGATGTTAAAAACCATAAAATATTGCTAAAAATAACCATAAAATATAAACAATTATGTAGTGGTGTTATTAGCCCCTTGTTCTTCTTTATTTTTTCTCCACTATATTGTTTATGATGATGTGTGAGGGAAGGGCAAGGAGTGTGTTTGTTTTTAATTTTAGAATTTCAAGAATTATAAAAACAATATGGGCTAGCTTATCACCGGTTCAAGCAAACAAGATCCGCATCAAAATAGATCCAATGTCTCACAACCCAACACCAAGTTTTTACGAGTTACAAGCCTACAAGCTTCAACCCATATTTGCGGTTATATATTTTTTTTTGATACTGATGAAGGCATAGCCCAATGACACTATAGCGAAATCATGTGGGGATTAATTCCCATGCTATCATTCTCAATCAAGGCTGTAATATTGTTCGAGCACTCATCTAATAGTGTTGAATTACTCAGTCCAAGCTTAGCCAGTGCATCAGCCACATGGTTTTATTTCCTTAAGACGTATTGAAGGCGCACTTCCTGACCGGTTCTACATTAAGTGCTAAGCATGTTTAAGGGATTCAGCCTTGCAAGAAAAATAATAATATCTCATTTGGTATAATGGAAAAGTTTTTTATGGAACTGGAAGTGGAAATAGAAGTAGAGGTAGCACTGGAAGTAGGGGTGGAAGTGAGTTTTAAAGTATGTTTGGAATGTCAGTGGAAGTGTAGTATTATTTTTAATTTATATGTGTCCTTTATAATATAAAAGTACCAAAATACCCTCATCTGATCCCAAAAAAACATACAGCCCCTGTTCATCATCTTCATCATCCCACCTCCTCAAGGATTAAACTCTTCCACCATAAATGATAAATTCATTCAGAATTCAAATCATAAAATAAAACAAATCAATAATAAAAATTCATTCAAATCAAAGATTAAAACAATCATAACCATTGGCTTCAACCCCAATTTTTTGAAGATGGAAAGATTAGCGATAACTAGCAAAAACAAAACAAATCAATGAATGTGATAGAGTTGAGATCGTGTGATGAACACACTGCCAAATACTAGAGACAAAGACCCAAATCGATGAAATCCAAAACCCAGATCAAAGAACTTAGCTTAGTCTCACCTCAAGTCAATCTCCATCGGCAAAAATCTTGAAGAACAATAAAGCACCAGAATAGGAGAAGTTAAAATCGAAATCTAAAATCAAAGAAGAAACGTGAAGCAACAGATGGGAGGGGTTCACTATTTTTGAATGATTTTGAACAAAATAGAAACCAATGGCAGCTGGGTTCATTAGCTTAAGTGTCGTTTTCTTAAGGGTTTGCCATCACCTTCAACTCAGCAAATCACTATAGGGTTCGCCGTCACCATTGACTCAAAACATCACTACGAGGTTCATTGTCGCCGTCGTAAAAGCCTGTTTAGTATGAAGGCAAACAAAGAACAAGCACCATCCTTGTCGAAGAAGGGTGAGAAGACACGTAGAGGATAGAAGATGAGTGACACCAGAGATCACAGAGAAGACTTGCAGAGGGGGCAAATGAGGACGTTGGAGATCATCTGGGAAGGATGACGCTGGTGATCACCGCGTAGAGGATCCTGGATATCACCGAGGAGACGAGGATGCCGAAGATCGCTGGGGGCCTGGATGAGGACGTTGGGGAAGGCTTTTCAGGGGTGGGAGAAAATTGGATGGTATATGAAAGTGATACACTTGGCAATATGTTAAATTATTAAGGGCATAATAGTCTGAAAAATATGAGTTCTATAAAAATGACCCGGTTCTCAGGTGGCTGAGATTGAACCCACTTCCACCCATTTTGATAGAATTGGGGCTTCTATAGAAGTGACTTCAAGGCAACCAAACAAGTAAATATCCTAACTCCATTTCCACTTCCACTTCCCTCCTCTTAATTCCCTTGTACCAAATGTAGCATAAAAGTGAAGATAACATCCATTTTTACTGAACAAGGGGCACAACACAAGAATAATCATATGGGCCAAAGGTAACGGGCTAGAGGCCTTAGTGTTGGGCCCATAATAATTCGTTTTGAGCCATAAATCTAGTATTGGACTTATTTTAATGAAAGGGGCAATAGAAAACAGTAGGCTTTTTCCTATTAGAAGCCGCTAAATCAGGCCCAAGAAAACAATGTAATATTTTTTGTGGTACATTAAATGCTGAGGATTAAGCATTAATTAAAATAAAAAAAATAATTAACATGAATTAGGTCTAATTGAAGGTGTTAGTTTCTCAAAATTTGATCAGCCAATATTTGAATCATGGTTAGAAGTGGTGTCTATATTTAGTGTTTAACCAATATAATATAAGATATATTTAATTGAATCGTATAGTTAAAAGCAGTTTAATATAATGTATAGTCTCATTTGTTTAAAAAAGTATCATAAAACTCTAAAATTAATTTTAATTATATCATTATTTAAGTATAGGAATTTGTTGGTAATACTAATTAGTATACGAATTACATGGTCCAAAGAATATTGATATTTTTAAATTCTATTTGCAATTTGCATGGTACTAATCTCTCACAAAAGGCTTGAGAAAAGGATATTTAGATATATATATATATATTGTATGTTTCTTTCTAAAGGATATTCATATATATATATATATATATAGTTGTTTATTTTGCATCACAAGGGTTGGGTCATTATTTTGCATAAATATAATAAGGGTAGGAAGCATATATGTCACAATTTCATTTGTCATAATGGGTCTCCCATTAATGAATTCTTGTGGCAAAATCAAGTAGTACCCAAAATTGCATTTCTTTCCAAGCGCTTTGTTGTGCGTGTAAATGGTCTATTAAAAAGTGTAAGTGTACACTGTTGTAAATAAGTAATATATAAGTGGGTAAAGTATCATTTCCTTGAGGATTGATCACTAAGTATTAAATAAGTAATTTTAACTCTATTTTGTTGATCGATTAGTTGATAATTGATATTACAAAATAAAAAAAAATGATTAAATATTAATGCAAATGATATGGAACAACTATGAGAAAAAACCCTATGGGTCATATTTCACTTAGCAAATTCTAGATTGAATCACCTATCTATTCTAGCCCAAATTATTCCACATGATTGATAGTCGAGTTTCCCTAATTTAATTACTAGCTTCTTCCAAGGTCAAGCAATTCTATAATTAATTGCTAATCCAATATATTCCTATATAAATTTAAGCAATTAATTATGCATTAAGATTTATGGAACTCTGTAAGCTACACAACTTATATGAATATATTCCTATTTCAAATGCAAGTCATGGTTTTAATTATAGGATCTATACACATGCATCTCCTTGCGATTTAGTCTTCCTGTTCTCCTGCTGTGCCTTCCTCTCCTAAAACAATTACAAAATTCAATTAGTATTATGAAATAACCATTTAAAAGTAAGTGATATTATGAAATAACCATTTAAAAATTCAATTACCAGCTCGATGTTATCACCTTCACCCATGTCGTAAAGTGTTAGAGCAAGCATTTCACCCAAGAGGGGGGTGAATTGGGTGATACTAAAATTTCGTTGCAAATATAAAAATTTGACGGTGAATATAAAGCAATAAAGAGTAAGGAGAAATATCACCGAAGTGTATACCGAGAGTTATACTGATTCGGCCACAACCACTTTGACTTACGTCCAGTCCTCAGAGCTTCTCTGAGAGTTTCACTATAACTTCCAAGATTCAGTGGGTTCTTGGCACCTCAGAACAAGCAAGTTCCTTCGCCTGGACACTCACTCCCCCTTACAAGTTGTAATCCAATCCCAACTCAAGGTTCTACAACCTTAAGTTATCTCAATAACAAATATTGAGTTTGAATGAAATATCTCTCTCACAGAGTGAATAAGAATCACTGAAGCATAGAATTACAAATATATTGTAAAACAGAGTAATGAACTTGATGATACGTTCATCTGTCCAACAGTTTTAATTTAACCCATTTATTTAATCTAAATAAAGAGCCATTAGATTTAATTTATCTTCATATATTAAATTTGAGATACTATATCTCTATCATGTTAGTTATTAAATTTAATATATCTTAATAAATTAAATTTAAAACCAACACAATATAATAACATCATATAATATATATATACATATATATATATATAATATATTTCGAAAAAATATATATCTATATAATATTATTAAATATAATAATATAATATATATATATATAAGATATATATTTCAAAAAAAAAAGTATATATATATATATCTATATAATATTATTAATGAATTTTATATTATATATATATAAATATAAAATTTATCCACCATAAATGAAACATTATCTCGTGTTGGGCCATTCTTGTGTGCGACCCTGTAGGCCCATATGAAGTTGGCAGTGGGCCAATAACTACACTAACCTAAAAGTCGCAAGCGGCCTCTAGCAAGACATTACGACTACCCAATTCATATGAGGATCGTTATCACGATGCAACCTGTCATACAACCATGTCACGTCCCTTTTGTCACACGATATATAGATCAAGGATAAGGCATGGAAAATGTCATCCTCTTGTTCCTGACCATTACTTTCTCGATTCCTGAGTAACCTAATTAGAGAGACAGAAACTCCTTTCATCATAGTATGGCCATACATTTCTCAGACTCACTCATCGAGGGGCCCAGTAATATCTCTCTACTAATGTGAGGGACAAATTCCATCTTGATCATTCATATTCCTCTACATGAAAAACCACCAAGCTCGATCATAGCCTTTATCATCACCCGATCAAAAGTGAGTTTTGACTAGTTCAAAGCTCAGCAACTCTCATGTAGGAATCCATGATGACCTCAGGTCTAATGGCATTGTGACGTGGTTATACATGAGAAAAGCTTATGACTTGATCCATATAGCTTTCTCATAGTGGGTCGGTCCAGCACCTTGTACTCTTACAAGTGCCTAAGACTTTGATTCGTATCTCCATATCTTATCAAAGTCATACTGGTCTTGTTTCATCTCTGCTCCCGCATAGATGACCAACCAGGGACATTTTAGGACAATCTTTATGATTATCCAATGATACAATTATCACAGTTAACATACAAATAATATGATAACAGAATGGAGAAATTTCATTAAAATAATAATGTTTAAAGTACAATGATTGGCCCTTAGGGCACAATTTCCAACAGATTTTGTGGAAATGACCGAGTTTGTGACAGATAAAGACCTAGAACCCAATATTACTCGAGGCCTTACTCAAGTAAATTGCATGTTTACTCGAGTCTATACTAGAGTGATCATACAGAAAATTTTCAAAATAATTCATTTAAATTGCGTACCTGGCATGAATAATATTGTAATTATCTATGTATGTTCCCTCGATCATTTTGTAACCAATTTAGAGTAGATTTGAGTCATTTCTCATCAAATTGGTGATCTGGACTTGCAGTTACTCGAGTCCTTACTTGAGTAAGCTTCAAGTTTACTCGAGGCTCGCCTGGGGTAACCTTTCATTTTCAGTTTGGACTATTTAGTTCTCACCAATGAACTATTTGATTCAAATTCCAAGAAACTTGATATGTTACTTCCAGTTTTGGAAGACCATTACTCGAGTAGTTACTCGAGTAAAGTGCTCTTTTACTTCAAGTTGTTCCTCGGGTAATGCTTCACTGTCAGTCATTACTTGAAGTTGGTACTCCAGTAAAGGTGTCCTCTGATAACCTCTATTTTTATTTCTCAGAACAGAGTTTCAATCTTCCTACAAAACAAGTTTCTACATACTCCGATGCTTAAATTAGTAATCATCAAAACATTATCAAATATCTTTATCTAGCATTATAAGAGACTGAAATAACTTACAACTCATTGGGATTTACCATTCCCAATTCTCTTCTAATGTATAGAAATTGATCTTTTGCAAGGGGTTTAGTGAAGATATCAGCTAGTTGAAGATGAGTAGGAATGAATATTACTTTCACATCTTTCTTTTGGACATGATCTCTGATGAAGTGATGTCTAACATCGATATGCTTGGTTCTAGAATGTTGAACTGGATTTTTCGCCGTACTGGTATTGTCACAATAGATTGGTATTTCTTTGAGATAAATACCAAGATCTTGTAGTTATTGTTTTAACCATATCACTTGTGCACAACAACTTGAGACTGCAACATATTCGGCTTCCGTTGACGAAAGGAACACTGTATTTTGTTTCTTGCTGAACTATGAGACAATAGACCCTCCAAGAAATTGTCCTTGTCCACTGGTGCTCTTTCTTACTATTTTGTATCCTCCATGATCTGAATCTGAATATGCAACAAGATATTCACTTCTTCCTTTGGGATACCATAAACCCAATTTGGGTGTGTCAGTAAGGTATCTAAAGATTCGCTTGACAGTTTCAGCATGTGTTTCCTTTGGTGCTGATTGATATCTTGCACATATGCCAACACTAAATTGGATGTCTGGTCTACTTGCCATGAGATAGAGTAATGATCCAATCATTCCTCTATATTTTGTGATGTTGTAGTCTTTCCCTTTGACATCAGCATCAAGCAACGTAGTTGAGCTCATAGGTGTGTCCGTTCTATTTGCTTCATCCATTCCATACTTCTTCAACAACTCTTTCAAATACTTTGTTTGAGATATGAAGATTCCATTCTTTCTTTGTTTGATTTGTAAACTAAGAAAGAAATTCAATTCTCCCATCATTGACATCTCAAACTCTCCCTGCATTATCTCAGAAAATTCCTTGCACAGAGATTTATTAGTAGCACCGAAAACAATGTCATCAACATATATTTGAACAATTAAAATATCATCACGTTTTTGTTTTATAGAAAGTGTTGTGTCAACTTTTCCCCGTACAAAACCTTGATCAATAAGAAATTTACTGAGCCTTTTGTACCATGCTCTAGGAGCTTGTTTTAAACCATATAAAGCCTTTTTGAGTTTGAAAACATGGTCAGGTTTAGTTACATCCTAAAAACCTAGAGGTTGTTCTATATATACTTCTTTCATAATGTTGCCATTTAGAAACGCACTCTTTACATCCATTTGATAGAGTTTGAATCCTTTGATGCATGCAAAGGCTAATAGTACGCGTATAGCTTCCAATCTAGCCACTGGAGCATACGTTTCCTCATAATCAATCCCTTCTTCCTGATTATAGCCTTTGGCTACCAATCTTGCCTTGTTTCTGACAATAATTGTGGATTCATCGAGTTTGTTCTTGAATACCCATTTAGTACCAATGATAGGATGATCCTTGGGTCGGGGTACCAAGTCCCAAACTTGATTTCTTTCAAATTGATTTAATTCTTCTTGCATTGCTATAACCCAATCATTGTTTGATAGGGCTTCATCAATGTTAGAGGGTTCAATCTCAGAAATGAATGCAGAAAAACTTACTTCATTGAAAATTCTATTTCTAGTTTTGATCCCTTCATTCACATCTCCTATGACTTGATCTAAGGGATGACTTTTATTGTATTTCCAGGCTCTAGGTTGTCCTAGTGATTGCTCTTCTTCCTTGGTTTCATCAACTTCTGGAATAAGAGATTTAGAAATAGATTGACCATTTTCTTGATTTAAAACAACTTCCTGTTCTTCATCAATGGTTTTGTCAGAGGATTCAAATTCACCAAATACAATATGAATTGATTCTTCAACAACACATGCTCTTTTATTAAAAACTCTATATGCTTTACTTCGGTTAGAATATCCTAGGAAAATTCCTTCATCAGTTTTAGAATCAAATTTTCCTAAGTTATCTTTACCATTATTATGAATGAAACACTTACAACCGAAGATGTGTAGACGGGCAATGTTTGGCTTCCTTTCTTTATACAGCTCGTGTGGTGTCTTTCCAAGTTTTGTTCTAATATATGCTCTATTTGAAATATAGCATGCTGTACTCATAGCGTCAGCCCAGAACACTTGAGACACGTTCTTTTCATTCAACATTGCTCTCGCCATTTCAGTGAGTACTCTATTCTTGCGTTCCACGACTCCATTTTGTTGAGGCGTCCTTGGAGCAGAGAAATTGTGATCAATGCCATTAGTATCACAATATTCTTTAAAGGCTTGATTTTCAAATTCTCCACCATGATCAATCCTAATACTTGCAATGGACATACCTTTCTCATTTTGCACTTTCTTGGCAAAAACAATAAATTCTTCAAAGGTTTCATCTTTTGATGATAGAAAAATAACCCATTCAAATCTGGAGAAATCATCAACAATGACCAATGAATATAAGTTGCCACCAAGACTCTTTATTCTTGCTGGGCCAACTAAATCCATATGCAATAATTGTAGTGGTCTATTTGTTGAAATCTCATTTTTCAATTTGAAAGATGATTTAGTTTGTTTACCCTTTTGACATACGTCACAAATCAAATCATTTTTTAAAATTTACTTCGGGTAATCCAAGAACTAAATTCTTTTTGAGTAGTTTACCTATTTGATGCATATTGACATGAGCCAATCTCTTATGCCATAGCCAACTTTCATCCGCATTACTCAGAAAACAATTTTTAGATTCATTTCTACTAATATCTAGAGTATAGCAATTACCTTCCCTTTTTGCTCTGAGTTTAGCCTTGATATTCTTCTTATCAAGTAGTAAGTCTTTCTTGTTGACAATCAGACATTCCTCTGAATCAAATATTATCCAGTTGTCTTTATCTGCACTTTGACTTACACTCAGCAAATTGTGACACAAGCCTTCAACATAATATACATCTTTGACTTGTATTCCTTTATCATTTTTTATTTCACCAATTCCTACTATCATTCCGGATTGATTTCCTCCAAGTTTTACCTTTCCACCTTCCTTAGGTTGCAATGTGGTAAAACTTTCGAAATCTCCGGTCATATGTCTAGAGCATCCACTGTCTATGTACCATTTGTTGTTTTGAGATACTTTAAGACATATCTGCAATCAAATGACTAAGTCTTAGGTACCCACATCTTTTTGGGTCCTTTTAGGTTAGTACAAATAATTTTCTAAACATATGAGGCTTTAGGTACCTATTTGTAGGTTCCTATGTTTCCTTTCTTCTTATGAATGCATGAAGAGGTATAATGACCTTTTCTATTACAGTAATTACAAAATGCAAAAGGATTCGATGTATGCACAGAATGCTGGAAATAATTCAAATATGACTTACCTCCTGCTTTCTTTCTACCTTTCCTTTTATCTGATTTTGGATCATATCCAATTCTAGATTGGTCATTTACAAATCGTTGAGCTTTTAAAATAACATTTAGCATCTCACTTCCTTATGTAAATTTTTCAAGAGTTTTTGTAAGATCAGTGTTTTTCTTTTTCAAAGAAGAACAATTTTCACAATTCTTTTCTGAACTTTCTTTAAGTTCAATTTCAAGAGCTTTGTTTTTCTTTTTGAAAACAATTAATTCTTTAACTACTTTGATGAATTCAGAATGTAAGGCATTATATTCATAGAGTAATTCATCATAGGTAGGATCAGAATCATTTACCTCTTCTTCTGTTTCTTCTTGAGCAACAAGACATATATTGGCTACTTCTTCCTCATCACTTTCTTCGTCAGAGGAGCTATCACCCCATTTAGCAGATACGAAGGCCTTCTTTTTGTTGAAGAATTTGCCTTTTCTCTTTTCTTTGCTCTTTTGGTTCAGCTCTGGACATTCTGATTTGATATGTCCTGGTTTTCCACATTCGTAGCAAATGATATGATCTTTGCTGCTAGGTCCTCCTTTTTAAAAGTGTTTGAATCCTTGACCTTTCTTGTAAAACTTTCTAAATAGTTTTATGATTAGGCCCATTTCATCATCGTCAAACTCCTCATCCTCATCTTGATTCTCTTCTTTTACTTTTAGTGCTAGACCTTTCTTTTTCTTGTCACCAATGTCATCTAGTTCCCGTTTAAACTTTAGTTTGCTTTCATATTCAGAAAGACTTCCAAATAAAGAAGCAACTGATCTTATTGATTCTCCTTTTGCTTCTTCTATCACAGTGACTTTGGCCTCCCACTTTTTAGAAAGAATATTCAAAATCTTTCGTACTTGGGTATGCTGATCATAAACTTTCCCAAGTGCTGCAAGTTGATTAACAAGATGAGTATATCTAAGTTCAAATTCAGATATTGATTCACTTGATTTCATTCGAAGTAGATCAAATTCAGTGACCAAGGTGTTGATCTAATTCTCCTTTATTCCTGAAGTTCCTTCATGAGCTATTTCTAGAGCTTCCCACATTTCCTTTGCTGTTGGAAGTGTTCAAATTCTGAAATATTCACTTTGACTCAAGGTACTTTGTAACATCAGAATTGCCTTTCTGTTGAGAGTGATAAGTTTCTTGTCATTCTCATCATATTCCACTGGCGTCTTTGGAATTTTCTGAGAATCTACAGTCTTTGTAGGTTGATAGTTTCCACTCTCAATCACATCCCATAGCCCATATTCAGTAGCCATCACGAATACTCTGAACTTTGCTTTCCAGAAAGAAAAGTGTTCGCTACTGAAACCTGGAGGTCTAGTAATGGATGCTCCGTTGGGAAGAATTCCTTCACCCATGCTTGCCATTGGATCCTTCTTAGGTTGTTATACCTTAACAAGAAGACCTACGCTCTGATACCAAATGTTAGAGCAAGCGTTTCACCCAAGAGGGGGGATGAATTGGGTGATACTAAAATTTCGTTGCAAATATAAAAACTTGACAATGAATATAAAGCAATAAAGAGTAAGGAGAAATATCACCGAAGTGTACATCGAGAGTTATACTGGTTCAGCCACAACCACTTTGACCTACGTCCAGTCCTCAGATCTTCTCTGAGAGTTTCACTATAACTTCTAAGATTTAGTGGGTTCTTGGCACCTCAGTACAAGCAAGTTCCTTCGCCTGGAGTAACACTGGCAGTGAGTTACCTGGTTACTCGAGTAGCTACTCAAGTAACATTGGCAGGCCGAGAGCAACTTGGAGTCATTTACCGTATTACTCGAGTACGTACTCGAGTATCATTGGCAGGTTACTTGAAGGTTGAGCTGGTTATCAAATCTTTTTCATACCATTCTTTGTTATCATCAAAACTTGAGATCTAACATAAAGGTCTCATGGCTTTAAATGAACAACCATATTCCAATTCCTGTGCCTCTCAGCCTCGACATAATAAACCTGATGTGCCTCTGAAGCAAGAATATACGACTCATCATCTTGAGAAATACCAGTATGAATAAAAATAAAAGGTGTCCTAAACTAAGTAGCTGGCAGCTGATCATCTGGTGCTCTCTCAGGTGGGCCTCCCTCAGGTGCTGTTGGATCGGGCCGCTGGGCAGAGTTAACCGCACCATCATCATTAGCAGGAGGAGGAGGATGAGTAGTCTAGACGATGAACCGAGGGACAAACGAAACCTGCAGATACTGCTCGTTCGGGAATAGGCAACTCTATCCGCGCTCGAGCATGCTGTTCGTGATATCATGCTACTGCGTCTGCTAAGCGTAGATCAAATAAGCATGCTATTGCATCTGCTGCTGCTACTGTTGAGCCACGACAGCCTGTGTCGGCTCCAAATCTAACTGCAGCTGCTCAACAGACTCGCCCCTTGAACATCTAAGCCTTCTAAAGCTGTCAGCCTCAGAGGCGGCGCTCCTGCCATAGACCATGCTTGGTTTGTCGCCTATCCTTATCCCCCGCACTCGTCCGGGGTGCACAACCTGACCCAGACGCGCCTTTAAAGGAGCCGTCAAGTCCACTGACCCCTGTGACTCCTCGGATTGGGTCTCTCACACCTCAGCTTACGACTGCTGCATCTGCTCCTACCATTTTATGAAACAATTACTTATTAGAATTTTTAATTATTAAGTTGGTTTTATAAAAATTATAATAATGAAATTACTTACAATGGCTGCCTTTACCTACTGAGAGGTCGGAGTCCCATCACGGTGTCTGTGTGTAATCGCGTACAACTCCCCGTAATCCGTCTGACGATTCTCCTGCTGTGCCTTCCTCTCCTAAAACAGTTACAAAATTCAATTAGTATTATGAAATAACCATTTAAAAGTCAGTGATATTATGAAATAACCATTTAAAAATTCAATTACTAGCTCGCTGTACGTGATAGCAAAGGTCTTCGATCCTGCTGTGTGGTGGATCTTTTGCTGCCCACGGCACCTGGTGTTCCTCTGAGAAAGTGCCTAGAAAAAAATAATATTAAATGTATAAAACAAAATAAAACATTTAAAATTAAAATTAATTAATTTTAAATTATAATTTAATAATTAACAGTTACAAAATTATATATAAATAATCTAATAAATACATTATCTGCCCCTCAGGGCTCCTCCTGAACTGGATGAAACTCGCCCAGTTGTTCGGCGGGACGCCGTCTGGGACCCTCTCGATCAATTGCTTTAGAGGTATCGTCTCGTCCTTATTCATGCTGTGGAAGAGACAGTTCCTCTTGTTCTTCCAGCCGTCACCCATCTTTATCCGGGTGTACCTCTTCTGTTGGCCCGGACGGCAAACCGCAGCTGCAAAAAAATTATTTAAATATCAATAATTACAAAAATCCTATTAAAAAATACTAATTAAATATAATTAATTAAAAAAATATTAATTAAATACTATTAATTACCTACACCACCTCCTCCCAAGCCAAGTCCTTCGGCCCCTTCGGAACGTGCCTCTACGTCTTGAAGTGAAGGGGGAACTACATCCAATTCGAGCCCAGCTCGTTCAGGAAGTGGTTGAACAGGTGATCCCTATTGTCAATAGGCTGGTTCATGCCCTTATTCCATGGCATTATAACTCGCAGTGTCCAATCCATGCTGTTCAAATTGGCCACGTCCAGCCTCCTCGTCGACACGTTCCCCTGCTCATCTACACAATTTATCGCACGTTACATAAATTGTAATTCAAATTTAACATTTCAAATTTAAATAAATAATTTACTAAATAAAAAAAATTATTTACCTTGGACTAGCACCTCAAACCCAGTGGATCGTGAAGACGACCCTCGTGGGTTGTTCTGCTCTTGAGCTACCTCCTCATTGAGGAACTGCTCCATCTCCCTGAGCCCAATCGAGATGTCAAAGTCCTCCACCTCATAGTCCTCGACATTGATATCTACCTCCTCTCAAATCAGGCACCTCTGGTGCAGTCATCTTGTGTTTGATCGTCTGCGGTGCCTGTGGTAGGGGTGACTCCTGTGGGCGGGATGGACTGTAATGGTGCGGTTGCCCTCCCTCAGTGCTGCCCCCTCCCTCTGCCCTTACTCTGCTGCTGCCAACCCACAAAATTGGTCTGGGGACCTCAGGCGCCTCCCCCTATCCTCTCTTGAAGCCATATCAACTGTAAAAATTCAAAAAAAAAATATTTTAGTCACATGATTATGCAAAAATATAATAAAAATACAAATACAAATAAAATACGTCTTATCTCCGTACCTCAAGTACAATACTGAGAAATACTACAGCAAAACTCTTTCACAGCCGTCTGAACGCACAATCTAAAAGAAAACACTCAGAGAAACTTTAGGAAACAAAATGAGCAAACGTAAGAATGGAGAATGTGGGGGGTATATAAAGGCCACAAATTTGTAGCGGTTATTGTAATAACCTCTACATTGATCGCTACAAAGCACCTAGGGTGGCTAATATTTGTAGTGGTTTTATAGTAACCGCTACAAAGTACAAAAACCTTTGAAGTTCTATAGCGGTTATTGTAATACCCCGAATTTTGAGATTCGAGGCTAGAGAATAAGCCTGAGATTAGTGGACTACTAAGCCATGTTTTAGCAAGATCCTAAATTATGATTAAGAGATATTGACTCCGAAAGTGGATGTCATTAGTGATAAATGAACCCTTTTGGAGATTATGGTGTGAGTTGGCACCCGATGTGATTCGTATGTGCTGTGAGCAGCGCCGAAAACCCTGTATTTAAGCTCAATTATGGATTAACATCTAAATTGACTTAAAATAGAGGGAAGGCGTATATTATGGCTAAATGAAACAATATGAAGTGTTTGGTGGTGATTCAATGAAAATTACCGAAATCAGGGGCTAAACGGTAAAGTTACCGACCAATTGGTCAGTTACCGAAGAGGAAACTCATTGGTAACTTCAAGATCAATGGTTGAGATTGATTTGTGTAGAGATTAAGTGGGTGGAATCCCATGTGTGTGGGTTCATGTGAACTCATAGAGATGGATTAAGGGTGTGACAAGTGTCACAATTTGAGCCCTTGGATTTGGTCAAAGATTTCAACTCACTTTCCCTCTTTCCTCTCTTTAGTTGGACGTGGTGGCATCCCAAAAAACTGAAAACTCTTCATCATCTTCATCTCTCTCTCTTCTCATACTCCATTTTCGCCTAGCAAGGAGGAGGAAAGAGAAAAGAATAAGGTGAGTTTTGGTTGGTTTATGGTCCTCTTTAGCTCTAATCACCTTCTATAAAGTTGTTCATAGTGATGAGAGCTTCATATCTATGGTTTTAGATTCTTGATTGGAGGTGTTTGATGGCTTGAGGAAATTTGGAAAGATGAAGAATCAAAGAATTGGTTTGGGAAAGAGGAAGAGGTGAGTATTTGAAGCCTTTTGATCTAAGTTTTGTGATTTGTGGATGAGTATTGTGAATTTTGGTTTTTGCCCTGATTTTGGTGGAATTGTGAAATGCATGAATTGTCATGTGTTTTGTGTTGAAAATGGTGTTTTGTTGTGTAATTTGGTCATTGGAATTGGTTTGAGAACTTGGAATGAAAAGGATAACAATGTGGTGTTTGTGTCGTGATTTGTGATGACATGTTGTGATTGTTGGTAAAACATGTCAAAGTGATATGAATTTGGTTGATTTGGTATTTCCAATGGATTCCTTGTGAAATTTTGTGTGAGAATGATGTTTGATATGGAAATGAAACCATTGGAAGCCAAATTGCAAAAACTGGAATTCTGTCTTTTGAGGTTCTGTTCTGGGCAGTCAGTTTGTGTGAGCGTTTTAAATGGGCAAATGGTCTCTAACAATTATGAAACTTTCCAGTCTTGAATTTCACATCTTAAGCTTCAAAATGGACATATAAATTGTCCCATTTCATTTTGTGAACAGGGATTTATGTTTGCCCAAAGTTTGAGGACGAAACTGGATTCTGTTTTGGAGCATTGTTGGATTTTGTGTAAATATGGATTTGTGTGGTGATTTCTGGTAATGAGACATATTTTTCCCATAAAGGGCACTTGAATATCTTTCAATGGGCTTTGGAATCACCTTGTTTCAAGTTTTCTAGACCAAGTTATGAATTTTTGAAGTTTCCTTGGCTGCAGCCAAAATTCTGGCTCCAGCGCAAAACTTTCTGTGTGTGTCCTGGCGGCAGCCAGAAATTCTTGGCTGCAGCCAAAATGTTTCTATGACGTTTTTAGCCATTTTTAGCTGCAGCCAGAACCCAATTTTCAGCATTTTGAGATTTTGAAAGGTAATTTCCAACCTAGTACGTCCCAATCCTTTAGGCTTTCGTTGAGCTTATTTTAGCCACCTAAAGGGTGTGAATGGTAACGAACTTTAAGTGATATAAAAGTAAGGATTTGGAATTGAGATTGACCCTATATCCTTGATTTGGTTTATAGGGTTCAGTATTCGTTTGGATCGCGAGTATGCGGAGCTGGAGCATACGTGGAAAGAAAAGTGTAGGGAACTTACCTCTTTTGCATGCTTTGATATTTGTGTTTGTGTTTTGATGCATGTATTGCTTTGCTTGATTATGTGAAACATGTATGAATGATTGTAGCTCTGTTTCTAGTTATGCTATGGCCATGAGTATGTTGTTGAAACATTGAGCACGCAGATATGTCATTATGTGAACATGAGATATGTATTGCAAGCATGTCATGCATTAAACACATATCATACATGCATATAGGTATCTGTTTCCTACTGAGATTCTCTCGAATCTCACCCTCCCCTACCAATATTTTAGACATGGTAGGTGGATCGAGGATGGAGGCAAGCAACCAGGGGCGACGAGGCTTCCTTCGGGATATTTGAGTTGGTAGTTGGTTATCATCCTGGATGGGATATTTGAATTTGGATGTGTACATATGGATGAGTATATTTGGTTATGTATTTGAAATGAGTTATTGGATATTTGTATATGAATGAGAAAGATTTGTGTAATCCCCATATGAGGGCTTGTATGGGCAATTGTGTCCTTTAAAGCTTGAGTTAATAAATGTAATCCGGAATTGCCGGAATTATTACATTGCGTACTCTGATATATTTAAATGTGATTTATCATTGTGTAGTAATTGTATTCGGAATGTGAATGTGAGACCAGGTTAATTAGATTTCGAAAGTGATTTGTGAAAACCCTATCGTGAAGATGGGAATTTAAATAAATTTTGTTCTTATTGGTCTCTATTTCATTTTAATTGAGTATTTCGGATATAATTACGGCAGGGGGTTATAGTTATGGTACAAAACCGCTACAAATTTAGAGACCTTTAAAGTTCTGTAGCGGTTATGGTATAGAACCGCTACAAAATTGGAGACCTCTGAAATTTTGTAGCGGTTTTATTGGTCAAACCACTACAAATAACCACAACACTGTTGGCGCGTCTCGGTCACGCCATGTGGCAGGAATATTCTAGCGGTTTTTATTTATTAACTGCTACAAATGAACTGCTATAAGTTTTGGCAAGAAATTCGTGCCTTATTTATAGCGGTTTTTTCTACCTAACCGCTACAAAAAACGCTACCAATTATTCGCGCCACTTGGCGCATAGCTTGTCGCTATAAATTTGTAGCGGTTTTGGTTAAAACCACTACAAATATTAAAATATGTAGCGGTTATTTAAAACCGCTACAATTCTCCACTACAAAATACCATTTCTTTTTTGTCGTGTATCTTTATCGGCTCTAACTACTCACTGTGTAGATAAGTGTTTTCTAAAGCCTTCTTTGGAATCTTCATCAAACATCAGCATCACCTAGCAGGAGATATTAACTTTTCTTTTTGATTTTACAGTTGTTAGTATTAGGGTCATTCCAAAGTCTGTATTTTATAACTTTTCAAGGTTTCATTTTAGTATTTTAACTGTTACTAAATTGTAAACGCTAGTTACTTTAATACCATTTTGTCCTTTTATTAAGAAAAAAAAGAGAGAGGATAATTTACAAAAAGCGACCATGACATTATTATATAACCTTTATTATGGCCTATAACAATTAATCAAATAGTTAATTAACTAATGCCAAATTTTGTGTTAGGTGATCAACCACTATCTAATGTAAGAGGATTATAACTTATAAGTAGGGGTATTATACAAGATCATGTTTGTTTTAGCGATCAGATTGCTTATAAGCTGTTTTTCATGTAAATTGAGATACAACTCCTCTCACATACTTACGTCGTATACCGTAAATCACGATTGAAAAGCTGTTTTTAAACATTCCAACCGCTAATCCAAATGAGCACTTAGTTTAAGTGTAATCCTACTTATTACTCAAAACAAAATTGACTATCCAATTAAATAGGTAAACATCTTAAGAATTAATTAATGCTAATATACAACAAATTAAATTGATAAAATATAATCCAACACAATCCATGGGATGCTATTATGTTCAAGCCTTCTTAAGATATATTTGCACTAAATTAAATCAATTGTCATTATATATTTGATCTGTATATAGTCTTGGTAAGATATTCAACAAGAATTAAAAATTCATGTTAATTAATCTAAGTCTATACAAAAAGAAACACTTGGAAAATTTAACTAAAGTGTGACATCTAAACCCGAGGTGGGAAAAACTTTCAAACATATGGCAAATTTACTCTCAGTTCAGAAATAGTTTTAAGCCACAGGAACAATATGCAGGCTTGCTAGTTCATAATATCAATATGTGCAAGATATCAATTTTTTCACCAAATGGAAGTAATCAAATTTGGACCAAATTAATTAAATAAACAAATCAAGGCAATCTTGGATAAAAGATTATGAGAAAATATGAAGGGATTCATAAATTCGTTATGTGTGTACGTTGGAATTACTAGCATGCCTATATGTGTTTGATGTGATCTCTTAGATCCATATACTTCTTCTCAATTCCAACATATTTTTTTTTAATTTTTTAAATCAATAATTTGATTGTTGTAGGAAAAAATATAAGGATAGAGAGAACGGCGTACCGAAGCGAATTCATGTTCGGATCTGGGACAAAACTCCAATGCACCTTAATTATGCCTCACAATTATTAGACTACTAAAGCCTAATTGTGATTTGCACAGCAGATCACCAAAACCAGAAAGATGGTAGGAGAGAAGAGAATTGCCAGAAAACTTAATGGTGGGGTGAATTGCAATTTAGAATGCACACCCTATTTATAGTGGTTTATGGAGGCCACTAATTAGGAAACGTGTGCACTCCTTCTTGCCCTCCAAGACAGCAATTACTTGATTCTCAATTAATTCCCTATTTATGGTGATTTGTTCCTCAATTAACAAATCCATAATTATTGCTTACTTATTTCCCAATCTGCAATTAATGCTGATTTTATTCTTATTTGATTAGGCTACTTGTATCCTAATCAAATAGTCCAACCCATCAAGGGTGGACTTGGACCCAAAGTCCAACATCTCCCACTCGCACTTGATGGGCCTCCCATCATGCATTCGCTACTCTTTCCTATTTCATACTTAGCATCTGTCGTGACCCTGTGGGCAAAAACGCCTTCAAGATTTGGTACTTGTGATACTAGAAATCCCTCATACTGGATTAGCATCCAAGAACACCCTTTATATATGTAAGATATATATATTCATTGCCTCATATACCCCAGATTCTCCTATATATATTGCTCATGGTATATCTAATCCCTCTCAAGTTAATATGTTTATTAACTCAGATTGCCTTCCACGCACATAGTATCCGCACGAACTAGCTACACATAGAGCTCGTAAGGGGTCGACCACAGATACTAGCACATCTTATGTATATAGGAATAAATCTTCCTTTTTGACTAAACATTAGTCCATCTTAACTTGGTCTTTCTCCTAGTTTTCACTCGTCTGACCGAATTGAGTGTGATCATGGAGCTTCAGCTAAAGTAGCTGTCACCAATCCAAGCTTTCATGATGCCGCCTAAGTCTTAAGGGCATCATGGAAGGATTCTTCCTTCCTGGGACTCATACTGTAGTGAACTAGGGATCTTTCACCTACATCCAATGTTGCAGTTTAACTCTTAAGCACATGCAGTATGAATTGCATGCTACGGTGAATGGTTTGTGGCGTACATCAATTTCTTTCTCTTTCACCGTACAGACATTAGTTCTAAAATGTACTCAACATTCGAACCAAAACTTTCTTTCACTATATCTCTTTTATAATCTCATTTGTAAAAAAGAGTTCTTTGCCTGGCTATAGGTCTATATTCATCCTTTGATCCATTTTCTGTGTATATGCACACATGTAGATCTCATCTCAGTTTAACTAAGGCTACTCAAACACAACGATTCTTCTTAACCATCTCATGGTGATCATTTGCTTGTCTTACCCTCCCATGCCTCAGTAAAACATGGGAAGATGGTTGTTCGTGTGAGTGAACCAACCTCTTCTGACCTGTACGACATACAAACTTGTATACCTTATATGTATTTACTCATAACATACATACTATTTCTTTTATCTTCATATAAAAGAAGTTCACGACCTTACAATGTATTTGCGCCCTTAGATTTTCACTAACTCAATGAAAATCAAGCTATGGGCTCAATAAGGGGATCTACTAATATTCTGTCAGTAGAAGGTCATTGAACTGTCTCTTTACTCTTTGAAAGCATATCTCTCATAGAGATATATCAAAAAGTATGTTTTGCCTTGCTGTGATACTTATGATCCTCATCATAAGATCCTTTTGTTGGATCCTTCTATCCACCATTCATTCCCAATCTCTCATAGGAATTACTTTAGCCATATGGCACTTTGAATAATGGTAGAACACGCCCTATGTTCTATTTTCATTGATAACAGGAAAAAATACTTTGTATATTTCCTTACTCACTCCATCACCATTTGTCTAGGCCTTGTATTAGAGTATCCTTTCAAAAGAAAGTTGTTGTCTTGACAACTTAAATCATGGTTATTCTCATAACCCATTTCACAGTAGGACCAAAAACAGCTTCCAAGTCCAACCAAAAACATTTTGGTTTTATACACACCAATGTGCATAGTCTTACTATGGGACTCTATCCACCTTTTCTATGTTGGATTTCTCATAGGACATATAACCTCTTTAGGTTTGTACCTTGGATTTCAGGGGTGTCCATGGGTTTGTAGTTTGGCATCCTAAGATGTCTAAAGATCACACTTGTATATGTCTTAGGTAGCAAAGACTGTATCTTCCTTGGGCAATCTCCGTTTATCTCGTCATTCAAGATATTTGTTCAACCCATGATTTTCTCAACTCAGAATTTAAGGATTCTTTGATCCTTTATTCCTTTGAATCCCTTGACACTTGTTTCAGCTAAACATATATCATTTGACAAAGGATGACTTCACAAAGAATCATCACTAGAACGTTTGGCACTCATGTAGTATTCTTCGATTATCTCGAAGTTGGTGAGGCTTTCACCTTGTGAAACCTCATATACTACTATTTTGGTGATTGTTTCTATGAAGCCCTTAAGCTACTTTTTGTAGAGTTCATAATCCAATTTCCAAAATTTTCAAATTGGAAAGCGGCTTTTTGCATAATCTTGATGTAATTTCAAGACTAAGCTTGTTGTTATAGACAAAGTTTAGAGTTAAAACGCACAACAGACAACCTTCTATTGTAGTACCCCTTAGCCACTAAGTGTTTTAGGTTTTACATGCCCCCAACAGATTTGAAAACCTACTTGTTCCCAATCACCTCTTGGCTAGGTGACAAATTACCCAAACACGTACTTGGCTTAAAGAGAATCCAAATCCTCCTGCATGACACTTTGCAATTCTTCTTAGCAGGTCTTCTAGTGTCTTTCAAACACTTATAGGTAGTCATCATTTTCTAAATGATGAAGAGAGCATTTAATCCATTAGGGAATCTATCCCTTTATAGTCATTCGCTAGATGACAATTTGCTCCGAGGTGGATTTCATAGGATTCTTTTCCTATGTATGAGCGAGGTAATTCTATCATAACTTACCTCTTACCTCTTTTATTGTGAAAATGGTTTAAATCCTCCCACTCGGATCAGTGAACTTGGGAATACTTAGTTATTCCTTGTCACTTGTGAACCTCTTAAAGAGATTTATTCTGATTAATGCTTATTTCTTGCTAGGAAATCTGGGTTTTATAAATGTTGTGTCCCATGGTTTTTCTCTCAGTCACTGAACCGCCATCATTTTCACTAATGAAGACATGTCATGTCAAATTCTCATGTCATCTCACAAAGAGATACTTTGTATACCTTGGCCCTAATCTTCCTTACTCATAGGAATAATTATAAATATAAAGTTTATAACCCTTATGATCTTAACAAGCTTGGCCCTGGTCTAAGGTCCATCCACGATTCATAGGGTAAGGTCATGACTGACATAGAGGGCATTTGATTAAGTATGAATATAATAGTTGTGAGTCTACCCACCAACATATGGCTAATAGCCTCACTGATGCCATTATGTTCACAACCAAATCAGGGAGAGGTCTATCTCTCCATTTCAATAACTCTATTATATTGAAGGGTTCTAGATATTGATAGTTGCCTAACAATGCCTTTCTTGTACACAAAATTGCTTAAACTAATCACATGGGTGTCCTAAACCCTTGTTAGTTCGTAAGGTCTTATTTGTTAGAACCGGCTATCACCCAAGAGGGGGGTGAATTGGGTGTATAATAAAAACTTAAGAACTTTATAAATCTTTTCGTAGCTTAACGAAAGTGGTAAGTATGAAGGTTTATAAATCAACAGTTACATTAAATAATATATGCTGGAAATATAAGAGTTTAGGGAAGAGAATATGCAAACTGTGATTTATCCTAGTTCGGTCCAATCTGTGATGGCCTACGTCCAGTCCCCAGGCTCCTCCTGAGATTTTCAAATCCACTATCTTCTCGTTTAATCCAGACACAAGAAAAGCCTTTACAATCCCACAAGTTTAGCCGGGTACTTGAGAAACCTTTTACAAATCTCTCACTGAAATACTCCCCCTTACGGCAAGTCTTATGAGCAGAGCAATCTCGAAGATCTTCCTCACTTGATTACCCATGCAAGTCTTACAAGCAGCAACATTCTCTCCTGCTTACACCCCTGTAAGTCTTATGAGCAGCAACGTTCTCTACTGCTTGCACCTTATAAGTCTTACGAGCAGAATGTCTTACTGGCAATTCTCTCTACAGCTTCCTCCGTAAGGAAATCAACCTTCTCAAGGTCCCTCTACCTTGAGATCAACTCAGAAATATAGTTGAAGGTGTTTACAGACTCTCTCACAGAGTTGGTATAATCTCACTGAAGTATAATATAAATAATTACTCCCTCAATGATAAGTAATACAGAAACTGGAAAACAGAGAGATTTGGGTAGAAGCAGAGGATTCATGTTATTCTCATGTTGGTGTCGTTGCTCTGTTTTCTCTGTCTTTCTCCGTTACCCATCGACGTTGAATGCTCTCTCATTTATAGTTGATGAATATGATGACCGTTGTGAGCATTCATCCGTTGGAGTCATTTTGACCGTTGAGCATATTTGAAAACGAGCTACTGTCCGTTGCAAAGTGGAACGTTTTGTTGAACAGCAGGAAGATTCATTTTGAGCTGTAGTAACGTTGTGGAGCGGGATGAATACGTTTGAGTTTCCAGACAATCTCTTATGGTGGGTCAAACTTTTGTCGTGGTAGGTAGTTGATACTCGGTGTGTAATGATACCGCCCGCCACAGTTGACTCTTTCATTTGAATATGTAATCTCAACGTTAAATTTCTTGTTTCACATTGCAAAATACTTAATCACTAATACGATGAAATATTAGTCATAGGTATGTTGGATCATTGGTCAAAAACTGAATTTCTGGCTTTTGGGACTCATCACGTTGAATGAAGATATTCGCCGTGACCTCTGTTCTTGAAGATACAACCCAAATATTTAATCTTCTGTTTTACACTTGAAATATATGTTAGTTAATGTTTAGGAATAATAACAAGTGAAAACATAATGATTGTATAACATTTAACCACGTTTGGATTGATGGCCGTGAGAGTCTGTTTCATTTCTATCAGGACCTCACTCGAGTGCAATATGGCTCACTCGAGTACAGTTCATATTTTCACGTTCTGACTTCCTCTCGGGCAAGCACTTGCTGCACTTCACTCGCATCTGCTCGAGTGAAATCTCGACATCACTCGAGCACAACCATTCATGCTTCGAGTGCATTTCATGCTTTCACGTACAAGCTTCTTCTCGGGTTATCACTTCCATGTCAAAACTTGCATGTACTCGAGTGACAATTCATTCAATGCTTGAGCATGGATCCTAGTGCTCGAGTGATGCAATTTTCTTCACATTTCAGTTGCTTCTGGACATCACTCGCATAATATTTTCAGAGAGAGTTTTTGCACTCGCGGGTGATGTGGGGCCACTTTAGAAAAAAATTGTTTATTTGATTCAAATGATGTATCATAAGATTGCTCTTGCCATATGCATTCCAATGCAAAAAGAATCAGCTCCAAACTCGTTGTATTTTGCAAGTTCTGGTCGAAAAAGTGTATATTTCGTTAGTCTGCACAAGCGCCAACTTCCAAAAGGCATAGCTCCTAGAATATACGTTCAAATTAGGCAAATTACCTATCCATGGAAAGCTCTTTGAGTCTAGTTTCATTTGGCACTCGTCGCGTCTCAATACGATGTGTGGTTTGTGAATTACACTCAAAATACCAAACCTGTGTCAAAAAGTGATAGTGATTTCAGTTTCATTTTCCACGATTCATATCTCCTTCATTTGATCTTCTTTCAATATGATCCTGGTTCCCATTTTACGTGTTGGGAGTCTTCTTTCATATGCCACCAGTTTCGGGTCAATCCGATGTGTGGTTTGAGAGATATGACCAAAATACCAGACCTCGCTCAGGCTGAACGTAAAACAGAGTAGAACAGAGTGTTCATCCCGTGCTCGAGTGAATTCATCCGTGCTCGAGTGAGTTCTTCCTGTGCTCGAGTGAAACACCTCGTGCTCGAGCATAACACCTCTGGAAGTGCTAAAACTCATCTATAAGTCATCTTAGCTTCGTATTAACCTATTCCAACCATCATTTGATCATAGAAACCTCCGGTATCATTATAGAAACCTCCAATATCACATCTAACAACTTGAACCTTGATATTCATGATAGATCTTCCATGTTCTTCATTCTTCAATATCTTTCTTCTTGGTTTTCCTCTTGATAATAATTCTCCATAACCAAAGTAAGCATCTCCTTGACTATCTTTAATTTCTTCCTTCTTCTTCCTCTTGTTCATTTTCATTAATTCAATCTTCTTCATTCTTTGCTTGACTAATCTACAAAATATGTAACATTAAATATAGTAGTTAGTCAAAGAAATACATTATATAAACTTTTTGCTCTTATCATGTCATATCTATATTTGACATCATCCAAACTAATCATATCTAATATTCTCCCCCTTTTTGATGATGACAAATCCTTTAAGAAAAATATGTCTGAATGAAGTGCAACATACATATATAGTGCAAAGTGCAACATACATATTTTTCTTACATTTTTCTCCCCCTATTTGACATCAGCAAAAAGTTTGAAATTTATAAAGAAGTAAGGCTTGTGAAGAAGTAAATAGAGTAGAAATGACTTTAATTAAAATGAATGAACCAAGAAAACAGTTTACACTCCTCCTATGTGAAAGTACTTTCATTTTTAATGAGATGGAACTAAAAAAGATTTGGAGAGGTTTTCAAGAAAACTTCTATAATCAAGATAAATGGAATTATGAAACGTATTCTTGAAATATAAAGAGTGAAGGTTTAGAAATGCTTATGTAGATTTGGAAAAAATGATGAAGCGCTCCATGAAGTCCGTTGCTTTATCCTTTGGCAATGCTAGTTCATGATAATGTACACCATACTTCTGTTATGCAACTCAGATATATATATTCATGTTGTTGCTAGGATTCTCCAATTGAGTTGAGCTTCTGTTTAGCATGTTCAATGCTTAGTTATATTGCTTTGAATGTTGTAGCCAATATATATTCCTTGACTGAGCGTTAAAAACATCCTCAAGGTTTATAGAGTCTTCTTGTAGTATGTTGAGGAATGCTATTGCACAAAACAAATTCTCCTGTCATAAAATTTAAATCTTTCTTTGCAAAGAGAATTGTTAGTTCAATCAAGTAACAAACTATTCCTTTCCATAAGATATATTAAAATTAAGATCATGAAAAGAACAATATAAGAATAACTCATCATCAAAACTAATCAAGACATGATGAATACAGATGAGTATGTTAAAAGTATTTTCTTCCAATAAAGGAAATGAGCTTTCAAAATATAAAACACAAGTGAATGTGAAGCTCCCCCTTAATTGATGCATGGTTTTTAAAACTTGTCTTAGAAAAATAGTTAATTACTCTCTTGGATTTGAGAAACCATTGGAAACTTTATAGAGAAAATGATTTTGAAAGTATGAAGATTTAGAGAGAAATTAAATGGCAATGCTAATCAGAGGTTTTGAGAGATATAACCTAATATCACCTGAGTGGTTACTTGAGTGATTCTACTCAATCATTACTCGATTGTATACTCAAGTGATACAACTCAAGGATTTTGAATTAAACAAGAATACAATACCTCACTCGAGTAATATCGTAATCACTCGAGTTATAATCCTCTGTAGTCTATTGATGCATCATGTCCTAGTCAATATTGAATGATGTGACTGGTTCTGAGGGATTCTGAAGTGTAGTCTTCTGTGAGCAATTTAGGATACCAATATGAGCTCGAAGTAAGGCTTTATGTGCATATTGGCTTAGTATGTGCCCCTTGCTTAGCAAACATCATTGAGAACTTTTAATTTCATCATAGCACATAGCGCCCTTATTTTGTCATCCATCATCTCAAATAAAACTTTGAAGTTCTGGTTCACTAAGTCACACAGCTACTTCATCTTATCATTGACTGATGATCTCAGCATTGTTTGTAGTAAGCTTTGTGTGAAAGAGTTGAACCTCCTCTCTCAGAAAGCCTTAGACAAATGGACCAAAGAATGGAGACCAACTCTAGCAAAGTGTTGTCTCTCATTTATTAGCCTTGTTCACCATAGCTCTAGTGTAGGTATAGCAGATAATCCAATGAAGATTAGACATAAAGCTAGGATAATAGTTAAGAATCCTCATAGGCTCATCAAGCTTGATGATTCTGTGCATCTCAGCATCTTCCTCTGAACATCTCTATTGGCTACATATCATAGTGAATATGTCTGATCACCTTGAAACGATAAGGAAGGTGGGTAGGTAACAAAGATTCATATTGGATAAACTTATTCTTGGCTCTGTGTTGCTTTGAAATAATCTCCACTGGGTCCACTAAGAGATCTTCCTTCTCTTTCTCTTTCTCTAATTGTATCACTAGCTAGTTATTTACTAGTGGTGGGATGTCATTTGAGTAATATCACATATTCTGCTTCACGCTGCAACACTATCAGTCATGCCTTTTCTGTTAGCCTTTGGTCTTTGTATCCAAAAGTAGAGCATTTTGGTCAACTCCTGCAAACGTATAATGATATGCTCTTTGGTACCCAACTTCTCTTGGGTTCGTACAATATTAGATATAACAACTCTTATGCTCTTATGCAATTAATCATATGAGATTTCAGCAAAGAGTATCATACACCAACAAAAGACTAAGATATAATTTTATCCAATAAAATCAAGTCATCATGAAGTAGAACGAACAAGTGATACCAGGAATGATGATGATCAATGACAATTTGTAAATACACTTTATATAGAAAATATGTCATTGATAAGATTTTCATGCAATCGATGTAAAACAGATCAAAGAGAGTAGAAAATCTATCCTTAATGATCAACTTTTGTAAAATGATAAATCATGAATGAAATCAAGTTTTCCAAAAATGATAATGAGATATGCCAATTATTTCAAAATCTCATATGTTCTTTCGAATCATAAATATGCATTATGACATTAAGATTTTGAATGCATGAAAACTCATTTATGAAGCTTGTTAAATATCAATGCTTATGCCAAAAACAATGGAAGTCAACAGTTATAAAATATATATCAGAAAGCTTCACTAAGGAATTCAGCTAAGATAACATGTTAATTATAAGAGTTAACATGTTGGAGAATTTTCCCAAGAACAAAAGTCATATGAAATATGAATTAGCCAAAATGGCTTATCTTGACATATATAAGCATGATGACTTTAGTATTGATCAAGAGATAACCTTGCCTCTTAGAGTTGCGTCTTAAAATGGATAAATATTCAAGGCAACAAGACTTAAAGTGCAAGATTCTAGTTACTCAAAAAATGGATGAAGACAAATGGTAATGCATTTGAGCAACAATATGAATATAAGAATTTATGGATGATGAAGCATATACTCATTGATCCAAATGACTAGAGTTCTAGAATATTATCCCGGTAAGTTATTCCACAATAATGGTTAATGCATTAAGATTCAATGCACTAATTAACATTTATAATGCTTGGAATAACATGGCCAACTAATGATTTATGTATTAGGCATAAGGTTTTCACATATAGAATTCTTTTCTAGGGAATACACTTGAAACTCATATAGATAGTTAACTTGTTAGACATAAGATCTAACTTGTTAGAAAATAAAGATTGAGGAGTTCAAGTAGTAACAGGTTTAAGATTAAGAAACAAGTATGTAAATGATGAGGAAGACTCTAGTGGATGGATTTGAAGCATTTCTGACTTTTAGTATACATAAATATTAACTTCCAATTTTGAAACTGATTTAAATGCAAATAAAATATGAAAAATTTTCAAATAATGTGTATACATTTTTATAAACAAGATGAATTTAAATCCAAGTACATTTTTGAAATGTGCATTTTCAAACTCAAATACATAGAAAGATTATGCACAATTTCACTTTCAGTCCATTTAGCAATCTAAAAACAATTTAAAACTCATAAATGATTGATTGCTAATGGTATGTAGTAATGAGCAAGAATTTACCACTCAAATTGAGTTGGAAACAATGAGTACGATGGTTGAGTTTTGAAATTACTGATACAGCGTACCTGGCTTAAGTGTAACTTGTAGACACCCAAGTTAATTTCCATCTCCTTGTATCTTTGTACTCAAGTCCTCCAAGATCACTTGAGTAATCCATGTTTTGAAGCTAATTTATGCATTTGTGTCTGTGGCTTTCATGAGTTCTTGTTGCACTTTCAGGTGAGTTCTCTATGCACTCGAGTATGCTCCCGTCTCACTCGAATGTGTGACATTATTCTTGATGAACACGAGAGTGTCTGTAGAGTTTCTACATACTTTGTTAACCCCTGTTTTACAAACTAGAGACATAGCATAGGATTCAAATCTGCACTCGAGTGACCAACCAGTACTCGAGTGTTAACATGCCTTGCACTCGAATGTCATGATTCTTTTTCAAATTGTTCCTGCAAAAATCATATAACCATTTTTCTTCCTTGGGTATCCAATTATACTTGGATCCACTTATGGTTAGCTTGAAAGAATCATAAATCACATGCTCTAAGAATATAATTAATTTGAGACAATTGAGCACAATGAATTAAACATGTCTTTATGCTTAAGAGAAATATTTTCTTTTCAAATCATTATACATGCATAAAGAATTAACCTGTTGAACATTACAATCCTTTTATAAATAAACCTATTAAATAGCTTTTTAAGGGTTGTGAAAATATAATTTCAAAATTATTTTCAATCCTCATTGCTATGATTCCAAAATATAAAACCTCAATAAATATTATAGATAATAGTATAGGAGGTTTTATCATTGTGTACCTTTGCCTTAGATATTTGGAGGATTGCTTCTGCATACCCACTGCATCTTTCTTTGAAGTTCTGTTTTTGCATATTTGGCTTTGGGATTATGCAAAGCTTGCTCATGTGATGTAGACTTCGAGAATCTTTTTCTTTGTGAATGAGAGATCCTCCTCTTCTTGTTCTTATCAAGATAGTTGAATGTTACATTGTGATAGCCCTTCGTTGAGGTAGAACATACTCCTTTTATCCATTGCTTCTTTCTCTGTTTATACTCTGTAACCCCAGCAATGGGTGCCTTGAGAGTTCTCCTTTTTGATATAAATGGTATGAACCTCTTTATTGGCACATGAGAACCTCTTGTATTCTTCATCTTCTCTTTACCCTTATGTCCATTTCTTTTCGGATCATCCTACATACATAAAGTACTAGATGGACATTTTGGTACCCATATATACTTGGGTCCTTGTTTGTTAGTATTAAACCTTACATGTTTCTTCGGTACCCGAATATTCTTATTTCTCACATGGGAATTTCTTCTAATATAGCATGTGTGAGAAATATGACCGGATTTGCCACAATAATTGCAAATTGTATCAAGATATACATTATGGGATATCATGCAAGTATTATGTCGATCATAAGAGTAGAAATTCGAATGGATTTGATTTGAATATTCTTTCTTCCCAACAAACTTTCCAGCATATTTGAAAACATTTTTGCTTTTCTCAATATAATCAACAATTGGTTGAGAAACAAACTTTTGTAAACTCTGAAAATCATTTTTATGAAAATCACACAAAGAATTGGAACTTTTTACCTTAAGTTCATCTTGAGCTCCGGAGAGTGATTTTTCATGTTCATCTATACTGAGCTCTTTTCGGGAATCCTCTTCTTCTTGTTTATCCATATTGACTGTATGGAAGTGTTCTATGATTTTTCCATCTTCATCATCAATTTCCAATTGTTCATGCACAGTAGATGCGTAGCGTGTAGATTCACATGAACTGTCAACACTTTCAACTTCAACACAATTGTTAGAAGCATAAATAGAATCAAGAGTGTCCCAGATATATTTAGCATTAGAACAAAATCTCATTTTCTCAAAATCATTTTCGGTTAAAGCACTATACAAAATTTTCATTGCTCTAATGTTCAACGAAAACATTTTCTTTTCAATTTCTGTCCAATCCTTTCTTGCTTTGAAATCAAAAACACTTGTAAAAACATTCTACATATCAAAATCAAAAGCTTTTATAAAACTAGTCATTCTAGCTTTCCAAAACCAAAAATCAATATCTTTCAAAAGAGGTGGGATTGTATAATCAAAACCTTCTGAAAGTATAAAACACCCAAAGTCAGCCATTGTAACTCTTGAGACGGTTAAGTCCTTTAAACAAGAGCCCGGGCTCTGATACCAAATATTAGAACTGGCTATCACCCAAGAGGGGGGTGAATTGGGTGTATAATAAAAACTTAAGAACTTTAGAAATCTTTTCGTATCTTAACGAGAGTGGTAAGTATGAAGGTTTATAAATCAACAGTTAGATTAAATAATATATGCTGGAAATATAAGAGTTTAGGGAAGAGAATATGCAAACTGTGATTTATCCTGGTTCGGTCTAATCTGTGATGGCCTACGTCTAGTCCCTAGGCTCCTCCTGAGATTTTCAAATCCACTATCTTCTCGTTTAATCCAGGCACAAGAAAAGCCTTTACAATCCCACAAGTTTAGCCGGGTACTTGTGAAACTTTTACAAATCTCTCACTGAAATACTCCCCCTTACGGCAAGTCTTACGAGCAGAGCAATCCCGAAGATCTTCCTCTCTTGCTTACTCATGCAAGTCTTACAAGCAGCAACGTTCTCTCCTGCTTACACCCCTGTAAGTCTTATGAGTAGCAACGTTCTCTACTGCTTGCACCTTGTAACTCTTACGAGCAGAATGTTTTACTGGCAATTCTCTCTACAGCTTCCTCCGTAAGGAAATCAACCTTCTCAAAGTCCCTCTACCTTGAGATCAACTCAGAAATATAGTTGAAGGTGTTTACAGACTCTCTCACAGAGTGGGTATAATCTCACTGAAGTATAATACAAATAATCACTCTCTCAATGATAAGTAATACAGAAACTGGAAAACAGAGAGAGTTTGGGTAGAAGCAGAGGATTAATGTTATTCTCATGTTGGTGTCGTTGCTATGTTTTCTCTGTCTTTCTCCGTTACCCATCGATGTTGAATGCTCTCTCATTTATAGTTGATGAATATGATGACCGTTGTGAGCATTCATCCGTTGGAGTCATTTTGACCGTTGAGCATATTTGAAAATGAGCTACTGTCCGTTGCAAAGTGGAACGTTTTGTTGAACAAGCAGGAAGATTCAATTTGAGCTGTAGTAACGTTGTGGAGCGGGATGAATACGTTTGAGTTTCCAGACAATCTCTCATGGTGGGTCAAACTTTTGTCGTGGTAGGTAGTTGATACTCGGTGTGTAATGATGCCGCCTGCCACAATTGACTCTTTCATTTGAATATGTAATCTCAACGTTAAATTTCTTGTTTCACACTGCAAAATACTTAATCACTAATATGATGAAATATTAGTCTTGGGTATGTTGGATCATTGGTAAAAAACTGAATTTCTGGCTTCTGGGACTCATCACGTTGAATGAAGATATTCGCCGTGACCTCTGTTCTTGAAGATACAACCCAAATATTTAATCTCCTGTTTTACACTTGAAATATATGTTAGTTAATGTTTAGGAACAATAACAAGTGAAAACATAATGATTGTATAACATTTAACCACGTTTGGATTGATGGCCGTGAGAGTCTGTTTCGTTTCTGTCAGGACCTCACTCGAGTACAATATGGCTCACTCGAGTACAGTTCATATTTTCACGTTCTGACTTCCTCTCGGGCAAGCACTCGCTGCACTTCACTCGCATCTACTCGAGTGAAATCTCGACATCACTCGAGCACAACCATTCATGCTTCGAGTGCGTTTCATGCTTTCATGTACAAGCTTCTTCTCAAGTTATCACTTCCATGTCAAAACTTGCATGTGCTCGAGTGAGAATTCATCCAATGCTCGAGCATGGATCCTAGTGCTCGAGTGATGCAATTTTCTTCACGTTTCAGCTGCTTCTGGACATCAATCGCACAATATTTTCAGAGAGAAAGTTTTTGCACTCGCGGGTGATGTGGGGCCACTTTAGAAAAAAATTGTTTATTTGATTCAAATGATGTATCATAAGATTGTTCTTGACATATGCATTCCAATGCAAAAAGAATCAGCTCCAAACTCGTTGTATTCTGTAAGTTATGATCGAAAGAGTGTATATTTCGCTAGTCTGCACAAGCGTCAAATTCCAGAAGGAATAGCTCCTAGAATATACGTTCAAATTAGGCAAATTACCTATCCATGGAAAGCTCGTTGAGTCTAGTTTCATTTGGCACTGGTCTCGTCTCAATCCGATGTGTGGTTTGTGAGTTACGCTCAAAATACCGAACCTGTGTCAAAATGTGACGGTGATTTCAGTTTCATTTTCCACGATTCATATCTCCTTCATTTGATCTTCATTCAATGTGATCCTGGTGCTCATTTTACGTGTTGGGAGTCTTCTTTCATATGCCTCTGGTTTCGGGTCAATCTGATGTGTGGTTTGAGAGATATGACCAAAATACCAGACCTCGCTCAGGCTGAATGTAAAACAGAGTAGAACAGAGTGTTCATCCCGTGCTCGAATGAATTCATCCGTGCTCGAGTGAGTTCTTCCTGTGCTCGAGTGAAACACCTCATGCTCGAGCATAACACCTCTGGAAGTGCCAAAACTCATATATAAGTCATCTTAGCTTCGTATTAACCTATTCCAACCATCATTTGATCATAGAAACCTCCGGTATCATTATAGAAACCTCCAATATCACATCTAACAACTTGAATCTTGATATTCATGATAGATCTTCCAAGTTCTTCATTCTTCAATATCTTTCTTCTTGGTTTTTCTCTTGATAATAATTCTCCATAACCAAAGTAAGCATCTCCTTGACTATCTTCAATTTCTTCCTTCTTCTTCCTCTTGTTCATTTTCATTAATTCAATCTTCTTCATTCTTTGCTTGACTAATCTACAAAATATGTAACATTAAATATAGTAGTTAGTCAAAGAAATACATTATATAAACTTTTTGCTCTTATCATGTCATATCTATATTTAACATCATCAAAACTAATCATATCTAATATTATTCTTCAGTTAACTGATTCCTGACTAGTTCAGCCATTATCTAACAGCTTTACACTTGCCTAGAATTAAGTAAATGTTACCGTATTTCATGTAAATGTCCATGAAGTTAATGAAACAAAAAGTTCTATGTTTGGCCCTCACGTTCATTGGTTCACTAATGTCATATTTTTCCAATTGCAGTGGATTTTCTCAAAAAATGTTTTTGTCTTTCTTGCCAGGTAGAATAAGTTTTCAACTTATTCATAAGGGTATTAACCCTTTAGCACACGTTGTTTAGTATATACTCTTTTGCTAGTTTGATCATTCCCTTTGATCAAGGTGTACATGTGGCAAGAAATGGAATCTTTTATCCCTAAAAAGAAACATCAAAATCCAACTAAGGATTTTGAGAATTATAGTCCCATCGATCCTTAACTAAAGAGATAGCAAAGATATAATTTGTCAGTTGTAATTGCATAGAGTGAATCAGGGTGGTTTATTTATGCAGAGTTAACGTACAAGTTCCAATCCCTTGATTCTATCTCTTTATTGCTTTGCATTTGATATGAAGCTATATGCTTCTGTGAAACATCCACAACTCATGTGGATTGCTACTTTTACAACCATTAAGGATTATCAATGTAGCTTTTCATCTTTGTAGAAACCATTTGACCTCCTCTAGATCAAGTTTACCTCATAGGTTTTTTGCCCTTAGGCTTAGAGTTTGGATAAAGTTCCATTACTCGTACCAACGTAAGTTTGAGCAATGTAGTTCTTTCTATACTTGATAGTATAAACCTTTTGTATCCTTCAGTTGCTTCAACCTCTAAATACTGAAGACTGGTTAGTAGGATATCTCTGACATCTCATTCTTCTTGAATGAAAGAGATTTGAGAGTTTCTAATTCGATAGATATCTCTATTTGAGCTTGCGTTTGTAGGCTCAGTCAGATAAACTTGGTCATAATTGGTCACTCAGACGATTATGGTATACAAATCTTATTTGTTCAAAAAAGACAAAGGATAATTAGATAATAAGTTTACTAGTTTCATGTTTAAGAGACAACTATGTTGACTCCCATCCCAATCATGCTAGTTAGCTCATCATCCTTTCAAAAAAAAATCTTCATTGAACACATTCCCTTTTGGATTTTTAGAGACATTCTAGAAACTCCTACTCAATCAAAGGCAGTTATATCAACAAGATAATAGCACAATATCATCTAATCAACATGAATGTTCAAGGAAATAGGAAGAGAATATACTTAATTCAATTCCAAAAAAATAGAGAATTTAATCATAAATTCAATGAAAAACAAGAACATTCAAAAGTTTAAGCCTCATATTGTTGTCTCTTAACTAGGTTCTCCCTTTCATAGGCCCTTCTGACCATATGAACTTATGTAGCTTCTAGCTACAATATCCAACTCCTCTTTCCTATGTTTACATCCACTTACTTAGATGTAATTGCAGCATACTTCCCACTTGATGAGATGATTCTCACATCTCTATCTGTCTTGTCCTTTGTCACAATATTTGTGATAAAGGGTTAACTTTTAGAAGTCATTGCTTCAATCCAAATGGATCAATGTGGTTAGAAGCATAGGAATACTTGTTATTATTCAATAATTATTGAATAATTTCAAGTTGCTGCAATTTTCAGGTTTTATCTCTGAGAGTTTAAGTTAAGGTTGGATAGGATTTTTATATTCAAAAAATTTATTTGAATAATCCCTTAGCATTAACCTTATGTTGCAGCTGAAATTACTCTCACAAAAGTAAGTCAACCTATCCCAAAAACAATAGAATCAATATTGACTCAACTTCAACGTTTTTGGGAATCTCTAAATGCACATAAACACCTTTTTGACTCAAATCACATCCAAACATGTTCAAATATATACAAATTATATATCAAATTGAAGCTCTTGAATTTAGGGATTTTTAGAAATAAACCGCGTCTCAATCGGAGGTTCCATGCGCCCACATGCGCCCCTAGAATGTGCCTGTTGATCCTGTGGCTGTGATTATTCTATGTGAATCAACATGTGATATAATTTGTTTATATCTCCATCATTTTTTCCATTGTGCTACTGTACATATGTAAATATATATTGTACATATTTCTTCTCCTCTCATTTATACACACATATATATATATATATATGATTATATGCAATTGCCACATGCATATTCTTCTGCCTGCTCCCCTCTAATATTTCATTGTATAAGATATTTATTTATTATTACCTCTGCTTCATGATAGTATGTAATAATATGAGCTTGTGAATATTGAATGCCTACAACCAGAGAGGCCGTGAGACTTGCTGCACAATTTTCCCCCCTCATGCGAGCAAGGTAAATATATATGTATATGTTGTTCCTATTTATATATGCATGAAATAATATGCTGCTCTGATACCAATGTAGGAAAAAATATAGGGATGGAGAGAAGGGCATACAGGGGCGAATCCCTGTTCAGATCCGGGTCAAAACTCCAATACTCCATAATTGTGCCCACACAATTATTAGACTACTAGAGCCTAATTGTGATTTGCACAGCAGATCACCAGAACTAGAAAGATGGTAGGAGAGAAGAGAATTGCAAGAAAACTCAATGGTGGGGTGAATTGCAATTGATAGTGGTTTATGGAGGCCACTAATTAGGAAACGTGTGCACTCCTTCTTGCCCTCCAAGACAAAAATTAATTGATTTTCAATTAATTCCCTAATTATGGTGATTTGTTCCTTAATTAACAAATCCATAATTATTGCTGAATTATTACCCAATCTGCAATTTTTATTCTTATTTGATTAGGCTACTTGTATCCTAATCAAATAGTCTGGCCCATCAAGGGCGGACTTGGACCCAAAGTCCAACAATTGTGTAAGTTGCGAATGATTTACTTCAATTTGGTGAAGGTCAGATCTACGACGTATGTACCTAAAATTAAGGAACATCCAATTAGTGTATAAAGTACACTTTTGAATTCTTACTCATACGACAGATATCTTGAAGAAACAGCCATGCAAGTTGCCTGGAAAATTAGTCCTTCACGGCTAACAAATACGAGTATACAATATCTTTGATATTAAAAGCCACCAAATAAAAAAGAACTCCTCTCTTAATACAAAACATATTTACCTAATTTGATTAGATTAAAGAAGTAAGTTACGTTAGTTAATATGACATGAATTTTCTAAAACACTCTACTTATCTTCCTTAATTCCCTCATTTCTTCTTCTCCTTGATTATTATTCAGGGAGCATCAATAAGGGAAAAAATTAGGAAATGATTGAGAAATATGAAAACAATATCTTATATTTAGAACAAAGATCAACTCCTTAAATATGTCTTATATTAATGACTAGAGGAGTACTCTCTTTCGATTAAAGGCACTAGATGTAACATGCATCTTGTTGACACCTTTAGTACGTATTCGGAAGGGCTTTGGTTCTGGAGAAAATCGATAATTCAAGCCTATAAACTAAAACTTGTAGGTTTATTTTGAGTTGCTATTCATTTCATAATTTTAGTTTACATGGTCCAAATTTGAAAAATCGTAACTAATTCTATAAAATTCATAAAAAGATGCTCTAAAATCCTTTTGAAAGCTCTTAAAGTCCCACATTTAGGGAAACTATCATTATAATCTGGTTCCCATCAAATTCGTACATTTAGCTCATTTTCTATCATTGCTTTGATTTCGGACAGATTCTATACCTTGAATTTAACAATTCATAACTCATGCTATACTCATCCAACAGAACTTATTAAGGATATTTTGGAAATCTCTATGTGTCTAATTCATGCATACAAATTCTCACGAGCATTGGACTTGTGTACTATACTTTATGCATTGAAATAGCAACCATGCTCTGCAAAGAGCCTAAATTGGGCTGTCATGAACATGCATGTTAAATTCATAGATCCAAGGTTGGTACATGGCTCTCAATTGTAACCATCCATCTCATCATATCAATAACATATTCTAAGGGCTCATATTATATTTGCATAGCTCATGGAATCACTTGTACATTTTGCAACTTCTACCAAAGTAATACCATAGGAAATTCATTACTTCTTTAGCTTACCCTTGACTTCTTGCTCTCTTGCTCTTCCTTAAGAGGATTATAACCTATCATGCTTGGTTAGCGGGGGTGAGATTCAAAAAATCCTAGTAGTAAACAATACCATCCATGCATTAAGGCAAAAGCTTGGTACATGACATGCTTGCATTATATGAATTCATGACTTCCATAATGACATGTTTGTTTGCTCAAGGTTTCTTACATCACACATAGCCATGGAAAACTTACAAATAGACCATCACAAATTAATTCATGCTTCATATAATCAAGCAAAGCAGTTAAACATATCATCACACAAGCATAAATACCAAGCACATAATGAAGGTAAGTTCACTACCTTTTAGCTTTACTATCCCTCTTTGTTCTCTTTGCTTCATTAACTTGATCCACCATAACCAAGCCTCCAATTCCTTTTCCATGACATCCACTGGCCCTAAAGATAGAATACATATCAATATTTTATTCATTAGAGCCATTCAGTATGCTAAAACTTTAACTTCCCAAAACTGCTATTACTTGCCAGTTTAAAACCTAAACTTTGCACTTTTAATTTCATAGGCTAACAAATTAATCTAACATGATTCTCCCTCATATCTTTTCATGTAGATTCCAGTCTTAAGCTCAAATTGAGTAAAATAAGCCTTCTTCCCCTTCAATTAATCAAAACAGAAACTTAGGGCATTGTTGCACAAAATTGCCATTTTGCTTTCTAATGCTTCCAAACTTGTTTTCTCACTTATGCCCCACAATTTTTCATTCTAAACTCATTGAAAGCATAAAAATCATCAAATTCCACTCCCTTCTTTATGCCTTGTTTTGACTGAAATTATACATGCAGAAAGAAAAAAGGATTTTTCATCATTTCATTCCATAAAATACCATAATTCTATCTCTAACAACTTCCTTATTCATGATTTGGTTTAAAATTAAGCTTTGTATATTTTTCTAACATTTGGCAGCACCTCCCCTGATTTATCTTACTTTCCAAAATCACACAAGTTCAAAACAACACAATCTATTGTCATCAACAACATCCACAACATTAAAGCAACATCAATACATCAACAATCACCACTTACCTTGGCTCCTTGTTTGATTCTTTAAAACTTCCTCTCTTGTAACCCTAGCTTTACCTTCTCTTTTTGTTGAGAATATCTTCAAGAAAGGCTATAGAATCCTTATATAAGATTAGAGAGGAAGGGCTAGTAAGATTACTGAATTAAATGCTCAAACTTACCTATAATCACTTTGATCTTCTGTGTCTTCTCTTCATTCCTCTTCTCCTTTTTTCTGTCCATCTTGTTCTCTCTGTTGTTGCCCTGTTTCAGCCGACCTTATGGACTAAATGAGGGTAGTAATGTGCTTATTTAGATGGTCTTATTCTTTATCAATTAGATTGATAATTTGGCAAGTCCAAATTATTTTTTTATAGCCCCATCATGATCTAATGGCCCAAAAATCTTCGTAGTTTCTCTCCTTCATGAGGTTATGCCACCCAGCTTCTTAGGAGTCCACATATTTTTTTTTCCATATCCTAATTACTTTATAGGAGCTTAATCCTTTCATCAATATCTAACTAGTCACTTACAAACGCTTTTTGGGAATTCCTTAATAATAGGACCAATGTGATATCATCAAAAATTCATATTTATTAGGGAATAATTCCCTAATTTTTCTCAAACTCAAATTTGGTCCTTAATTATTTTTCCATAATTTCCAAGGCATTGCCTGGTTCATGGATAAAATGACAACAAAATATTCTTTAAGATATAATTTCCATTTCTAAGGCATAAAACCATGTTTATAAACTCACATTAACCTTGAAATAAATTTCCCTTATTTTTTCCCAATTATTGGAGGCCTCCTAATGTTTTTCATACTTAAAATTTGAGGCTTCCTAATATTTTTCATACTTAAAACTGTCTAATTATCCTTTAATTCACCAAAATTCTAATAATTCTTTAAAATTCCTTTTTGAGGTAAATTTCTCATTTGTACCTCAATTAAGACTCAAGCATAATATGGGGAATTATTCTCTACCTTCTTGTGTCTCTGGAAATTTTTCATGAAATTTCGGGCATAATTTCTAAAATTACCCTTACGAACCCATAACATTCAAAAACTATGCTTTTGCCCAAACCCAAGACTGTAGATATAAAATGTCATCATTGCCTAACCTATAAATACATATGCTAGACTTATACTTAGATGGACTTAGTAGTCTACTTATTTAAGTCAAATTCTTGAACTTATAAGCTCAAAATTTGATATATGACACCAAATATGTCCCTGAATGAGGAAAAACCACATATAATGACTCTCTCCATATTATATATATATATATATATATATATTGTATTATATTTATAAGTCACTTTTAATATGTTTTATTGAGACAAAGAATAAAACCCTAACATAATTTGTACAAGACCAATCCTATATTATAACGGAAATGGAATCTGTATGATGTGTAGAGGCTAAGTACCTAGGTAATTGAGGTAGGACGTTTAATTGGGAATCCCAAATTGGGGGTTTTCCTAAATCATATGTTATAATGGGTTGAACCTCAAATTGATGATCACGCACTATTTGAAGGACCTAGTCTAAGCTTTGTCAATCTTTGTTCTCAATTCTAGCCTACTTTTCCCATACAATACCAGAGTTACTCATAAGCCTCTTGAGTAACAGTTAGAGGCATATTTTGGGTTTTGAGTTATTCTAAGAACCATTAACTAGAGACTCAAAGTAATATTTGTTATATGGTATCAGAGACAGGTTGACCTATATGAGATTATTTTCTAAGTCAAGATTTACTTTCCATATGCAAATGCAAAATTGAGTATGAAATGTAATTCCGAGCCTCATATGAATAAGAAGCATATCTTAATCCAAAAAATTTTCTTTCTCGGCCTATACATGACTCCATATGCTTAACTTATTTTCTGTCCCGTATATGTATTTGCGTGAGTTGTGAGGGATCAAAAATTTCCTCTTTGGATATAATATACATCCTTATACATGGTTAAAGAATATTGAAGTTCTTCATTTTTTGTTGAATCTCAATCTATGAGTATTAAGCATGCCTTCACTCTGTCATTATTTACTGTGTCTTATTATTGGAATATGATTTTAGGCATAGAATAAGTATAATAGAAGCCTAGAACCCCAAAATTGAAGAACTTAGAGAGAGAGAGCATGAAAACCGAAATTGGGAGAATTTTTTTTAGTATTGGGTCAATTTAAAATTAGAGAACTAGGATTTAAAATTAGTCCCATTGTGTAGATCTCAAAAAAATGAATGAAAACAACACCAAGAATGCCAAAAACGGAAGTCGGATGAAGGAGATACAGAGGAGAGAAGTTTTGGGTCCACTGACCCAGCCCTTTCCTCCTTCCGGGTTGGGTCTGACCCGGCGGGAGGTTGAAGATGACCTCCGCCTCAAAACGATGTCGTTTCGGTGTTTTATAAAAAACAGGTGTTTGGGCTGAGAAAAAAAACAAGTTCAGTTTTATTTCAGGCCGAATCTGTTAGGCCCAAACAGTAAGGCCTGAAACAAAAAAACATTTTTTGGCAGAAAAGCCATGTGGTGCATGAGGCCACGTGGCATCTTCGTTTGACACGTAGTAGACATATTCCGACAGCGCTTGGCGCGTGGAGGCTGATGATCCGGTGCATGTCACCGGATTACTGACGGAAGTGGCACGTGGTGTCAATGCACCATTATGAGCGTGTATCTTTTCTTTTTTTTTCTTTTCTGACTTCTCTCGGTTCGTGGGGGCACGTGTAGTGTGTGAATGAGACCTAGTTTGTTCCTAAAAATCCCTAAATTCTTGATCTTTAATATGATATGCTATATGAGTATTGTAGACACAAATTTATATATATTTGTGATATTCTAAGTACATTTATTAATGTTTTAAACCATTTTTGAAACTTCTAAAATTCATTTGTTGGTTTTAATATTTTTTTTGTTATACTTAAATATGTTATAAACATGTTTCATATATTATAGAGAGAATATTGTCTTATTTATATTATAATAAAGCATGATTTAGTTGATTATTCATTATATTATTATATGTTTTTGTCAAGTGGGAGCTTATAGGACATGTTAGTCCTAAAAGTTAGTGTTGTAAAAGTAATTCTTGACAGAAGTTTTAGTGATGTTGCTAACTTTTATGTGATGGGAGATACAAACGTATACTCTTGATCATGAATTTAGTAGTATTTCTATTTTTTTCTGGTTAAGAATAATATAAGTACATGAAATTGTATACTATATTGTCCTATATATATATATATTGTCGATGATATATTCAATAATTTGATTCCCTTAGAGAGACATATTGAATATGGAATAGATTTTTCACAGAATTGAAAATGGCAACTAAGAACATCATCGCTGAGTTAAATAAAGGGGACAAATTAAATGGTGACAATTGGGATATCTGGCACCAAAAAGTGTAATATATTTTGGATGAACAAGAGGCAATGAAACCTTTAACAACAGTTGTAGCATAACCTGCTACTAGGAATACGGCCCAGCATAGGAAGGACCAAGAGGTCTATGAGACTTGGAAAAAGAAAAATAGCATTGCAAGAATTACATTACTGAGCACAATGGTAGATGACCTCATGTGTGAATATGAGAAAAATGAAACAGCGCAAGCCATATGGGCAATGTTGAAAGACAAGTTTGGCGGTACGTCCACCTCTAAGCTTAAATGATTAACTATTAAGTTTGATACATATAAGCTTAGGCCAAATACTTCCATGAAACAACATCTAAGAGAGATGGCAAATATGATTAGAGAATTGAAGGAAGCTGTATTGGAAATTATGCCCAAAGGGCCAATCATTGTACTTTGAACATTATTAATTTAATGAAATTTCTCCATTCAGTTATCATATTATTTGCATGTTAACTATGATAATTGTATCCTTAGATAAATCATAAAGATTATCCTAAAATGTCCCTGGTCGGTCATCTATGTGGGAGCAAAGATGAAACAAGACCAGTATGACTTTGATAAGATATGGAGATATGAATCAAAGTCTTAGGCACTTGTAAGAGTACAAGGTGCTGGACCAACCCACTATGAGAAAAATACATGGATCAAGTCATAAGCTTTTCTCATGTATAACCACGTCACAATGCCCTTAGACCTGAGGTCATCATGGATTCCTACATGAGAGTTGATAAGCTTTGAACTAGTCAAAAGTCAATTTTGACCTGGTGATGATAAAGGCTACAATCAGGATTGGTGGTTTTTCATGCAGAGGAATATGAATGATCAAGATGGAATTTGTCCCTCACATTAGTAGAGAGATATTATTGGGCCCCTCGATGAGTAAGTCTGAGAAATGTATGGCCAAACTACGATGGAAAGAAGTTTCCATTTCTATTTAGGGTACTCAGGAATCGAGAAAGTAATGGTCAGAAACAAGAGGATGACATTATCCATGCCTTATCCTTGACCGATATATCGTGTGACAAAAGGGACGTGATATGGTTGTATGACAGGTTGCATCGTGTTAACGATCCTCACTGAATTGGGTAGTCGTAATGTCTTGCTAGAAGCCGCTTGCGACTTTTGGGTTAGCACAGTTATTGGCCTACTGCTAACTTTATATGAGCCTACAGGGTCGCACACAACAATGGCCCAACACGAGATAACGTTTAATTTAGGGTGGACGAATTTTATTTATATATATAATATAAAATTCGTTAATAATATTATATAGATATATATTTTTGAAATACATCTCTTATATATATATATATATATATGTGTGTGTGTGTGTGTGTGCGCGCGTATTATGTGTTGAATCGGCTAGCACAGCGGAAGAATTTTTTAAAAAAAATTTCACCGATCCTAATCGAGGATCTATCAACGGCGTTTAAACCAAGTTAGAAGGATTCATACCTTTTGATGATTCAGGGTTTTCACGATCTTTAGGAGCCAACACGTCAGGTCCGCTCCCTCTACCGGTATCCACACGAACGCTCTCCAACTGAGACTGCATGCTAGCGCCTCTAATATCTGATAGGTTTCCCTTGCGGCTCTCAATTCTAATGTGTATCTCAGTATATCTGCTTTATCAAGTTTATAACCTATGAGGGCTATTTTCAAATTTTAAAATTAATTAACTATTAATTATCTTGATGAGCTAATTAAATAAATTCAGTTTAAATTAAATATGTCCAACAGTTTTAATTTAACCTATTTATTTAATTCAAATAAAGAGCCATTAGATTTAAGTTATCACCTGTGGAAAAATGATTTTTTAGACCGGTTAAAAATGATTTTTTAGACCGGTTTTAAATCAGGTCTTGATACAGCCGGTCTAAAAAATCTGTCACTTTTTAGACCGGTTGTTAGAACCGGTCTTAAAAGTGTCACTTTTTAAACCGGTTGTTGTAACACCCTGACTTTAATCACGTAATTATAATTCGATATTAGATAATTAAATCACGATTAGAGACCTTCGGATAACTTAAACTCATTTCAATCTTCTACTTTGTAGTAGGGTTTTCACAAAACATTCAAAATCTCTTCCTGTTCCTAGTCTCCATTTCAAAATTCGAATATAATTACCTGTGCAGTTTATCTACATTCACGTATGACAGAGTGTATAACCAAATCCCCGGTAACTCCCGGGTTCTATACATATATAATCTAGAGGTTACAAGTATCCACTAGGGGATTACACAACTAAAATCGAATATAATATTCCTAATTCAAAATATACAGTAATCCCAAGTTCTAAATGGATAACCAAGTCTTAAAAGGATAACCAACGTCTCCAAAATCGCATATACCCCTAAGGGTCCTAATTGCTCCGGGTTGGCTGCTTTTCCTTTGAGCCACATGCCCTGTCTGAAATGTTAGTCATAGGAAAGAATGAGATTCGAGAGAATCCCAGTAGTAACAAACCACTCATACAATGTATAAATACCAAGCATGCACATAAATCACAACCAGCATCAACAGCAGCATCAATCTCAAATATACATGGTTTTCACCACAAACGACAGCACTCACAGCTGTATACACAATACGACAGCTCTCGCTGTAATTTTCATCACGACAGCTCACGCTGTAATCACAAGTACGACAGCTTACGCTGTAATCACAATAACGACAGCTTACGCTGTAAACGACAGCTTGCACTGTAAATGACAGCTTACGCTGTAAACGACAGCTATCACCAGCTGTAACCGCAGCAGCATCAAAGAAATCATCACAGAACCGTGATAACACACACATACAGAGCATTACACACAGTATAAGAGAGAGAGTCACTGCCTGATCCTTTCCCGACGTTTCTTGGCACTGCGGCTCACGAGGACGGCAAATGTCGAATCCTACAATTCCAAATGCACCATTTAGACACTTCCATAGTGTTACTTGGGGTTATATGAGTCTATAATGAAAATTTACAAAAATACCCCTGGGGACCCGGCCCGGGCCCGCCATACCCGGTCCGGCTGTACTTTTCTTGAAATTTTGACATGGGCTATCCTGACATATTTTCGCCCAAGGAATCCATTTCTGGACTCGAAATTATCAAATTCAATGTTAAATTACGAAATTGCCCTTGGCAGCCCTACTTTTAGGGTTTTAGGGGGTGTTTCCGTAATTATGCTTTCTCGGCCTTTTTTGAAAAAGTGCCCAACTGTAACCCCACCTATTTTCGCCCACTAAATCCAATGGAATCATCAAATCATTGAAAATCCAACTCTAAGACCCATTTACAGCCTTGGCCGAAATATACATGTTCTCCGGGAAAAATTGGGGTTTTACGATTTCGGCTCCGTAAACGCGTTCCTTTCTACTCCTAACCACTTTATTCACTATTACATTAGGTTATAACTACCATTTGAACCAAAATTGGGCAGCATAACCCTTAGGAAACTCAATTTCCAAAATTTAAAACCAATGGCAATCCGGCGAAATTTCACCGATTAAATTGCCCACAGCAGCCAGAATAAGCAATATACGAAAGTTTGGAAGTTACCTCAAGCTCCCACAAGCTTTTGCCAAATATTGCTGAAAACCCTAAGTGCTCAACAACAGATTTTGAGCTTCCAAACCTTAAAGAACAAAGAGGAGTAGCTTAGGATCGGAGTTATACGCGTTAGGAGCTAAATCGTCGGAGAAATCGGCTTACCTTGTGATTTTTCTTCTCCTTTCTCTCTCTACAAACCTCAACGTTCTCACTCCTCATTCAGCTGCCGTGTGCGACAGAAATGAGCTGAGGAAGATGATAACATATTTAATTCCATGCTGATGTCATCTTTTATTGAGATGATGTCATAATTCCCATTTTCGGATTTTCTGGCAGATTTTCTGCCCAAACTTTGAAAAATCATAACTAATTCTAGACAACTCAAAATGAGGTGATTCCAAAGCCAAATGAAAGATATTTAAGTCCTCTTCATAGGAAAAATATTGGACATTACTAAAAATCACCACAAAATTCCAGAATTACATAAAAATCATCACTGCCCCAAAACAGAGTTCAGTTTCCATCCCAAACGTTGGACAGTTATATCTCCTAGTTCACAAAATGAAATGGAACAAATTATATGTCCATTTTGAAGCTTGAGATGTGAACTATAAGACTGGAAAATTTCAGAATTTTTAGATACCATTTGGTCATTAAAAACGTCCACACAAACGGACTGCCCAGAATAGAATTTCACTGGACAGAATTTTAGATTTTGCATCTTTGCTTCCATTGGTTCCATTTTCATACCAAACATCATTCCCACATAAATTTTCACAAGGAATCCATTGGAATCATTAAAATATCCAAATTCCCATCACACATTCTTCAAAAGTGTTTATTCAACAATAATTACATCCACTTTTGAAGTCATTAGCCCTTAATCACTTTTTGGGATATTACAGTTGTAACTACAACCGGTCTAAAAGTTCCATTTTTTTAAAAACAAATCCCAAAATGAATCCAGAAATTGCCCAAAACACAACTGTGGGGATGAGCTGCCGCAGTTCAAGCGTTGGATCGAAGCCGCCGAAATCGTCAATGGCTCTGTCTGTTTCAGCCTCGACGACATCGTTTGCCCCTTCGATAACCTCGATGGCCTCGACCAAGATGACAACAGGGAAACCGCCTATGAGATCTTTTTCGCTGTGTGTCGATCGTTGCCTGGCTTTGGAGGAGGATAGAAAGCTCTCACCTTTCATGCGAACCACAAGAATGGGGACGGTGGCGGTGGGTCGAAGCCGAACCAGGTGGTGAGTCACCCGAGCAGCTGGATGAAGAGGGCCCTTGGGTTGAAGATGTTGAAGATGTCGCCGTCAAGGAGGATATCTTTTTTAGAATACATAAACTTAAATTAAAACTCTGCTCTGCTATTTCCTCTAAGCTTCTTTGCGCACAAAATATAGCTTACCCATCACATGAAGGATGGCAACAAATGCTATGAAGCCAATGCTCATTACAAGAACCACATTTGGGGAGATCTTAAGTCCTGGTGCATCATCTATGTAAAATTGAAGCATAGTTCCAGCTGCCCTTCCTGAAGCTCCTCCACCAGTAGTTCTCCTCCTGCGCATACTTGCAGTGGTGGCTGCACTTCCTCTTGGGGGAGCTGTTCCACCTAAAGCCATTGTCTGGGATCGACTGGTACGAGTTGAGCGAAAGATCTAAAACGGAGATGAACAAGCTGGCGGTAGAATGAACTTTCTCTGCCTTCGATATTTTTACCTAAAAGCGATTTGGGGATATCTTTTAAGCGCGGAGGAATTCAATTAAAGTGCGGGAAGAGAGGTTTGGGAATATATTTTAGACCGGTTATGAATCATAACCGGTCTTAAAATGGGAAAAACATATATTTTAGACCGGTTGTGAATCATAACCGGTCTTAAAATGAGAAAAAAAATATTTTAGAATGGTTTAAAAAACAACCAATCTAAAAAATTTCATCTTTAAGACCGGTTATTAATGAAAACCAGTCAAAAACTTCAGAATTTTTTTTTTAAATTTTTTTAATCTTTTTAGACCGGTTGTTTGAATAACCAGTCTAAAAACTTTTAATTTTTCTTTTATTTTTTTATCTTTTTAGACCGGTTGTTTTAAGAACCGGTCTAAATAATTTATTTTAGACCTCATATTTTAAGAACCGGTCTTACAGGTTCTTTATAATTACAAAACTGCCACCAGTCATCTTTTTTAGACCTTATCCGTTATAACCGGTCTAAATGTGGTGGTCTAAAAAGGCAATTTTGTACTAGTGTATCTTCATAAATTAAATCTGAGATACCATATCTCTATCACGTTAGTTATTAGATTTAATTTATCTTAATAAATTAAATTTAAAACTAACACAATATAATATATATATACATACATATATATATATATATACATATATATATAATATGTATTTCGAAAATACATATCTATATAATATTATTAACAACTTTTTTATATTACATATATACATATATATATATAAATATAAAATTCGTCTACCCTAATTAAACATTATCTCGTGTTGGGCCATTCTTGTGTGCGACCCTGTAGGCCCATATGAAGTTGGCAGTAGGCCAATAACTGTATTAACCCACAAGTCGTAAGCGGCCTCTATCAAGACATCACAACTACCCAATTCATATGAGGATCGTTAAGACGATGCAACCTGTCATACAACCATGCCACGTCCCTTTTGTCACACGATATATCGGTCAAGGATGAGGCATGGATAATGTCATCCTCTTATTCTTGACTATTACTTTCTCGATTCCTGAGTAGTCTGACAATAGAAATGGAAACTCCTTTCTATTATAGTATGGCTATATATTTCTCAGACTTACTCATCGAGGGGCCCAGTAATATCTCTCTACTAATGTGAGGGACAAATTCCATCTTGATCATTCATATTCCTTTGCATGAAAAACCACCAAGCCCGATTGTAGCCTTTATCATCACCCGGTCAAAATTGACTTTTGACTAGTTTAAAGCTTAGCAACTCTCATGTAGGAATCCATGATGACCTCAGGTCTAAGGGCATTGTGACGTGGTTATACATGAGAAAAGCTTATGACTTAATCCATGTAGCTGTCTCATAGTGGGTCGGTCCAACCCTGGTGAGCGTCATTGGAAAGTAGTAAAAAGGATCATGAGATACTTAAAAGGCATATTTGACTATGCACTATGCTATGAAAGAAACGATCTACGCTTGGTTGGACACTCTAATGCTGATTTAGTTAGAGATGAGGAAGATCGAAGATCGACTTCAGGTTATACTTTCTTACTGAATAATGGCGCTATATGTTGGAGTAGCAAGAAGCAGACATTTATTGCTTTACATTCTATGGAAGCCAAGTTCGTAGCATACACTGCAGCAGTACAAGAGGCTTTATGGTTGGAGAGGTTTATTGAACATCTTTGATTTGGTAATAAGAGTACCAATCAAGTATTAATGCATTGTGATAACACTGCAGCCATGGCATATACTAAATATCCCAAGTATCATAGTAAGACCAAGCATATAGACATTAAGTATAATTTTGTAAGAGATTATATAGCACAGAAAATTATTACTATACAATATATTTCGACCAAGAGTATAGTGGCTGATCCCCTGACTAAACCAGTTGCCAAGGAAATATTTGGAAAACATGTAAAGGCACTTGGTGTATGCAAAATGTAAAATTTCAGACTTTATATATCACATTTATGAATAATTGAAGTACTTATCATTATTAGTGTATATGTCTGCGTGAAAGTATACAATGTCTAGTATGTCATATAGGCTTGTGAGGTTGTCTCTCTCACACGAGCAACCGCCTTTGACATTCAGGAGGGGTATGCAAAGATGAAATAGTTGTATTCACCAGTAAAGCAGCTAGAATGCTGATAGGGTAGAGAAGAAATACAAACTATGTCACCTTGACAACAGTGTAGCATGTCAATATGAATCCATAAACATGAATATAAGTATGGATCGAATCATGGACATCCACTTCCATGATGCCTATAGCCAGATAACAAATTCTTCAATATTGATCTCTAAATAGAAGGAAGAATTTGGGTTTAGATGCTGGGAGTGTCTAGACTCAAGTCTGTATAGTGTTATGGTGTAAGAGTAACAATGTAGCATGTGATTCAATCGCATGTGCTGCAAACGGGAAGCAATTAAGAAGATCCCTGCTTAATTGTTGTGTGAGTCCCATGAAATTTCTAATTCTTCTAATGATATCCTTTGACTTAGACAATATCGTAGAAGTATGCTTCAGCATCTGCTACTTTAGCATATGTCCTACGATAATGATAGATGCGATCTATGGTATTATGTTAGGAAAGCAACTTATGTATATTGAAGTGATATCTGGGCGAAAGGGAAGATTACTTGAAATATGAAAAATATGCTAGTATATAGACATGTCCTTTATGGTACTATTTTTGATAATTGCATAAGTATGGATACTATGCATACTAGAAAGGCAATATGAGTTTTATACTGACTCAAAAGGTATTAGATTAGCCATGTGAAAGTTTATACAAGTGAATCTAGGATATTTAAGGCACAATATTAAAATCAAGCGACACAATGAAGGTTGTCTTGTGCTGGTCTCTATAAAAGAGATTTCTAGTACATACACTTATATGCAGATGTCATACCTACACAGTCACAGCAAAGCACCTAGTATGAAAGAAGGAATAAAAAGAGACATATCTAATCCACCAAGTGTGAGTATGAGATGTTAGAAAATAGGCTAGTTTACCCTTGGTAGATTAGGCCCAAGCCCAATAGGGTCAAAGTATAAATAGTATAAAAGCTTTGGTGTATATATGTAATATTTCCTAAATTATTATGAGTCATATTATTTGACTGATAGAACATGACTCTACAAGTGGTATTGTTTCACCGATATAATATGTCTCTCAATTAAAAGGATAATTTGTCTCTTCGATGAAAGGATACATCAATAAAGAGGAAGGGGTGCATAGATCACTATAAATAGACATAGGGGATTCAGTTGTAAGACACTTGAAATAACATACAGAAACTTTGTCAAACTTACTCCTCATTCCCTCTACTATATTTCTCTCTTCTTCTTCCTATCGTGGTGTATTTGTTGTGCGTCTTAATCACTTCCGCAACTGTGATCCAATTAGCGTGGGTACAAAAGAGTAACGGTCGCACTCCAGGTATGCCCAATATTTCTTACAAGTTTCACTAGGAGTTATTATTTAACTTTTAGAGTGTATCTTTATGAAGTTCGGATTCCTCCAATTATAGATTTGTTAACTCTAAGTTACTCTGAGAACTCTTAAAGAGTTAAAGTAATATTTTTAGATGATTAGAGAGTTGGTAATTGACTCAAGAGTTTTCCTTGTTGTGGATCAACCTTGCTAGTGGCATGGATATTGAATTTTCAAATTATATGCTAGAACTAACTGTCCTTAGCAAGAGGTGACTTGGCTTTCAATTTGCCTTTGAGCATCAAACGAAATGTGAATAACCAATCCTTGCCTCTTTGAAACAAGGGACGCTTCTAGTTTTGTCGATTCTCTCCATTTCTCTTGCTTTTTTAATTTGGTGTATTGTAAAAATCTTAGATTTATATAGTTTAATCTTTGAATAAGGAATTCCATGGAAAAAAAACTTTAGACCTGTTAGAAAAGTGTTTAATCTTTGAGAAACCTGTCTCGTAGGATTCACATTTTTTTATTAAAGAACTAATCTTGAACTCGGATTATGATTAGAAAAACCTTGAACAAGTTAAATTTAGGATTTTTAGATTTTGTGTAGACTATTGATCATAGCGTATTTTAATAGATTAGTTTGGTGTTTATTTGGGGATTTTATTACATTTTCTAAGCCTATATTGCATGAGTTCGCACTATTTTGGATTAAGGACTCTCACACTGAATTAAGCCCAATTAAGGTAATTTGGTCATAAATGTTATTTAATTCACACAATTGATTTTCTGAAACTTTTGATGCTATCTAGAACCTAGTGCTTTATTTTGCTTTTTAAATACAATGGAAGAAATTTAGCAAAAATGAAAAATGAAAAATAACAATCAAGGACCTCAAATTTAGAAATGCTAGAAAATAGGGTGCGTGACAATTGAAAGGGTAGCTAGGTTAAAGATGAAACCAGGTTGGAGAACAATTGGACAAATAGTGGGGCCCACAAGTCAAAATAAATAATCGTCTGACGAATTTAACAGCATAGCATTTTAAGGCCTTTTTAAAATCTTCATAGGGATTTCTGCATCTGAAATTTGTTTTTGCTGCTAGTAACTCTTTTTGAAAAAGATAAAGAATTTATGCTCTTATACCCTCATTTTATTTGGTCAAAAGTTTGACCACACAATCAACGTAGAAGAATTAATAGGAGTAACATTTTAGGGCCATTTTGGGATCGTCATAGGTATTATTTCACCAAAAATCTGTTTATGGTGCCAGAAGCTTTTCTTGAAAAAGATAAAGGTTATTTTTACTCCTTTACCCTTAGAAAAAAGGGTTTCAATAGTTGTTGTTATTATTCTTCTTCTTCTTCATCTTATTATTATCTCATCTTCTTTTCCTTTACAAGGATATCCATTTTGAAATTGTGTTGTGGGAGACCTATTATCAGGAGAGCACGATCAAGAAAAAAAAAGCAGGTAGCCACATCTTCAATCTTCATCTTCATCGATAAAAAATACTATAAGGGAGAATTTGAGAGAGGGAGAGACTGTTGTTAAAGGTTGGACCAAGGGAGGCGACTAGCTACTATTCATCATCATCATCATCTTCCCAAGGTTTAATGAAGAACACAAGCAGTAGTTGGAGGTTGTGTTGACAGGATCTAAGGAATCAATGTAGAGGGAGGGTGACATTTTGTAGCTTCAGCAACACAATCTGTGTTTCATATTTTTCTATTTCTTGTCAAGGTGAGAGTAAGAGGAGCAGAGGTACAAACTAAGTTCTTCAAGCCTTCATTGTGATTGGGCTTTCAGTTATGGCTTCTTGATTCGTGAGAGGAGGAGATTACAACAATAGTGATTTGTTTTTTTCTCTCCCTCTCTCTTCTTTTTTCTTAGATATGAATTTATTTAGGCTTTGATAATGCTAGATTTTGTTTTACTCACTATTTTGTTATGAAAATGTTAAGGTTATATAGTTGACCCTTGATTTGGATTATTGTACCTTGATTATGGATTAGTGGATGATAATTGTAATCTTTAATTGTTGTAATGTTATGTTTGTTGATTCTAAAAGATGAGAAGTTAGATTGGAACTTATTTTGGTATTCTAAATGAGCATAGACATAGGAACTTTAGAATAAACCTTCAATTGAATCATGTAGAATTAATTGTTCCGAGTTAATTGCTTGTAGGATAGACATATTAACTGCAACACCTTATTCTAGGGTCACTTATCAGAGTTATTTAGCCATTTAAGAACTACTTGAGACCCAAATATTATATTTGGTTAAGATAAAACTTCAAACTATTCTTAAACCTTAGGCACCATGACATGACTAATCTTCTTCAAGAATTAGAAAATTCATAACTAAATCAACTTAACTTCAAAGTAGTGGTTCAAAGCTCTACTTATGTCTCTTGAAAAGCTTTTTGAAATAAAAATAAGAACTGGGCTCAACTTCCTCCCATTTGGTCCAAAACCTCTCTCATACCAAAATTGTATAACATAATTTTTGCAATAGTTTTGGGTTTTCTTGGGTCTACTTTTTAAAATCATACTTTTGAATTTGCATATAAAAAAAAAGAACTAGGACTTGTTTTAAAGCTTGAGATGTGTTGCATTTCTGTAAAATGTAATGAATTAACTCACTCATGAGTCCTTTTAAACATTACTCCCAAAATCATGACTCAGACTGAGTAACATATAACTACCATTATCAACTATGTGTATCTTTGCTATACTCAGTATAGCACTTACCTTGGCCCAAACTTAGCTCTCCTGCTCTTCTTTATGGAGGTTGTTTTCATACCATAATACAATATAATTTGTAATAATATTAAATGAATATATACAACACCACTTAATACAATTAGCATTAACTAAGTAATAATCAAATAGACTTCTCATGAGCTTTTACATTCAAGCTTCCTCCACTAACTTGCTCTTTCCCTTGGAAGAACTTGCTCCTATGGTTGGTACATGGAAGGAAAGGTGTGAGATTTGGGGGAATCTTAGTAGTAACTACTTTTCACCATGTTAATCATACAAGATTAATAACTATGCATGTAAAACTAAACCGTAGAGAACAACACCTTGAAAATAACTAAGATGAATGGCTAACTAATGCTCATATCACTATTGATAACTGAATTGAAGTAACTAGTACACAATCACTTTGCAGATGGACAAACTGAATAAATAACTGGTGCACATTTATTTTACATATAAATATAAGGAATAAATAACTAGTGCACATATATTGGGCATATAAATGCACACTGTCAATCTTATTACTGAACATGGCTATGGCAAATATATATGTAAGGATAATTTACATGTTCTCATGCTTAACTATAGCAAAATGGCACAAACAAACATGCAGAAATCAATGCACAATCACATGAAGGGAAACTAGTTACAACCTTTATGTTTTCATCCACTTTACCTTCTACCTGCTTCTTTCCTTAAGTATTCCTTGGTGGTCTTGGGCAAATACCAAACCTAACATTCATGTAAGGGAATATTAACACTTTAATCATTCATAACTTATAACTTAACTATTGTTAGTGCAAGCATTACACCCAAGAGGGGGTGAATTGGGTGATACCATAAATTTTATTGCGTATAAATAAATTAACTGAATATTTAAAGTAGTTGAGAGTAAAGAGAAATATCACCGAAGTATACACCGGGAGTTATACTAGTTCGGCCACAACCACTTTGACCTACGTACAGTCCTCAGAGCGGCTCTGAGAGTTTCACTATATTCTCCAAGATTCAGTGGGTTCTTGGCACCTCAGTACACAGAAAGTTCCTTCACCTGGACACTCGCTCCCCCTTACACATTGTAATCAAATCCCAAACTTAAGGTTCCATTACCTTAAGTTGTCTTAAAAACAAATATTGAGTTCGTAATGAAAAACTCTCTCACAGAGCAAATATATAATCACTGAAGTATAATGAATGAGTATAAGAAAAACAAAGCACTAAGATTATGTTGATAAGTGTAATCTCAGTTCTTGTGTCTTGTTTTATTTTCTTTGAATGCTCCATATATATAGATGATTTATAATGTTCGCTGGAAGCAATTCAAACATGTCCGTTAGAGTCATGCAACAACGGTTGACTATTCTTCGAATTTGAAAACTATCTGTTTATGGTAGGTAGCGGTAGGTGAACGTTCGGACTATTATTTGACTTTTCATTTCTGGCATGATTTTTATTGTTTCTCTGCAAATGTACTTAGAATACTAATGCAATGAAGAGTTAATCATATAGAAAATAATTTAATAAACATTCAATGAAAATCATAATTTCTGGACTGCCTTACTCGAGTGATCATATCTGTTACTCGAGTAGTCCCTCGAGTAACCCTATCAAAAATATGGCAGTGGGTAACTCAACATGTTTCATAAGATATTACTCGGGTAAGACATGGAGTGAAATAGAGCACAAACCTTGGAAATACCTGATTACTCAAGTGGCTACTTGAGTGACCATGTCTTTCCTTCACAAGTTACTCGGGTGCTGACTCTGGTAATCTGGTTACTTGAGTGGTTACTCAAGTGGCTATGTGTTTTCTTCAGATGTTACCCAAGTGCTCCCTCTAGTAGAGTTCAAATAAGTTTGCAGATTACTCGATTATTCCCTCAAGTAATGTTATTCAAATCTTGCTGAGAGTTTGCTTACCCGGTTACTTGAGTGTTCCCTCAAGTAATGGATCAAATAACTCCACAGATTACTAGAGTGCTCCCTCGAGTAATGCCTTTTTCTCACATGGTTACTCGAGTGGCTACTCGAGTAAATTGTTGTATTTTTTGGCAAAGAGATAATGGAAGATTTTTACCTTGGTTACTCGAGTGGCTACTCGAGTTATGCCTTTGTAAATCATGTTACTTAAATGGCTACTCGAGTAATGGTCTATATAACTTTGCAGATTACTCGAGTGGTCCCTCAAGTATTATCTTCCAAATTTTGGCAGTGCCTCTCTGGATGAAATTCTCTGTGATTACTCGAGTGGCTACTTGAGTAAGCCTTAACAAAATTTGTTTATTACTGCAGTGCTTACTTCAAGTAATGCTCTGCCACTTTGTTCAAATTCATTTGTCTATCATCAAATCCTTTCATATCATTAATCCAATCTTTGTTATCATCAAAACATATGGGATCTAACATTCTCCCCCTTTTTGATGATGACAAAACTTGGTGATTTTGAACAAAATTTTTGAAACTGAGTTTTCAAACATATGCTTCTCAAATACTTTTCATATAAAATATTTTATTCAATTTAAACTTGAAAACTCTTTTTGAAATAGCTTATTAAAGATCTTTTTAAAGTTTTTGTTCTTATATTTACTTGTTTACCTTGCATACACAATCGTAAACACATTAGTCCCGAAATGCAATATAATTTCAATGAAATGTCATAAAGAAACAAGTTGCATAATGTAGAATTCAATACATAATCAAACTTAGAATAAAACTTAAAAACGTCCAAAAACAAAAAGCACCCTAAAACCCTATATACCTAAATCGCAATCAACTCAGAATCCTAATTCATCAACTCAGCCATTCATCACAAAATCACTCAAGCTCTTCTCCCCATTTTTGTCTTCATCAGAAAGGTGGAATCAATCATGAGGAGGAGTAGGTGGCTTGGCTGCTGAGATAGGAGTGATAGGAAATGCCAATGACTCATATAAACCATCTGAACTTGAAGGATCTGAAGATGATGGTTTAAGGTCAAGAAGGTTTACTGGCGGTGTCTGAAGATCTTTTGGAGGATTCACTGGAGATGAAGGGTAAGGAACCAGAGAAGTAATTTCTACTTCCTCTGTAGCAACCGGTGAAGACTCAAGGATCTCCTCAGTGCGTGTAGGTGATGCAATGGGAGTAGGTATAGGATTTGCCTGAACAGGCCGAGGTGGATCATCAGTGGTGATGTGGATAGGCTCGGATGTGTCAGGGTCAGGTATAGAGAACAACACATTGCTAGGTCCACTCTCAGAGGGTCTATGCTTAGTAGGTATAGAGGGTCCAGGTTCAGGGATAGGTATGGGCTTAGGAATACCAGAAGAACCAGGAGTAGAGGATCCAGATGCCATAGTATCAAGTCTGGCAACAATGGATCTCAGAAGCTCACCCTGGGCACATTGTTCAGCTAGCAACTCTTCGTGCCTCTTATCTATCTTCTCCACAAGTTGTCTCATCTTCTCATTCATATGGGTTACCAATTCTACATTAGTATTCGTAATATCAATATGGAAACTCCTCCGGATGTTCTCCATGAACGTTTGCATTTTGGCACCAAAGAAGGATTGAGAAGATGTGTTGGCTAAAGTAGAAGACTGTGTGTCATCCATTCGGCTTGTTGCTGTGTCAGTCTTCTTCTTTTTCTTGGGACTTGCTTCTAGAAGAGTCTTTAGAGGAATCTCAATATTCAACTTTCCAATTTGATTCCTTCCCATTGGTCTATACCTCTTGATCTCATTGAAGATATACTCTTCCAAGTCCTTTTACTCTTTGAGGATCAATAAGGCGAATTTCGTGAAGTCTCTCTCAATAAAATGAGTGAAGTTATTGGATTTGTTCACCATGGCTCTAGAGTAGATATACCATAGGACTCTATAAAAGTCACTCATATCACTCGGATTGAAGTTGAGAGGTACCACTATCTCACCAGGTCTGAGGATAGAGAATATCTAGTTTGAATCAAGGTTAGGGTAATCATCATCAGGAGGATTTTCTATTCCTAACCAGGTATTGATTCTGGAAGGTGAGATTAGAATTCTTTGTCCTCTGACCTTAAAAGTCATTTCTTCTTCCACAGACTTCTTAATGGGATCATTAATAGGTTCGAGGTTACAATAAAAATGTCTCACTACTTTGTTGCAGAATAAGAGTTTGACAGATAGCTAGGGAATATAGGAATCAAGAAAGGGACTCAGATCGAATTTCAATACCTCTTGAAGCACCTTGTAGTCAATGTAGTGCATTTTACACACATTTCTTCTTGCAAAATGACTCAGGTACTTCTGAGATTCTTCAAGCTTGCTCATGTTGAATCCCTTTGGAGGAAATGTGATTTCTTCATCCCTCTCTTCTATTTGCTTTGAAGTTTGCCCTTTATTTGCTTCCTTAGATTGGAAAGCTTCTTCAAGAATGCCTACCTTGACTTTGGTAACCTTCTCACTAACCTTAGGCTTTTTCAGAGGCTTAGGAGAAAAGGTAGGTGTGTTAGATGAATCAGAGGAAGGAGGATATAGTTCTTTTGTTGTTTTGCCTTTTCCAGAGGGTGAACTCTTCTTGGATTGATCTCTTGTGGCAATGGGCTCCTTAATCACAACCCCTTTTACCTTAGCCTTAGCTTACGGCTTGGTCTTGGATTTTGGTTTTGGAAAAATTTTGCTCTTCTTGGTAGGAGAGGAATGTGAATTAGAGGGTTGATATGGTTCAGAAGACTCAGAAGGAGTGCTAAGATTGGGAGATTTTGTCCTCACCATTGTGATTTTAGAAAATCAAATATTTCAGAGAAAAACAGAGACGAGTGTTGCTAGTTCAGGGCAGATGATTCAGTGCAATTTGAGAGGTTTTTGAAGGTGTAAATCACTGGGTTTTCAAAGTTATGGGAAGAGAAAAAGATTTTGAAAAGTTTTTGTGAGAGCATTAGGAGAATTACTTGAGAAGATTTTGTGAGAAATGATAGAGTAACGAGTTGAAATAACCTAGAGCCCAACATCACTTGAGGGCTTACTCGAGTGATCATTAGCATCACTTGGGTAGTTACTCGAGTGATCATACAAAAAAATTTTAAAATATAGAAAATTTGAGAGCGTACCTAGGATGAATAATATTGTAATTATCCATGTATATTCCCTCGATCATTTGATGACTCTTTAGAACATATTTGAACTGAAACTCGGCTGATTTGAAATTTGGACCCAGGTTTACTCGAGGCCTTACTCGAGTAATGTTGAAGTTTACTCGAGGACTCCCTCAGGTAAGCTGTCTCTTCACCTTCTGACTGTTCATTTCCAACCGTTATGCCATTTCATTTGAAATTAATGTTTCACTGGCACATTTTCAAGTTCATTACTCGAGTGGCTACTTGAGTAATGCATCTATTACTTCAATGTGTCACTCTAGTAATGCTCATTACTTGAAGTTGTCACTCTAATAATGTTGTCCTCTGTTAAACTCTGCTATTCATACTCCAAAACAGATTATTATGATCCTGTAAAATAAATTGCTAGAAACTCTTATGCTTAAATTAGTAATCATCAAAACATCAATAAATAATATCATCTAACATTTTGTAAACACTAAATAACTTACAAGTCATTGGGATTTACCATTTCCAATTCTCATCTAATATATAAAAATTGATCTTTTACAAGAGGCTTTGTGAAGATATCAGCTAGTTGAAGATGATTTGAAATGAATATTACTTTAACATCTTTCTTTTGGACATGATATTTGATGAAGTGATGTCTAACATCAATATGCTTGGTTCTGGAATATTGAACAGGATTCTTTGCCAAGCTTATCGTGCTAGTGTTGTCACAGTATATTGGTGTTTCTGTCAAATAAATACCAAGATCCTAGAGTTGTTGCTTTAGCCATATTACTTGTGCACAACAACTTGATACTGTAACATATTCAGCTTCCGTTGACAAAAGAGACACTGTAGTTTGTTTCTTGCTAAACCATAATACAAGTGAGCCTCCAAGAAACCTGCCTTGTCTACTTTTACTCTTTCTGTCCGTCATGTATCCTCCATGATCAGAGTGTGAGTATGCAACTAGATATTCACTTCTTCCTTTGGGATACTAGAGACCCAATTCTAGCATGTTAGCAAGATATCGAAAGATTCGTTTGACGGTTTCAGCATGTGACTCTTGGTGCTGATTGATATCTTGCACACATACCTACACTGAATTGAATGTTAGGCCTGCTTGCAGTGAGATAGAGTAATGATCCAATCATTCCTCTATATTTTGTGATATTGTAATCCTTTCCCTTGACATCCGCATCAAGCAATGTGGTTGAGCTCATGGGTGTGTTCATTCTATTTGCGTCATCTAATCCATACTTCTTCAATAGCTCTTTCAGATATTTTGTTTGAGATATGAAAATCCCATTCTTTCTTTGATTGATTTGTAAACTGAGAAAGAAATTTAATTCTCCCATCATTGACATCTCAAACTCCCCCTGCATTATCTCAGAAAATTCTTTGCACATAGTTTTATTAGTAGCACCAAAAACTATATCATCAACATATATTTGCACAATTAGTATATCATCACGTTTTCGTTTTGTAAAAAGTGTTGTATCAACTTTTCCTTGTACAAAACCTTGATCAATAAGAAATTTACTGAGCCTTTCATACCATGCTCTAGGAGCTTGTTTTAAACCATATAAAGCCTTTTTGAGTTTGAAAGCGTGGTCAGGTTTGGTTACATCTTCAAAACTTGGAGGTTGATCTACATATACTTCTTCCATGATATAGCCATTTAAAAATGCACACTTTACATCAATTTGATAGAGTTTGAATCCTTTGATGCATGCAAAGGCTAAGAGTACTCGTGTAGCTTCCAATCTAGCTACTAGAGTATACGTTTCCTCATAATTAATTCCTTCTTCCTGATTATAGCCTTTGGCCACCAATCTTGCCTGGTTTCTGACAATAATTGCGGATTCATCAAGTTTGTTCTTGAATACCCATTTAGTGCTTATGATCGGATGATCCTTAGGTCGGGGCACCAAATCCCAAACTTGATTTCTTTCAAATTGGTTTAGTTCTTCTTGCATTGACCCAATCATTGTCTATAGGGCTTCATCAATGTTAGAAGGTTCAATCTTAGAAATGAATGCAGAAAAACTAACTTCATTGAAAATTCTATTTCTAGTTTTGACTCCTTCATTCACATCTCCTATGACTTGATCTAGGGGATGACTCCTATTGTATCTCCAGGCTTTAGGTTGTTCTAGTGATTGATCTTCTTTCTTGGTTTGATGAACTTCTGGAATAAGAGATTTAGAAATAGATTGATCATTTTCTTGATTTAAAACAACTTCCTGCTCATCATCAACAATTTTGTTAGAGGATTCAAATTCATCACATACAACGTGAATTGATTCTTCAACAACACATGTTCTTTTATTGAAAATTCTATATGCTTTACTTCGGTTAGAATAGCCTAGGAAAATTCCTTCATCTATTCTAGAATCAAATTTTCCTAAGTCATTCTTACGAATGAAACACTTATAACCGAAGATATGTAAATGAGCAATATTTGGCTTCCTTCCTTTGTATAGCTCGTATAGTGTCTTTCCAAGTTTTGTCCTAATGTAGGCTCTATTTGAAATATAGCATGCTGTGCTCATTGCATCGGCCTAGAAAACTTGAGACACATTCTTTTCATTTAGCACTGCTCTAGCTATTTCAGTGAGCACTTTATTCTTACTTTCCACGACTCCATTTTGTTGTGGTGTCCTTGGAGCAGAGAAATTGTGATCAATGCCATTAGTATCACAATATTCTTCAAAGGCTTGATTTTCAAATTCTCCACCGTGATCTGTCCTGATACCTGCAATGGACATACCTTTCTTATTTTGCACTTTCTTGGCAAAAATAATGAATTCTACAAAGGTTTCATCCTTTGATGACAGAAAAATAGTCCATGTAAATGTAGAGAAATCATCAACAATGACCAATGAATATAAGTTGCCACCAAGGCTTTTAACTCTCCCTGGACCAACTAAATCCATATGTATCAATTGAAGTAGTCGATTTATTGTAATCTCATTTTTCGATTTGAAAGATGATTTAGTTTGTTTACCCTTTTGACATGCGTCACAAATCAAATCATTTTTAAAACTTACTTTAGGTAAACCAAAAACTAAATCCTTTTTTAGTAGTTTGCCTAGTTGGTGCATGTTGACATGAGCAAGTCATTTATGCCATAACCAACTTTTATCTGCATTACTCAGAAAATAATTTTCAAAATTATTTCTATTTATATCAAGTGTATAGCAGTTACCTTCCCTTTTTGCTCTGAGCTTTGCCTTGATATTTTTCTTATCAAGTTGTAAGTCTTTTTTGTTGACAATCAGACATTCATCTAAATCAAATATTATCCAGTTGTCTTTATCTGCACTTTGATATTACGCTCAGTAAATTATGACACAAGCCTTCAACATAATATACATCTTTGACTTGTATTCCTTTGTCATTTTTTATTTCACCAATTCCTGCTATTTTTCCGGATTGATTTCCTCCAAATTTTACCTTTCCACCTTCCTTAGGTTGCAATGTGGTAAAACTTTCGAAATCACCAGTTATATGTCTAGAGTATCCACTGTCTATGTACCACTTATTGTTTTTGGATGCTTTAAGACATATCTGTAATCAAATATGATTAAGTCTTAGTACCCATATCTTTTTGGGTCCTTTTGGGTTAGTACAAAATTTTTTCAAAACATATGAATCTTTAGGTACCCATTTGTGGGTTCCTATATTTCCTTTCTTCCTATGAATGCATGATGAATTATAATGACCTTTTCTATTACAATAATCACAATGTGCAAAAGGATTTGATGTATGCACAGAATGCTGAAAATAATTCAAGTAAGATTTACCTCCAGCTTTCTTTCTTCCTTTCCTTCTGTCTGATTTTGGATCATATCCAACTCCAGACCGATCATTCACAAATCGTTGAGCTTTTAAAATCACATTTAGCATTTCACTTCCTTTAGTGAATTTTTCAAGAGATTTAGTGAGATTAGTGTTTTTCTTTTTCAAAGAAGTGCAATTTTCACAATCCTTTTCAAAATTCTCTTTAAGCTCTACTTTAAGAGCTTTGTTTTTCTTTTTGAAAACAACTAGTTCTTTAACTATTTTGATGAATTCAGAATGTAAAGCATTATATTCGGAAGTAATTCATCATAGGTAGAATCAAAATCAGTTACCTCTTCTTCTGTTTCCTCTTGAGCAACTAGACATATATTGGCTACTTCCTCTTCATCGCTTTCTTCGTCAGAAGAACTATCTCCCCATATGGCATATACAAAGGCTTTCTTCTTGTTGTAGAATTTGCCTTTTCTCTTCTCTTTATTCTTCTGTATCAGTTTTTGACATTCTGATTTGAAATGTCCTGGCTTTCCACATTCATAGCAGATGATGTGTTCTTTATTGTTTGTTCCTCCTTTCTGAAAGTTTTTGAATCCTTGGCCTTTCTTATAAAACTTTCTGAATCGTTTTATGATTAGGCCTATTTCATCATCGTCAAGCTCTTCATCTTCATCTTGTTCTTCTTCTTTTTCTCTCAGTGCTAGACCTCTTTTCTTCTTGTCGCCAATATCATCTAGTTCTCGTTTGAACTTTAATTTGCTTTCATATTCAGAAAGACTTCTGAATAGAGAAGCAATCGATCGCATTGATTCACCTTTTGCTTCCTCAATTGTAGTGACCTTTGCCTCCCAGTCTTTAGAAAGAATATTTAAAATTTTTTGTACTTAGGTATATTGATTATAGACTTTTCCAAGTGCTGCAAGTTGATTAACAAGGTGAGTATATCTAAGTTAAAATTCAGCTATCGACTCACCTGATTTCATTTGAAGTAAATCAAACTCAGTAACCAGAGTATTGATACAGTTTTCTTTTATTCCTGAAGTTCCTTCATGAGCTATTTCAAAGGCTTCCCACATTTCCTTAGCTGTTGGGAGTGTGCAAATTCTGAAGTACTCATTTTGACTTAAGGCTTTGAATAATTAGAATTGCTTTGCTGTTGAGTGTAATGAGTTTCTTGTCATTCTCATCATATTCTGCTGGTGTCCTAGGAACCCTTTGTGAATCTACAATCTTTTCAGGTTTGTAGTTTCCATTCTCAAACATATCCCATAGCTCATATTCAGTAGCTATTACGAAGACTCTGAACTTCGCTTTCCAGAATGAGAAGTGTTTGCCATTGAAACCTGGAGGTCTTATGATAGAAGCTTCGTCAAGAAGAATACCTTCACTCATGCTTGGCATTAGATCCTTCTTAGGCTGTTAAACCTTAACAAGAAGACCTACACTCTGATACCAAAAGTTAGTGCAAGCGTTTCACCTAAGAGGGGGTGAATTGGGTGGTACCAAAAATTCCGTTGCGTATAAGAAATTTAACAGAATTTTTAAAGCAGTTTAGAGCAAAGAGAAATATCACTGAAGTGTACACCAGCAGTTATATTGGTTCGGGCACAACCTCTTTGACCTACATCCAGTCCTTAGAGCGTCTCTGAGAGTTTCACTATATTCTCCAAGATTTAGTGGGTTCTTGGAACCTCAGTACACAGCAAGTTCCTTCACTTGGACACTCATTCCCCCTTACACGTTGTAATCAAATCCCAAACTTAAGGTTCCACTACCTTAAGTTGTCTTAAAAAAATATTGAGTTTGTAATGAAAAACTCTCTCACAGAGCAAATATATAATCACTGAAGTATAATGAATGAGTATAAGAAAAACAAAGCACTAAGATTGTGTTGATCAGTGTAATCTCAGTTCTTGTGTCTTGTTTTATTTTCTTTGAATGCTCCATATATATAGATGATTTGTAATATTCGCTGGAAGCAATTCAAACATGTCTGTTAGAGTCACGTAACAACGGTTGACTATTCTTCGAATTTGAAAACTATCTGTTTGTGGTAGGTAGCGGTAGGTGAACGTTCGGACTATTATTTGACTTTTCATTTCTGGCATGATTTTTATTGTTTCTCTGCAAATGTACTTAGAATACTAATAAAATGAAGAGTTAATCATATAGAAAACAATTTAATAAACATTTGATGAAAAGCATAATTTTTGGACTGCCTTACTCGAGTGGCTACTCGAGTGATCATGTCTGTTACTCGAGTAGTCCCTCGAGTAACCTTATCAAAAATATGGCAGTGGGTAACTTAACATGTTGCATAAGATATTACTCGGGTAAGACATGGAGTGAAATATAACACAAACCTTGTAAATACCTGATTACTCAAGTAGCTATGTCTTTTCTTCACAGGTTACTCTGGTGCTGACTCTGGTAATCTAGTTACTCGAGAGGCTATGTGTTTTCTTCAGAAGTTACCCGAGTGCTCCCTCGAGTAGTGTTCAAATAAGTTTGCAGATTACTCTATTATTCCCTCGAGTAATGTCATTCAAATCTTGGCCGAGAGTTTGGTTACCTGGTTACTCGAGTGATCCCTCGAGTATTGGATCAAATAAGTCTGCAGATTACTAGAGTGCTCCCTCGAGTAATGCCTTTTTCTCATATGGTTACTCGAGTAAATTATTGCATTTCTTGGCCGAGAGCTACTAGAAGATTTTTATCTTAGTTACTCGAGTGGCTACTAGAGTGATACCTTTGCAAATCATATTACTGAGTGGCTACTTGAGTAATGGTCTATATAACTTTACAGATTACTCAAGTGGTCCCTCGAGTATTATCTTCCAAATTTTGGCAGTGCCTCTTTGGATGAAATTCTCTGTGATTACTCGAGTGGCTACTAGAGTAATGGCTTCCCTTACTCGAGTGGCTACTCGAGTAAGCCTTAACAAAATTTGTTTATCACTACAGTGCTTACTTCAAGTAATGCTTTGCCACTTTGTTCAAATTCATTTGTTTGTCATCAAATCCTTTCATATCATTGATCCAGTCTTTGTTATCATGAAAACATATGGGATCTAACAACTATTTCTTCCTAAAATCTGAACTCAAACAAATTCTACCCTTTGCTATAGGGTCTGGTCATCTTGGATGAGAACACGTATGTCTATTTTGTTTTGGGACTTTTGAAACTTGCTTCCTTACCTTATTCCTCACCTAATACATTTTCATACTATTCCATTTACATATAAATATTCTAACTCTTAGAATAATTTCAAATAGTCCTTCTTATTAAATCCTAAAACTATTTCCAGACTTACATTATTGTTGAAATCATCACCTTATTGCTTCTAAACGCAATTTATTTAGTTAAGGTAATAACGTATCCAAAAGAACCATCAAATAGCCACTGATCTTATTTGTCTTTTTAACATCATCATCAAACTAAATCAAATTCAATAATTGCCAAGTAACCTCAATAACCATGATATACTAAAGTTCTCAATTTAGAATAATTATCACTTACTTTAAAAGCCTGGAGAAAAAAATAAAGCCTCTTCAATCTCTACTTTTAAAACTTTTAGATTTATAATTAACATTTGAACCATTCTTATAACACTTTTAAAATAACTTTAAGCCTTATGAATCAGTTACTAAATGTTTAACCAAAGTTTGGTAATGATGGGTTTTAATTATTGGGTCACCAACAACATTAAATTTCCCAAAAAGTAGTGGGAAAAAATGAGAATTGATTACTTTATTGATGGTTTATTGGTTATGATTAGAGAGTAGCAAAGATCAAAAGATGGCACAGAAGGTTGTATGATACACTGTCAGATTAGAGGGAAGGCGTAAGTTAAGAGTAATTGGTGAGTTTAGGTCTCCAATGTGTGTCAGGAAAGTGGTCTTTGATTGACTTATATTCATCCTTTCATAGTGATTGGTTGCGATATTTTTAGATCTCTAAGTCTGCCTCTCGGCTAGTGGTTGTTAGATATGATTAGTTTTGATGATGTCAAATATAGATGCCGAATATATTAAGAGCAAAAACTTTGCATAATATATCAATCTTCTACATTGACTAATTACTGTGTTTAATGTTGCATATCTTGTAGATTAGTCAAGCTAAGATTGAAGATAATCAAGAAAATAAAGTTGTCTTATTGGGTTATGGAAAATGATCATCGAGATGAAAATCAACAAACAATACGAATATAGTTAAATGTTATTGAATCATTATGTTCTCACTTGTTCTTATTCCTAAACGTTAACTAACAGATATTTCAAGTGCAAAACAGGAAGATGAACATTCGGATTACAGTTTCAAAGGAGAGAGTCAATTGTGGCGGGCAGCATCATTACACATCGAATATCGACTACCTACTATGATAAAAAATTGACCCACCATGAACGAATGTCTAAAACACCAACGCTCTATAATGTGATGTACAGGTGATAATGAAACATCCCGCTCTTCAACGGGACACTCAGCTCTGTAACGGACAGTTCACAGTAGCTAGTTTTTCAAATATGCTCAACAGTCAAATGAAGTAATAGGAATCCAATGGACGAATGCTTACAACAGTTATCTTCTACAACTCATTTATAAATACGGTAGCTTTTTGAGAAGAGAAAAATAGTGAACAGAGAATAGAGCAACGATGCCAACATGCGAATATCATAAGTCATACACCTCGGTCCAAACATTCTCTGTTCTGCAGTTTCTATATTACTTATCGTTGAGAGAGTGATTATTTGTATTGTACTTCAGTGAGCATTATATCCATTCTATGAGAGAGTCTGTAAACATCTTCATCTATATTTTTAAATAGATCTCAAGGTAGAGGGATCTTGAGATAGTTGATTTCCTTATGGGGCAAGCTGTAGAGAGAATTGCTAATAAGACATTCTGCTCATAATACTTACAAGGTACAAGCAGTAGAGAACGTTGCTACTCATAAGACTTACATGGGTGTAAGTAGGAGAGAATGTTGCTGCTTGTAAGACTTGCACGAGTAAGTAGAAGAGGAAGATCTTCGGGATTGCTCTGCTCATAAGACTTGCCATAAGGGGGAGTATTTCAGTGAGAGGTTTGTAAAAGGTTTCACAAGTACCTGGCTAAACTTGTAGTTTGTAAAGGCTTTTCTTGTGCTCGGATTAAACAAGAAGATAGTGGATTTGAAAATATCAGGTGGAGCCTGGGGACTGGACGTAGGCCATCACAGATTGGACCAAACCAGAATAAATCATAGTTTTCATATTCTCTTCCCTAGCTCTTATATCGCCAGCATATATTATCTAATCTAACTATTGATTTATGATTCATTACCTTCAACTTAATGCTTTTACTAAGATTCGAAAAGATTTTCAAAGTTCTTAAGTTTTTATCTTACACCCAATTCACCCCCTCTTGGGTGTCAGTCGGTTCTAACATTTGGTATTAGAGCATGTGCTCTTGTTTATAGGACTTAACCATCTCAAGAGTTATAATGACTGATTTTGGGTGTTTTGTACTTTTAGAAGGTTTTGATTATACAATCCCACCTCTTTTGAAAGATATTGAGTTTTGGTTTTGGAAAGCTATAATGACTAGTTTTATAAAAGTATATGATTTTGATATGTGGAATGTTTTTACAAATGGTTTTGATTTTAAACTGAGGAAGGATTGGACTGAAAAAGAAAAGAAAATGTTTTCTTTAAAAATTAGAGCGATGAGGATTCTCTATAGTGTTGTGACAGAAAATGATTTTGAGAAAATTAGATTTTGTTCCAATGCTAAACATATCTAGGACACTCTTGATTCTATTTATAGTTCTAACAAATGTGTTGAAGTTGAAAGTGTTGACAGTTCATGTGAAACTACACGCTACGCATCTATTATGCATGAACAATGGGAAGTTGATAATGAAGATGGAGAAATCATAGAACACTTCCATACAGTCAACACGGATAGACAAGAAGAAGATAATTTCCAAAAAGAGCTCATTATGGACAGACATGAAAAATCACTCTCCGGAGCTCAAGATGAACTTAAGGTAAAAGTTCCAATTCTTCGTGTGATTTTCTTAAAACTGATTTTCAAAGTCTACAAAAGTTTATTTCTCTACCAATTGTTGATTCTATTGAGAAAGCAAATATGCTGGAAAGTTTGTTGGGAAGAAAGAATATTCAAATAAAATCCATTCGAATTTCTACTCTCATGATCAACATAATACTTGCATGATATCCCATAATGCATATCTTGCTATAATTTGCAATTATTATGGCAAATCCAGTCATATTTCTCACATATGCTATATTAGAAGAAATTCCCATATGAGAAATAAGTATATTTGGGTACAAAAGAGACATGTAAGGGTTAATACTAACAATCAAGGACCCAAGTATATGTCAGCACCAAAATGTCCATCTAGTACTTTATGTGTGTAGATTGATTATAAGAAGAATGGACATAAAGGTACAGAGAAAATGAAGAAGAAGCCAATAATTTCTCATATACCAATAAAGAGGTTCATATTGTCTATATCAAAAATGAGAACTCTCGGAGCACCCATTGCTGGAGCTACAGAGTATAACCATAAAAAGAAGCAATAGATAAAAGGCGTATGTTCTACCTCAACGAAGGGCTACCATAATGTACCATTCAACTATCTTAAGATAAAGATAAAGTAGAGTATCAAAAATCATACCTTTTGAGATGTATGGTGTTCCAGCTTCATTAGATTTGTTTCACACTTTTGTTGTTTAGTTGACAAGCACCTTGTCCTACTACGTAGTTACTTGGTAGGGTCCTTTATATGTCAGACCTAATTTACTATCGCTTGTCTCTTTAGTATTCTAGAAGACTCTCGTAGAACCCAGTCTCCCACTCTAAACTATCTAGTGTGTACGTTTTTGTTATATCCAGCTATCTTTTATTAGTACATCGCGATCCTGATTCTCTTAGTACTCATCGAGTAAGTCTAGTTGGTTGACTATGGTCTATCCATTAGACTCTTCATCTATTTAGCTATGTCTTAAAGAGGGCATTCCAAACTTGACCAAGATCATAGCATCTGATCCGTATACAAAAGAAAAAGGTATCTGCCCTATTGATGAGTGAGAGGTGGTTAGATATACTAATAAGATCAAAGTAAGTTCTTCGACCCATCTGCCCTTTACTTTATCGAGCCTCTTCTTTAATAATTTGATGGTGATCTTATTGCTTAACTTTTCTTGCCCGTTGGACAAAGGATTACACAAGGTAGAGAAATGAAGTTTTGCTCCCCTTTTTTGGCAAAAGTTTCTAAACTTATGCCCTATGACTTGGGATCTATTGTCACATACTATCTCTTTAGGTAGTTCAAACCTGCAAACAATGTTCTTCCAAACAAAGTTAATAATATCATGTTCCTATACCTCCATATATGACTCTGCCTTGACCTACTTGGTGGAATAGTCTATCAGTACTACTATGTATACGACCTTACTGAGAGCCATGGGTAGTGTAATGCCCAAAATTTTGATTAAGGGCTTATGACAATTATTGAGAACGATTTGTGAATTAAATATGAATTATTGTGTTTAGTGGCAATTTCGGTAAATGTGCCAAAATTAGTGGAGAATTGTTGGTTAATTAGTCAATGATTAATGGGGAAATTAATTACCAACTAATTAGAAATGTGATGTGTGACTAAATGGTTAAAGGAGTGGTTAGAGTAACTAATTAGTTACTTACTTTATGAGAGCCAAGGAGAAGTGGACATGTGGCAAGATTGTGTGTGTGAATGGAGAATGAAGGAGAAAAGTCAAACCAATATTTTATCATTTTCTCTCTTTCTTTCCTCCTCCTTTTCAGCTGTGCAAGCATGGGGAAGGCAAGAAATCATCATTTCTCATCTCCTCCAAGCTATCATCTTTCTCATTCTCGCTTTCTCTATTCGGCGCTATTGTTGAAGGAAAAGGGAAGAAGAAAAGCTTTTGATTGAGGTAAGTTGATGACCTCTAATAGAAAAACCCACTTCATTTGTAATATCTTAAACTGTAATTAAGGGCTAATAACTTCAAAGTGATGTAATTAATATTAATTAAGCACTTTTGAAGTATATGAGGTGAATTGTGATACAAAGTATGTTGAGTGATGGTTTAGTAAGCATTGTGATAATCAGGGGCAAAATGGTAAATTACCGACCGATTGGTCAGTTACTGGAGAGAAAACTCCTTAGTAATTGAGATCAATGGCTAGGATTGAAAGAGGGAGAGGCGGAATCTTACGCATGCAAGTCTATGTGAGCTCATGGTTGGGAAAATGGGATGATGACATATGGCAATATGAGGGCCATTGATCTTGGTCAAAATGTTAAAAGTTTTTCCCTCTCTCCTCTTCCCCTTAAAGTCAGCTCTGTGTGTATATGGGGGCAAGGAAAAACTGTTGGATCTTCATCATTTCATCTCTCTCATCTTACCTCTATTTTCGTATTGCATCAAGGAAGAAAGAGAAAGGAAGGGCTTGAGTTTTAGGTGAGTATTTGACTTTAAATGCTCACTTCACCTTCACTAATAGAATTCAAGAGGTCAAGAGCTTCATTTCTATGATTTTAGAATTTTAATTGGTGGTGTTTGAGATATTGTGAACTTTAGGAAGTTGAAGAATCAAGAAACCAACTTTGAGAAGAGGAAGATATAAGTATTTAATGTGTTTTGGTGTAATTGTTTTGATCATTGATTAAGTTTTGAGAATTTTGTAATATTGCCCTGATTTTGGCTTAAATTTAAAATGTATGAATTGAGTAGTATAAGGTGGTGGAATAAATGGCAAATTGTGTTTTGGAGTCTATAGTTTTGGTTTGGATTTGAAAAGAGGAAGTTTGGACATTAGGCGATTTTGGTTGCAATGTGGTTAGAAGTGTTGAATATGTCATTGTGGTAAGGTTTTGGTTGTTTTGAGTTTACCAATAGGTTCCTTATGGACTTTTAGAGGGGAATGAGTTTTGGTATAAGTTTTGGGACCATTGGAACCGGTTTTGGTAAATCTGGAAAACCATATCAGTTGCTGTGATCTGGCTTCTGATAAACTTCACTCGAGTGAGGTAGGGCCTCACTTTAGTGCAGTATGAAATTCTAGGAATTTTGAGTAACAAACGTTATCACTTGAGTGCAAGTGAATGTAGCACTATGGGTGAGCATCTCGGGTTATCACTCGCAGACAAATTGTCAAGAGTGCGCGTGGGCACTCGGGAGCATTGGGAAGTCACTCGAGTGCTAGGGCTAATACTCGAGTGCATTTGTCACCTAAGAGTTGTAGTTGCTCTCAGGTTGTCACTTCTTGCACTTCACTCGATGGGACTCGGGTGAATAAAGTACTATCACTTGAGTGCTTGTGTTTGTGCTCGAGTGAACTAACCACTCTAAGGAGTGTTTGTGCTCTCGGTACACACTTTCTGTGTCTCACTCGCTGGGACTTGAGCACAATTGAGGGTAACACTCGAGTGAGTCCTTCTCACTCGAGTGGGTCAGCCCAAAATTAGTGTTTTTTTTCGTAAAAGTTATCTTTAGGGTAGTTTCTCCTAACCCTTTAAGGATATGTTTAGGCCTATAATAGCCACCTAAAGAGATTAAATGATAACCAACATAAAGTACTACGAAATTGGAAAACTTGGAAAAGAGATTGACGGATTATCCTTGATTTGGTTTATAGAATTTGATATTTACCGCCCTCGAGAGCCCACGGTGCCAAAGAATGTCAGGAAGGAACAAGGTAATGACTCCCTCTCTTATACTCTGTGTGTGGCATTGTATATATGTTTGTCATGCATTGAGAATACTTTGTGAATACATTGTGATGCTTTGAGATCGCAGCGAAAGCTGATGCATAGTGATACTTTGTGAATATATAGAGATCGCAGTGAAAGTTGACGCATAGTGTTTATAGCCATAAGTGTTGTCGTTTGTGGTGAGAGCCATGATACATTGTGATACTGCTTAACATGATCATACAAGCTATGTGTTTATGCATTATGTAAGTAATTTGTTACTACTGGGATTCTCTTGAATCTCATTCTTTTTAATGACTAACATTTCAGACAGGGCTAGTGGCGCTAAAGAGAAGCGGGCAACCTGGAGTGATTAAGACCCCTTTGGGGTATAATTGATTTTTGGGGAGTTCGTTATCTACTTTTGAACTTGGGATTACTGTATATTTTGATATGTAAAGACTATATTTGATTTTGGTCATGTAATCCCTTAGTTGAGATGTCTTATCCCTTAGTTTATGTATGTATAGAACCTGGGAGTTGACGGGGATTTGATTATACACTCTGATATGAATGAATGTAAATTAACTGCATAGGTAATTATATCTGAGTTTTGAAATTGAGACCAAGATAGGGAAGAGTTTTTGAAAGACTTTGTGAAAACCCTACTGTGAGGTAAGAAGTTGAAATGAGTTTAAATTACCCGACGGTCTCTAATCCAATTTAATTATACGATATCGAATCATAATTACGCTAATCAAGGCAGAGGGTTACATCATTAATCTTATTTCTTGGCTTGAGAGCTTCATTTTCATAGTTCTAGTTTCTCCATTGGTGGTAATTTCTAGCATCAAGAAAATTTGGTAATTAGAGAATCAAGAAACCTTTTTTTGAAGAGTTGAAGAGGCAAGTGAAACAAACCTTTCTATCTATGTTTTGTGCTAAATGATGAAACTTTGAATTTCTGGGTTTTTTGACCTTATTTTCAAAAATTAGGCTTATTGGTAGTTTGGCATGATATGGTAATGGAAAATGGTGTTTTGGTATGTGTTTGAATAGATAGAATTGGTTTGAGGTTGAAATGTTAAGTTTGGTAATTTTTTGATTTTGGTGTTAGAAGTTGCCTAAAACCAAAGCATGATAATGGAATAGGAATTTGATAGTTTTGATGGTCCCATTAGATTCCTTGTGCAATTTTATGTGGGAGTAGCTTTGGTTTAGTATTTGGGATCATTGGAATCACTTGGGTAAAAATCTAGAAGCGCTGGCAGTTTTTCTGTGTTTTATGGGTTCTGATATGGCTCACTCGAGTGATATGAGGTCTCACTCGAGTGAAGTAAGATACTTTCATTTTTCCCTCAATGTTTCTGTCGTGCTTCAATGTTCAAAATCTAAAAGTGTTGTGTCACTTGCGTGTATTGCAGGTTATCACTCGGGTGAGCCTCGCCCTACTCGAGTGAAGGTGTATCTGACACTGAGAACTCACATCTCGGGTTGTCACTCACGGTCTATTTTCAAGAGTATGTCGCAACACTCGCAGGTGCTAAGCCATCACTCGAGTGTCGAGGTCCCTGCTCGAGTGATTTCCTTCTCTAAAAGTTTCTTGTGCTCTAGGGTGAGCACTTCCTAAACCTCACTTTGCGGTACTCGGGTAAGCATTAGGCTATCACTCAAGTGATTGAGTTTATGCTCGAGTACAACGAGCATTTCTGGGTTCTATCATTCCTTTTTACTCTTAGGTCAACACTTTCTGCACCTTACTTCCTAGGACTCAGGTAGGTATTTGGCTATCACTAGAGTGTTGCTTCTAGAACTCGAGTAAGGACTTCTCACTACTACAAAAAGGGGCTTTAACCTCCCAAATTTGGCACTTTTAACGTCCCAAAACGGGGGGACGTATATGCTGAGGGCGTAGTAAGTTGAGACAAAAGACGTCCCAAATGATAGGGACGCCTAAAGTCTGACTTTAGGCGTCCCAAATTAAGATTTGGGACGCCTAAAGTCCCCCCAGGATGGGACTTTAGGCGTCCCAAATTAAGATTTGGGAGGCCTAAAGTCCCCCAGGGTGGGACTTTAGGCGTCCCAAATAACAATTTGGGACGCCTAAAGTCCCACCCTGGGGGACTTTAGGCCTCCCAAATCTTAATTTGGGACGCCTAAAGTCCCACGGTGGGGGACTTTTGGCCTCCCAAATCTTAATTTGGGACGTCTAAAAGTAAGGTTTTTTTTTTATACCATAATTTACATTCTGTATTACCCAACGAATTGAAACTGCAGAAACAGAATAAAAGATGCATTCATAAACCATACTGTCCGTTACAAACTAGTAAGGACATCCAGCACTACAATCTTTACTATATATACATACAATAACCTTTCATGCAATCTACTACTATATATATCAACAAAAAACAACCAGAAAGTGTCAAAACGCTGTCATCACACAAGTACAAACTGATATAAAATAACAAGTTTACTGCTCTAAATGTTGAAGAAGATGTCCAGCCAAAAGATCTCTGATCAAATCAAGGTCTTCACGTAGGTAGGCATCTTGATTATCAAAAATCTGAAAATTAGAAAGTAATAAGCTTTGATGAAATGAATCTCAAGCAAATGAATTAATTAGCATTTCGATTAGAACACCAAAAATATTATCATTTGAGAATGAAGAAGCGATTACCTTTTCAAAATCGCTAGTAATTCCACTTTGAGTTATGTTATACATATAAAGTATAACATAATATCCGCATTCAGTGTTGCCAGGTTGCCGAGGGCACTTTTAATCAAAGGGATGCAATTGGTTGTTAAAATCAATAAAGGTATGTCTAAAAGGACCGTCAATGAAACAATTATGTAGGATCGAATGTACTTACTATGGGATAAAACCACTTTGGCTTTTTAACAACCATACCCTCGCGTGACCCACCTAGGATTCTATATGTTTGACAAGCACTATCATGAAAAGCAAAATGAACAGAAATTAGAACCATTCATTTATTTTTGTTGTCAATGAAATACAAACAGGATAACTTACGTGTCGAAGACGGATTTTGTATCTCTGTCTGGCTTGTTACTCAAGGGATCAAACCAATAGACTACGTTGCGGCGGGGACATATAACACACAAAGTCCAGTGGTTTCTTTAACAACATGTACACATTAAAATGAAGTTAGATGAGTGAGAAGACAATTATTTAGTAAACTTCTGAAATTGACAAAATGTAAATACGAACCGTTGGACAATGGGTGCTAGATAACAACGAAGTTTGGTTTGTGCCATTTGGTAGCCGACATAGTGAGTCCTATGCGCCACAGTACAAGTATCCCCTGTCGTATTCGCAGGACATAAGAATCCATACCAATTACCTCTTTCCATGTTTGCGCAGAGATCGTGGAAGGTGCTATAATAGAATTAAAATTAGGAATCAATTCTTGAATGTATGAAAACAAAAAACCACTAAATGAATTCTATGGGAAAATTGAAAAAAAAACTTACCGGACTGCAAATTTGACCCAGCCTGCATCTATCTCCTCCAACCTGATAAACTGCTTGAGATCTTTATTGTCAATCGTGTAGGGATACTCCACTTGGCCCACAATCCCTGGAGGCATCTTCAAGTCAATCTGTTTAATGCCCTTGTAGATCTGTTGCAGCCGTGCTAATAAGGGCCATTTGGTCGCAGCTTCGTCATCCTTTTAGAACATCAAAAAACAAATTGTTATTAGGATGCCAACAGATTTTCAGTAACAGTAAGGTAATTCCTACCATTGGAGGTGTTGCGTCTGAACCAATAAGATTGCGAGGCCAAAGGATGAAAGATCCTATCGCTTGACCTAACGTGCCAACCTCTGGATCGGGAGCAGGGATGGCTGTACCTTCTTCCCCCTTTCTAACACTCGTCACATTCACCCTACGAAAATCCTCCGGAATTTGCTGATTATGGTGGGTGGTAGCACGTGTGTGAACGAGAGCATCAGCAACAACACGCAACAGTGGATCATCCAAATAGAGGGTGCAAGGGTCTCCCGACACTGGAGTGGGAGAAGGGTCGCCAAGTGGTCCCGACACTGGAGTGGGAGAAGGGTGGCCAAGTGGTTGCTCCAGAGGGTTGTAACTTCCTCTGGTGCTATTGAAGGCCGGGGATTCCTGAGTTCGAGCCTCGTCCCTTGCCCTTTGTACTTCAAACATCTTTGCCATTTCAAGTTGAAGCTCTGGCAAGAGCTCTTGTCGGAGCTTGTCGCGAAGGTTGGCCTCGATCTCTCGTTCGAGGTCCTCTCGAATCTTGGCCACAACGTCCTTACTAGGTCCAGCTTGTGACGAATAACGTGGCTCTCGTCCAAAATACCTCGCGGCACTAACTCCCCGTGTCTCTCCTCGAACACGACCAAGGTCATCTGCCTTCCCAATAGCCGTTGACAAGATGTCCATCCGTGTACTTGGATTGAATGAACCTTGGCTACTCTGCTCGTCCAGGTCATCCTGTAGCATGCAGTTTATCGTAAATGTATCGAAAGCACTCGCGACATGTAAAAAATTAGGTACTTATGGTATAACTACTTACAATCCTCGCAGCAACCTCAGCAACAGTCGGATTTATGTACTTCCCAGCCTTAATCCTCCCTGCCTTCCATTTTTTGTGACGTGGAGGAGGTGCCGGTGGCTGGATAACAACGCTAGGATCAGATTCCGCTGCTTCCTTCATTTTCTGTAACTCTTCTGCCATCATTTGCCGCTCAAGCTTCCGATATCCACCGCGAGACATGAAATGTTGATATTTATTTTCTGCTTGCCTCTGGGCATTTGCTGCACTTAATTTCTATGAATGAAAAACGACAAAAAATGAATCAACGATATAAAGTATATGAAATCAACGATATAAGTAGTTCTATATCATGACAGAAATCTTACCAAAAACTCAGGATCTGCTCGTGATGCCGCAAACAACCTCCAGTCCTCTGGAGATAAATATGTATACTGTGCACATGGATCGTTACCCCTAAGGGCCCCTCGAATGTAATGCTTTGTTAGCTTGTTCTTGAAACCTTTCCATCGTACACGAACCTCATCCATCCAGTGCCTATGCATCTCTGTGGTGTCGGGGACATCGTATGTTTGCTGCAAGGTAAAACATAAGATTTCTATCGTTTGAAATAATAAGAACAAAGCTACAATGCATCAAAACTTACATACCAAAAGTTGCTGCCAAATCATGTCTTTCGTTTTTGGGGGAACCAATCTCCAATTATCGTAGGTAATGCGCACTTTGCTTCGAGCCAAAAGCCCTATGTAGCTAATGAAGTGGTCTTCCTCAGGACCAATTGGATTCAGATTATGATCGAAGTCTATATGCAGCCTCTCCTGTTGATGTTCATGACGTGCAACCAATGCTCCCATCTTTGTACAGCCTCTAACCCTCCTTCTTGCAGGGGGTTCAACTCTAGGAATTTCGTCATTGCTAGAGCTTTCGTCATCTCCACCCCTCTCGTCATCACTAATGTTGTCCATATTCCTGTTAACACAAAAAGCATCATCAGAAACGTAAGTAAATTGCAATGAAAACACATGTATATAGTAAGCGGGAAGTAAAACAGAAAAAACACAGTTCTCGTTTATAAATTAAGGTCTTACTCTATATTGTTTCCCATAGTCCTTCACCATGGTCATTTCTTACAGCATATTCGTCATCATCTACCAATTCTACTTCATTTGTTCGAGGTGTAGTTGTTGTGAAAGGTGGTGTGTCATCAAGGTTGAAGGTCGGATCACCATACTTCTGTTTTTTACTTTTAAGGACAATGGACATATTTTTGCTGGCAGGATCGGTAACATAAAACACTTGCTTCGCCTGACTTGCTAAAATGAAGGGCTCTTCTCTATAGCCAACTCTTCGAAGATCGACTGAGACAAATCCAAATTGTTTATCTATTACCACGGCATTGTTGCTAACCCACTTACATTTAAATAAAACAACTTTGAACTTGTTGTACGTCATTTCCCATATTTCTTCTATAACTCCATAATAGGCCATAGACGCTAATATGGGGTTTTTGTCTCTCGAACTGGAAAAGTGCATAGATTCAGCTTCTACCATAACCCCACTATTTTGCATGGTACTTTTGTCATCTTGCTCTTTGGTATAGAAAGAATAGCCATTTATATCATAACCGGTCCAAGTAATGACCTGAAACGAAGGCCCCCAAGCTAGCCACTAGATTGTCTCAGACACACCGATCTCGTGCAAAACCTTTTCCTCGAACCACTGCATGAATGTCTTGTTTTGCTCAATAGCAATCTGCATGTCATTCTTCCTTGGATTCTTGTTCTTCAAAGTGTTTCTGTGTTCATTTATGTAAGGTTGAACTTCTTCCATATTATTCAGGATATACAAGTGGGCTTGCAACACCTCTTCACGAGGAACATTCTTCACTTTCAGTCCTCGTGTTCCCTTGCTTCTCCCTTCTTCATGCCGAGATTGTTCCTTCTTCCCTGACATATAATCTTTGCAAAACTCCATAGCCTCCTCAACTACATATCTTTCTACTATTGAGGCTTCTGGTCGATAAGGATTTTTAGAATACCCTTTTAAGATCTTCATGTATCGCTCGAAAGGGTACATCCACCTCAGGTAAACTGGACCGCATAGCCTTACCTCCCTCACCAAATGACCTACCAAATGCACCATTATATCAAAAAATGAAGGCGGAAAGTGCATCTCTAGTTGTGACAAAATAATGTAACCCTCATTTTCTAGTTCATCCAACTTTTCAGTGTCAATGACTTTGTTACAGATAGCATTGAAGAAAACGCACAATCTGGTCACTGTGTTTCGTACTTCATCTTTCATTATGCCTCTAATAGCTACTGGTAATAGTTGTTGCATCAACACATGATAATCATGGGACTTCATTCCCACTAACTTCAAATCGTCCATTGAGACACATCTTCTCACATTCGAGGAATACCCTTGCGGCACCTTCATTTCATGCAAACACCCACACAAACTTCTTTTCTCTGCTTTTGATAGTGTATGCGCTGCTGGCTCCATGTATGCCCTCCTACCATCATCTCTTAGTTGTGGATGTAACCGTTCTCTTATTCCCATATCGACAAGGTCTAATCTCGCATTAATCCCATCCTTAGTCTTCCCTGGTATGTGCAAAAGCGTACTGATAAGGCTATCACAAACATTCTTCTCCACATGCATCACATCAATACTGTGTCTCACGTCTAGCAAACGCCAATATGGAAGATCATTCATCCAACTATGATCCATTTTGTTACCACCTAAGGCATTACCAATAACATTCACACATTTAGTACAATTCTCAAGGACATATGATGGGATTGCCTAATTAAGTTATCAACCCAATTTAGGATTTTAAAATATGGGCTTAATAACTTTATTGCCCCCTCCTAGCCTCATCTCTCCTATTAAAAGGGTTTCAGTGCTATGTAACTTATTTTTTTAATAAGTATATGTATATAAAATTAATGTATAATAAAATAAATACAATAAGATTAAATTAAAGAATTTTTTTGAGGTTTGGAAGAATTAAAAACAAAACGAGTTTCATATTAACAAAACAATTTTAAGTTAAGTTCTTCCAAAAATAAAATTGTTTTATTGAAATTATTTAGATAAAAATCATTTAATGAATATTGGGGTTATCGTTTTCTTTTTAAGTTTTGGCTTGAATTATTCTTCATAATTCAAGAATTTGGAATTAACAAAACAATTGTGTGTAATTAATACAAGAATTTCTTTAATTTAAATAAATCATATTTTATTTTATTATATATACTAATTAATGGTGCAGGATTTTAATGAGAGGTTTTAACGGTTTCATGAACAACTATGAATTGTATTGGTTTCATGTGGCATACACTAATCAATGATTGGAAGAAACTTTTATGAGCCACTTTCATTATGTTACACTTGAACAAATAAATAAATAAAAGTTCAAAAACTTTGTCTTAAAATTTAATACTCTACTTCTAATCGTTCTTATAAGTCACTTTTAACATGATCACAATAGTGAAAGAAATCTTTAAATCTCATTAACTCTACCTAATTTAAAACCTTTCTAACTACATCCCTATTTAATATAACATTTTATCTTATAAGAACAAAGTTTACTCAATAATTAACCAGAGGCAAATTGAAACAGGGAGTAACTTTTAAACTTTACTCATATTTAGCACAATGGAACGGGTGAGAACTAAGAAGACTTGTTTCTATTATACACAAGTAAATTTATATTTAAACAAGAAAATAAACCATTCCCAAATCAATACAATTTAAACAATATAACCACACCAAACACATCAGGCTAATCTTTGATATCTCAATATAAGCACAATCTCAACCATTTAATTTATTTTTCAAAAACAAAATAAACCATATTCTGTTACAAAAAAAAAATTGAAGAAAATAAACCAACCTGAGGGCGCCCCCTAGCTACTATGTTTGAGAGGTTGAGAAGATGTTGGAGCTCCACCCACGCACAACAATGGAGGAGAGAGCAAAACCCACTGTGGAGGAGGTGAGGTTGAAGCAGACACGGTTGCAGCCGTTGAAGAAACAAAGAGGAAGAAGAAGGGAGGAGTCCGAGTTCAACAAGCTAGGCCGATGGTGGAGGAGAGAGCTTGAACAAGGGAGGAGGGAGGAGTTGAAGAAAAGAAAAAAACACAGCAGGGCCGACGGTGTGGGTGGGGAGAGGAGGAAGAAGAGTAAAGTTGGGATGTGAGGTGAGGGTGTGATTTAGATGAGAAGACCGCATGTCAGACAAGTGTCTGACATGCAGGGACGCCTTTAGGCGTCCCAAATGGCATTTGGGACGCCTAAAGTCCCACTTTAGGCGTCCCAAATGGATTTGGGACGCCTAAAGTCCCACTTTAGGCGTCCCAAATGGTATTTGGGACGCCTAAACCCAGCTCCTGGCGCTAAAAAAAAATTATGAAATTTATATTTCGCGCCAGGAAGCACTTTAGACGTCCCAAATTCAAATTTGGGACGCCTAAAGGTTCCCCTACACATAAACAATTACGAAAATGCCACCGCCTCCCTTTTTAACCACCCAATTCTCAATTTGGGACGTCTTTGGGGGTGGTTATATCTCAATTCTGTAGTAGTGGATCTTCACTCGAGTGCAATAGTGAAGATTCTGTTCTTATGCTTCCAAGAGGGGATCTTTGGGATAATTCTTCCAACCCTTTAGGGCTTTCATTAGAGGCATTTGTAGCTTCCTAAAGGACATAAATGATAACCAATTTAAGTGATTTGAAGTCATTTAAGTAATGGAATTAAGAATAACACTTCGCTACTAATTATGAATTATAGGATTTGACATTTGCCTTTCTGTATGATGCTTGGTATGCATGACTTATTATTGTTGTGTTGTGAAAAATCTTTGGCATGAGGCCATTGTGATATGTTATCAGCCATAGGGCATTACAGCATGAGCAGTTCAGTGTGAGTAGTCATAGGGGGTGATGGTTATCACACCTACGCCTGCTGTTGCATTTGCCTTTGTAATTGCAAAGGCTATGTTGTGGAATCATGGATTTCTATTTCTTTATCCGGCCAATATGGCTGTGCATATGTGAAATATTTTATATGGATCCCAGCAGTGGTGATATATGTGATATAAACATATGAATGTGTAATACAACGTTAGCACTTCAACATGAGTAAACGTAAGGGTGATGCAAGTCATACCTGCCCTTGCCGCTATAACTGCCATTGTAGTTGGTATGTGTGTGTGATGATTTGCTTTCATGCTTTGTGGTTATGCATACTATGAGTGATTTGACACTACGGGGATTCCCTAGAATTTCACTCTCCCAAAAACAAATTTTTAGACAAGGCTGAAGGATCTAAAGGAAAGTGGGTGACGAAGAGTGGATGAAGCTCTGGGCAAGGAGTTTTATTTTGTATAAATTGGTTATCATACTTATATATTTTTGTTGGTGAAACAATTGTATATGGATAATTTTCTGTAATCCCCTAGATAAGGGAAAACTGATTATGGGCATGTATACCTTGTAAAACCCTTTAGATGATTAATAGATCCAGAGTATGTTAGGAATTTATATTATACTCTGATATTTATAAATGGAATCGAATTGTACATGCCAATTGTGAATTTGAAGTGTGAATATGAGACCATTGTTGAATAGGTTTAGAAAAGTTTTTGAAAACCCTGATTTTAGGATATTTACTTTAATTAAGTCCCAAATCATTTTACAGTCTCTAATTCCACATTATCATGTGTTTATGGACTTAATCTCGGCCTTGGAAAGAAGGGGGTTACAGGTAGTTTCCTGACTATGTCTATTTCCCACTTCATGATTGGCCAAGCTAGTTAGATAGTGCGTAATGTTTCAAGTAGTTAGTGCATCAGATTGGAATTAACCTCTGACATCTATCACACTTTTTTGACTATGTAACAGCATCTTTCTATAAGGTAGGCCAATAATACCCAGATTTGTGTGTTTATCATACCAAGCTCCTACTTCTTGTATAGTCTCTACACTCCCCTTCGTGAATTTCTCTTAGTATGTAACTGGTTTCTTGTGGTCTAAAGCACCCTATGAGCAATCCGACATATGATTTTTTGTATAGTTTGTCGTCCATGATACAAAATCGAGCAATTTGAACCTTCACCCTACAAGCTTGGTTCCTATCCTCTGGGAGGACATCGTCTTGCAAGTATCGTAAAATAGGAGATCTCTAATCCCACATTATATTGTTTGACTGTACCATACCTGAACTTAGGTGGAGCACCAAGAATAGTAGATGAACCATTGGTACTAATATTGTTTGGTTGGTTTGAATGGATAATCCCAAGTTGGCTAGTGCCATCTTCTTAGTTGTCATCCCTATCGACCTGGGTTACTTGGAACTCCTAGAAACTTTTAGCTAGGGAGGTCGCCAGCTTGTGAGAGGTCTTTATGCAAGCTACAAAACTATTATCAAAGCTTTGTATTCTGCCTCATTAGTAGTAGCACTAAAATCACAACATATAGATTGTTGTATGGTTTCACCACTTAGAGATTTTACCACTCTGTCTAGGTCAGTGCCCTTCACATTTGATGAACCATCCACGTACAATGTCCCTTCTGAGTCTTAGTTTTCACCACTTATACATAGCAATTCTTTATCAGTGTCGAAGTGTATGTCTAGGTAAAATCAGCTATAAAGTCTTTGAGAACTTGGGATTTTATTGCAATATGTGGTAAGTAGGTTATGTCAAATTCACTTACTTTTACTTCCCATTTGACTAACCTACTAGACAAGTCTAGTTTATGCAATATGTTCTTTAAAGGGTAAGTAGTTCCTATTGTAATGGGGTGGCATTGAAAGTAAGTATGAAGCTTTTTTATGCAAAATTGAGTGATAAGCTAGTTTTTCAAGTCAAGACTATAACCCCCTCACCGTAATTATATTCGGATTGTGAAATTTAAGTGAAATAGAGACCAATAAGACAAAACCAGCATTTAAAATCCCTCATCTTCAAGATGGGGTATACCGAAAAACAGTTCAAAAACATAACTAATCTAGTCTCATATTCACCTTTGGATACAACTACCTGTGCAGTTAAATCACATTCATAAATATCAGAGTGCGAAACTAAAATCCCAGTAACCCCGAGCTACATGCATATATATACAATGGGCTTAAGGTTTCCTAAAATGAGGATTACATATCCAAAATTATTATTTACATCTTATATACAAATGGTAATCCCAAACCAAAAACAGATAACCAACCCCCCAACAAAATGTCTCTAGGAGGCCCTAACAACTCCTAGTTGTCCGCTTCCCTTTTGAGCCACTTGCCTCGTCTGAAATGTTAGTCATTGGAAAGAATGAGATTTTAAAGAATCCTAATAGTAACAAATCACTCATACAATATATAAACACAAAGCATGTAAGTTTATCATGTTCAACAACAACACTATGAGTCATGGCTCGCGCCACAACTGATAGCTCTCACGGTTGTATCACAATGCTCTATGCCTGCTTTCGCGGTAAACACTATGCCAGCTTTCACTGTAATCACTATGCCCACTTTTGCTGTAAATACTATGCAGCAGCATCACAAAGCACAAAGCACCACAAAGCGTCTCAATGTATCACAAACCAGCAGCAGCAACACAATGCATGATAGACATACATACGATATATTTACACAAAGTATAAGAGAGGAGTCACTACCTGTATCTTTCCTCACGTTCTTCGGCACAGTGGGCTCACGAGTCTGACAGATGTCAAATCCTATAACCAAATTAGGGACAACCGATCAATCTCTTTTTCAAATACTTATTCCATAATACTCTAAGTTGGTTATCATTTAGGACTCTTTAGAATGTCCATTAGATGCTTAAACACATGCTAAAAGGGTTGGAAGAAGCTACCATGAGGACCCCTTTTCGGAAGCACAACACTGATTTTTAGTTAACTCACTCGAGTGAAGATGACCTCACTTGAGTGATAAGAGACTTGCACCCGAGTGAGAATGGCTCTCACTCGCGAGTATTAAACAGTGAGCAACTAACTCGACCAGAAAGTGCTCATAACACTTAAGCATAAGGCTTTGCACTCAGGTGATGACTCCAAATCCACTCGAGTCCCCGAAAGTGCAATGCAGAAAGTGAAAACCTGAGAGCCCATGCAATATCAGAGGGAAAATCTTACTCGAGCACCACCCTTGGCACTCTGGTGAGGAGCCTATACTTGCGAGTGTTAGAACACACTCTTGAACATTGACTAGTGAGTGACAACCCGAGAGCAACCCTAACCATGAACTCACACCATCACTCAAGTGATCCCATGCTCACTCGATTGATCACCAACTTCACTCACGGTTTAAGAAGTTTACTCGAGCTTCCTTTATGAAAACCCAGGAAAAACACACGGCAGTACTCGAGTAAGCTCCTCCCTCACTCGAGTGATGCTATCAAATTGCCCAGATCACAGCAACTGACAGAAATTCCCAGGTTGGTTAAAATTGCTCCCAATGGTTCCCAAACTCCACACAAAGCTTATACCCTCATAATATTGCCTAAGGAACACATTGGTAACCTCCAAAACAACTAAAAACCATTTTAACCACAATTTAACTCTTGGGTCTCTATAACACACACAACTCCCAATTTCAATCAACACACTTCCAAAATTCAAAACTATATCTAATACTCAAATAGATTCACAAGGCACCAATTCCAACATCATCCACTATGAAATTCATACATTCAAAATTTACACAAAAACCAAGGCAAAATTCCAAAATTTCTCAAACTTATCCAAAATCACAATAAATATATCAAAAAGCATCAAATCCTTACCTCTTCACTTTGCCAAAACTAAAACCTTGATTCTCAAACTTCCAATTTGCTCCACCTCCCAAAATACCACCTTTCAAAATTCTGAAACCACTAAAATGGAGATCTTAACACTATGAACAAGTTTAGTGAAGAGGATTAGAGCATATGGGACTATTACCTACCCAAAATTCAAGCTTTCTCTTTCTCTTCCCTTGCTCCAAGGTCGCCGGAAATGGGAGAAAGAGGAAAGAGATGATGAGAGATAAGGAAGATGATGATGATGAAGCATTCTCTCCCTTTTTACCATACACCAACCGACTAGGAGAGATAACAGAGAGAAAAAGTGAGTTTTTGTCTTTCAGCATAATCCATTGGCCCACAACATGACACTTGTCAACATCTTGTTCACTCCCTCTATGAGCTCACATAAACTCAAAGCACAGGATTCCGACCCATAGCCAATGAATCTCAACCCTTGATCTCTAATCACCAATGAGTTTCTTCTTTGGTAACTTACCAATTGGTCGGTAAATCTCTAATTTTACCATTTTGCCCCTGGTTTCACTATGATTAATAAATCATCACTATGAATATTTATATCAAATTCACCTCATATTTCACCAAAAGTGTTTAATTACACCAATTACAATCAATTTTGAAGTCATTAGCCCTAAATCTCAAATTGGGTCATTACAAAGACTACATGATTTTGGTATCTAGAAGGGCCTTACTTATATAGTAAGTAGGATGTTGCTTGCCTTCCTTATCTCTGACCAGAATGACACTAACAGCCCTAGCCGACATGACCAAATAAATGTATAGTATCTCTTATTCCTTTGGTTGTGATAGTAATGGTGTGTTGGTTAAATACCACTTTAATTATTAGAGGGCATTTTTGAAAGAGGCAAGCTTCACCCAAAAGGGGGGTGAATTGGGTGATGTGATAAATTTTTCGTTTGATGTGGTGATATGACAATAGTTATAGATAGAGTGGAGTTGAGAGGATTAGTACACAGAGAGTTACACTGGTTCAGCCTAAAAACCAGGCCTACGTCTAATCCTCAGAGATCAAGACCTACTGATATTTACACTATGCTTCCAAGATTCAATGGGCTCTTAGAATGCCACAAAACAACAATCGTCCTCAAATGGACTATGAGCAGAAACATTCTAACACTAAGAAATTTCTCTCCCCCTTACGACAAGTCTTACGTGTAGAAAAACAACCTATGACCTTTCTCACTTGCTTACGTATACAAGTCTTACGAGCAGCAACGTTCTCTACTGCTTGTATCTTGTAAGTCTTTTGAGTGGAAAGTTTTACTAGGAATTCTCTTAACTGCTTCTTTCGTAAGGATATCTACCCTCTCAAAGTCCCAATACCTTGAGATCAAATGAAAATAGAATTTGAAGTGTATATAGACTCTCTTACAGAGTAAGTATGATAAACACTGAAGAACGATATGAATACAGAGAAAATTGAATAACAGAGACTCGTGAATTTGCTTATGTGAATTCTTGTGCTTTGTTATTTTCTTGATGATCTCTGGAACTCTATATTTATAGACGTTCGATTTTGTCCATTTGAATAATGATCATTGTGGAGCGGGGCATGTTACAGTAGAATGGCATGCGTACGTTTGAAATCTTTGAATGCGGTAGGCACATGCTTGGATAGTCACAATAATGCTATCTGCCGTTGTTGGACTTCCTCTGCGTCTTTTTAATTCAAACATTCAAACTCCTGTATCACACTTATAATACATTCAAAATGATGTTAAATAATAATAATAAGTGACAATAATATAAATAAATATCATTAAACCATATTCAGATTGAATGCTGTAAGACTGGTGCAATTTGTCTTCTGGCAGAGTATCACTCGAGCACTGAGGGGGCTCACTCGAGTGAACTACCATATTTACTCTTTTTACTTTAGTTTTATACTTGCACTTTTACATGATTTGAGAGAGTGCATTTTCTCACTTGCGAGTGATATGGGTCCTCACTCGAGCACAACTCCTCCTGCTCGAGTGTCCTTGTACTTTACACTAAGAGTCACGTCTCTGGACAACACTCGCATACCATTTTAGCAAGAGTGTGATTTTGCACTCGCATGTTATGTGGGCCCTCACTCGAGCATACATACTCCTACTCGAGTGAGAAGAATATTCTCCTATAATATACTCTTGTCTTCAGCACTTGCATCAAAATTGGGAGAGTTAGATTTCTTACTCACGAGTACTGATGTATCACTCGAGTATATGAACTCTCACTCGGGCATGCTTGTGCTTCTTTGTTCTTCATGACTCTCGGCCAAATACTTCTTGTCTAACACTTGCATGTGCTCGAGTGTGAAAGAGCCTAATGCTCGAGTGCTATCTCCAGTGCTCGAGTACATCAGTAGATATGATAGTAATTTGCTCTCGGGCAAACACTTTCTGTCCAATACTCATATCTGCTCGAGTGTAAAAGAGCTTCATGCTCAAGTGCTAGCTCTGTTGCTCGATTGCATCAGTAAAAGCTAACAGTAGACATTACAAAACTTTGCTATATGCATTTAGTAACTTTATAATCATTCTTTAGACTTGTAAAACCATACTTTGCATACAATTACCTTTTGTTATCATCAAAACTTGGGATCTAACAATTTTCATATTCTTTGTCCTACTCAAAACTCTTGTTCTTTCTTAGGGCATCGAAGAATAAATGGCACTTCTCAAACAACCTAGAGATGAATCTACTTAAAGCTCTACTCGATCTATCAGCTTCTGGATGCCTTTGATGCACCTTGGGGATGGTATGTCAAGTACGGCTTCGATATAGCTCAAATTTGCTTTGATTCCTCTGTGCGATACTAGGTATCCTAGGAACACCCCTGAAGTAACGTCGAATGAACATTTCTTTGGGTTAAGCTTTATGTTGTACTTATGAATTAGATTGAAAACTTGTTCAAGGTGTGCCATGTGCTAGTCTGCATAGAGGGACTTCACTAGCATGTCATTAATATACACTTCCATATTCTTACCAATCTAACTTGCAAACATCTTATTGACTAACCTTTGGCAGGTTGCTCTTGCATTCTTTAGTTCGAAAGGTATAACTTTATAGCAATAAATACCTTATTTAGTTATAAAAGCAGTTTTCTCTTAATCGTTAAAGTGCATTAGGATTTGGTTGTAACTAGAAAAGGCATCCATAAAACTCAATATTCATGTCCAGATGTGGCATCAACTAAAGAGTCAAGGTGAGGCAATAGGGAAGAGCCTTTTGAGCATGCTTTGTTTGAATCAGAAAAGTCTATTCATACTCGGTGCTTACCATTCTACTTTGGTATGACTACCAAAGTTAGCGAGCCAGCAGGGTATTGAACCTCCCTTACTGATTTAATGTTTAAGAGTTTCTATACTTCCTTATTTATGATATGATTCCTCTCTAGTATGAACTCATGACTCTTCTACTTGACTAGTTTGCAAGATGGGTCGACATTCAGATGGTGCTTTTTCACCTTAAGGTCTATACCTATCATGTCTATGTAGGACCAAGTAAAGTAGTCAATGTTGTTGCTTAAAAGCATGATTAACGTACCTCGTATGTTGGGTAGTAGGTATACCTCCACATAAATCTTCCTTTCTGGATGGTCAGTATTAATGTGCACTTTACCGAGTTCCTCTATCCTGGGTTGGTTCTATACTATTGTGGGGGTAGGTCTTGTAATTGCTATGCCTACTGCCTATATAAAGGTTTTAGGGTTTCCTGGTAGCATTCTCTAGTTGTCCTCTGATCTCTTTAATTTATCGTGCACCCCAAGGGGTCTTGAACTTCACTAGCTGATAAAGGGTAGATGGTACAACCTTCATCTTATGGACCCACGGCCTTCCCAACAACACATTATATGCTAACGGACAATCTGTCACTTGGTATTTGAATGGTAAGTTTAATCCCACTACGTAGGTTAAAAGAGTTATTTTCCTAATAGTCCTATCCGGTGCTCCATTCCCAAAGACTAGTATGGATAATGCGTGAATGATTTGGGATTCCACTCCTATTTGTTTCATCATCTCAAGGTATATTATATTAACTGAACTACCTGGATTAACCAGCACATATTTAATATCAAAGTTTCCCAAGAATACAGAGATTACTAGTGTGTCGTCGTACCATTGGTTTAGCTTATTTATTTCATTCTCAAACAAAGTAATTTGAACATCTTCTTAGTTAGTAAGCTCATTCGTATTCTTGGGTAGTTCCTATAGTAATGTACCTGTATGGTTAGTACCATTATTTGATAAAGTAACTTTACCTTAGTTAAAAGATGATCAGGTGTCCGTGCTTAAGAAGTTCTACCACTTCTAGCCTAAGTGCGATGCAATCTGCTATTCTATGGGCATGGTCAGAATGGAATTCACATCATTTAGATCTATTCCTTTAGTCAGCTGGCTTCTTGGTCTTGAGGGGCATTTTACTGCATCACCTCTCTTGGTCAGGGTCTATACTAACTCACCAAACCTAACTGAGAAGTTATACTCCTCTATCTTTAAGGGAAGTTCTTGGAGTCGTTATACTGTTAGCTCGATTCTTTTCTTGGTGTTTAGTTGGGTATGGTTTTACCCTCCAATTACGGTTAGTACGTCTCAGGTTCCTACTTCTTCTATCTAAGGGCTCAACGTCTTGGTGGCATCTTACTCCCATTTGATTTAAGCCTAAGCTCGTGTGAACACATCATCCATGGTATGGCACGTATGCTTAGTTAGTTTCTTGTACAAATCAGAGTTGGAGAGTAGACCTTTCCTAAATGCTGTGATAGTAGTTGGTGTGTCACAGTATGGAATATTTATCTTTTCCTTGTTGAACATGCCTATGAATAATGAAGTAATTCACGTTTCCCTTGGATGACTTTGTAGAGGTCATTTGACTGTTTCTCAAGTTTTCGGCTGCTAGAAAATTACTGGATGAACAAATCATTCAAATCTACAAATAAAACAATTAAATTGGTTAGTAGGTTAGTGAACCATCTCAGGGCAGGTCTGATCAAGCTTGACCTGAAGCCTTTGCACATATAAGCTCACATAACTCCCTTGAAATTACCATGGTGTGCATTCTTTATCAGTATTATGCCATGTGCTCCTCCTAATATGTCAAACCATTATAGTCATATGTGAAGGAAGGTAAAATTTTTAGCATCTCAATCAATACTGTGTCGTTAGTGAACAGGGAGTCTGTAAAGTTGTTAGGGGCACTTTTCTTTATTGGAAATGGTATGCCAAGCAGTCATAGTATCATGGCCTCTAGCCCTTTGCACCTTCTTTTCTATCCTTCGTCATCTGACAACCAAAGGGTACTACATCTGGCATTGGTTGATTAGCAGCCACCCTCTGGGTTTCAGTGTTAGGTATGCTATAAGCTCGTGTCGCAGTACAAGGGCTTTCCTATCTAACCTGGGAGTCTCCTTGATTGATTTGAAGGCCTTCTTGAGCGACACGAGGGGCTTCTTGGTGGGCTTACAGATCTGCCTGACCAATATTGAGACCTATAACAGGAGTCTTGTTAGTAGGAAACGTATTTGCATTACCATTACCTTCCAACTCTAGCTAATTGTCTATCATGGGCATCCCCCAGGGTCAAATAGGGGGAACAGTGTAGTAGAAAACTGCCTAGAATGACATGTACTAGGCGTGGCTTATGTAGTGAGCGATATGACTTGGTCCCAGAGTCTTGAATTCTCTTCCTCCAATCATCAGACGCATTCTTACTACTGCTTGAAATGTTTCCCTTGCTATGAAACCAACCTGCCTTGTGTGGCAAGTTGTATGGCTTGGTTTCTCACCAGCTCGGCTAGTTCAGCAAGGCTCACTTTATGCTAGCAGTTGCTTTTGCCATGATTAGTGATGCAAAAAAGAAAAGAGAAAGATAAAGAAGGATTTTTGAAGATTTTATTGTTAGCTCCCCACAGACGGCCCCAAACTGTTTAACCAAAATTTAGTAATGATGTGTTTTAATTATTGGGTCACCAATAACATTCAATTTGCCAGAAAGTAAAAAAGAAAAAAATTAGAGCTGATGACTTTACTAATGGTTTGTTGGTTATGGTTATAGAGTAGCAAAGATCAAAAGATGGTAGAGAAGATTGTGCGAAACACCGTTGGACCAAAAGGAAGGCGTAAGTCAAGAGCAATTGGTGAGTTGGGGTCTTCAATATGTGTGTTAGGAAAGTGGTCTTTAATTGACTTATATTCGTCCTTCCATAGTGGTTGGTTGTTATATTTTTGGATCTAGGTATCTCCATTCCTATCATCCTAGATCTCTAAGTCTACCTCTTAGCTAGTGGTTGGATCGGCTATTTTGAGTGGACTCAGTCTAGGTTGACTGCTTGGTGAGCTTGTTTCTTGTGAGTACCTACTTCCTCTTAGGTTGGATCCTTCTTGTTAGGCTTGTTCTTGCTAATGGGCCTTACTTGTTGGATTATGGGCACACACTAAATATGTAGAGGCAACAACAATAATCTTTATTGAAATTTCCAGCTTCTACAACTTATAAAAAAACCAAGTATATAAACTACAATCAGTGAGTATTTTCAATCACTATAATATACTCTTTCATTAGTTTTCAGATAGTGCCTGTCTTGATTATGAAATTATTTCAAACTTTATGTAATCCTTTAACCATTCTTCCAACATTATCTAAACACTTTAACCCAAATCCAACAATTTAAAATATTCTTTTTATGCTTAAGGACCCCAAAACAACAACTAGCTTTTAAGCTTCTAAGATCCTACCACAGCCACCTATGTGTGTGTATTTATATACTTCACTTCTTCTTTTTTCTTGGACTAAAATTAAAATCTTGAGTCTCTACTCTTTTAGACATGGTGCTGCACGTGTTGGGCTCCTTAATTTGAGCTTAAACATGGCCTAATTCCATTTTTGAGCTTGGGGTAGTGAAATTACTACTATACTATTCTCTATCAATACCAAAATTCCCAAATAATTTCCAAAAAATAATCTAGAGCATTTTATCAAGGTGTACTAAATTAATTAGCTTCTTTATAATATAAAATATCATCTCTTAAATTCACACATTAGAAATTTACCTCTAACTATTTTTCCTTGATTTTTAGGGATTCCCAGAAATAAACTTAAAAATTATTCATGCCACTTTTAAGGAACTGTGCCTCTTCATAATTTTCTAATTTCCCCAAAATAATATTCCATAATGTTTCCTCAACCTCTTTAGGCCAATAAATAATTTTAATACTTATTTTTCTCATTCTTGAAATTTCACCCCGAAAAATAGGCTTTTTAGCCAGCTTAACTTGTTTAACTAGTATTCAAAATTCTGGATATTACGTAAACTATGACCCTACATAGTCATATTAGGCTTGTACTTGAATTAATATAATTAAATAATCTTATAATAAATTAGGGGTTAACATAATTGGAATGCCTTTCAGTGGATCAAAAGACACTTTTAAGTAATTAAAAGTCCTAAGTATAACCTTAACTGCAATTAAAGGGAGGAATTAGATACTAAGAAGTAATCAATTCTATAATAATCCAATTTACAACTTAACTAGTTTAGACTCACCCTTAGCATTAGCTATAGTTTTTAAGATTTGGATTTTCAGTCTGGTTAGATTACATTTTCATTTAATTTTTATTACAAATTATGCCTTACTCAAATTAAGCGAAACTGTAAAGTCATTGCTCAACTAAGTTTGTGGTACTGAGTCCTTATGGAAATGATATTTTACTCACACTTTATCACTTGATATAGCCCGTGTGCTTACAAAGTTATAGGCTACACATTTTGTGCCCATCAGCTTGTTAGTGAATTGATATTTTGGACTTTGAGAAGCCTAAGGCTCAAGTGTTGACTTGATTGATTTTTGTAGAGATGGATTTTGTTTTAACAACCATGTTAGGTGGGATGTACCCTTTTCTTAATATGGTTTGACTTGTAAACTAATTAGAAATATTTTATAAACATGATAGCTTTTAAATGATCAGTTCACTCTTTTTTATCATGGGTAAATCATTTAAGTGGTTTCAATCCTTTTATAAACCATGATAGGTGTTTACAAATGATTTATTTTAATTATTTTATATGATAGTCAAATGTTTTTTTTTATGAAGAACTCTCTATAACCATGGTAGTGTGTTCGAATGTTTGGTTGAACTCTTTTCTATCATGGTTAGTATTTGAAAGTGAAATTAAACCTTTTCTATCTTGGTCAACTTTGTATAACCTTTTTATCTTTTCTACTAAAGTAGTTTTTAATTCAAATGAGTTGATTAAATAACCAGCATTAGGAGAATGATTGTTATAGTGAATGACTTCACTCACTGTGGTGAATAATGCCTACAGTGCAGAAATTTACTCTCTAAGTTGTTCGATGCAATGAATAACACTTTCATCGTGGTGAAACCTCTCAAAAAGCAATGAGGATGTGGGCTTAATTCCAACTTTTCCACCCTTTAGCCTGATCCAAATCAAGCCCAATGACACTATAGTTGAAGGGCCACCTTCTAACTCATCACTTGATTCTTATTAGACCAAAAATATCTTCTCATACTTTGAAACTTCTAAATGATCTTGTTTTAGGTTGTTATGCAGATTTGACTGATGACATCCTCAAGGGTGTTGTTGTTATTAATCAACTAGAGGTTGATTCAACACTTAGGAAGATTATGGGAATTGAGGAGCCAATGGAGCAAAGCATATGCTAACCATATAAGTTTACAAAGCCAAGCCCTTCTTTAACTCTTGAAATTCCTAAAATAGTTACTTTTATGATTCAACCTCTTCAAATTGAGGTGAAACATCCTTCTAATGACTTAGAGTATGCTTTCCTTACATGTGGTAAAAAATTACCTATTATCAATACTTTATCTATGAATGAGCAAGAGGGGTTACTTGTTGTTTTGAGATAAAATAGGAAAGCTCTAGGTTGGACACTATCTAACTTTCCAAGACTTGGTCCTTCTATATGTATTCATAGGATCATCTTGCGAGGAGTCCAAACCCCTTAGATAGCCCCAAAGGTGTCTGAGCCCTTTAATCCTTGATGTAGTTAAAAAAGAAGTTACTAAATTGTTAAGTGTGGGTATCATTTATCATATTTTTACCGTAAGTGGTGTAAAATATTTCCCTTAAAACAATAATTAACTAAGTATTTAACCAAATCATTCATCCAAACACCATCTTCATTATGAAAGTTCAATATTATCAAAACAAATTAACCATGATAGAAAAGTTTAAAACTTACTTTTCAAAAGGCCTATCATGATTAGAAGAACAAAACCCCTTACCAGTAATTTAAGCACACAGTGGGCTTTGGACTCCTCGAAGCCCAAAATAAACATTCACCATTAAGTCCAAACTCTTTATCTAAATAATACATTATCACATATCTAAATATCCAAGTCAAACTGTCAAACCCCTTAACAATTTGACATTTATCAGAGTATTAATGTGTAGTTCAATAGTCGAACAGAAATAGCATAACCGTAAAAATATCAAGAACTTGATTATATTACAGGAATCCCCACAGGGTTTACACATAATATTTACAGAACTTAAAATAACATAGATCTACAGATAAATAACACTATATGCTTGGGCAGATCCGAGATCTTCAATTGCTGGTATATACTTCCTTACCCTTAGACCCACTGTCTCTTACTGAATAAATTTTTAAATATTTGGAAAGGGGTGAGATTCATACAAATCTCAGTAGTAACACACAATCAATCATATAACATATGATAAATAAACATGCAATACACCATATAATGTAACTATTAGATTCCAAGTTTTGATGATAACAAAAGGTAATTGTATGCAAAGTATGTTTTTATAAGTCTAAAGAATGGTTACAAAGTTACCAAATGCATATGGCAAAGTCTTGTAATCTCTGCTGTCAGTTCTTGCTGATGCACTGGAGCAACATAGCTGGCACTCGAGCATAAACCTCTTTTACACTCGAGCACATGCAAGTGTTGGACAATAAGTGTTTGGCCGAGAGCAATTACTGTCAATTCTATTGATGCACTCGAGCAGTATAACCAATACTCAAGCATGAGGCTGTTTTGCACCCGAGCACTAGTGAGTGAGGGACTATGAGTGTTTGGCTGAGAGTTATGCAGAACAGAGTAGCACAAGCTTGCACTTGAGCACTAGCGAGTGAGGGACTGCGAGTGTTTAGCTGAGAGTCATGCAGAACAGAGAAGTACAAGCATGCCTGAGTAAGAGTTCATATGCCCGAGTGATACATCAGCACTCGCGAGTGAGAAATCTAACTCTCTCAATTTTGATGCAAGTGCTAAAGACAAGAGTATATTATAGAAGAATATTCTTCTCACTCGAGTAGGAGTATGTTTGCTCGAGTGAGGGCCCATATCACCTGCGAGTGCAAAATCACACTCTTGCTAAAATGGTATGTGAGTGTTGTCTAGAGATGCGGCTCTTAGTGTAAAATACAAAGACACTCGAGCAGGAGGAGTTGTACTCGAGTGAGGACCCACATCACTCACAAGTGTGAAAATGCACTCTCTTAAATCATGTGGAAGTGCAAGTGTAAAACTGAAGCAATATGGTATTGCACTCGAGTGAGCCCCCTCAATGCTCGAGTGAGACTCTGCAAAAAGCCAAAACGCACCAGTCTTACAGTGTTCAATCTGAATATAGTTTAATGATATTTATTCATTATATTTTCACTTATTATTATTATATAACATCATTTAACATGTATTATAAGTGTGATACAGGAGTTTGAACGTTTGAATTAGAAACACACTGAGGAGTCAAACAATGGCAGACAACATCATTATGACGATCCAAGCACGTACCTACCGCGTTCAAAGATTTCAAACGTACGCATGCCGTTCCACAGTAACATGCCCCACTCCACAATGATCATTATTCAAATGGGCAATATCGAACGTCTATAAATACAGAGTTCCAAAGATCATCAATAACAATGAAGTGCAAGAATTCACATAAGCAAATTCACGAGTCTCTGTTATTCACATTTTCTCTGTATTCATATCATTCTTCAGTGTTTATCATATTTGCTCTGTAAGAGAGTCTATATACACTTTAAATTCTATTTTCATTTGATCTCAAGGTATTTGGACCTTGAGAGGGTAGATATCCTTACGAGAGAAGCAGTTGAGAAAATTCCTAGTAAAACTTTCTACTCATAAGACTTACAAGATACAAGCAGTAGAGAACATTGCTGCTCGTAAGACTTACAGTGGTGTAAGCAGGAGAGAACGTTGCTGCTCATAATACTTGTATACCTAAGCAAGAGAGAAAGGTCATAGGTTGTTTTTCTGCACGTAAGACTTGTCGTAAGGGGGAGAGAAATTTCTGAGTGTTAGGATATTTCTGCTCGTAGTCCATTTGAGGATGATTGTTGTTCTGTGGCATTCTGAGAGCCCATTGAATCTTGGAAGCATAGTGAAAATATCAGTAGGTCTTGATCTCTGAGGACTGGACATAGCCCTGGTTTTTAGGCCTAACTAGTATAACTCTCTGTGTACTAATTCTCTTAACTCTACTCTATCTACAACTATTGTCATATCACCACATCAAACAAAAAATTTATCACATCACCCAATTCACCCACCTCTTGGGTGAAGCTTGCCTCTTTCAGTAACAAAACAAATATACTACAAATATGTTTGCCTATTCGGCGTTTAGGATCAAATAACTATTTGTCCCTACTTGCTACACTATATGCACTGTTCTGGATCAAATGACAGTTTGATCCTTGTTAGATCCTATATTTTGATGATAATGAAAAGATTAAAAAGATAATAGATAATCTAGAAGATTACAATGATGAACAAAGGTTTTGAATAATCAAGCTAAGTTTTCTGAGGCATACAATGCCATCACTCAAGTAGCACTAGAGTGATAAAGTGATGAAACATACTCTATCCTCAGTGATGCTCTTTATCAAGATTTGGAAGGGATCACTCAAGTGAGAACCCAAGTGATATCCCTAAATCACTCAAGTGATAAGATAAAAGGCATCACTAGCATAATTCTAGAGTGATTCTGAAAGTGATCTACTGTTGAAAATTCTCTAAAGTCAGATCACTTGAGTGATTGCATTTCTGAGATCACTAGCAGAACACTCGAGTGATAAATCAAGTTGAGGATTACTAGCATAGGACACGAGTGATCCATCAAGTGATCTATTGTAGATCCCTCAAGTGATGCAATTTCTAAGATCACTAGTAAAGTACTCGAGTGATCAATCAATGATCAATTGTATATCACTTTAGTGATCACTCGAGTGATGCAATTTATAGAATCATAGCACAGCACTCGAGTGATCTATCCAATAATCTGTTATGCTTCAGAAATGTTAATTCAAGATCACTCAAGTGGTAAATTCCAGAAAAACAGAGCAAATTTCGTTAATTTTCAAAAATTACTAAATGGAAATTTATTGAATTCTGTATTTTTGTAGATTTATATGGTAGTAGTTCATATTTTTCCAGTATAGAGGACTTCAAAAGCTTCAAGTAAGACTTGGAATCACTCTATTTTGATTTTTGTAGATTTAGTTATGATTTTTGAAAGTTCAACTAAAAAACAGGAATTTTCTCAGTCATAGCCAAAGGTTCTTGGCCGCATCCAAAAAGTCTCGAACCTGCTCTTAGCAGCAGCCCAAAAGCTTCTAACCTTTTTTTAACTGCAGCCAAAGGATTCTTGACCACAACCGAAAAGCTTCAGATTTGTTTTTGGCCTTTGCCAAAGAATTCCTTGGCCTCGGCCAACCCCTAGTTTTAGCACTATGAATTTTTAAAAGGTGGTTTCTGGTCTACCTCTCCCCAACCCTCTTAGGCTTTTGTTTGAGCTTCTCATAACCACCTAAAAGACTTAAATGATAACCAACCCCAAGTGTTTTGGAGTTATTTAAGAATTGAAATAGGTAGTAACTTGTCGTCCTTAATTCTGATGTATAGGATTTGATATCTTCCCTGAGCATAGGAAACTTGTGCTAGAGCAAGAGCAAAAAGAATAAGGTAGTGACTCTTTCTCTTATATCATGTATAATGCTTTGTATGTATGTGCATATCATCTATTGAGACGAATGTCATGAATGCCACGAATTGTGATGAAGGTAACGAATGTCACGAATGTTAAGAATTGTGACGAATGTGAATGCTGTGTGAATGTTGCTATGTGATGATTGCTTACATGCTTTGTGAAATTATATATCATATGAGTGAAAAGTTACTACTGAGATTCATATGAATCTCACTTTTTCCAATGACTAACCTACAGCTAAGGCAAGCGATCAAAGGAGAAGCAAGTAAACAAGGGCGACTAGTGCTTACGAATAGGAGATTAGAGTTTTGCGTTAGTTATCAAACTTTTGGATGAATGTATATATTGTACTACATGTAAATATAAGTGTATTGTAAGATTGTACCTCTAGTAAAGGTGGACGTACTTATCATAGAATTGTGGTGTATGTAACTGTGGTGAGGGATACTAAGAACGAGCAATAATTCCCTATAGGCCCCTTTAGTCCATAAATATAACTCAAAAGTCTGTCTAGAAATTTTTTTAAGTACTTTGATATTAAAGAATGGAACGAAACCAAATATGCCAAATAGATTCAAAAATTGGAAGTGAGACCTTATTAAACATATTTAGAAAATTTTTTGAAAACGCACTTTATTACAGGACCAAATTTTACATTATCCTTTGGTCTCCAGTTAACTTTACGACACATTTTCGAACTATATTCAAGGCAATTTATTGTACAGGGGTTACAACTGGAAGAGATTGATGACAAGAAGAAGAAGAGCCTAGCACTAAACTCAATAACGGAAGAAAAGACTCAAGAAGATGAGGAAGATCTCAATGACGAAGAAATGGGACTAATAGTAAAAAGATTCAAGAAGTTCTACAAGAAGGGTTGGGGATTCAAAAACTTCCAAAAAGGAGGAACCAATAATAGAAAGGAGATCAAGGAGCATATCATCTGTTATGAATGTGGAAAATCAGGCATATCAAGTCTAAATGTCCAGATCTTCAAAAGAATAAAGAGAAGAAGAAAAGTAGATACTTCAACAAAAAGAAAGCTTTTGTGTCTGCAATATAGGGAGATAGCTCCTCTTATGAAGATAGTGATGAAGAAGAAGTAGCCAACATATATCTAGTTGATGCCGATGTAAAGGGAGCAGATTATAATGTCACCAAGTATAGAGGAATGCTTACATCATTACTCTAACACACGCAAGTAGATCTAACATCCAATTCAGTGTTAAAATGTGTGTAAGATACAAGTCAACTCAAAAAAAATCATATTCTGAGGCGGTTAAAAGAGTCTTTAGATATCTTGCTAACACATCTGAGTTAGGCATTTGGTATCCAAAGGAAGAAGTGAATACCTGGTTGCATATTCATATTCTGACCACGGAGGATATAAAACTAATAGTAAAAGCAGTATTAGACAATGTCCATTCCTTGGAGATTCTTTGGTATCTTGGTTTAGCAAGAAACAGAACATAGTATCTCAACGAAAGCTGAGTACATTACTACTTCAAGTTGCTATGATCAAGTGCTTTGGATAAAACAATAACTCCAAGACCTTGGCACCTACCTGAGAGAGATACCTATTCACTGTAACAACACCAACATGATAAGCTTAGTAAAGAATCCAGTTTAATATTCTAGAACTAAGCACATTGATGTCAAACACCACTTCATTAGAGACCATGTCCAAAAAAAGGATGTCAAAGTGGTATTCATTCCTACCCATTTTCAAATAACTAATATCTTCATAAAGCCCCTTATGAAAGATCAACTTCTATTTATAAGAAGAGAATTTAGAATGATAAATCCCAACAAATTGAAAGTTATTATATGTTGGAAAATGAAATTTGATTATTTTTTTATGATAACTGACTAAAGCATTGGAGTATCTAGGAATTTGTTTTTGCTGGACCTTAATACTTTGCTATATGGTAAGGAAAGCAAGCTAAATAGAGAATTTGGTCACTATGACATCACTCGAGTGACTACTTCTAGTGATCATCACAATGACATCAGTTGAGTGATATCTGGTAGTAATAGGAAGATCACTTAAGTGCCCACTCGAGTGATGACCTAAAGAGTCAGGGAAATCAAAAGATTCAAACTAAAATGGCATAACAGTTAAAAATAAAGAGTTAGAAGATGAAAAGATAGATCACTCGAGTTATCACTGGAGTGATACCTCAGAATCACTTGAGTGATCATCAGTGCATAAGAAAATTCAATTAAGTTTCAGCTTAATTCTGCAATCCAGAGCCTACAAATCATCAAGGAATCATTCATGGGTAATTACTATATTATTCATGGCAGGTATGGTTTAGATTGCTTTAATTTTTAACTATTTGGCATGATTACTCGAGTGACCACTCGAGTGATGCTTCAAGATCACTCGAGTGATGTCAGGTACAGTAGGTTATAATAGATGACACTCTATCATTTTCACCAAATCACTTCCAGTGAGTCTCCCCGTGCTCTACCTAAAACTCTTTAAAAACTCTTCCCACTCAAGTCTGACCAAAACCTACTGACTTCCATCTCCAAAAACTCCTTAAATTTCTCTAAATCATTTGCCCTAACTTGCGTCAGTCACGGCACAGAAGAGGATTTTCTTGGTCTGTGATCTCGTTTTCCTAAATACCTAGAACCAAGACTACTAGGGGACGATCTTCTAAGTCTCCACCACTTTCTTCATGTAAGAAACAAAAGCAATACTCCACTCTGAATTTTAAGTTACTAAAACATCCTCAACCAAAGGTTCTTGAGCAAGCACCACCAGAATCACAACCCAAAGCCAAAGATGTTGTGATTTAATAACCCATGATTACTAGATCAAACACTAAGGTTGCAACTCTGGGGAAAGGCAACTCAAAGCCCCTTCTACCCCTTTACTTTCAGATTTATACTCCAATACTCCTTCTTGGATGGAGAAAGATATTTAAGAGGAGAAATAAAACACTAGGATTGCAAAAGTCATTGCTATAATGCTTGTTGAGGCCTTAAAATCTAAAGGTGCTAGCATGCCAAAGGTGGGATCCTCCTCTAAACCCACCAAGTCTCAACCAAAGGAATCAGATAAAGGGAAAATGAAGAAGAAAAAGAACAAGAGAGTGAGGAAGAAAAGGTAGACATCATAGAGCCTCCAAAGGGATTCATCTCAGATAAACTTGAGAACACCAAGAAATTCACATAGCACTTCTCTCGTTAAAAATGTGTAAGATGTATTATGTTGATTTAGATATTTTATTTGAAGCAATCAAGTTTGATCTAAGTAAGTATCTGGATCATTTCATACCCTGGTTGTCTGTGGATCTACCCTATTGCACCAAGGTTGTTAAGTACTTCTACTATAACCTAGAGTCGGTTGAAGACTATTCAAAAGGGGGTTCAGTTGTAGAGGTAGAATTTGGGATAAAAGTTAGAGGAAAGAAATTCCTTATCTCAACCTCAAGGATTAACAAGTGGCTAGGTATCAAAAGGCCACCAAAAGGCAACCTCATCGAGCTCTCTCCAAACCAAATCTTCAGTATTTTGAGACCTGGAGATAGAGTAGGGCCCCTGACCATCACTCCCAAGGATGTGTAACCTACACAGGATCATCTGGCATATATACTCCTAAGCAATCATCAACAAGTCCAACAACTTCACATATTTCATTGATCGAAACTACAAACTTATGGCTTCCAAGTCCAACAATTTGGGAGAGTTGATCTTTTCTAAGATCAAGAGATATCAGTTCTCTGGTGACCGTACCATACCAATGCCATATCCTCAATTGAACTCTCTCTTTCTCAAGGCCAACAATATATGGTACTTAGGCCTAATGAGCAGGTTGAGCGATTGTTGCCTGTAGGAAGGAATCAAATAGGGAAATTAGGTATTAAATTGCCTCTATAACATCCTATGGGCTCTACTTCTAAGAAGAAGAAGACACCAAAAGCTGAGACTAGTAGGATAGATGATACTCAGTCTTCTACTGCTGCCTCTACCACATCACCTTCTTTCTTTGGCTTCATGATTCAGACATATCTGAAAAAGGTGCTTCAGGGATTTCATATGGATATAGCCAACACCAATACATAACTAATAACCCATATGAACCTCAAAATAGGAGAGATGGTTGAGCATATAACAAGTACAATCAAGCTGTATTGTCTCAGTATGAGGCTCAAGCTAATGCACTGATTAAGATCACCAGCCTTCTCCGGTCTCTTCATGAGAAAGTTGGTGCCTTGACACCAAGTTCCTCTACTCATACTACATTAATACCAGCCTCTACCCCTATCTCTGCTCCAGTCTCTAGCCCTCCTCCTATAATTCCTCACACCTCTCCCAGCAATCATCATCCATACAGGTTCATATCACCCTAGATGAATTAGTTCCTATATAGCCCAGCTCAATAGCTATACCTGCAGCCTCACCTAAGCTACAGAGCCACTACCTCAGTCTCCTTCTCATCACTCTCAACATTCTAAGATTACTGAGGAGTTAGTAGTCTCATCTTCTCCTCAGCTACCTCTTCCACAACCTTAGCATACTCCCCTGCATATCCCTTACCCAGAAGATCTAGTACAGGTCCCTCAACTTCACCTTCAAGAGCCTATTCCCTTTGATTCACCAACTTTTGCTACACATCAGGGTGACATTAACGATGATGCATCATCTCCTATCCCAGCCACTCCTATTACAACCATTAACCCATCGTCATCACCCAGCTCTAACTCTACCCCTCCTGTTTAGTCTACCCTTTCTGATGATGTCAAAAAGGGGGAGAAGATCTAGAAAGTAATTTTAGTGATCATGGTTATAACCGATATAGCATAAAACTGGTGTATGGGGGTCTTGGGATCATTTAATCAATATAATTGTGTTGTTTACATTATGAATGATATTTTGTCTTCTCATGGTTATAACATGTTTATCTATTAATGTATTATAAATGATATTGTGTCTTCTCATAGTTATAACATGTTTATTCGTTTAAGTTTCGATATTTATTCAAGCTCTATGATCTTTAAATTCAAATAAACTCAACTCGACAAAATTATTTTCCTAAAAGGATTAGCTCAAAATCAATCAAATGTTTTCATCATAAAAAATGGGGAGAATGTTAGATACTTAAATCCCATATTTTGATGATAACAAAAGAATTAAAAAGATAATAGATAATACAAAGGATTACAATGATGAACAAAAATTTTTAAATAATCAAGCTAAGTTTTCTGAGGCATACAATGCCATCACTAGAGTAGTACTCGAGTGATGAAGTGATAAATCATACTCTGTTCTCAGTGATGCTCTCTATCAAGATTTAGAAGGGATCACTCGAGTGAGCACTCAAGTGATGTCCCTAGATCACTCAAGTAATCACTTAAATAATAAGATAAAAACATCACTAGCACAACACTAGAGTGATTCTAAAGTGATCTACTATTGAAAATTTTCTAAGGTCTGATCACTTGAGTGATCCCATTTTTTATATTACTAGTAATCACTCAAGTGATATATCAAGTTGAGGATCACTAGCAGAGCACTCAAGTGATCCATTGAGATCACTCAAGTGATGCAATTTCTAGGATCACTAGTACAGTACTCAACTGATCTATCTAGTAATTTGTTATGCTTCAGAAATGTTAAGTTAAGATCATTCGAGTGATGGGTCCAGAAAAACATAGCACATTTCGTTAATTTTCAAAAATCACTAAATGATTATATAAATATTACATTTAATTCTTTTTCAATCTAACATCTTATTCCTTTAGTGTAGAAAGCTTACTCAGGAAAAAGATGAAGAGGTCAAGTAAAGATATAAAAAAGTGATCGTGTGTTAGAAGCATTTAATGTGAGTGGAATTTAAATGATGACATTCTCTCTGCTACAACGGCTAATTTACCATACACAAAGAATGTTCAGAGGAACCAACAGTAATCTAACGAATAAATGAAATACTCACAATGGTCATTTATTTCATTCCATCTATAAATACAAAGCATTCAAAGCAGATCAACCATCGAATTATGAAATCATTCAAGTCTACCTTTAGTGCTCTAATTTACTTTCATTATTATTCATTTTGTACTCTATACATCAGTGTTTATACGTTAACTCTTTAAGAAAGAAGTTCATTAAAATTTCTATATGTAACCCCCTAACTTAATGGCCGAGATCAAAGATCACAAATACATAATTATGTTGAATTCGAGACCAAAGGATAATTTGAAACTTGTTAAAAATTCCAACCCCAAGGTGGGGTTTTCAAAAACTTTTTAAAAACCTATTCAACACAGTCTTATATTCACATTTCAAACATATATTTGGCCTATGCAGTTTGATTTCATTCATACATATCAGAGTGTAATGAAAATTCCTGACACACTTAGGTTTCATTAATTCATCTAAGGGTTTATAGAGCACTATCGCCTATTTATAGTTGCCCATACAGGGGATTACATAGCAATATTCAATATATACAACATGTACAACAAATCCCATTCAGTAGTTCATAACGTGATAACCAACTACCCAAAATTAAAACTCCTAACTTGGAGCTCTAACCACCCTTCGTCACCTTCTTCTCCTTAGAACCGCTTGCCTTGGCTATAGGTTAGTTTATGAAAAGAATGAGATTCAACAGAATGGCAATGTTACACAACGGCAATGTTTAACAACAGCATAGTTTACAACAGCATATTCCACATCAATATGTTTCACAACGAAATTGTTTCATAATGGCAATGTTACACAACGACAATATTTCACAATGGCATATTCCACAACAACATTTCCGTTCATCGTCATTCAATGATAAGGCATGCTTACAAGTATGATACACAATATAAGAGAAAAGTCACTTCCTTGTTCTTTCCTCACGTGTTCAGGCACCGGTATATCGCGTACAGGGTAAATATCAAATCCTATAAACCATAATTAAGGACGAAGAGTTATTACCTATTCCAATTCTTTAATAACTCATAATATTTGGGTTGGTTATCACTATGGTCATTTAATCAAGCCAACTAAAGAGCTAAAGTGGTCAATTAACCCAAAAGACCAATTTTCTAACCTTAGAGTTCATAATTACTACCATGTGCCATTATCTTTGTATTTTCACACATTTGAACCAAATCTGCTAGAATTTTCTCTAGATTTTGAAAATCATAACTAATTCCAAATAAATCAAAATGGGGGTGAATCCAAGTATATAGGAAAAATATGGAAAACTACCAGCCACCACCACAAAAATACAGACTTGACCGAAATTCCATATTATTCCAGAATTGATCCTAGTTTATACCTCAAATTTTGGAAATGCATAACTCCCAGCACACACATCAAAAGGACTGCCATAGTGTATCAACTTAAAGCTTGGCATTTATACTATTAGATTGAAAAGTTTCATAATTTTTATCCATCATTTGGATATCCAAAAAGACTACACAATCAGGGTAACTCACTGAAATTCTGTTCGGCAGAAAATCCAGTTTTGTATTTGCGGATCCCATATGTTTTGATGATAACAAAGATTGGATTAATAATATGGAAGGATTTGACAACAAATAAATGGATTTGAACAAAGTAGCATAGCATCACTTGGAGTAAGCACTGGAAGTAATCAACAATTTTAAGAAGGCTTACTCGAGTAGCCACTCGGGTAACAGAAGCCATTACTCGAGTAGCCACTTGAGTAAGCAAACAGAATTTCATCTAGTGAGGCACTGCCAAATTTTGAACAAAGTTACTCAAGGGACCACTCGGGTAATCTATAAAGTTATATAGACTATTACTCGAGTAGCCACTCGAGTAACAAGATTTTCACAGGCATCACTCGAGTAGCCACTCGAGTAACCAGGTCCAAAATCTTCCAGTGACTCGGCCAAGAAATGCAGCACATCACTCGAGTAGCCATTCGAGTAACCAGTAAGAAAATAGCATTACTCGAGGGACAAACTGAGTAATCTGTAGAGTTATTTGAAGTGCTACTCGAGTAGCCACTCGAGTAACTAGATAGTAAACTCTCGGCCAAGAATTTGATGCCATTACTTGAGGGAGTAATCGAGTAATCTTCCAGGTTATTTGAAAGCCACTCGAGGGACCACTCTAGTAAGGTGTGAAGAAAAATGAAGCCCACTCGAGCAGCCACTCGAGTAAGCAGTTTACCACAGTAATCACCCGATTAATCTGTGATGGTAAAGACATAGCCACTCGAGTAGCCACTGAGTAATCAGGTATTTTCAAGGTTTGTAATATATCACTCCATGTCTTACTCGAGTAATTTCTGATGCAAAATGTTGATTTGCTCATTGCCATATTTTTTACATGTTTACTCAAGGGACCACTCGAGTAATAAACTTGATCACTCGAGTAGCCACTAGAGTAAGGCAGTCCAGAAATTATATTTTTATCGAATATCTCTTGATTTGTTATCTATATGATTAACTCCTCATTGTATTAGTATTCTAAGTACATTTGCAGAGAAACAATAAAAGAGTATGACAGATTTGAGAAGTCAAATAAAAGTCTAAACGTTCACCTAACACTACCTACCGCCAACGGATAGTTTTCAAATACGAAGAATCGTCAATCGTTGCTGCACGACTCTAATGGACAAGTTTGAAATTGCTTCCAACAGACACTACAAATCATCTATATATATGGAGCATTCAAAGAGAAGAAATCAAGTAGACACGAACTGAGAACACACATCAATCAATATACTTGTGCTTTGTTTTCATATACTCATTCATTTGTACTTCAGAAATTATATATTTGCTCTATGAGAGAGTTTTTCATTACAAACTTAATATTTTTTATTGAGACAACTTAAGGTAGTGGAACCTTGATTTGGGGATTTGATTGCAACGTGTAAAGGGGAGCGAGTGTCTAGGTGTAGGAACTTGCTGTGTACTGAGGTGCCAATAAACCACTGAATCTTGGAGAATATAGTGAAACTCTCAGAGACGCTCTGAGGACTGGATGTAGGTCAAAGTGGTTGTGGCCGAACCAGTATAACTCCCGGTGTACACTAGGGTGATATTTCTCCTTACTCTTAACTGTTTTTAATATTTCGTAAATTTCCTTATACACAGCGAAAGTTTTGGAATCACCCAATTCACCCCCTCTTGGGTGAAACGTTTGAACTAACAGTATTTTGAGTTTCAATGACCTAAACTTCACAACCCGGGGCTATACCCACATAATTTTTTGTATAGAACACAATAGTAACATCAAAATGAACAAATTCTCACTCATTTCCCACATCCTGGTTTGGCAGAAAAATCAACAAAATCCCAAAAATTACCAAACTCCCAATTTGAGCATCAAACTTGTGTCATATGGTTTCTAATCGTCATAAAACACCATATATATAACCAAAACACCATGACTTCTCTACACCCTAACTTGGAAAAAATCAAGGCAGAATTATATATGTCAAAATACTCATTCAACCTACACAACCAATAGCTCAAATTGAAGCCAATACTCACCTCTTGCTTCTCCTTAGCTCCTTTCTTTGGTTTTTCATCTTTTGTTCTTGGATGATGGCTCAAAACACCTCCTCTTGAAATTCTAAAACCATATAAATGAAGCTCTCATCAAGAGGAACAATGTTTATGAAGAGCTTTTGTGCCATATAAGAGGTTAAGAAGGTGAAGATCAAGAGAAAAGATCCCACCTTTAACCTTACTTCTTCTTCCTTCATATGGTAGCCCCATAACTTACTTGAAGAGAGAAGATATGAGTGATGAATGATAAGATTTTTGTGTCCTTTATCCCTTTAAGAACCAACCAAAATTATGAACAAAATATTAAGAAAAGGTGTGGTTAAAATTAATTCACTTTAGGCTCATATAGTATTTTATTATATCAATATGTGCCAGTTACTTAATACATCTTTTCTCTTTCTCCTCCATATCATATGAAAATATGGCCCTTTTTATTCAAGATTTCATCTATGTTTGGCCTACAATTGTTGACCAAAATATTAGCTATCGAAGGATCAAAAAGAGTTTCTTACTTTATCATATTTAACCTTCTTTCATATTGCTTTTAGCATGAGAAAGTTGACCTTGGTCATCTCCTTTTTCTTTTCCCTTCTTATTGGATATGATTGTGTTCATTTTTTTTTGGAAGAGGAAATATCTTGTTGAAGTATCACAAATTGCCTTCTCAAATAATATTGCTTTGTTTAGTTGCAATTGTTGACCAAGTCATCATCCTTTTATAACTTGGTCAAATTGTCTCCTCTTGCTTTCATTTTGAGTCAAGTATTATTCCCTCTTGCTTTTTCTCATGTCCTACATGGAAATATGGCTCTTTGAAGAGGAAAAATGATCTCTTATAATATCTCCTTGAATAATATAGTTTAATGTTAAATAAGCATATGTTAATGTGACTTGTTGACTTGCCCTTTTTGTGTTTGGCCCAAAATACTTCCATATGTCTCATATTATGGCCAAATAAATGTTCTCCTCATATTTCTCTTTCATACACCATTTTCCCCTTCTTTTCATGTTCAAATTAGTCCTTTGGCCATTTTTGACTTTAGGCAAAAAGACTAAGTAGTTATCTCAAGTTAATCAGAACTAAAGTCATAACAAAATTTTCAAGGGTACTTCTGTCATTAATCCCACCATCTATTATGTACATTTAGCCCTTGAGTACATTTTGGGATATTACACTATACACTTTCCTAAGATTAGTTAAGGTAGTGAGTCCTTAAGTTGGGTGTTAGTTTACATCGTGTAAGGGGAAGCGAGTGTCTAGAGAAGGAACTTGTTGTACTGAGGTGCCAAGAACCCACTGAACCTTGGAAGTTATATTGAAAATCTCAGAGGCATTATGACGACTGGATGTTGATCAAAGAGATTGGGACTAAACTAGTACAAATCTCTGGTGTACACTTTAGTGAAATCTTTCTAACTCACAACTCTGTCTTAATTTCTGTTAATTGTCGTCATTAAGCTTAAATTTTTTTCACCTAATTCACCCTCCTTATTGGGTGAAACGCTTGCACTAATAATCCTTACATACTGTAATGTTCCAGAGCAGATGATTGTCTATCTATACTTGCCTCACTACTGAAAGAGGCAAGCTTCACCCAAGAGGGGGTGAATTGGGTGATGTGATAAATTTTTTAGTTGATACGGTGATATAAAAATAACTGTAGATAGAGTAGAGTTTAGATATTAGCAAATAGAGTTATACTGGTTTGGCCCAAAAACCCAGGCTTACGTCCAATCCTCAGAGATCAAGACCTACTGAGATTTTCACTATTCTTCCAAGATTCAGTGGTCTCTTGGAAAGACACAAGACAACAATCATCCTTGTATGGACTATGAGTAGAAATATTCTAACACCTAGAACTTTCTCTTCCCCTTACGACAAGTCTTATATGTAAAGACAATCCTATAACCTTTCTCTCTTTATTACATATGCAAGTCTTACGAGCAGCAACGTTATCTTCTACTTGCAACCCTGTAAGTCTTATAAGCCACAATGTTCTCTCCTTCTTGCACCTTGTAAGTCTTATGAGCAGAAAGTCCTACTAGGAATTCTCTCAACTGCTTCCCTAGTAAACATATCTACCGTCTCAAGGTCCCCCTACCTTAAGATCAAAATGAAAATATAGTTTTGAAGTGATGCAGACTCTCTCACAGAGTAAATATGATAAACACTAAAGTACAATATGAATACAGAAAAATGTGAATAATAGAGACTCATGTAAATCTGCTTGTATATACTCTCATTTTGTGTTCTCTTTTTTTATGGTCTTTGATGCTTTGTATTTATGGCCAGTTGATTTTTTCTGTTGTGTAATGGCCGTTGTAGAGCAGCATGCATATGTTTGAAATCTTAGGACAAGATATCATGGTAGGTGGGTAACATGTGTCCACAGCTGATCGACTTTTGATGAAATGATGATGTCCACTGTTTTTGACTTTATATATGCATATCTGATCAGATGTTCTATCTCCTATTTCATACTTGAAATATATGTTAAATAATGTTTAGTAATAATAACAAGTGAAAACATAATAAGTAAATAATATTGAAGTATGTTCAGATTGATCGCTATGTGTCTGTTGCGTTTTGGTTTAGTCAGGGCCTCACTTGAGTGCACTAAACCGTCACTCAAGTACATCTTTATATTTCCACTTCTTCTTTAGCTTTAGAGTAGCACTTCCATGAGAATTAGCAAGAGTGAGATTTCTCACTTGTGAGTGTACTGACCTCTCACTTGAGTACAAAATGTATCACTGAGTGCATGAGTACTTTGTACTATGGACTTTAGCTTCTAGATAACACTTGCAACATTTTCTTCAAGAGTGTGATTTCTCACTTGCAAGTGTGACTGGTCCTCACTCGAGTACAGATGTCTTACTCGAGTACATCAGCATATTTCAGCTTTAACTAAGAACTTGCATCAATTCTTTGAGGAAGTGAACTTTCTCACTCATGAGTGTTGTGGTACTTCACTCAAGTGCAGTTGGTCTCACTCGAGTGTACGTCATGCTTTCAGACTTTAATTACTCTTAGACAAACACTTCATGTGCTTCACTCATAGGACTCGAGTGAGCTTATGGCTTTCATCTAAGTGTCGAGTCAGTGCTCGAGTACTCTATCCATTTTTTGTCTCTAACTTGTCTTTCTATGAAGCACTTTTAAGAGTGTGCCTTCATGGTCGGGTGCAAATCTGGTCATCACTCAAGTGCACTACTTATCACTCGAGTATTGCTCAAAAATCTCAAAAGCCAGTAGCCTCTATAAAACACTTTTAGGCTAACACTTCATGGACTCAAGTGTAAAACTGGTTCTCATAGAGTACAGCTGCTTCACTCGAGTACATTAGTTAAAATCTCAGCATCTTTCTTTTAACTTTGTGAAATGCATTTGATAACCATTTAAATCAATGTTTATACTTTCAAAACATGAGTTTCTTGCCAAAACACATAGTCACTTTTGTTATCATCAAAACTTAAATTCTGACATTCTCTCCATTTTTTATGATGACAAAACCTTTATGATGGATTTGAAAACTTAACAAAGTTGATAAATTTTTGAAAATACTTATAAGATTTCTAAATGCATATTCATTGAAGTTAAGAGTTATTCGACACATTTTTGCACTTTGCTACAAAAACTTCCTGCAAGGCTTCCAATATACACTCAAGACAAAAGTAAGTCCTAATACCACTAAGATTGAACATTAAACTTAATGAAAACATAAAGAACATGAAAATTGCAATTGAGTCATTGATGAAATAGTAAATTACATGATCAAATTAGAAATTACCCAAAAGTAACTTGGATACCAAACTAAACACCCGAAAGCCCCATACAATCAAGGATACATCCGAACACCCAAACTCCCCCTTAATCTAGCCAATCAATCCAGACAACTCAAATAACCATCACTCACTCTTCTCCCTCTTTTTGTCAACATCAGAAGTAGGGGGCTGAAGAAAAGTAATGTCAAATGGCTAAGGTGGAACATATAACACCATGGCGGTGGAAGGATCAATAGTGTTAGGCTTAAATAGTGGAGATGATGGCTAAGGAGCAGAGGCTGCATGTTGGTATAAAAATGGCTGATTAATGGTGACATCAAATGTGGTAGTAGTTTTAGGGTCGGTATAAGAGAAAAGGACATGGGCCTAAGTCTGAGATGGTTAAACAGTGGTAGTTGGTGAGGATGTGGTAGAAACTAGAGGGACATCTATCTGAGGAGTTGAAAGATGAGTATGCAAATAAGCCTCCAAATCACGGATTCTCCTTGACTACTCTTCTTGAGCTTTAAACATCAAGTCAAAGTTTGTGTTTGCCTTGTCTAACAACTTAGAGACTTAGGATTCCATCTTGTCAACTAGTTTCTTATACTCAGCAAATAATTCCCATTTTAAACCAGCCATTGCTTGATTAATCACATCGGCCATATAGCCTTGAATTGACGCACTAAGGAATGAGGGCATTGGAGATTGACCTCTTGTTAAAGACTGAACCCATTACCTCTTGATGGTGTAGTTTCTCTTTGAGGTGCAGCCTTGGTTTTACTGACCAAATGTGTGATCCACATATGTGTCAATTGAGTTCTTCTAAACCTTGGGTTCCTTACCCTCTCGTTTTCCTCCAAATACCGTACTTTATTGTGCCAAAGTATAAGAGAGACAAGTTGGGGATATGGTATGGTGGTGGTTCTTAATGAAGAAAATCGAAAACTTCTCATCTGACTAAAGATCAGTTCAACAACATCCCTTTGTTGGCCAGCTAGAAAGGATGCCAATAAGTAATAGTCTCTTTAAGCAAAGTGATTATAGTTTTTAGACTTGTTGATAATACTCTTGGTGTAGATATAGTGAAGGGTATGGTGAGAGTCAAGCATATTAATGGGTTTGAAATTTTGAGGTCCAATGGGGTCTTTTGGTCTCAATCTCTAGAAGGTTTTATTGACTGAGATTGTGGGTGGATTGGTAGGAAGAAGTACATAACCAAGTGTAGAAAAATAGTCAACTAATAAGGAGATTAGGCGTACCTGGACGAATCCATGTTCGGATCCGGGTCAAAACTCCAATACTCCATACTTGTGCCCACACAATTATTAGACTACTAGAGCCTAATTGTGATTTGCACAGCAGATCACCAGTACCAGAAAGATGGTAGGAGAGAAGGGAATTGCCAGAAAACTCAATGGCGGGGCGAGTTGCAATTGAGGAGGCACACCCTATTTATAGTGGTTTATGGAGGCCACTAATTAGGAAACGTGTGCACTCCTTCTTGCCCTCCAACATAGGAATTAATTGTCTCTCAATTAATTCCCTAATTATGGTGATTTGTTCCTCTTTTAACAAATCCATAATTATTGCTAAATATTCCCAAATCTGCATCTTATGCTGATTTTATTCTTATTTGATTAGGCTACTTATTTCCTAATCAAATAGTCCGGCCCATCAAGGGTGGACTTGGACCCAAAGTCCAACATCTCCCACTCGCACTTGATGGGCCTCCCATCGTGCGTGCGTTACTCTTTCTTGTTTCATACTTGGCGTCTGCCGTGACTACGTGGGCAAAAACGTCTTTCAAATTTGGTGCTTGTGATACTAGAAATCCTTTATATCGGACCAGCATCCAAGGACACCCTTTATATATAACCGTAAGTTATATGTTCATTGCCTCATATGCCCCAGATTCTCCCATACATATTACTCATGGCATATCTAATCCCTCTCGAGTTAATATGTTGATTAACTCAGATTGCCTTCCACGTACATAGTATCCGCACTTACTAGCTACACATAGAGCTAGTAAGGGGTCAACCACAGATACTAGTACATCTTATGTATCTAGGAGTAAATCTTCCTTTTTGACTAAACATCAATCCATCTTGACTTGGTCGCTTTCCTAGTTTTCACTCGTCTGACCGAATCGAGTGTGATCATGGAGATTCAGCTAAAGTAGCTGTCACCAAACCAAGCCTTCATGATGCCGCCTAAGTCTTAAGGGCATCGTGGAAGTATTCTTCCTTCCTGGGACTCACACTGTGGTGAACTAGGGATCTTTCACCCACATCCCGTGTTGCAGTTTAACTCTCAAGCACATGCAGTAAGAAATGCATGCTACGGTGAATGGTTTGAGGTGTACGTCGATTTCTTTATCTTTCACCGTACAGACATTAGTTCCAAAATGTACTCAACATTCGAACCAGAACTTTCTTTTTCACAATATCTCTTTTACAATCTCATTTGTGAAAAAGAGTTCTTTGCCTGGCTACAGGTCTATATTCATACTTCGATCCATTTTCTGTGTATATGCACACATGTAGATCTCATCTCAGTCTAACTGAGGCGACTCAAACACAAAGATTCTTCTCAACCATCTCATGGTGATCATTTGCTCATCTTACCTTCCCATGCCCCTATAAAACATGGGAAGACGGTTGTTCGTGTGAGTGAACCAACCTCTTTTGACCTGTACGACATACAAAGCTGTATACCTTTATGTATTTACTCATAACATACATACCATTTCTTTTATCTTTATAAAAGAAGTTCACGACCTTATATTTTATTTGCGCCCCTAGATTTTCACTAACTCAATGAAAATCAAGCTATGGGCACAATAAGGGGATCTACCAACATCTTGTCAGTAGAAGGTCATTAAACTATCGCTTTCCCTCTTTGAAAGCATATATCTCATAGAGATGTATCAAAAAGGTATGTTTCGCCTTACTGTGATACTTAGGATCCTCATCATAAAATGTTATCGTTTGGATCCTTCTATCCACCATTCATTCCCAATCTCTCATAGGAATTACTTTAGCCATATGGCACTTTGAATGATGGCAGAACACGCCCTGCGTTCTATTTCCATGGATAACAGGAAAAAAATACTTTGTATATTTCCTTACTCCATCACCATTTTGCCTAGGTCTTGCATTGGAGTATCCTTTCAGAAAGGAAAGTTGTTGTCTTGACAACTTAATCCATGGTTATTCTCTTAACCCATTTCACAGCAGAACCAAAAACAACTTCCAAGTCTGACCCAAAAACATTTGGTCTTATGTACACCAATGTGTACATTCATATTACCAACTATAGTCTCACATGGGACTCTATCCACCTTTCTTATGTTGGATTCCTCATAGGACATGTAACCTCTTTAGGTTTATGCCCTTGACTACAGGGGTGTTCATGGGTTCGCACTTTGACATCCTAAGATGTCTAAGGATTACACTTGTACATGTCTTAGGTGGAAAAGACTGTATCTTTCTTGTGCAACTCCATTTATCTTGTCGATCAAGATATTTGTTCAAGCCATGACTTTCTCAACTCAGAATTTAAGGATTCTCTTATCCATTATTCCTTTGACTCCCTTGACACTTGTTTCATTTGTCACTTGACAAAGGATGACTTCACAAAGAATCATCACTAGACCATTTGGAACTTATGTAGTGTTCTTCGATTATTTCGAAGTTGGTGAGGCTTTCACCTTGTAAAAACCTCATATACTACTATTTAGGTGATTGTTTCTACGAAGCCCTTAAGCTGCTTTATGTAGAGTTTATCATCCAATTTCCAAAATTCCAAATTAGAAGGTGGTCTTTACATCATCTTGATGCAATTTTCAAGACTAAGCTTGTTGTCATAGCCAAAGTTCAGAGTTAAAACGCACAATGGACAACTTTCCATTGTATTACCCCTTAGCCACTAAATGTTTTAGGTTTTATATGCCAATGTTTTAGGTTTTATATGCCCTCAACAGATTTGAGAATCTACTTGTTCCCAATCACCTCTTGGTTAGGCTATAAATTGCCTAAAACATATACTTGGCTCAATGAGAATCCAAATCCTCCTGCATGACACTTTGCAATTCATCTTAGCTTTGCAATTCATCTTAGCAGGTCCTTCTAGTGTCTTTCAGGCACTTATAGGTACTTATCATCACCTTCTAGATGATGAAGAGAACATTCAATCCATTAGGGAATCTATCCCTTATAGTCATTCGCTAGATGACAATTTTGCTCCGAGGTGGATTTCATAGGATTCTTTTCCTATGTGTGAGTGAGGTAATTTTCTCGTAACTTACCTCTTACCTCTTTCATTGTGAAAATGGTCTCAATCCTCCCACTCGGATCAGTGAACTTAGGAACACTTGGTTATTCCTTGTCACATGTGAACCTCTTAAAGAGATTTATTGTGATTAATGCTCATTTCCTGCTAGGAAATCTTGGTTTTATGAACGTTGTGTCCCACAGTTTTCTCTCAGTCACTGAACCGCCATCATTTTCACTAATGAAGACGTGTCATGTCAAATTCTCATGTCATCTCTCAAAGAGATACCTTGTATACCTTAGCCTAATCTTCCTTACTCATAGGAAGAAGTGTGAATATGAAGTTGATGACCCTTATGGTCTTAACGAACTTGGTCCTAGTCTAAGGCCCATCCACAATTCATAGGGTAAGGTTGTGACTGACATAGAGGGCATTTGGTTAAGTGTGAATATAATAGCTATGAGTCCACCTACCAACATATGGCTGATAGCCTCATTGATGCCATTATGTTCATAACCAAATTAAGGGGAGGTTTATCTCTCCATTTCAACAACTCCATTATGTTGAAGGGTTCTAGGTATTGATAGTTGCCTAACAATGCCTTTCTTGTACACAAAACAGCTTGAACTAAGCACACGGGTGTCTTTAACCCTTGTTAGTTCAAAAGGTCTTATCCTTTCAGTTTCACTGATTCCTGACTAGATCAGCTATTATCTAACAGCTTCACACTTGCCAAAAATCAAGTAAACATTACTGTATTTCGAGTAAACGTCCACAACGTTAACAAAAATACCAAGCTGTTTGTGTTTTGCCCTTACGTTTACTGGTTCACCAACGTCATAATTTGCCAATTGCAGTGGATATTCTCAAAAACGTTTCTTTTTCTTTCTTGTCAGGTAGAATAAGTTTTCAACTTATTCATAAGGGTATTAACCCTTTTAGCACACGTCGTTTAGCAAATACTCTTTTGCTAGTTTGATCATTCCCTTTGATCAAGGTGTACATGTGGCAAGAAATGTAATCTTTTATCCCTAGAAAAGAAACATCAAAATCCAACAAAGGATTTGAGAATCATAGTCCCATCGATCCTTAACTAAAGAGATAGCAAAGATGTGATTCTGTCAGTTGCAATTGCATGGAGTGAATCAGGGTGGTTTTGCTATGCAGAGTTAACGTGCAAGTTTTAATCCCTTGATTCTATCTCTTTATTGCTTTGCTTTTGACATGAAGCCATATGCTTCTGTGAAACATCCACAACTTATGTGGATTGCTACTTTTACAACCCTTAATGGTTTATCAATGTAGCATTTCATCTTTTGCAGAAACCATTTGATCTCTTCTAGATCAAGTTTTCCTCATAGGTTCCTTGCCCTTAGGCATGGAGGATGAATCCACCCACTCTTTAGCTAAGTTCGTTTGACTGATGGATCTTAAATCCTTCAGTCTTTCACATTCAAGTTCAATGTGGTGAATCACATTGTTGAAGGTTACAATATGCATGTCAAAAGCAATCTTTACTTTCATATACGCCCGCTCATTGGAAGACATGGCTCACTCCCACTCATTGAGAGACATAGCTTCCTCCCATTCACTGGGAGATGTCTTATCACAACATACACTTGTTGTTTGTTAGAAAGAACTTGGCATTTAGTTTGTCTCAACTTCTTAATTTGACATCTGCCTCAAGTGTTGCCTAAACAACATGTTAGGACTTAGTACACTATGTTAAAACTTAACTTAGTTTTAACTTTATGGAAGAAGATCACTTATTTCACTATCTTCCAACAATATCCACACGGCTTGGATAAAGTCACATTGCTCAAACCAACATAAGTTTAAGTAATGTTGTTCTTTCTATGCTTGATAGCATAAACCTCTTGTATCCTTCAGTTGCTTAAGCCTCTAAATGCTGAAGACTAGTTGGTAGGATGTCCCTGACATCTCACTCTTCTTGAATGAAAGAGATTTGAGAGTTTCTAACTCCACAGATATCTCTATTGAGCTTGTCTTCATAAGCTCAGTCAAATAGACTTGGTCATAATTGGTCACTCAGACGATTATGGTATACAAATCTTAGTTGTTCAAATAAGACAAAGGATAATTAGATGATAAGTTCACTAGTTTCATGTTCAGAAGACAACTATGTTGACTCCCATCCCAATCATACTAGTTAGCTCATCACCCTTTTAACCACAGTCTTCATTTGAACACTTTCCCCTTTGGATTTCTAGACGTATTCCAGAAAAAACTCCCACTCAATCAAAGAGCAGTTATATTAACAAGATAATAACACAATATCATCTAACTAGCATGAATGTTCAAGAAAGCAAGAAGAGAATATACTGAATTCAATTCTATAAACTAACAGAGAAGTTAATCTTAAATTCAATGGAAAAACAAGAACATTCAAAAATTTAAGCCTCATATCATTGTCTCTTAACTAGGTTCTCCTTCTCATAGGCCATTTGGACCATATTAACTCATGTAGCTTCTAGCTACAATGTCAAGCTCCTCTTTGCCATGTCTACATCCACTCATTTGAATGTATTTGCAGCATACCTCCCACTTGATGAGATGATTCTCACATCTCTATCTCTCTTGTCCTTTGTCACAACATATGTGATAAAAGGTTGACTTTTAGAAGTCATTGCTTCAATCCAAGTGGATCAATGTGGTTAGAAGCATGGGAAGACTTATTATTATTCAATAATCATTAAATAATTTTAAGTTGCTGCAATTTTTCAGGTTTTCATCTCTAAGAGTTTTGAGTCAAGGTTGGATAGGATTTTATATTCAAAAACTCATTTGAATAATCCCTTACTTGTAAAGAATCTTTCAGCATTAACCTTATGTTGCAGCTGAAATTACTCTTAAAAACAAGCCAACATGTCCCAAAAAATAATAGAACCAACATTGATTTAATTCCAACATTTTTGGGAATCTCTAAGTGCACATAAGCATCTTTTTTAATCAAATCATATCCAAACGTGCTTCAAATATATGCAAATTATATATCAAATTGAAGCCCTCAAATTTAGGGATTTTTAGGACCAACCACATCTTAATCGGAGGTCCCACGCGCTCTCACGCGCCCCAAGAAGGCGTCTGGATGGGAAAATCCTGAAAAATTGGAAAATTCCAACGTTGGCCACTCTCGGTGGAGGCGCGTGACTCACACGCGCCGCCTTGCAGCCGTCTGCCGGTGACACGCGCCGGCTCCCAAGAATCCACGTGCCGTCCTCTCTCCGACGGTGCTTGCCACGTGTCAAACGGAGACCACAGTGGGGCCCACGCGCCATGTGTCCCTCTCTCTCTTTTTTTTCCCTCTCTCTTTTTTTTTTGGGGTCAACAGTCAACGGATGACTGTTGACCGTTGACCGGTCAACCGTGACCCGTCATCGCTGACGTGTCATTGACGTGGCGCTTGACGCTGATGTGGCGGCCACTCATTGGTGCCACGTGGCATTGGTTGACCGATGACATGGCGTTGACTGCCACGTCATCATCTTCAACCTCCAGCCGGGTCAACCCGACCTGGTTGGAGCTCCGACGGGTCATCGCAACCCGCCAACTTCGGGAGGCCATATCTCCCTCGTTTTAGCTTCGTTTTTCGCGTTCTTGGTGTCGTTGGAATCGTAGTTCAGCGAACTACAAATCCATGGCATTTATTTGATCTTAAAACCTCTTTTTCAGTGATCAAATCGCGAGTGAAGTTGCGACGGTGACTAACGACCCGTGAACTTCTTTCCTTTGTTTCTCCCTCATCCGGACTCCGTTTGACGCGTTCTAAGCATCGTTGGAATCGTCTCTTCGAGCTCTACACATCTATGTCCTTACTTTGGGCAAAAACACCGAGTTTCGAACACCCCATTTTTCTCGACTTGACGGTACTTTGTAAACCGACGTGGATGTGTGTCTCTCTGGGTTTCAAAGGCTCTTCTAACCTTTGAGGAGTTAAGGCTTTTCGTTTTTGAATCCACATAGGTTCCAAAAACACCTAACTTTAATAGATCGAAGAAGTGACGAGGAGAAGAGAAGGAAATTTGTGCCATAATATGCGCATATGTATATTATGGTCAGAGGAGCAGAGAACGCAATCACACAGCAACAAATATATATATATCATGTCTGGATTTTTAATCATGGGAAGCTTAAAACGAACACGTCTTTGGTTGCACACAGACACGCATATATACATAGCAAAGGCAAAAACAATATATATATATATATATATGCGTGAGGCTTAAATATATATGTACATGTTCAACGTTTTGGATTTATGAAAAAAATTATCAACAAATGATAAAATCATATGACCATATGAGAACATGCACAACAAAAATTTCAAGCAATAGAGGCTACAGATATAAAGCTTGAAAAATTTTAGTAGCACAGCGGAAAATATGATGGAAAGATATAAACAAATTATATCACATTATTATTCACATAGAATAAATCACAGCCTCAAGGATCAAATGGCTCTGATACCAATGTAGAAAAATAGTCAACTAATAAGGAGATTAGGCGTACCTGGACGAATCCATGTTCGGATCCGGGTCAAAGCTCCAATACTCCATACTTGTGCCCACACAATTATTAGACTACTAGAGCCTAATTGTGATTTGCACAGCAGATCACCAGAACTAGAAAGATGGTAGAAGAGAAGGGAATTGCCAGAAAACTCAATGGCGGGGCAAGTTGTAATTGAGGAGGCACACCCTATTTATAGTGGTTTATGGAGGCCACTAATTAGGAAACGTGTGCACTCCTTCTTGCCCTCCAACACAGGAATTAATTGTCTCTCAATTAATTCCCTAATTATGGTGATTTGTTCCTCTTTTAACAAATCCATAATTATTGCTAAATATTCCCAAATCTGCATCTTATGCTGATTTTATTCTTATTTGATTAGGCTACTTATTTTCTAATCAAATAGTCCGGCCCATCAAGGGCGGACTTAGACCCAAAGTCCAACACCAAGTATAGTATTGATAATAGAGGGAGTAATCATGATGGATTGGCCTCTAAAGTAGTGGAGATTCCTTACTCTATCAACTCATCAGTTCTAGACATAATGTTGTGCACTTTCATATTGCAATAAAAAGTTCTCACAACAAAAGGTGAATAAGGCAAGTACATACTCAACCAAGATTCATAAAACTCTAAGTATAGTCAAAAATTCAGGCCACAGTATATATTCAAATAATCCAAATCCACATATACCACAGGATAGAAGATATGATGAGAAAAATTCAGTGTTATATGCCTTCTGATTGAATGGCTTCAGTTCCTGAGTATTAAAGCCTTCTGGAGGAACCATATCTTGATCTTCTTCCTCTTGAGCCTAAGAAGTAGATAGTGCTCATGATTGAGAACTAGCATGACTAGATTGGCCAACATGATGACATGCAGATGCACTGGCTTGGGAGGCAATCTTGCCAACCAAGGCATACAACTTTGACTTCTCGATTGCTTGTCAAAGTTACTAGTTGAATGAATGTCAAAGGAATACTCTTATGGAACTTCTTTGTCTTCCGCCTTCCCTCTTCCTTTCACTTCCTTTGATTGTGATCGAGTGACAATTAGTTCTTTAAAGAATACTCCCTTTGTCTTTTTTAGAGGAGGTTGAACATCTTTGGCCACTTTTGGTTTAGGATCCTTCTTCTTAGCAGTGGTTGCCTTCTTCTTTGTAGCCTTTTGATTTGGAGAAAGTTTTGTAGTAGGAGAAGGTAAAGGTGTCAGAGTCAAAGTCAAAGTTGGTGTCGCCGACAGTGTCATTGACTCACTAGCAATGGAATTAGAAGGTAGTGGAGTAGGTGACTTCTAAGTCACCTAGGGAATCTTTATACGAACCATTATAGTTGAATAAGGAATGATTGGGAATCAGAAATGACTGAAATGGCTTCTTGGGATTTTTGGAGACATTAGGGCACAATGGAGATTTATAGGAGGTAATCGGATGTTTTGGAGATGATTGAAGAAGTGCAACAGATGATTGAAAAGTTTGGAGACGTTAAATTAGTGGGTGACGGTGGAAAGTGAAGCGATGTGACAAATGAGTGAGGAGACACTTTCGAGTGAGAACAGCAAGTGCACTGTTTGATCTGCCGTGGAACTGATATAAGCCCCGACAGTCGAGTGTTCATTCTTACTCACTCGAGTAAGACAATTTTGCGCTCGAGTAAGATAGAGAAAAATTTAAGAAAATTTGTAGATACATACCTGGTTTAAGTCTACCTTGTAGACACTTGTTGTGATCTTCATCTTTGTACTCAAGTCCTCCACGATCACTTGAGTCAACTATGCCTTGAAGCTAATTTGTACATTTGTTCCTGTGGCACTCAAGAGTTCTTGCTACACTTTCAGGTGAGTTCTCATGTACTCGAGTGTGTGTCAGAACACTTGATGGACTTGAGTTGTTCTTAGAATTTTCTTCACACTTTGTTAAACTCTGTTTTATAAGCTAGAAATAGAGCATATGGATCACATATGCCTCAAGTGTTCACCCAGCACTCAAGTGTTGGCATGCCCTATACTCGAGAGTTCACTCTACACCTCGAGTGATATGCTACTTTTTCAAAACATTCCTACAAAACAAGTTTCTATATACTCTTATGCTTAAGTTAGTATGGTAATCATCAAAACACTTATATTACACATAGTAATTAACAAGAAAATCTTACAACTCATTGGGATTAACCATTCCCAATTCTCTAAGTATGTATAAAAATTGATCTTTAGCTATCAACTTCATGAATATATCGGCGATTTGGAGATGTGTTAGAATGAATTCTACTTTTACATCCTTTTTTCTGAATATGATCTCGAATAAAGTGATGTCGAATATCTATGTGCTTGGTTCTTGAATGTTGTACAGGATTTTTAGCAAAGCTTATGGTACTGATGTTATCACAGTAAATAGGTATCCCCTTCAAGTAGATTCCCAAGTCCTGAGTTGTTGCTTCAGCCATAGTCTTGAGAGCAACAACTTGCTGCAGCTATATATTCAGCTTCAATGGAAGACAGTGAGACTATTGTGTTCTGCCTTTTGCTGAACCATGATACTAGAAAACCTCCAAGAAACTGACATTACCACTGGTGCTCTTTCTATCAGTTTTGTATCCTCTATGATCTGAATCTGAATAGGCCATTAAATATTCATTGCCTCCTTTCAGATACCATAGGCCAAGTTCTACAGTGTATCCTAGGTACTTGAAGATTCTTTTTACAGTTTCTACATGTGACACCTTAGGAGCAGATTGATACCTTACACACATCCCAACGTTGAACTGTATATCTGGCCTGCTTACTGTTAAATAGAGTAATGAGCAGATCATTCATCTATATTTAGTAATGTCGAAGTCAAGGCCTTTCACATCAGCATCCAGCAGTATGGTAAAGCTCATTAGAGTGTCAACTCTATTAGCATTTTCCATTCCATACTTCTTAAGTAGCTACTTTAAATATTTGGTTTGAGATATGAATATCCCATTTCTCCATTGTTTGATTTGAAGCCTAAGAAAGAAATTTAACTCTCCCATCATGGCATTTCAAATTCTCCCTACATAAGCTTAGAAAATTCTTGACAAAGAGATTCGTTAGTAGCACCAAAGATTATATCATCAACATATATTTGAACTATTAATAGATCATTCTGTTATGTATAATGAAAAGTATTGTATCCACTTTTCCTTTGACAAAGTTTTGATCAAGAAAAAACTTGCTTATTTTTCGTACCAAGCTCTAGGTGCTTTATCAAACCATATAAAGCTTTCTTGAGTTTAAAAACATGATCAAGTTTCGTGTCATCTTCAAAACCAGGAGATTGTTCTATGTATACTTCCTCCATGATATAACCATTTAGAAAGGCACTCTTCATAACCATTTGATAAAGTTTAAAACCTTCAATGTATGCAAAGGCTAAGAGTACTCCTATGGCTTCCAATCTTGCCATTGGAGCATATGTTTCATTATAATCAATACCTTCTTCTTGATTATAGCCTTTGGCAAATAATCTTGCCTTGTTTCTTACAATGATTGCTAATTCATCAAGTTTGTTTTTGAAAACCTATTTTTTTCTAATGACCCAGTGACCTTTTGGTTTAAGTACCAAATCTGAAATTTGCTTTCTTTGAAATTGATTTAACTCTTCTTGTATAGCAATCACCCTATCATTATCAAAAAGTACTTCTTCGATACTAACAGGTTCAATCTCAGAAATAAATGATGAATTCTATTTATGGTTTTGACACCTTCGTGAATATCTCCAATTATTTGATCAATTAGATGATCTTTTATGTCTCTCTATGCTTTTGGTTAAGCATGATCATCGATAGTTTCTTTGTTTTGAAGATCTTTTGTTTCAAAATCATTTTGACTTGAAATAGTTTTGGTTTTCTTTATTAAATCCATTTCTTCTTCGTCAAAAGACTTTATCTGAGAATCAAGTTCATCAAATACAACATGAATGGGTTCTTCAACAGTGTATGTTCTTTTATTAAAAACTCTATATGTTTTACTTCTACTAGAATAACCGAGAAATAAACCTTCATCAGACTTTGAATCAAATTTACTTAAGTTTTCTTTACCATTATTGTGAATGAAGCACTTGCAATTAAAGATGTGTAGATGAGCAAGGTTTGTGTATAACCCCCTTCTCATCCAAGGCTGAGATTAAGTTCATAAATACATGATTATGCAGAATTAGAGACTGTATGATGATTTAGGCCTTGTTTAAAATTAAACTTCCCAAATCCAGGGTTTACAAAAACTTTTCTAAAACCGGTTTAACAACAGTCTTATATTCACATTTCAAATACATAAATGGCCTGTACAGTACAATTTCATTCATAAATATTAGAGTACAATGCAAATTCCCGACAAACTCAGGTTCTATATTAATCAATAAAGGGTTTATAAAGCACAAATACCCATAATCAGTTTTCCAATAAAGGAGATTACAAAATTACTATTCTATGATCCAAAATATACATGTAATTCCCAACAAAATATCCAAATGATTTATACATGATAACCAATTATCCAAAATAAAACTCTTAGCCCAGAGCTCTATCCACCCTTCATCACCTGCTTTTCTTTGGAACCACCAACCCTATCTAAAATTTGTTTGGGAGAATGAGATTCTAAGGAATCTCTGTAGTAACAAATCACTCATAGTATGCACAACCACAAAGTATGAAAGGAAATCATCACACAACATATAGAAATTACAACGACAGTTACAGCGGCAAGGGCAGGTATGACATGTGTAACCCCCTGACTTTAAACACGTAATTATAATTCGATAACACATATTTAAATTGGATTAGAGACCATTGGATGCTTTAACCTCGTTTTAAACTTTCTATCTCATAGTAAAATTTTTACAAAACTTTCAAAACTCTTTTTCCCATCCAGGTCTTAATTTCAATATTCGAATACAATTACCTGTGCAGTTAATATACATTCAATCATATCAGAGTGTATAACCGCCTCCTCGGCAACTCCCGGGTTCTATGCATAAAAACCTGAAGGTTTATAAGTATACACTAGGGGATCACACAACCAAAATCGAATGTAGTATTCCTGATTCAGAATATACAGTAATCCCGAGTTCAAAATACATAACCAACGTTTCCAATTCAACTATATACCCCCAAGGGTCCTAATTGCTCCGGGTTGGCCGCTTCTCCTTTGAGCCACACGCCCTGTCTGAAATGTTAGTCATAGGAAAGAATGAGATTCGAGAGAATCTCAGTAGTAACAAACCACTCACACAATGCATAAACATAAAGCATGTACATAAATCACAAACAGCAACAGCAGCAGCAATTCACAGATACATGGTTTTCACCACAAACGACAGCACTCAAGGCTGTATACACAATACGACAGCTCTCGCTGTATTCATAATCACGAAAGCTTTCACTGTAATCACCATCACGACAGCTTATGCTGTAATCAGTAATCAACATCACGACAGCTGACGCTGTAATCACAATAACGACAGCTTACGCTGTAAACGACAGCTTGCGCTGTAAACGACAGCTATCACCAGCTGTAACCGCAGCAGCATCAGAAATCATCATAAAACAGTGATACAACACACATACAGTGCATTACACAAAGTATAAGAGAGAGAGAGTCACTACCTTGTCCTTTCCTGACGTCCTTCGGCGCAGTTGGCTCCCGAGGGCGGCAAATATCGAATCCTACAATTCCAAATGCACCATTTAGACACTTCCATAGTGTTACTTGGGGTTATATGAGTCTATAATGAAAATTTACAAAAATGCCCCTGGGGACCCGGCCTGGGCCCGCCGTACCCGGTCCGGTTGTAGTTTTCCCAAAATTCTAATCTGGGCTATCCTAACATATTTCCGCCCAAGGAATCCATTTCCGGACTTGGAATTATCAAATTCAATGTAAAATTACAAATTTACCCTTGGCAGCCCTACTTCGAGGGTTTCAGGGGCGTTTTCGTCATTATGCTTTTTCGGCCTTTTCCAAAAAAGTGACCAACTGTAACCCCACCTAATTTTCGCTTCTGAACTCAATGGAACCATCAAATCATTGAAAATCCAACTCTAAGACCCATTTCTAGAGCTGGCCAAAATTTATGAGCTCTTCGGAGAAAATCGGGGTTTTACGATTTCGGCTCCGTAAACGCGTTCCTTTCTACTCATAACCACTTTATTCACTATTACATTAGGTTATAACTACCATTTGGACCAAAATTGGGCAGCATAACCCTTAGGAAACTCAATTTCCAAAATTTAAAACCAATGGCAATCCGACAAAATTTCACCGATTAAATTGGCCACAGCAGCCAGAATAAGCAATATACGAAAGTTTGGAAGTTACCTCAAGCTCCCACTAGCTTTTCCCAAATTTGGCTGAACCCTAGCCTCTTTTAAACACCAAATTTTGAGCTTCACAACCTTAAAGAATAAAGAGGAGTAGCTTAGAGTCGGAGTTATACGCGTTAGGAGCTAGATCGTCGGAGAAATCGACTTACCTTGCGACATTTCTTCCTCTTTTTCTCTCTTTTCTCCATGCTCTCTCTCACGTCTTTTTTTTCTAAAATAGGGTCGGGAATGGCTGATGAAGATGGTGGAATTGCTTTTAATTCCGTGTTGATGTCATCTTACAATATGATGATGTCATAATTTTTAATTTGCCATTTTCGGATTTTTCAGAAATTCTGGCAGATTTTCTGCCCTAACTTTGAAAAATCATAACTAATTCTAGAAAAATTGAAATGATTTGCCAAATGAAATATATTTAAGTCCTCTTTATAGGAAAAATATGAGCCATTACCAGAAATCATCACAAAATTCCAGAATTACACAAATTTCATCATTGCCCCAAAACAGAGTCTATTTTCGACCTCAACCTTTGGACAGTCATATCTCCCATTTCCCAAAACGAAATGGCACAAATTATATGTCCATTTTGAAGCTTGGGAGGTGAACTTTTAGACTAGAAAGTTTCATAATTTTCTGACATCATTTGCCTAATCAAAACATCTACACGAGAAGACTGCCCAGAATAGAGTTTCACTGGACAGAATTTCAGATTTTGCATCTTTACTTCCAATGGTTCCATTTTCATACCAAACATCATTCCCACATAAATTTTCACAAGGAATCCATTGGAATCATTAAAATATCCAAATTCCCATTACACATTCTCTAAAAGTATTTATTCAACAATAATTACATCCACTTTTGAAGTCATTAGCCCTTAATCACTTTTTGGGATATTACATTTCTCCCCCCCGTAAAATAAATTTCGTCCTCGAAATTTGTCACACAACTTGAGCCATAAACTCTGGATAACGTCTTCGCATATCTGCTTCTGCTTCCCAAGTTGCTTCCCTCTGAGTCATTCCCTTCCAGATCACCTTCACAAATGGAATGCTTCGGTGTCTGAGCCGTCGTTCTTCTCTATCAATGATCTGTTCTGGCTCTATCGCATATGTGAAGTTGTCTTGTAACTCAACTTCTTCATATTCAACAAAGTCAGATGGATCCGGTTGGTACTTCTTCAATTGGGAAACATGAAACACGTCATGGAGCCTACTCAAGTTTGGGGGTAGGGCTATTCGATAGGCAACAGGTCCAATTCTCGCAAGAATCTCAAAAGGACCTATATATCTTGGGCTCAACTTCTTTCGCTTGATTGCTCGCCCAACACCGGTGACAGGAGATACTCTCAGAAACACATGGTCACCAACCTCAAATTCTAGAGGCCGTCTTCTCTTGTCAGCATAGCTTTTCTGTCGACTCTGCGCTGCAAGAAGCCTCTTACGAATAATCCAAATCTGTGATGAGGTTTGATCAACAAGGTCCGGTCCATACAGCTTCCTTTCTGATAACTCATTCCAACACAAAGGCGATTGGCACCTCCTTCCGTACAACGCTTCATACGGAGCCATCTGAATGCTCGCATGATAGCTATTGTTATAGGAAAACTCAGCAAGTGGAAGAAAGCGATCCCAATTCCCTTTGAAGTCTAGAACACAGGCCCGTAACATATCCTCCAGCGTCTGAATAGTCCTTTCTGACTATCCATCCGTTTGAGGATGGTAAGCTGTACTGAATCTTAATTGAGTACCCAGGGCTTCATGCAATGCTTTCCAAAACTTCGAAGTGAATCGGGGATCTCGATCAGAAATGATGTTCTTTGGTACACCATGGAGCTTCACAATCTCTCGTATGTATATCTCTGCCAGTTTGTCTGGAGAATAACCAGCATTGATCGGTATGAAGTGTGCCGACTTCGTTAACCGATCTACAATTACCCAGATCGCATCATAGTTTCTGATCCTGGGTAATCCCACAACCAAATCCATGGTCACGCTTTCCCATTTCCATTCCGGAATCTCAGGACTCTGAAGTAAACCAGGCGGTCTCTGGTGCTCGATTTTCACTTTCTAACAAGTGAGACACCTTGCAACATATTTGGTCACGTCACTCTTCAAACTCGGCCACCAATACACCAATTTCAGATTCGGATACATCTTGGTCATACCAGGATGAAGAGTATATCGGCTCTTGTGTGCCTCATCCAGAATCTTCTGCCTCAACTCTGCCTTAAGTGGAACGCAGACTCTTTTCTGGTAACGAACCAATCCACGAGGCGATATGTCGTAGCCTGAAACTTCTCCCTGTTCGATTCGAGTCAGATTGTGCTGTATCCAGTCATCTTGACTCTGAGCTTCTTCAATTTCCATCCTTAGATCACTCTCCTCTTGAGAAATAGTGTAATTGGCACAGATGATCTGGTTTGTCAAATTTAAATCACGGAAATCTTCAATCAATTTCCTTTCTTGTATCATCATTGCTGCAATGAGCACAGTCTTTCAGCTAAGAGCATCCGCGACTACATTTGCCTTACCCGGATGATATTTTATTTCCAGGTCGTAGTCCTTAAGCAATTCCATCCAGCGGCGCTGTCTCATATTCAGTTCTTTTTGATCATACAGATATTTGAGACTCTTGTGGTCGCAGTACAATTCCACAGTCACACCATACAGGTAATGACGCCAAATCTTCAAAGCAAATACAATAGCCGCAAGCTCCAGATCATGAGTGGGATAGTTCAATTCATGAGGTCTGAGCTGTAGAGAGGCGTAGGCCACCACACGTCCCTACTGCATAAGGACACACCCTAATCCCTGCCCACTGGCATCAGAATACACAACGTATGTCAAACTGGGATCGGGTAAAATCAACATAGGTGCCGTCGTCAACCTCTCCTTCAGCTCCACAAAACAGTTTTCACATTTCTCATCCCACACAAACGGCTGATCCTTTCTTGTGAGCTTGGTCATCGGCAACGCAATACGGGAGAAATTTTGGATAAATCTCTGATAATAACCAGCAAGACCCAAAAAACTGCGTATTTCCGCCATAGATTCTGGCCTCTTCCAGTCCAGTACTGCTTCCACTTTACTGGGATCCACAGAGACCCCTTCTTGCGAGATAACATGGCCTAAGAATTTCACTTCTGATAGCCAGAACTCGCACTTGCTCAATTTAGCATATAGTTGTTTCTCACGCAATGTAGTCAATACAACTCTCTAATGATGCTCATACTCCTCCATACTCTTGGAATATATCAGAATGTCATCGATAAACACAACAACAAAATGATCCAAATATTGTCGAAAGATACGGTTCATGTAATCCATGAAAACTGCAGGCGCATTGGTTAGCCCAAATGGCATCACCAAGAACTCATAGTGACCGTACCTAGTCCGAAAAGCAGTCTTCGGAACATCTTCTGCTTTCACTCGTAGCTGATGATACCCTGACCTTAGATCAATCTTCGAAAATACACACGAACCCGATAGTTGATCTAAAAGGTCATCGATTCGGGGAAGAGGGTACTTGTTCTTAATAGTAACTTTATTTAGTTCTCTGTAGTCGATACATAATCGAAGACTCCTGTCTTTCTTCTTTACAAACAACACTGGAGCTCCCCAAGGCGACACACTGGGTCTAATGAACCCTTTTTCAAGCAAGTCTTCTATTTGTTTCTTTAACTCTGCCATTTCATTTGGGGCCATCCGATATGGGACCTTAGATATAAAGCCAGCTCCAGGCACAATATCGATTGGAAATTGAACTTCCCTTTCTGGAGGTAATCCGCTCAAATCATCCGGAAACACCTCAGGAAATTCATTTACCACGGGTATATTATTCAAGGTTTCGCCAGTTTCCCCTTGCACAGAGAAAAACACCACATAACCCTGGCAACCCTTTTCAAGATACTTTTCAGCTTGCTGCAGCAAGGAAATTCATACTAGAATCCACAACTTTAGCCCTCTGAGAAACAGGATATACTATCCTCATGTTCCCACAATCAAGTAATGCATTATTTGCCGTTAACCAATCAAAACCCAAAATAACTTCCAATTGGTAAAGCGGCAAACATATAAGATCTACAACAGATTGGTGCCCTTCCACAGTTATGACACAACTCAAACAAGCTTCTGTGGTTAAGGCCTTAACACCCATTGGAGTTGACACTACTAATTCAAATGGTAACTTATGTACATGCATTCCCAGGCGCTTCACGCAATCATAGGCAATGAAGGAGTGACTTGCACCCGAATCATACAAAACTTGCAACAGATGGCCATTAAGAAGAATATTACCTTGTATCAGCTCAGGAGATTTACGGGTCTCTTCGTGGGTCATAGCAAATACTCGGCCCTGTGTCTTCGGTCTCTGGTCTGGTCGTGGCTCTTTGCAGTCAGCAGCAGTATGGCCCACACGCTTACAATTGTAACATATTATTTTGCCATCACATGTTTTACCATGGTGTGGTTGATTACAGCGACGACAAATCCATGGTGGAAAATATGCTCATTGCTGGTCACGGCTCCCAGACTGGTAGGGCTTCTTACCACTTCCAGATGAAGATCCTTGCCCCTTTCGCTTCTGTGAGGTAGTACCCTTACTAGATTCATTGCGGTGGCTAGTAGCTCTGGCAGGATACAATTCTCTCAAGTTGTTCTCTGTAATCCTGCACTGCTCAACCGCCTTGTTGAACTTGGTAAATTGGTGAGTAGCTAGGCGTTTCCTCAACTCTCGCCTCAGACCGTGAATGAGCATATCAGAACTCCATTCTTCGTCATCCTTGTACCGAAGGTAAGAGGAGTACCAAGCCAACCGAACAAAACGGGACAAGTAATCATCAAAGTTCTCTGTGTCCCCTTGTCTAATGTTGAGAAATTCTGTCTCCTTCTCGAGTCTCACCGATTTAGGAAAATACTTCTCGTTGAACTCTTGTTGAAACAGTTCCCAAGTCAATGTCATTTCCTTGCTTTTCAATATTAGGGCGATATTCCGCCACCAACGATCTGCATCCCCTTCGAGCTTATAAACGGCCAGTCGTGGCTTCACCTCATCCGGGCAACCAAAAACCTCAAATATTTTCTCCAGCCTGTTCATCCAATCTTCGGCTGCTTGAGGGTCAAACCTTCCTCTGAACGCCGAAGGCAGATGCTTGCAGAATCTGGTGACCCAAAACTAAAGGTCTCTGTCCTCTCTAAGCGGCATCCCATATGATTCTTGATTGGGAATAGCATGAGGTGGGGATCTTAGTGGTCTTGCTGATCCTTCTGCAGTGTTCTCATGCCGAGTTTCTTCTTGAGTTTCCTCTGGAGTGGACTGAACTGGACCTTCCTTGTTCTTCGCTTTCTCTGCTCTAAGCTCTTCTCTCAGCTCAGTTATCATATCTCTTTGATCCCGGATTAGACCCATCAGGTCTTGCATAGGATCTGGTGGATTATCATTGACGACCTCCACCTCTGGTTCTACACGCGGAATATTGGGGCGTCCTCTAGTTTTCTTCATTCTACAAACAACTTGCCCCATTAATTTAGCAGAGATAGTATGCACATATAGTCACAAAACTCATATATATATCCATGTCAATAAAACATACATATGCATACACAACAATCATTCACAGATAATCTTCTATCCCTACTACTATCTAAGGGATCTATCCTAGCAACCTCTACCCTTGCCAGGAACTACAGCTCTGATATCAAAATGTAACCCCCTGACTTTATACACGTAATTATAATTCGATAACACATATTTAAATCGGATTAGAGACCATTGGATGCTTTAACCTCATTTTAAACTTTCTGTCTCACAGTAAAATTTTCACAAAACTTTCAAAATTCTTTTTCCCATCCAGGTCTCAATTTCAATATTCGAATACAATTACCTGTGCAGTTAATATACATTCAATCATATCAGAGTGTATAACCGCATCCCCGGCAACTCCCGGGTTCTATGCATAAAAACCTGAAGGTTTATAAGTATACACTAGGGGATCACACAACCAAAATCAAATGTAGTATTCCTAATTCAGAATATACAGTAATCCCGAGTTCAAAATACATAACCAACGTTTCCAATTCAACTATATACCCCCAAGGGTCCTAATTGCTCCGGGTTGGCCGCTTCTCCTTTGAGCCACACACCCTGTCTGAAATGTTAGTCATAGGAAAGAATGAGATTCGAGAGAATCTCAGTAGTAACAAACCACTCACACAATGCATAAACACAAAGCATGTACATAAATCACAAACAGCAACAACAGCAGCAATTCACAGATACATGGTTTTCACCATAAACGACAGCACTCACGGCTGTATACACAATACGACAGCTCTCGCTGTATTCATAATCACGACAGCTTTTACTGTAATCACCATCACGATAGCTTACACTGTAATTAGTAATCAACATCACGACAGCTTACGCTGTAATCACAATAACGACAGCTTGCTCTGTAAACGACAGCTATCACCAGCTGTAACCGCAGCAGCATCAGAAATCATCATAAAACAATGATACAACACACATACAGTGCATTACATAAAGTATAAGAGAGAGAGTCACTACCTTGTCCTTTCCTGACGTCCTTCGGCGCAGTTGGCTCCCGAGGGCGGCAAATATCGAATCCTACAATTCCAAATGCACCATTTAGACACTTCCATAGTGTTACTTGGGGTTATATGAGTCTATAATGAAAATTTACAAAAATGCCCCCGGGGACCCGGCCCGGGCCCGCCGTACCCGGTCCGGTTGCACTTTTCCCAAAATTCTAATCTGGGCTATCCTAACATATTTCCGCCCAAGGAATCCATTTCCGGACTCGGAATTATCAAATTCAATGTAAAATTACAAATTTACCCTTGGCAGCCCTACTTCGAGGGTTTCAGGGGCGTTTTCGTAATTATGCTTTTTCGGCCTTTTCCGAAAAAGTGACCAACTGTAACCCCACCTAATTTTCGCTCCTGAACTCAATGGAACCATCAAATCATTGAAAATCCAACTCTAAGACCCATTTCTAGAGCTGGCCGAAATTTATGAGCTCTTCAGAGAAAATCGGGGTTTTACGATTTCGGCTCCGTAAACGCGTTCCTTTCTACTCATAACCACTTTATTCACTATTTAATTAGGTTATAACTACCATTTGAACCAAAATTGGGCAGCATAACCCTTAGGAAACTCAATTTCCAAAATTTAAAACCAATGGCAATCCGGCAAAATTTCACCGATTAAATTGCCCACAGCAGCCAGAATAAGCAATATACGAAAGTTTGGAAGTTACCTCAAGCTCCCACTAGCTTTTCCCAAATTTGGCTGAACCCTAACCTCTTTGAAACACCAAATTTTGAGCTTCACAACCTTAAAGAATAAAGAGGAGTAGCTTAGAGTCGGAGTTATACACGTTAGGAGCTAGATCGTCGGAGAAATCGGCTTACCTTGCGAGATTTCTTCCTCTTTTTCTCTCTTTTCTCCAAGCTCTCTCTCACGTCTTTTTTTTCTGAAATGGGGTCGGGAATGGCTGATGAAGATGGTGGAATTGCTTTTAATTCCGTGTTGATGTCATCTTACAATATGATGATGTCATAATTTTAATTTCCCATTTTCGGATTTTTCAGAAATTCTGGCAGATTTTCAGCCCTAACTTTGAAAAATCATAACTAATTCTCGAAAAATCGAAATGAGGTGATCCCAAAGCCAAATGAAAGATATTTAAGTCCTATTTATAGGAAAAATATGAGCCATTACCTGAAATCACCACAAAATTCTAGAATTACACAAAGTTCATCATTGCCCCAAAACAGAGTCCATTTTCGACCTCAAACTTTGGACAGTCATATCTCCCATTTCCCAAAACGAAATGGCATAAATTATATGTCTATTTTGAAGCTTAGGAGGTGAAATTTAAGACTGGAAAGTTTCATAATTGTCTAACATCAGTTGCCTAATCAAAACATCCACACGAGAAGACTGCCCATAATAGAGTTTCACTGGACAGAATTTCAGATTTTGCATCTTTACTTCCAATGGTTCCATTTTCATACCAAACATCATTCCCACATAAATTTTCACAAGGAATCCATTGGAATCATTAAAATATCCAAATTCCCATTACACATTCTCTAAAAGTGTTTATTCAACGATAATTACATCCACTTTTGAAGTCATTAGCCCTTAATCACTTTTTGGGATATTACAACATGCGTCACCCTTACGTTTGTTCACGCTGAAGTGCTCACGCTATATTGCACAACATCATATACTTCAACACAACTGGATTTCATATAAAGCATTTCAGAACACATCAAAGGCACACTGGCCTATTCTCAAAACAGGAATCCACGATTCCACAAAACAGCCTCGGTAATTACAATGGTAGATACAACAGCGGGTGTAGGTGTGATAACCATCACCCCTACGACTGCTTACGGCAGATAACACATACACATTTTTCACAATAACACAATGATAAATCATGCATACCAAGCATCATACACAACATGAGAGAAAAGTCACTACCTTGGTCCTTCTGTGTGTGCTCTAACAATGGTCTCTCCCGAATAGGTCAAATGTCGAATCCTATAATTCATAATTAGGGATGAAGTGTTGTTCTCTATTCCAATACTTAAATGACTTTACAATACTTAAATTTGGTTATCATTAATGTCCTTTAGGAAGTTACAAATGCCTCTAACAAAAGCCCTAAAGGGTTGGAAGAACTATCCCAAAAATCTTCTTTTTCAAGTGAAAGAACAGATTTTTCATTGTAGCACTCGAGTGAAGAAGACCTCACTCGAGTGATAATGGACTTGCACTTGAGTCATGAGAAGAACACTCATGCAAGTGCTTGACAGTAAACACAGATAGAAACCAGAAATGCCTAAAGCACTCGAGCATAGAGGTCAACACTCAAGTGATACCCTCACTCTCACCCGAGTCCAAGAAAGTGAAGCACCAGAAGTGATCACCCGAGTGCAGAAGGGAATGATAGAAACAAGAAAAGATCACTGCACTCAAGCATAAATTCAATCACTTGAGTGATAGCCAAATACTCACTCGAGTTCCACAAAGTGAGGTACAGAAAGTGCTCACCCGAGAGCACGAGGAATTTTCAAAATAAAATATCACTTGAGTAGGGACCTTAGCACTCGAGTGATGGCTTAACACTCGCGAGTGTTAAGACACACTCTTGAAAATAGACAGTGAGTGACAACCCGAGACACGAGTTCATGGCGTCAAATACACCTTCACTCGAGTGTGACTGGGTTCACCCAAGTGAGAACTCACAACACCCACAAGTGAGACAAACACTCTTGCTATTGTACAAAAGTGCATCAGAAAAACTAAAGGAAAAATGAATATGCAACACCGCACTCGAGTGAAACCCTTGATCACTCGAGTGATGCATATCAGAAGCCAAAAACACAGCAAAATGACAGCATTTTCCAACTTTTACCTAAGTGTTTCCAATGATCCCAACTTCTTAACCAAGGCTACTCCCACATAAAATTACACAAGGAATCCAATGGAAACATCAAAACTACCAAATTCATATTCCATTATCATGCTTTGTTTTAGACAACATCCAACACCAAAATCCCAAAATCACCAAACTTAACATTTCAATCTCAAACCAATTCTATCTATTCAAAACACATGCCAAAACACCATTTCCATGACCACATTATACCACACTCCCAATTACCCTTATTTTTGAAAATAGGGCATAAATTCTAGAAATTCAAAGCTTAATCATTTTAGACAAAACATAGATAGAAAGGTTCATTTCACTTGCCCCAACAACTTTCTCAAAGAGGTTTCTGATTCACCAATGCTTAGATTTCCTTGAGGGCACAAACCAACACCAATGGATAATCTATAACCATCAAAATGAAGCCCTCAATCTAAAGAACAAGATTGATGAAGTGAGTTTTTGTATTTGGGGTCATTTACTTACCTTAATACCAAGCTTTTCTTCCTTTATCTAAAGCAACAATGGAGAACAAAAATGGAAAGAGAAAATGAGAAGGAAGAGTGTGAGGAAGGAGATGAAGAATGATGATTTCTCACACTCCTATGCTTGTTCAGCAAAACGGAGGGAGGGAAGAGAGAGAGAAATGATAAAATAATGGGATTTGACTTTTCTAACCACTCTCCCATCATCTTACCTTGACACATATCCAATCCTTATTGGTTCTCATAAAGTAAGTAACCAATTAATTACTATAACCACTTCATTAGCCATTTAGTCACACATCTAATTTCTTCTTAATTAGTAATTAATTTCTTCATTAATCACCAGCTAATTTAACCAACAATTTTCCATTCTTTCTAATTTCCCACTAATTTTGGTATATTTATTGAAATTGCCACAAAACACATTATAATTCAATCTTTAATTCACAAATCACTCTCAATAATTGGCATTAGCCGTTAATCAAAATTTGGGACATTACAGTTTGGCTTTCTCCCTTTGTAGAGTTCATATGGTGTCTTTCCAAGTGCCTTGTGAATGTATGCTCAATTTGAGATATAGCATGTAATACTCATTGCATCTGCCCAGAACACTTGTGACATTTCTTTTTCATTGAGCATTGTCCTTACTATTTCTGTGAGGACTCTGTTCTTCCTTTTTATTACTCTATTCTGCTGAGTCATTCTAGGTGTAGAGAAGTTGTGATCTATTCCCTCGTTGTTGCAGAAGTCTTCAAAGAGTTGATTATCAAATTCCCCTCTATGGTCTGTCCTGATAGAGACAATAGAAATACCTTTCTCATTTGGGACCTTCTTAGCAAACATAATAAATTCAACAAATGTTTCATCTTTTGAAGTAATAAATAAGTCCATGAAAATCTTGTAAAATCATCAACAATTACTAAATTATATAGCTTTCATCCGAAATGTTTTACTCTTGCTGGACCTACCAAATCCATATGAAGTAATTGTAAAGGTTTGGAAGTAGAAATCTCATACTTTGTTTTGAAAGAATATTTAGTTTGTTTGCCTTTTTGACAAGCATCACAAATCATGCCATCTTTGAATTTAAGTTTAGAAAGACCAACAACTAAATCTTTTCTAATCAGTTTGTCAAGTTGGTTCATATTAACATGAGCCAGACGCTTATGCCATAACCAACTCTCCTCTGATTTGCTAAGAAAACAATTTTCAGAAAAGAACAGGTACTCTAGGCCAAGATTTAGTCTCATTACTCAAAGGACCACTCGAGTAATCTGCAAACTTATTTGAAATTTACTTGAGGGATCACTCAAGTATGCAGAAAAGATATGCTTACTTGAGTAAGCACTCAAGTAATCAGGTATTTTCAAGGTTTGTGATGTATCTTACTCTATGTCTTACCTGAGTAATATATTATGTAAATGTTGAATTACTCTGCCATATTTTTGATAAGTTTACTTGAGGGACTACTCAAGTAATGAGCATGATCACTCGAGTAGCCACTCGAGTAATGTAGTCCAGAAAACATGTTTTTAATCCAATGTTTATTGATTTGTTTTCTATATGATTCACTATTCATTATATTAGTATTCTAAGTACATTTGCAGAAAAACAATGAAGAGATCATGCCATAAGTGGTAAGTTAAAGATATCATCTGAATGTTCAACTACTACTGCCTACCGCAAACGGATAGTTTTCAAAATTGAATAATGGTCAATAGTAGCTGCGCAACTCTAACGGACATATTTGAATTGCTTCCAACGAACTCCACAAATCATCTATATATATGCGGAGCATTCAAAGGATAAAACAACAACTGACAACAAGCAATCACACATCGATCAATATACTCTTTGCGCTCTATTTTCTTATACTCACTCTTATGTTTATACATTTACTCTATAAGAGAGATTTTCATTACAAAACTCAGTATTCATTATTGAGACAACTTAAGGTTATAGAACCTTGAGATGGGGATTTGATTACAACAAGTAAAGGGGAGCGAGTGTCCAGGTGAAGGAACTTATTGTACTGAGGTGCCAAGAACCCACTAAATCTTGCAAGATATAGTGAAACTCTCAGAGAAGCTCTGAGGACTGGAAGTAGGTCAAAGTGGTTGTGACTAAACCAGTATAACTCCCGGTATACACTTCGGTGATATTTCTCTTAGCTCTTAACTGCTTTATATTTCAGTCAATTTTTATATACACAATGAAATTTCTAATATTACCCAATTCACCCCCGCCGCCCTTTTGGGTGAAACACTTACACTAACACCTTCAACGTAATATACGCCATTGATTTGAACACCATCAGATTTTCCCACTTCACTAATTCCAGTAATGCGTCCAGAGTGGTTACCTCTAAAAGTTACCTTTCCTCCTTCTCTGGTATCCAGCATGGTGAACTTATCTCTGTTACCAGTCATGTGTCTCAAGCATCCACTATCAATGTACCACTTGTTTACCTATGATGCTTTAAGACATTCCTATAGTAATATGATCAAGCTTTAGTATCCACACTTTCTTGGGTACTTCATGGTTAGTATGAATTACTCTTAGTACATGTGTCTCGTTCAAAACCCATTTATATGTACCAATGACCTTTCCCTTTTTAAAATGACAAGATGAAGTATGATGGCCTTTCCTATTGTAGTAACAACATGATACAAATAGATTTGAGGTATGCACATAATTCTTAAAATATTTGCGATATGCCTTACTGCATTTCTTCTTCTTTCCTCTGTTTCTATTCTGAGCCGAATTATATCCAATTCTAGATTTATCATGAATGACTCTTTGTGATTTCAAGATTACTTTAAGAGTTTCAATTTCTTTAGTAAATCTTTCTAATGTTTTTGTTAAATCACTTATTTTCTTGTCTTTTTCTTCACACAATGCACATGATGATATGACAGTACTTTCTAGCTCTTTAATTTCATCTTATAACTAACCATTTCTTTAGCTACCTTATGAATTAAGTATGCATGCATTATATTCATATAATAATTCATCATAAGTAGGTTCAAAGTCACTTGCCTTAGAGCCCGATTCTTCTTCCTTGGCCACCAAACATAGATTTGCAACTTCATCATTGTCGCTTTCTTCATCCGATCAGTTAGCACCCCGTATGGATGATATGTATGCTTTCTTTTTATGCTTCTGCTTGTCTTTGTTTTTGAAGCATTTAGACTTGATTTGTCTAGGCTTTCCACATTCGTAGCAAACTATTTATTGCTCTTTATTTTCTTTCTTGCTTGGTCTACCTTGGTAGTTCTTAAAGTTCATTTGGCCTCATCTATAGAACTTCTTGAATTTTCTCACGATCATTCCCATATCATTGTCATCAAGAACGTCTTCATTTTCTAAAGAATTAGCTTCCTTGATGGCTTTGAGAGTGACTTCTCTTTTCTTTTTATCATCAAACTCTTCTAGTTCCTTATTGAATTTCAGCTTTCCATCATATTCAGAAAGACTGCCAAATAGAGCAGCAACAGATCTCATTAATTCACCTTTGGCTTCTTCGATAGCTATCTCTTTGGCTTCCTATTCTTTTATAAGAATGTTAAGAATCTTCATGACTTGGGAGTTTTGATCAAAGGTTTTTCCAAGTGTTGATAGCTTATTAACAAGATAGGTATATCTAAGTTGAAATTCAGATATCCTTTCTCACTGTTTTATGTGAAACAAATTATACTCTGTAATTAATATAACCCCTACCTTGATTATCGTAATTATGATTCGATATCGTATAATTAAATTGAATTTGAGACCGTCAGATAATTTAAAACTCATTTTAACTTCCTACTTTACAGAGGGATTTCACAAAGTTTTCCAAAAATTCTTCCCTAACCTGGTCTCGATTTCAAAACTCGAATTAATTACCTGTGCAGTTAATTTACATTCACACATATCAAAGTGTATAATCAAATCCCCGACAACTCCCGGGTTCTATACATATATAATCAGAGGGTTTATAAATCTCCACTAGGGGATTTCATAACCAAAATCAAATGTAGTATTTACATCTCAAAATATACAATAATCCCAAGTTCAAAGGTAGATAACCAACATTCCAAAATCAAATATACCCCAGAGGTGTCCTAATCACTCCGGGTTGTCTACTTCTCTTTAACGCCACTAGCCCTATCTGAAATGTTAGTTATTGGAAAGAATGAGACTCAAGAGAATCCCAGTAGTAACAAATCACTCATACAGTGCACAAACACATAGCATATATGATCATGTTAAGCAGCATCACAATGTATCAAGGCTCACGCCACAAACGATAGTACTCATGGCTGTAAACACTATACGTCAGCTTTCACTGCGATCTCTATATATTCACAAAGTATTCACAAAGTATCACAATGCGCCAGCTTTCGCTGCGATCTCAAAGCATCACAATGTATTCACAAAGTATTCTCAATGCATGACAAACACACATATGATGTTTCACACACAGTATAAGAGAAAAAGTCACTACCTTGTTCCTTCCTGACGTTCTTTGGCACCGTGGGCTCTCGAGGGCGGCAAATATCAAATCCTATAAACCAAACCAGGGACAACCCGTCAATCTCTTTTCCAAGTTTCCCAATTTCGTAATGCTTTATGTTGGTTCTCATTTAATCTCTTTAAGGTGTTATTATATGCCTAAACATATCCCCAAAAGGGTTGGGATAAACTACCCTGAAGATACCTTTTTCATAAAAAGAACACTAAGTTTGGGCTGGCTCACTCGAGTAAAGGACGCCTCACTCAAGTGTTGCCACAATTGCACTCGAGTCCCAGCAAGTGAGACACAGAAAGTGTGTACCCGATAGCACCAACACCTCCAAGATGACAAGTGCACTCGAGCACAAACACCAGCACTCAAGTGATGGTACTCTAATCACCCGAGTCCTATCGAGTGAGGTGCAAGAAGTGACAACTCGAGAGCAACTACCACTCCCAGGCGACCAGTGCACTCGAGCACCAGCCCTAGCACTCGAGTAACTACCCAATACTCGTGAGTGCCCACGCGCACTGTTAACAATTTGTCTGCGAGTGATAACCCGAGACACCCATCCATAGTGCTACATGCACTCGCACTCGAGTGGTACCATATGCACTCGAGTGGTAATATACATCACTCGAAGACAAAGAAGTTCACTCGTGGTTTCTACCTGAAGACTTAACCAAAATACCCAAAATTTCATACTGCACTCAAGTGAGACCCTACCTTACTCGAGTGAAGGTATTCAGAAGCCAGATCGTAACAACTGATATGGTTTTTCAGATTTACCAAAACTGGTTCCAATGGTCCTAAAACTTGTACTAAAGCTCATTCTCACCCATTTTGACACAAGGAACCCCTTGGTAACTACAAAACAACCAAATTCCCACTCAATCAACACCTTCTCAACTCTAGATCACAAAAACACCCAAAACCACAATTTGCCAAATTTCCTCATTCAACTTCAAATCACCCTTAATGACATTATAACACATCCTAACATCATTTTCTACACCATACCATTCCAAACTCTTTCATTATTCAATTCTCATGAAATCAGGGTAACAATTCCAGAATTTACAATCTTAGTCAAAAATCATAACAAACATACTAAAATGCATCAAATGCTTACCTCCTTCTTCTCTCAAAGTGATTTCCTTGGTTTCACAACTTCCAAGTTTTCTTAAGGTTCCAACCACCACAAATCAAAATTATAAAACCATGGCAAGGAAGCCCTCAACACCATGAATAACTTTAGTAAATATAAGATGAGCATTTGAAGTCAAATACCTACCTAAAGTTCAAACCCTTCCTTTCTCTTTCTTGTCCAAGCTCATCAGAAATGGAGAATGAGGAGAGAGATGAGTTGATGATGATGATTCACTTCTCTCTTCCCATGCACCCTTAACAGCCTAGAATGGAGAGAGAAGACAGAAAAAGAGTTTGACCAATTGACCTTCATCCCATGGCTAATCTCTTGCCACTTGTCATTATCTAATTCTTCCCTTCATAAACTCATATAACCCATGCACACTTGATTCTACCTCTTACTTAACAAATCCTAGCCATTAATCTCAAGTTACCTATGAGTTTTCTCTCCGGTAACTTACCAAATGGTAGGTAAATTTACCATTTTGCCCTGGTTATCACAATGCTTACTAAACCATCACCAAACACATTTTCATCACAATTCACATTATTTATTTCAAAAGTGCTTAATTAACATTAATTACATCACTTTGAAGTTATTAGTCCTTAATTACTGTTAGGGATATTACAATTAGAGTATTGACTCTATTTTCTTTGATTTCATATATACCTTCATTGGCGATTTCAAGTGCATCTCACATGTCTTTGGCTATCGGTAGTGTACAGATTCAGATATACTCCTTCTGGCTGAGAGCACTCTATGTCATTAGAATAGTTTTACTATTTAATGTTACTAACCTCTTGTCATCGTCATCAAATTCCTCTAGACTCTTTTTCACAACTCTATCTTTGATTTTCTTCTTTAGAACTTAATCATCGTCTTGTATCACATTCCATAGATCGTATCCGTTAGCACACAGAGAGTTATATTGATTCGGCTCAAAAAACAAGGACTACATCCAGTCCTTAAAAATCAAGACCTACTAAGATTTTCACTATTCTTCCAAGATTCAGTGGGCTCTTGGAATATCACAAGACAAAAATCGTCGTTGTATGGACTACGAGCAGAAATATTTTAATACCTAGAACTTTCTCTCCCACTTACGACAAGTCTTATATACAAAAACAATCCTATAACCTTTCTCTCTTGCTTACGTATGCAAGTCTTACGAGCAGCAACGTTATCTCCTACTTGCAACCCTGTAAGTCTTACGTGCAGCAACGTTCTCTCCTTCTTGCACCTTGTAAGTCTTACGAGCAGAAAGTCCTACTAGGAATTCTCTCAACTACTTCCCTCGTAAGGATATCTACCCTCTCAAGGTCCCTTTACCTTGAGATCAAAATGAAAATATAGTTTTGAAGTATATATAGACTCTTTCACAGAGGGAATATGATAAACACTGAAGTACAATATGAATACAAAAAATATTAATAATAGAGACTCATGTAAATTTGCTTGTATATACTCTCATTCTGTGTTCTCTTTCTTAATGGTCTTTGATGCTCTGTATTTATGGCCCGTTGATTTTGTCTGTTGTGTGATGACCATTGTGGAGAAGAGCGTAACATTGTAGAGTGCAATACATGCATTTGAAATCTCTTGACAAGATATCATGGTAGGTGAGTAACATGCCTTTATAGCTAATCGACTTTGGACGTCTGCCATTTTTTATATTATATATGCATTTCTGATCAGACATTCTACCTCTTATTTTACACTTAAAATATATGTTAAATAATGTTTGGTAATAATAACAAGTGAAAATATAATAAGTAAATAACATTGAAACATGTTCGGATTGATTGTTGTTTGTCTATTGCATTTTGGTTCTGTCAGGGCCTCACTCGAGTGCACTGAAGCCTCATTGAGTACATCTTCATATTTCCACTTCTTCTTCAGATTTTGTGTAGCACTTCTATGAGAATTAGCAAGAGTGAGATTTCTTAATTGTGAGTGTACTGACTTCTCACTCGAGTGTAAAATATATCACTCAAGTGTTTGTGTATTTTGTACTATGGACTTCAGCTTCTAGATAACACTTGTACCATTTTCTCCAAGAGTGTGATTTCTCACTTGCGAGTATAACTGGTCCTCACTTGAGTATAGATGTCTCACTTAAGTGCATCAGCATATTTCAACTTTTGCTCAGCACTTGCATCAGTTCTTTGAGGAAGTGAGCTTTCTCACTCGCAAGTGTTATGATACTTCACTTAAGTATACTTATGCTTTAAGACTATAGTTACTCTTGAACAAATACTTCCTATATTTCACTCGTAGGACTCAAGTGAGCTTGTGGTTTTCACTTGAGTGTTGAGTCAGTGCTTGAGTGCAACATCCATTTTCTGTGTCTGACTTGTCCTTCTGTCAAGCACTTCTAAGAGTGTGCCTTCATGCTTGAGTGCAAACCTTGTCATCACTCGAGTGCACTACTTGTCACTTGAGTATTGCTGAAAAATCTCAAAAGTCAGTAGCTTAATACACTCTCAGGCCAACACTTTGTGGACTCAAGTGCAAAACTAGTTCTCACTCTAGTGCAGCTATTTCACTCGTGTGCATTAGTTAAAATCTCAGCATCTTTCTTTTAAATTTGTGAAATGCATTTGATAACCATTTAAATCAATGTTTATACTTTCAAAACATGAGTTTCTTATCAAAACTCATAGTCACTTTTGTTATCATCAAAACTCGGATTCTAACAACTACCTCAGTTGGGTCCCACTTGACCTAATGGTACTTGTGTTTTTCCGATTGGGTCGTACTTGTGCTTTTCCCATGCCGCAACTAGGTTTTGTAACAAACAATTCATATCATAGGACATGGCAACATAAAGCATATAAATAATCACATAGTTTATGAAAGATAATGTTACTACTTGAAATCTTTTCCAACTGTCTAACTACTCCGGTCTAATGATTCTAGATCCAACTTTGGCAAATGTCAAATTCCAAAATTCCAAATTTATAATAAATGGCTTATTACTTATTCATGTCTCATTCCTAAATTCATATAGTTGGTTATCTCTACCAAAATGCAGAATTACCAAAATGCCCTTAGGATTCCGGTCTAATTTCCCTTTATACTCGGTAATACTATTTACCAAAAATTATGACCCTGGTTATTCCTACACAATTTCACACGTAGAATCTATTTTTGACCTCATTTTTTTGAAAATCACACTTCATTTCCCAAATTACCCTTGCAGCCACATATGTCAGGGTTTTAGGGGTAAAATTGTCATTTCACACCCTAAAGCCTCCGTACTTCATTTTTCACATGTTCCCTACACAACTTTTCATTCTAAACATAATGAAATCATCAAATTCATCAAATTCCAACCAAAACACAAAAATTTTTCCTTTTTCCAAAAATCAAGAAAAATTTGGGGGAAGATGAAGTTTCATGTTTTCTTTCAACATAAAACCTTTTTTCACCCTAATTCACTTCTTGAATCCTTTAATTACACTTCTCACATGATTAATCAAAATTTGGACAGCACCTGCCCTTAGGGTTTATGCCTCCCAAATCAAAAAATCATAACAACCAAGCCAAACAATCAACCAAATCACCAACAACCATAAATCAACAAGTAGAACAAAGTTTCTTGAATTACCTCTTGATTTTCTTCTTCTTCCTCCTCAACCGTCCCCTATCCTTCTTGTTTCTCCTTGATTTTCTTCTTGCTTCATGTGATTTCAAGAAGGATATGGTGATTAGAAGAGGTTTCTAAGGATTTAGAGACAAGAATAAGTGAATTTTTCTTACAAACTTTCCTAGGTTTGCTTCTTGAATCCTTCTCTCTTCTTTTGCTCTTTGTCTTCTTCAAGATGTTGCTCTCTCTCTTCTCTCTCCGGTTTTGGCCCCTTGAAAGTGTCTATGAGCTTCTTGAAATATCTCCTTTCACCTCCTGAAAATAATAATAATTTAATGGAATTTTTGCACATGTCTTGAATATTTTATTCCTTGTTTTTCCACTTAGTTCCATAATTATGAAGAAGTAAGAGGCTTCTTGATTTATTAGCCAAATGACCATTTTGCCCTTACATTTCTTCAATTTTTGAATTAAATGTTGTCTTCCTTCTTCCCTTTTTATTCTTGCCAAAAATTGAGCAATAATTTAGCCCACAAATTATGCTCTTCTCGTCTTCATTTTGAGCTACAAAATTAGGCCTTTAAGAAGACAAAAAGGATGAAAGCACTACTCTTAGAAGAAATAGCTTAAGCTTCACGAGTCTTCCCTATTGAACCTACTCAAGAACTATCTGTAATATCTCAAACTATATTCAAGGGCTCAATGACCCAAAAGAAAACGTAAATAATTTTAGAACTACTTTTGGGAATAAAGTGTGAATTCATCTGAATTAGTTGTAGAAAATGCCTAAACCCTTTATCTAAATTTAATTATGATACAAAGTCTAATTTGGACTTAAAAGGAAAGGGAATGGTGTGAAAAAGGGAAAAAAGAAATGAAGAAAACACCAAATGGCAATCTAATTAATATTGCCATAATCAAGAATAAAATAGACTTTAACATGAGATCTTGAGGTTAAAAGTGGAAACAAAAATAAAGGGTTAGGATTTGTTCTTGAAGAAGTGAAGTAATGATAAAGCCTAAAAAGCTAATTAACTCCCTCCTTATCCATGGTTAAGTTTTGGTCAAAGAGGATAAATTGGAAGTAAGAGGGTTTGGTCAAGGAGTCAACAAGTGTTATAAGAGGACTTTGGTCAAGCTTGAACATATATACCTATAAGCTTTGGTCAACAAGTCCACCTCCTTTTTTAGAGAGTTAATTTCAACCAAGACTCCAATTAGGAGAGGGATAATGTAATTCAAAGCCAAATCATATCCATTGACCAAGTCAAAATGCTAGAAAGGAGGAGGAGAAAAGTCAACCAAGCTTTTAATTGGACTTCAACTTGGTATGTTGACCAAAAGCACTCTTGAAAGAGAATTTTGGTCAATAATTCCACCCCCTTTTTGAAGGTGAATTTTAGTCAAGTAGAAGAGGGAAAAGGAAAGAGAAAATGCAACCCAAATAGCCAAGTTAACTTGAGTTAAATTAACTCCCCAACCTTTTCAAAAAGGCATCACCATTTGATACATGGCTTTCTTCTTTTTCCTAAGTGATTTTAGGCTAAGTGATCAAGAAGTAAGGGAATTGGATATTAAACCATTATCTACTCCCTACCATTCATAAAAAAGTTGGCCAACCAAATAAAAAGAGGAAAAACCGAAAGTGAAGCAAGAAGAAAGAGAAACCAAGTCATCTTGAAGACAAGAACATAAGGTTAATTTCAACCTTTATTTTCACCTTGAAATCCATCTCTTGAGCTCAAATACTCTTTATAAACATTGTTCATCTTGATAAAAGCTTCATTTCTAGGGTTTCAGATTTCAAGATGAGGTGTTTTCAGTCATCTAACGAGAGCCAAAGTTCAAGAACCAAAGAAAGAGCCTAGGGAAATGAAAGAGGTAAGTAAGAGCTTCATTTTGAGATATAGATTGTGTTGATTGATTGAGGATTTTGGCATGTGAATTTATACCCTAATTTTTGTTTATGCTAGGGTTTGGAGGTTTCATGGTGTTTTGATTGTATATATTGTTGGAAATTGTGCCCAAAGGGCCAATCATTGTACTTTGAACATTATTAATTTAATGAAACTTCTCCATTCTATTATCATATTATTTACATGTTAATTGTGATAATTGTATCCTTGGATAAATCATAAAGATTGTCCTAAAATGTCCTTAATCGATCATCTATACGGGAGCAAAGATGAAACAAGACCAGCATAGTATGACTTTGATAAGATATAGAGATACAAATCAAAGTCTTAGGCACTTGTAAGAGTATAAGGTTATGGACCGACCCACTATGAGAAAGCTACATGGATCAAGTCATAAGCTTTTCTCATCCATAACCACATCACAATGCCCTTAGACCTGAGGTCATCATGGATTCCTACATGACAGTTGTTAAGCTGTGAACTAGTCAAAAGTTACTTTTGACCGGGTGATGATAAAGGCTACGATCAGGCTTGGTGGTTTTTCATGGAGAGGAATATGAATAATCAAGATGGAATTTGTCCCTCACATTAGTAGAGAGATATTACTGGGCCCCTCAATGAGTGAGTCAAAGAAATGTATGGCCATACTACAATGGAAAGGAGTTTCCATTTCTATTGTCAGACTACTCAAAGATCGAGAAAGTAATGGTCAAGAACAAGATGATAACATTATCCATGCCTCATCCTTGACCGATATATCGCGTGATAAAAGGGACGTGACATGGTTGTATGATAAGTTGCATCGTGGTAACGATCCTCATATGAATTGGGTAGTCGTAATGTTTTGCTAAAGGCCGCGTGCGACTTGTAGGTTAGTACAGTTATTGGCCCACTGCCAAATTTGTATTGGCCTACAAGGTCACACACAAGAATGGCCCAACACGAGATAATATTTAATCTAAGGTGGATGAATTTTATATTTATAATATAAAATTCTTTAATAATATTATGTGTGTGTGTGTGTGTGTTTTTTTGAAATACATATTATATATATATATGTGTGTGTTATATGATATTATTATATTGTGCTAGTTTTAAATTTAATTTATTAAGATAAATTAAATTTAATAACTAATATGCTAGAGATATAGTATATTAGATTTAATTTATGAAGATAACTTAAATCTAATGGCTCTTTATTTGAATTAAATAAATAGGTTAAATTAAAACTGTTGGACAGATTTAATTTAAACTGAATTTATTTAATTAGCACATCAAGATAATTAATTGTTAATTGATTTTGAAATTAATAAAGATTAATTTTAAAATTCGAATATAGCCCTCATAGGTTATAAACTTGATAAAGCAGATATACTCATACTTACTTGAGAATTGAGAGCCGCAAGGGAAACTCTATGAGACATTGGAGGCACTAGCACGTAGTTCGTGTTGGAGAGCATTCATGTGGATACAGGTAGAGGGAGTGGACCTGAGGTGTTGGCTCCTAGATATCATGAAAACCTTAAGTTGAAAAAGGTTTGAATCTTTCTAACTCGATTTAAATGCCGTTAATAGATCCTCGATTAAGATCAGCGATAATTTTTAAATTCTTCCGCTGTGCCTCCCAATTATAACATATATGGTGTCTTGTGATGTTTAAAGAACATACAAAACTAGTTTGAGGATTTAATTGGAAGTTTGGTGATTGTTGGATTGTGTGTCTAATTCTGCCAAAATAAGACACATAGAAGGTATAGGAATTTGATCATTTTGATGTTACCATTGTATTCTTCATCAAAAATTATGTGGGAATAGGCCATGGTTATAAATTATAGGTTATTGGAACACAAATTGAAAAGTTGCAATGTTGCTATCCAGTTAAGGTTTCCCTGCGTGCAAGAGGTTTGCATTGTGTTTTGAGTAAATTAATGGTGTCCAATGCCTATGATATTTTTCAAAATGAAATAGGACTTAATAAGCTTTAATTTGATAGGTCATTTGAAGCTGCGCACTAGGAGTTATGTATTTTTTAAGTTGGTCACATGAAAACTAGCATGTCTTTGGATAGTGTCCAATAAATGGAAAGTATGGATTGATGTGCGTCCAATTGGCTAAGGAAAATATTTTTTCCTAAAACTAGATTAAAAAAGGGTCACATAGCCTTTTGAACCACTGCAATTGGACATTTGTGCAAAGAAATATGAATTTTTAAAGTTAGTTGACAAAGTCTGCCAGTTTTAGTAAATGTGCATAAATTGCAAAATGTAATGGAACATTGTAATTTGACCACTTTAACTCATTAGTTGACTTGGTAAAATGACCATAACGACCCTAATGATAACCAACATAAGAGAATGATTTATGAGAGAATTGAACTAAGTAATAACACATCATCCATAAATTCTAATTATAGGACTTGTTAGCTGTTCAGGATCTAAGATATGCCCGAGCTTGGAGAAACAATTGGATACCCCTCAGGAAAGGCATCCAAATAGTAACTCTTTCTTTCATTTGCTATGAGGTACTTTGCATGTTTGTGGTTTCATCATGTATTTGCTTGAGCATTCAGAATATGCCAATGGATGCATAGGCCTTGGAAACTTTTTATGCATCAGGTAGATGCCCGGGGGCCATATGACTTGTTTTACCAAGTGATGTAGTAATGTGTTCTGTGTAACTATGCTGTGTGTTGCGTACTAAATGTTGATGTGATATTGGTTGTTATATGATGATTATGTGACATGCTCTATGTTCTTGTATTATATATGATTGGATGCTTGTTACTACTAAGATTCTCTTTGAATCTCACCCCTTTCTTATAAGCAAACTACAGCACAAGCTAGCCCCTCAAGAGGCAAGAAGGTAAACACGGACAACTGGAAGATGCAGCTTATAGATTTTATTTCCTGTTAGTTGTCTATTTTGTCCCTATATATATTGTATATGACTCGATAAACCTAACAATAGTGCTCTAGTAGAACTAGTAGTACCGGTAGCTTCGTAAAGGGAAAAAAAGCTAGTAGTTCAATAATAATAGTTAAACAATGCTTCCAAACGCTAAGGGAATACTAATGAACATATAAAATATGAAACCTAAGCAGAGACACACTCAAACACTCTGATAAAAAGGAACCAAGAGCTGATGAGACCTAGTGAAGTGATGAACCTTTGTGAAAATGTTTTTGAAAAGTTTTAAATTTCTTTTGGAAAAACCCACTCAAACCCGAGTCCATGCTTTGTGTTTGACGTTGGGATTTGCGAATGTTTTTGAAAGTTTGTTTACTCTAAGACCGAATCCTAGTTTATTAGTTCAATTCACTACACATTTGCACTCATCCAAGTCCATGGAATATATGGTATTACACTATCATCTAGAAAAATGTTAAATCAAATAAGTGAGACAAAAGTCTTAGCAATCAACAACCCATCTCATTAGGCATACAAGTAAGTGCCCGTGAGGTCTCAAGTGAGACAGTTACAAAGTCATAGCAATATCACAAATGACAAATGGTTACATGTATATCAATTTACAATAGCATAATCTTATTCTCATAATTATCACATGGGTGCACAAAAATCAATGCACAACAATGTATTCTCTAACCTCCCTTGTTTCCTCCTGCCTTATTTCCTTTGACTAAACCCATAGGCTAGTACTCACCCATGTGACTGGTAGTCCAACTCAACAAGCTTTCCGATCAAGTGATATAGATCGGCAAAAATTAATAGAGCACAAAACCGGACCATGGGCTCCCCCTCTAATGTGTTAGTGGGGTGACAAGGCCCTACTAAACACAAAGGATTAAAGTGCAAAAATACATATGAAATTTTTTCAAAAGTGCGTCCAACACCAAATGCTTTTTTGAGAGGCAAAAGTAACTATGAACTTTCAAAATAGGTGCAAAAATACACATTGACCATTAGTTGACCATTTGCTTAAAGTTTTCAAGGGTTAAGGTGCAAAAATATACATGAGATCTTACCAAAAGTGAGCCCAAACAAATGCTTTTTTTAGGAGAAAAAGTATATGTGAACTTCTAAATAGGTGTAAAAATACACATTAGCCATTAGTTGATTGTTTGAAATTTGTGACTAAAAATGGTGACATTTGTTAGATATGATTAGTTTTGATGATGTCAAATATAGATATGAAATGATAAGAGCAAAAAGTTTATATAATGTATTTCTTTGACTAACTATTATATTTAATGTTACATATTTTGTAGATTAGTCAAGCAAAGAATGAAGAAGATTGAATTAATGAAAATGAACAAGAGGAAGAAGAAGAAGAGAAATTGAAGATAGTCAAGGAGATGCCTACTCGAATTATGAAGAATTATTATCAAGAGGAAAACCAAGAAGAAAGATATTGAAGAATGAAGAACTTGGAAGATCTATCATGAATATCAAGATTCAAGTTGTTAGATGTGATATTGGAGGTTTCTATAATGATACTGGAGGTTTCTATGATCAAATGATGGTGGAATAGGTTAATACGAAGCTAAGATGACTTATATATGAGTTTTGGCACTTCCAGAGGTGTTATGCTCGAGCACGAGGTGTTTCACTCGAGCATAGGAAGAACTCACTCGAGCACGGGGTGAATACTCTGTTCTACTCTGTTTTACGTTCAGCCTGAGCGAGGTCTGGTATTTTGATCATATTGCTCACACCACACGTCAGATTGACCCGAAACGAGTGGCATATGAAAGAAGACTCCCAACACGTAAAATTGGCACCAGGATCACATTGAAACTGAAATCACCGTCACTTTTTGACACAGGTTCGGTATTTTGCACGTAACTTCCAAACTACACATCAGATTGAGACGAGACCAGTTCCAAATGAAAGTAGACTCAAAGAGCTTTCCATGGATAGGTAATGTGCCTAATTTGAACGTATATTCTAGGAGCTATGCCTTCTGGAAATTGATGCTTGTGCAGTCTAGCGAAATATACACTCTTTCGATCATAACTTGCAGAATACAACGAGTTTGGATCTGATTCTTGTTGCATTGGAATGCATATGGTAAGAGCATTCTTATGATACATCATTTGAATCAAATGAATGAAATTTTTCTAAAGTGGCCCCACATCACCCGCGAGTGCAAAAACTTTCTCTCTGAAAATGTTGTGCGAGTGATGTCCAGAAGCAGCTGAAACGTGAAGAAAATTGCATCACTCGAGCACTAGGATCCATGCTCGAGCATTGGATGATTTCTCACTCGAGCACATGCAAGTTTTGTCATGGAAGTGATCACCCGATAAGAAGATTGTACGTGAAAGCATGAAACTCACTCGAGCATGACTGGTTGTGCTCGAGTGATTCGAGAATTCACTCGAGCATATGCGAGTGAAGTGCAGCGAGTGCTTGCCCGAGAGGAAGTCAGAATGTGAAAATATGAACTGCACTCGAGTGAGCCATATTGCACTCGAGTGAGGTTCTGACAGAAGCAACATAGAAGTTCAGAGCCTCACAGCAATCAATCCAAATGTGGTTAAATCATTATGTTTTCACTTGTTATTGTTCCTAAACATTAACTAACATATATTTCAAGTGTAAAATAGGAGATTAAATATTTGGATTGCATCTTCAAGAATGGAGGTCACGTATGGCAAATATCTTCAACGTGATGAGTCACAGAAGCCAAAAATTCATCTTTTGACCAATAATCCAATATACCCATGACTAATACTTCATCATATTAATGATTAAGTATTTTGCAGTGTGAAACAGGAAATATAACAGTGAGCTTACAAATTCAAATGAAAGAGTCAAATATGGCGGGCGGCATCATTACGCACCGAGCATCAGCTACCTACCACGACAAAAGTTTGACCCACCATGAGAGATTGTCTGAAACACAAAATGCTCCACAACGTGATGTACAGCTCAAAATGAATTTTCCTGCTGTTCAACGTGACGCTCTGCTTTGCAACGGAAAACTCACAGTAGCTCGTTTTCAAATATGCTCAACGGTCAAAATGACTCCAACGGACGAATGCTCACAACGGTCATGATCTTCATCAACTATAAATAAGAGAGCACTCAACGTTGATGTGAGACAGAGAAAACAGAGCAACGACACCAACATGCGAATAACATGAATCCTCTGCTTCTACCCAAACTCTCTCTGTTTTCCAGTTTCTGTATTACTTATCATTGAGAGAGTGATTATTTGTATTATACTTCAGTGAGTATTATACCCACTCTGTGAGAGAGTCTGTAAACACCTTCAAATATATTTCTGAGTTGATCTTAAGGTAGAGGGACCTTGAGAAGGTTGATTTTCTTATGGGGAAGCAGTAGAGAGAATTGCCAGTAAGACATTCTGCTCGTGAGACTTACAAGGTGCAAGCAGTAGAGAACGTTGCTGCTCATAAGACTTACAGGGGTGTAAGCAGGAGAGAACGTTGCTGCTCATAAGACTTGCATGAGTAAGCAGGAGAGGAAGATCTTCGGGATTGCTCTGCTCGTAAGACTTGCCGTAAGGGGGAGTATCTTGGTGAGAGATTTGTAAAAGGTTTCACAAGTACCCGACTAAACTTGTGGGATTGTAAAGGCTTTTCTTGTGCCCGGATTAAACAAGAAGATAGTGGATTTGAAAATCTCAGGAGGAGCCTGGGGACTGGACGTAGGCCATCACAGATTGGACCGAACCAGGATAAATCACAGTTTGCATATTCTCTTCCCTAAACTCTTATATTTCTAGCATATATTATTTAATCTAACTGTTGATTTATAAACCTTCATACTTACCGCTTTCGTTAAGATACGAAAAAATTTCTAAAGTTCTTAAGTTTTTATTATACACCCAATTCACCCCCCCTCTTGGGTGATAGCCGGTTCTAACAACATTAAGGATGACGTGGATGATTAAGAAATAACTTGGAAAGAATTATTTACATACTCTAGGAGTATCACATCATTTGAACTTTGTTCAATAAAAACATAATAACTCATATCATTTTAATCCTAGTTAGCTAATGACTCATCTGAAAAAAATTTAGATTTTATCTTGTTTTTAAGAAAAATATTAGTTGATCATTTTGTTTTAGTTTTTTTAAAAAAATTAAGATGTTTTTCTTAAAAAAACAAGATAAAATTTGAAATTTTTTTTCAAATGAGTTATCAGCCAACTAGGATTAAAATGATATGAGTTGCTATTGTTATATATGAATAGTTTTGATGATGTCAAATATGAGCAAAAAGTTTGTATAATATACTTATCTTCTATATTGACTAAGTACCATACTTAATGCTCTATATCTTGTAGATTAGTCATAAACCTGATTGTGGGTTGATGTTATAATACCTCATATATGGAGAATGATCATCAAGAAGAAAATCAAGAGGCAAGGGATTGAAGAAAGAAGGCATTGCAAGAGCTAATGAAATATCAAGAAGAAAGATTGGTCAAAACAAAGAAAGAAGAAGATTGAAAATATTCAAGAAGATATCTAATTGGTTTATGAAGAACGATCATCAATTCAAGAAGATATCTAGTTGGGTTATGAAGAATGATCATCAAGTGGCAAAACAAGAAGAAAGAGATTGAAGAAAGAAGTAGAAATAGATTAAAGAAAGAAGAACTTGCAAGATCACATGAGAATTCAAGATCCAAGCTATTAGAAGTGATACTGGAGGTTTCTTTGATCATATGGAGGTTGGAATGGGTCAATTCAAAGCCAAGATTGTTAGATATGATTAGTTTTGATGATGTCAAATATAGATATGAAATGATAAGAGCAAAAAGGTTATATAATGTATTTCTTTGACTAACTACTATATTTAATGTTACATATTTTGTAGATTAGTCAAGCAAAGAATGAAGAAGATTGAATGAACAAGAGGAAGAAGAAGGAAGAAATTGAAGATAGTCAAGGAGATGCTTACTTTGGTTATGGAGAATTATTATCAAGAGGAAAACCAAGAAGAAAGCTATTGAAGAATGAAGAACTTGGAAGATCTATCATGAATATCAAAATTCAAGTTGTTAGATGTGATATTGGAGGTTTCTATTATCAAATGATGGTTGGAATAGGTTAATACGAAGCTAAGATGACTTATATATGAGTTTTGGCACTTCTAGAGGTGTTATGCTCGAGCACAAGGTGTTATGCTCGAGCACAAGAAGAACTCACTCGAGCACAGACCACTTCACTCGAGCACGGGGTGTATACTCTGTTCTACTCTGTTTTACGTTCAGCCTGAGCGAGGTCTGGTATTTTGATCATATCTCTCAAACCACACATCGGATTGACCCGAAACTGGTGGCATATGAAAGAGGACTCACAACATGTAACATTGGCACCAGGATAACATTGAAATAAGATCAAATGAAGGAGATATGATTCGTGGAAAATGAAACATAAATCACCATCACTTTTCGACACAGGTTCTGTATTTTGCTCGTAACTTACAAACTACATATCGGATTGAGACGAGACCAGTGCCAAATGAAAGTAGACTCAAAGAGCTTTCCATAGATAGGTAATGTGCCTAATTTGAACGTATATCCTAGGAGCTATGTCTTCTGGAAGTTGATGCTTGTGCAGACTAGCGAAATATACACTCTTTCGATCATAACTTGCAGAATACAAGGAGTTTGAAGCTGATTCTTGTTGCATTGGAATGCATTTGGCAAGACCTTTCTTATGATACATCATTTGAATCAAATAAACAAAATTTTTCTAAAGTGCCCCACATCACCCGCGAGTGTAAAAACTTTCTCTCTGAAAATGTCGTGCGAGTGATGTCCAGAAGCAGCTGAAACGTGAAGAAAGTTGCAACACTCGAGCACTAGGATTCATGCTCGAGCATTGGATGATTTCTCACTCAAGCACATGGAAGTTTTGACGTGAAAGTGATAACCCGAGAAGAAGTTTGTACGTGGAAGCATGAAACTCACTCGAGCATGACTGGTTGTGCTCGAGTGATTCGAGAATTCACTCGAGCAGATGCGAGTGAAGTGCAGCGAGTGCTTGCCCAAGAGGAAGTCAGAACGTGGAAGTATGAACTGTACTCGAGTGAGGCATATTGCACTCGAAGTGAGGACCCGACAGAACATGGTAGAATGCACAAACAAAACAAAGCCTCACAACCATCAATCTAAACATGGTTAAACGTTATACAATCATTATGTTTTCACTTGTTATTGTTTCTAAACATTATCTAACATATATTTCAAGTGTAAAACAGGAGATTAAATAATCTGGGTTGCATCTTCAAGAACAGAGGTCACAGCGAATATCTTCATTCAACGTGATGAGTCCCAGAAGCCAGAAATTCAATTTTTGACCAATGATCCAATATACCCATGACTAATACTTCATCATATTAATGATTAAGTATTTTGCAGTGTGAAACAGGATATTAAACGTTCGGGTTGCAGATTCAAATAAAAGTCAAGAATGGCGGGCGACATCATTACACACCGAGCATCAGCTACCTACCACGACAAAAGCTTGACCCACCATAAGAGATTTTCTGGAAACTCAAACGAATTCATCCCGCTCCACAACGTGATGTACAGCTCAAAATGAGACATGCGGCTCCTCAACGTGACGCTCTACTTTGCAACGGAAATCTCATGGTAGCTTGTTTTTCAAATATGCTCAACGGACAAAATGACTCCAACGGACGAATGCTCACAACGGTTATCATCTTCATCAACTATAAATAAGAGAGCACTCAAAGTCGATAGAAGACAGAAAAAAACAGAGCAACGACACCAACATGCGAATAACATGAATCCTCTGCTTCTACCCAAACACTCTCTGTTTTGCAGTTTCTATTTTACTTATCATTGAGAGAGTAATTATTTGTATTGTACTTCAGTGAGATTATACCCACTCTGTGAGAGAGTTTGTAAACACCTTCAACTATATTTCTGAGTTGATCTCAAGGTAGAGGGACCTTGAGAGGGTTGATTTTCTTACAGGGAAGCAGTAGAGAGAATTGCCAGTAAGACATTCTGCTCGTAAGACTTACAAGGTGCAAGCAGTAGAGAACGTTGCTGCTCATAAGACTTACAGGGGTGTAAGCAGGAGAGAACGTTGCTGCTCATAAGACTTGCATGAGTAAGCAGGAGAGGAAGATCTTCGGGATTGCTCTGCTCGTAAGACTTGCCGTAAGGGGGAGTATCTTGGTGAGAGATTTGTAAAAGGTTTCACAAGTACCCGACTAAACTTGTGGGATTGTAAAGGCTTTTCTTGTGCCCGGATTAAACAAGAAGATAGTGGATTTGAAAATCTCAGGAGGAGCCTGGGGACTGGACGTAGGCCATCACAGATTGGACCGAACCAGGATAAATCACAGTTTGCATATTCTCTTCCCTAAACTCTTATATTTCCAGTATATATTATTTTATCTAACTGTTGATTTATAAACCTTCATACTTACCGCTTTCGTTAAGATACAAAAAGATTTTTAAAGCTCTTAAGTTTTTATTATACACCCAATTCACCCCCCTCTTGGGTGATAGCCGATTCTAACAAAGATAACTTATGTGGAAGTTATGGAGCTTCCCCAAGGTGTTCCTTTGAGTTTTGGCTCTCTGCCATGTTTTGGAAGGCATTACTCGAGTGGTTACTCGAGTAATGGACATGATCACTCGAGTAACCACTCGAGTAAACTCTTTCTCTAGTTGTTATTCTATTTGCTTCTTTAGTTTTATCATTTCATTCTTCGCCATTCAGTAATGGGCAGGTATGTTCTCAAGTGTGGTTTTCACTTCTGCATACACAAAGAAGAAAATGAAGTACCCTTGGTGACCCTTATGCAGACATTTCTCAGCTTTAGCAACTGAAAGAAAGTTCAGTCTAGCATTAGTATCATCACCCTTCTGTAGTTTGGGATATACGATCTTCTTGTTCTCGCAGTCCAACAATACATTGTTTACTGTTAGCCAGTCAATGCGTAGCTTAAATTTGAGTTTATGGAATGGCAGACATATTAGTTTACTCTAGACTTATGCCCCTCTCTGTTTATAACACAGTTTAGACAAGTATCAATAGTAATAGTCTTAACACCCATTGGTGTCGACACAACCAGATCATAAGGTAGCTTTTGCACATTCACCCTAACGTCTAGCACTTTTAGAGTCAAAAAATGAATGACTAGCAACAGAATCAAACAAAACTTGCAATATAGTGTCATTGAGGAGGATTGTACCTTAAATCATTTCAGGGGATTTTTGCACCTCCTTTTGAGTCATAGCAAAAACTCTTCCTTAGGTCCTAAGCCTGGGCTCTACTGTCCACTATTTCCATTCACTGGTATAATGTCTTGGTTGTTGGTACGTATAGCAGATTATCATCCTATTACATGTCCTGTCGGGATGCATTCTACCGTATCGAGAGTATGGTGGTAGTGTAGGGGTTTTTGGTTGCAATAGTTTTTTGGCCGGTAGGGTTTCTTGTTGTTACCCCTGGATAAGGATCCCTAGCCCTTCCATTTTTAGGAAGAGTTTTCATGACTAGGTTCACTGTGGTTGTTAACGTGCTTAAGGGCATGTTTATTTTACCGATCAAATTGCTTATAAGTTGCTTTTCACGTAGATCAAGACACAACTCCTCTCACATACTTACCTCGTATACCGTAAATTACGATTGAAAAGCTGCTTTTAAGCATTCCAATCGCTCATCCAAATGAGCACTAACTAGGTAAAGGTTCTTCAGGTTGTTCTTAGTAATCTGGCATTCTTCCATAACCCAGTTGAACTCTTCAAACTATCTAGAGACTAACTTCTCTTTGATTTCATGTTTTAGCCCCCTTATTAACATATCAGAACTCTAGCCCTCATCGTCCCAGTATCTCAAGTATGACAAGTAGAGAGACAAATGGATGAATCGATCCAAATATTCGTCAAAAATCTCTTCACTGCCTTGTTGGAGAGATAAGAACTCTGCTTCTTTTTCATTTCTAACAAACCTAAAGAAATACTTCTTGTTAAATTTTTCTTTAAACAATTCCTAAGTTACAGGAATGTTATGGCCCACAGAATCATCATTGTATTTCTCCACCACCTATCAGCATCCCCTTCTAACTTGTAAATGGCCAGTCGAGCCTTTACCTCGTAGGACACTCCAGCACCTCAAAGATCTTCTCCAGTCTAATCACCCCATCCTCCGCCACCTGGGGGTCAAATCTCCCTTTAAAGATCAGGGGTTGGTGCTTGCAGAACTTTAAGACCCAGAACTACTTTGCAATACTATGCTCTACCCTACAATGGCTATCACACAATAGAAAAAAACAATTGGCTATAAAATACAGAAGATTAGAGATAAGCGAACAAGCGGAACATCATACGAAAGCTTACAACAAATATTCACGAGAGTCTCTATTTTCATATCTTCTCTGTATTCATATTTTACTTCAATGTTTATCATATTTGCTCTATAAGAGAGTCTGTATACATTTCAAATCATATTTTCATTTAATTTTAAGGTACAGCGACCTTGAGAGGGTAGATATCCTTGTGAGAGAAGCAGTTGAGAGAATTCCTAGGAGTACTTTCTGCTCGTAAGACTTACAAGGTACAAGCAGGAAGGAACGTTGCTACTCATAAGACTTACAGGGGTGTAAGTAGGATAGAACATTACTGCTCATAAGACTTGTATACATAAGTAAGAGATAAAGGTTATAGGATTGTTCCTGTACATAAGACTTGTCATAAGGAGGAGATAAAATTCTAGGTATTAGAATATTTCTGCTTGTAGTCCATACAGGGACTATTATTGTCTTATGGCATTTCGAGAGCCCACTGAATCTTTAAAGCATAATGAAAATCTTAATAGGTCTTGATCTCTGAGGACTAGATGTAGGCCTGGGTTTTATGCTGAACCAGTATAAATCTGTGTGTGCTAATCTTCTTAACTCTACTCAATCTACATTTATTTTCATATCATTGTATTAACCAAAAAAGTTATCACATCACCCAATTCACCCCCTCTTGGTTGAAGCTTGCCTCTTTCAGTGAGAACTTGAAACTCACTGCAACTTGTTAGAACCGGTTGACACCTAAGAGGGGGTGAATTGGGTGTAAGACAAAAAATTAAGAACTATGGAAAAATTTTCGTATCTTAATGAAAACAGAAAGTATGAAACTAATGAATAATAAATCAACAGTTATAAAAAATAATATATGCTGGAAATATAAAGCTTAAGGAAGATAATCTACAAACTGTGATTTATCCTGGTTTAGTCCAATCTGTGATGACTTACGTCCAGTCCCCAGGCTACTTTTGAGATTTTCAAATCCACTATCTTCTTATTTAATCTGAGTACAAGAAAATCCTCTATAATTCCACAAGTTTATTCGGGTACTTGTAAAACCTTTTTCAATCTCTCACTGAAATACTCCCCCTTACGGCAAGTCTTACAAACAGAGCAATCCTGAAGACCTTCCTCTCCTACTTACCCGTACAAGTCTTATGAGCAATAACGTTCTCTCCTGCTTACACCCCTGTAAGTCTTATGAGCAGCAACGTTCTCTACTACTTGCACCTTGTAAGTCTTATGAGCAAAATATCTTACTGGTGATTCTCTCTACAGCTTCCCCCATAAGGAAATCAACCTACTCAAGGTCCCTCTACCTTGAGATCAATTCAGAAATATAGTTGAAAGTGTTTACAGATTCTCTCATAGAGTAGATATAATGAACATTGAGGTACAATACAAATAATCACTCTCTCAATGATAAGTAATATAGAAACAACAAAACAAAGAGTGTTTGGGTCAAAGTATATAACTCATGATATTCGCATGTTGGCGTCATTGCTTTATTTGCTACTTTTCTCTTCTTCGAATGCTAACATATTTATAGATGAGTTGTAGAAGACAACCATTATAAACATTCGTCATTGGAGTGCTTTACTTCATTTGACCATAGTATGTATTTGAACAATTAGCTATAGTGAACTGTCCGTTGCAGAGCAGAGCATCCCGTTGAAGAGTAGGATATTTCACTATGAGCTGTACATCACGTTGTGGAGTAGCATGTCTTATAGCGGAGCAGAAAGTGAGCATTTGAATATTTGATAGTTTTTCATGGTGTATCAGTTACTTGTCATGGTAAGTAGTCATCATTCGGTGTGTAATGATAATTTCCACCATAATTGACTTTCTAATTTTGAATCTGCAATCCAAACATTTAATATCCTATTTCATACTTGAAATATATGTTAGTTAACATTTAGATATGATAACAAGTGAAAACACAATGATTCAATAAAATTTAACCAGACTCGAATTGTTCGTTGAGTGATGATATTTGCCATAAGTGACCTCCATTCTTGAAGATGTAATCCAAATGTTTAATCTCCTATTTCTCACTTGAAATATATGTTAGTTAACATTTATGTATACTAACAAGTAAAAATATAATGAATAAATAGCATTTAATTATGTTTGAGTTGATCGCTGTTAGGCTCTGTTTTGTGGCTGGATTCTGCCAGGGTCTCACTCAAGAGCACATTCCATTTTCAGATTTTATCTTGCTCTCAGACAAGCACTTTCAATGTCACACTAGTAGGACTCAAGTATAAATCTAGACATCTCTCGAGTTCAACATCTCTTACTCGAGTGCACTTCTCACTTTCACGTACTTGCTTCTTCTCAGGTTAACACTTTCATGTAAATACTTGTATGATTCGAGTATAAACCTTCACTTCACTCAAGTGTATTTTCATTCACTCTAGTGTAGCTAAAATACTTTCACCTCACAACTGCTTATGGACAACAATCGCATCAAAAATGTCAAGAGTGCGTTTTTGGACTCATGGGTGTAACGATGCCATATTAGACTTGATTTATTCATTTGACTCCAAATATGGCAAGTAATGTATCATAAGAACGCTCTTTTCATATACATTCTAATACAAAAAGAATCAACTCGAAACTCCTTGTATTATGCAAGTTATGATCGAAAGAGTGTCTATTGCACTAGACCACAAAAACATCAAATTCTAGAAGGCATATCTCCTAGAATATAACATCAAATTTGGCAGTTTACCTATCCATGGAAAGTTCTTTGAGGCTAGTTTCATCTCAATTCGATGTGTCGTTTATAAGTTATGTCTAAAATACCAAACTTGTCTTGATAATGATGGTGATTTCTGTGTCATCTTACATGATTCATATCTCTTTCATCTGAGATTCTTTCAATATGATCTTAGTGTACATTTCTCATGTTATAAGTCTTCTTTCCTATACCACCAGTTTCAGATCAATCCAACATGTGGTTTGAGAGATATGGCCAAAATATCGGACCTTTGTCAAACTAAATGGAAAACAGAGTAGAACATAATGCCCCAACACTCAAGTGTGTTCTTCCTTCACTCGAGTACTACAATGCTGCACTTGTCATAGTAAATCTGCACTTTCAGTTTACACCTCAAGTGCTACAGTGTTTTGTATGCTATAGTGTCAAACAGTGCTGACTGCTACAGTGCCAAATAATGTCGTCACCTTGAATTTCCTCTAGAATTACTTCTAAAAATTTAAATCTAGATATTCCCATTGGCTCTTGCAAATTCTCCTTTCGTCAATATCTTTCTTCTTGATTTTCCTCTTGATGATCATTCTCCGTTATAAGCAAAATAACATCAACCCACTGTTGGGTTTATGACTTTCTTCATTCCCTTGCTCCTTATTTTTCTTCTTGATGATCATTCTCCATTTATGAGGCATTATCAACAAAATAACATCAACCCAATATTGGGTTTATGACTTTCTTCAATCCCTTGTTTCTTCTTCTCCCTCTTGTTCATTCTCATTAATTCTATCACTTCTTTGTTCATATTCCCATATTTGATAATTTTTTTCTTCTCATTCTTCCCCCATAATTCAACTTAATTAATCTACATGATATTACATATTAAATGCAGTAATTAGTCAAAGTATAAAATATATACATAAACTATTTGCTCTTATCATTTCACATCTATATTTGACATCATCAAAACTAATCATATCTAACATTTTCCTCCTTTTTTATGATGACAAATTCTACAAGAAAAATGTGTGAATATCAACTATTTGAATGCAACATATTTTTCTGGCCTTTTTCTCCCTCTATTTGACATCAGCAAAAAGTTTGAAATAGAAAGAAGTAAGGCTTGAAGTGAATGTGTCAAGAAAAAAATTTTCTCTCCCATATCTGAAAGTATTTTCATTTTTATAGAACAGAAAAGAGATTTGGAAAGGTTTTCAAGAAACCTTTTATAATCAAGACAATTTGAAAATTTAAGATATGAAACGTATTCTTGAAATGTAAAGCATAAGGATTAGAAATGCTTATGTAGATTTTGAAAAATGATGAAGCGCTCCATGAAGTCTGTTTCTTTATTCTTTGGAAATGCTAGTTCATGATCTTATGTTCACTATACTCTTGCTATGCAACTATAATGTTGTTGCCAAGATTCTCTAATTGAGTTTAGCTTTTATTCAGCATGCTTAATGATCATTTATATTGATATATGTATTTGTTGTTTTGAATGCTGCAGCCAACATATTTTCCTTGATTGATGTTGAAGCATCTTTCTTCAAAATTGATAGTTGTTTATTGTAGTATGTTGAGGAACATTATTATGCAAAACAAATTCTCCTATCATAACTTTTAGTTGTTCTTTTTAAAGAGAATTGTTAGTTCAATCAAGTAACAAAAAATTCTTTTCCATATCATATGTTAAAATTAAGATCATGAAAAGAACAATATAAGAATAACTCATCATCAAAACTAATCAAGACATGGTGAATACAGATTAGTATGTTAAAAGGATTTTCTTCCAATAAAGGAGATGAGCTTTCAAGATATAAAACACAAGTGAATATGAAGCTCCCCCTTAATTGATGCATTGATTGAAAACTCGTCATTAGAAAAATAGTTAATTACTCCCTTAAATTTGAGAGACTATTAGTAACTTTGTCTGGAAAATGGTTTTGAAAGTATGAAGATTTGAAGAGAAATCAAATTTGAAAAATTATAATGCTATTTAAAGATTTTAAGATATAACCTAATATCACATAAGTGGTCACTTGAGTGATTCTACTCAACCATTATTCAATTGTTTACTCAAGTGATGCAACTCAAGGATTTTGAATTAAGCAAGAATACAATACCTCACTCGGTAATGTCATAATCACTCGAGTCATAATCCTCTGTAGTCCTTAGATACATCGTTGGATAGTCACTATCTGAATATGTGATTTGACAATGTAATCTATGTTGCCACTTAAGGATACCAAGTTAAGCTCAGAGTAAGGCTTTATGTGCATATTAGCTTAGTATGTGGCCCTTGCTTAGAAAACTTCATTAAGAAATTTTAATTTCACCATAGCACATAGCACCCTTATTTTGTCATCCATCATCTTAAATAGAACTTTGAAGTTCTAGTTCACTAAGTCACACAGCTGCCTCATCTTATCATTGAATGATAATCTCAGCATTGTTTATATCAGTTGCTTGTCGTGGTAGGTAGCCGTCATTCGGTGTGTAATGTTGATTTCCACCATAATTGACTTTCTTATTTGAATCTGCAATCTGAACATTGAATATCCTATTTCACACTTGAAATATATGTTAGTTAACTATTAGATATGATAACAAGTGAAAACACAATGATTCAATAACATTTAACCAAACTCGGATTGTTCGTTGAGTGATGATATTTGCCATAAGTGACTTCCATTCTTAAAGATGTAATCCAAAAATTTTAATCTTTTGTTTCTCACTTGAAATATATGCTAGTAAACGTTTATGTATACTAACAAGTGGAAAAAATATGAATAAATAGCATTTAATCATGTTTGAGTTGATCGCTATAAGGCTCTGTTTCGTTTCTGGATTCTGCCAGGGTCTTACTCGAGTGGCAGTGGACTTACTCGAGTGCACATTCCATTTTTAGCTTTTATCTTTCTCTCGGACCAACACTTTCAGTGTCACACTAGCAGGACTCGAGTGTAAATTTGGACATCACTCGAGTACAACATCTCTCACTCAAGTGCACTTCTCGTTTTCACATACTTGCTTGTTCTCGGGTTAACACTTTCATGTCAACACTTGCATGACTCAAGTGCAAACCTTCACTTTACTCGAGTGCATTGCCATTCACTCGAGTGTAGCTGAAATACTTTCACTTCATAGATAAATTTGTTGAAAGCACTTATTAGTCACTCCTTGTCCAAGGATGTCCAAGACCTAAGTATGGAGGAATTTGATAAGTAAAATATTTGCATATTTAATTTTTCCCTTATATAATGATTTTGTGCATGATATTTGAGCTCAATTTAATGAATATGGGTGTAATTAATAAAAAAATAATGATTTTGGCATAAAATAGAATTTCTTTACAAATATTAAATCATACCCTTTTTCAGTTTTTAGGCAATATCTGGAGCTCTATGTGTCAAATTGGGACGTTCTTTATATGGATAAAAAGCTAAAAGAGTGCTCTACAACTTTTATGTTGAGACTAAAACCTAGTTCTATCTCCAAGAGTTTTAAATTTTGCTTGGAATTAGAGAATATGAATTTATCTAAGTCTGACCTTTGCACACTAATTTGACCAAAACTGGAGCTGCAAATATTGAAATGAGGAGTTTCTACTTGCGTCTTCAGGTTAAGATCTAAAGCTACAACTTTCATGAAGATCAAAATATGAAATTCTGCCAATACCATCTACCATTCCACCTACCATTCCATCTACCATCCCATCTACCATCCCACCAACTCCATTCTTCTCTATATATAGCCATCTTCTCCCTCACATATGACACACAATTTCATATCCATTACTTTTCTCTCTTCTCCACATACTCCATCTTAAAGTATTTTAATGCATTGTATTTGCTTCCCTCCTTCATAAAAGCCTTAGTAGTCCTCCTTTATGAATGGTATAGGTTGCCACTTACATGGAAGTTTTACCTCCTAAAGGGACAGCTTTCTCCATTTTCATGCATCTAGTGGTTGTATTTTTATGTTTTAGAATTTAATAATCAAGTTTTATACAATGTTTATGAAGTTTTCAATTTATTTTTGTTTTGTTTTTAATTTCATCATGAGCTAAATTTCCATTTTCATAGGGTGATTTGTAACTTACTAATGATGGATTGAATCTTAACTTATTAAATCTAGTTTTAATTTTTCCTTCATGATTAAGTTTTAATCATTAAGCATAATTCTTTCAATTGATCGGCCATCTTTTAAATGATTTAAATATGTATGTTGAAACCGGAAGGAGATGCATGTGTATAAATCCTATAACTAAAACTATGACTTGCATATGAAATAGAAATATATTCATATGAGTTGTGTAGTCTTACTAAGTTTCATAAATCTTAATGCAAAATTAATTGCTTAAATTTATATAGGAATATACTAGATTAGCAATTAATTATAGAATTGCTTGACCTTGAAAAAGGATAGTAATTAAATTAGAGAAACTCAACTATCAACATATAGAATAAATTGGGCTAGAATAGATGAGTGAATCAATCCGAAAGTTGTTAAATGAAATATGATCCCTAGGGCTTTTACTCCTGGTTGTTTTCATATTATATGCATTCATATTTAATCATTTTTTTATTTTGTGCTCTCAATCACCAACTAATCGATCAACTAAATAGAATTAAAATTACCCATTTTGGATTTAGTGATCAATCCTCAAGGGAATGATACTCTACTCACTTCTGTCTTACTTGTTTACGACAATGTACACTTGCACTTTTTAATAGATTATTTACACTCGTAACAATAAGCAATAAACATCCGAACTTTATTAGTTGATAAGTTCAATTACAATCAAAAGCTCCAAATTGCAAAATACTCTAAATAAATAACAAGCTCCCCAATACTCCCCCTTAATCTATGACCCATGTCAAAAGACTCTAAAAGCTCAAATTGCCATCACTCCTTCTTCTCCCCAATTTTGTCTTTCGCAGAACAGGGAGGCTGAGGGAAAGTAATAGGATCAGTGTCAAGATCAAGCTATGGTAGAGTGTATAAGACCATGGTAGTAGAGAAATCAATAGGGTCAGCCACAAACAGTGGTGAAAATGGCTGAGTGGCATGCTGCTTAGAGGCTTGTCTATTCAACGTGACATCCACAGTGGCTAAAGTGATAGGATTGATGTATCTAAACAACACTGTTGTATTGGAAAAGGTTGTTGATTGAGGAATCGAGCTAGGATGGACAGGAAGGTGAGTGTGCAGGAATGTCTCTAACTCATTCAGTCACCTCATATAGTCCTCCTGTGACTTAACCATCAAGTCAAAATTACGATTGGCCTTACTACCAACTTGAGTAATTTTGATTCCATCTTATCCACCAATTTCTCATACTTTACAAATAACTCCTTCTTCAGGTTTTCCATTGCTTTGTTAATTACCTCTGACACAAAGCCTTGAATTGAGACACCAAAGAATAAAAGAGAAGGAGATGGAGATCTACCTCTTACAGAAGACTAAGAGTGAGAAGGTGTGGTTTCTCACTGGGATGCAGGTGCTTTACTTAAAAGTAAGGATAGTCCCATATGACTCATCTGAGTCAATCCAAATCTAGGAATCTTAACCTTCTCTGTGCCTTCCAAGTGCCATATTTTATTATGGCGAAGGATAAGGGATACAAGTTGAGGATATGGCATAGTGGTGGATTTGGATTAAGAGAATCTGAATCTCCTTATTTTACTGAAGATTAGTTTTCCCACAATCCTCTATTGGTCAGCAAGGAAGGAATCTAACAAGTTGTAGTCCCTATAGGCAAAGTGTGTGAAATTCTTAAATTTGTTTGTGATACTGCGGGTGTAGATATAGTGAAGGGCCCGGTGAAAATCTGGCATTGTGATAGGTTTAAAATTCAAAGGGCCTACAGGTTCACCCAGTCTCAACAATTAGAAAATTTAGTCAAGTGTGAACTCTTGGGCTAGATCAGAAGGTGGTATGATATAGCCAAGAATGGTATCTAGAATAGAGAGGGTAATCATCATATATTGGCCTCTAATAATAGTAATATCCCTTACTCTATCAATTCACCATTTTCAATCTCAATGTTTTTCACTTCATATTGCAATAAAAAGTTCTAACGATCATAGGTGAATAAGGTAGATGCACTATAAGCCAGGGTTGATAAAATTCAAGGGATGGTCTAAGGTTCAGGCCACAATAGTCATTCAAGTAATCCAAATCTACATACACCACAGGGTAAATTGTATGCACTGTATGTAGTAGCAATATATAATATTCACATAGACTTTCCCTGTTTAGTTGTTTCTGTTGTGTTTTGTTCGATGACTCACTTGTTATGGTGGGTTGCATCCTTAGGTGGGGAGAAGATGGTACGGACTCATCGTACTAGTTCTGGGGGTAGTAGGCCTCTATACCCACATGTTCAACTGTAGCAGCACCTCCCATTTTATAAGGATTCTTTTATGCAACAATTGAGGGGAGTTGTGGTGGATGTTGTAGAGGACCGATTTAAGAAGTTTAAAGAAGATAGTTGAAGGAGAACAGGAGACAAGACCCCTATGGAGAAGGTTATGATTACTGTAGCTTGGAAAAATCTCATAGATCACGTGAAACTCCTGATGAGGGCCATAGTGATGATGTACCCCAACAGCCACATGTTCCAACTCCTCACTCTATTTCCGTGTGTATAAGGATTTGGCTCAGCATCGCCCTCCCATATTTAATGGGAATCTGGATCCTGTCAAGGCAGAGATGTGGATCTAAGACATAGAGACTCTATTTCATGCTGTGGACTGCACTAGTAAGCAGATGGTACAAACAGTTACCATTCTTCTTAAGGGTGAGGCAAATGAGTAGTGGAAGAGTGTTAAACCGGCTGACATTTCATCTTTGCAATGGGCAGATTCAAAGACATGTTTTATGTGCACTACTTCCCAGAAAAGTTGCAACATGATAAGGAGTTAGATTTTTACGCTCTTCATCAGGGCGATATAAAGGAAGATGAGCATATCTCTACCTTTATCCAACTCACAAAATATGTTACATATATTTGAAGGAACATAACAACTCTGATTGGAAGATTTGAAAGTTAATAGATAACGCTAGGCCAGAATTAAAGTCATATATGATATTTTCTAATTTCAAAACTTTTAAGGATGATGTACCAAATTATGCATTGCTACACGCACGATACGAGAGGTGGAAAATTCCAAGCGTCGTGATAGTTCTGGAAGATCTCCAGCTTTCTAAGGGCCAATAATAGTATAATGAAGAATCCAGGCTTTGGCTCAGGAAGCTACAAGAGCTCAGAAAAGACTGGATGGTCTTATCAAAGAGGGTCTAATGATAATAGGGCCCCACAGCAAAGATTCCAGACCCAGGGGAGCCATCATGGTGGGAGTCTGGTTTCCCATTGAGATTCTACTATGTCTACTCTGAGCATGAGTAGACCGTGTCAGAACTGTGGGACAGTACATGTAGGGAAATGTTGGGAATGCTTTAAGTGCCACAAGTATAGGCACATTACTCTTTTTGCCCTAAGTTTCAGTAGGCCCTTTTGCCCTAAGTTTCAGTAGGCCCTACAAAGTGGTTGGCCTACTATTCCTTCTCGAGTGTTTGCTTTGACCCAAGAGGAAGTCGAAACATCTCCAAATGTGATCCAAGGTATATTGCTTATCTTCAAGGACATGATGTATATGTGTTATTTGATTTTGGTGCTTCACATTCTTTTATCTCCCATAACTATGCTCAAATATTAGAATTGTATATTTGTGAATTTCATTATGGTTTGGAAGTGTCTACTCCTACTAGAGCTTCTGTTATGACTGGTCGTGCTTGTTCAAACCTTACTCTTAACGATGATATATGTAATTCAAAGATAGATTAAATTTGTTTACTGCTTAAGGATATTGATGTAATCATTGGCATAGATTAGTTGTCTACCAATAATGATTACCTTGATTATAAGGGAAAGAAAGTGAATTTTCACTTATGTCTTGAATCCGTTAAGGAGACTTCTGGCCCCTTGTTGTTGCCAGCCATAAAAGTGGAAAAGTATGTTCAACAAGGTTGTGAAGCCTATATGATCTTCTTTTCGATCAGTTTTGATAAGGACATTGGGATTAATCAGATCAAAGTTGTGAAAGAGTTTCTAAAGGTATTTCCATAGGAGATATCAAGGAAAGTGGGAGGTTGAGTTCTTTATTAAGTTAATACCAAGTACAAACCCAATTTCTAAAGCCCCTTATCGGATGTCACCATCAGAGTTGGCAGAGTTGAAGAAACAGCTAGAAGAGTTGATCGAGAAAGGCTTTATTCGACTAAGTATCTCTCCCTGGGATTTACCAGTATTGTTTGTCAAAAAGAAGGATGGAAGTATGCAGTTGTGCATCGACTACAAGTAGTTGAATAAGGTCAACATTAAGAATAAATATCTGTTACCTAGGATTGATGATTTACTAGATTATCTAAAAGGAGCCGCGGTGTTCTCTAAAATTGACTTGAGACTAGGATACCATCAGCTTAGAATTAGGGCTGACAACATCCCAAAGACCGCTTTCCGAACTCACTATATGAATTATGATTTTTTGGTTTTTGGGTTGACCACTGCTCCAGCCGTCTTCATAGATTATATGAACTAGATTTTTAGGCCGTATTTAGATCAATTTATTGTTGTGTCTTCATTGACAACATTCTCATTTACTCTAAGAATGGATCATTGAGAGCATCTACACATTGCATTGCGTATACTAAGGGATCATCAGTTGTATACTAAGTTGATCAAGTGTGAATTTTGTCTCAAGGAAGTAAATTTCCTTGGCCACATGGTGTATGCTGAAGGGGTAACTGTTGATCTTCAAAAAGTGGATGTCATGTTGAAATGGGAGTCCCCAAAGTCGGTGACTGAAGTGAGAAGCTTTGTGGGATTGGCTAGTTACTACTGGAGATTTATTAAAGGGTTCTCTCAAATTGTTATGCCTTTGACCAAGTTGACCAAGAAAAATCAACCATTTATATGGACTGATAAGTGTGAAGCTGTTTTTCAAGAGTTCAAGGTAAAGTTGACTACAACACCTTTGTTTACCCTTTCTGATCCCTTTCATCCATACACAGTGTACACGGACGCTTCCCTTATGGGTTTGGGCTGTGTATTAAGGCAAAAAGGCAAGGTTGTTGCATATGCTTCAAGACAGTTGAGGCCTCATGAGGAGAATTATCCTACTCATGACCTAGAGTTGATAGATGTGGTATTTGTCTTGAAGATTTAGAGGCATTACTTGTATGGTCTTAGTTTGAAGTATTTAGCAACCATAAGAGTTTGAAGTATTTAGTATATCAAAAGGAGTTAAATAACAGACAGCGCCGGTGGATGAAATTCTTGAAGGACTATGACTTCATGTTAAAGTATTATCCTGGCAAGGTTAACGTGGTTGCAGATGCTTTGAGTCAAAAGTCGGTATACTTGTTTCACATGAGCTTGGAAAAGTAGAGTTGGCTAAATAGATTAAGAGATATATCCATGCAATCCCAGAACAAAGAAGAGCTATTTTAAATACAGTTGTTGGTGGATATGGGTTTTATCAGGACCTAAGAGATGCCCAGATGAAAGACGATCAGTTAAGTAGAATTTGAAATGAACTAGAATATGGTGAAGTTCTAGATTATGACATTATGTAGATATTTTGAGATACTAGAAGAGAATTTGTGTTCCCAACAATAACATGATCAAGAAAACCATTTTGGAAGAAGCTCATCGGAGTAAGTACGCCATGCATCCGAGAATCACCAAGATGTATAAATATTTGAAGCAACAATATTGGTGGTCGAAGATGAAGAGAGATGTGACCGACTTTGTCTTGAAGTATTTGATGTGTCAAAAGGTTAAGATCAAGTACAAGAAACCACCAGAGCTACTTCAGAACCTAGATATCCTTGAATTGAAACGGGATAGCATTTCTATGGATTTTATCATGGGTTTACCCCCAATCTAAGCCATTTATGATGCTATTTGGTGATTGTAGACTAATTAAACAATTCAGCATACTTTTTACCAATTAAAGCAGACTACTCTTTAGAGAAATTGGCCAAGTTATACATTAAAGAGATTGTTCAATTGCATGGAGTGCCAAAGAGTATCATATCGGATCATGATCCAAGGTTCACTTTGAACTTTTGGAAGTCCCTACAGGAGGCCATGGGCACAAAGTTAAAGTATAATATCACATATCATCATCAAACAGATGATCAAACCGAGAGGACTATTCAAACACTCGAGGACATGTTAAGAGCATGCGCCATTGAGCTCATAGGTAGTTGGGACAAGCACTTGCCATTGGCAGGATTTGTGAACAATAATGCTACCACTCCAGTATTCAGATGGCACCCTGTGAGGCCTTATATGGTCAAAAGTACAGATCATCATTGTTTTGGACCAAATTGAGTGAAAGAACCATTATTGGACCAGATTTAGTAGACCAAAATGATATTGCAAAAATTATTAATAGCTCAAAGCCGACTGAAGAGTTATGCGGATCATCAAAGGAGATCATTGGAATTTAGTGTGGGAGATCATGTTTTTCTTAAGGTTTCACCCATTACGGGCATTGGGAGGTCAATTAAGGCAAAGAAGTTGACTCCATGATTCATTGGGCCATATAAAATTCTGGAGTGAATTAGACCAGTTGCCTATTAAAATCTCCTTGCCGCCACATCTGTCGAATGTGCACAACGTATTCCACATGTCACAACTCAAGAAATATCATCCGAATCCTTCCTATGTGATTGAGTTTGAAGAGGTTAAGTTGAGAGAGAATTAGACTTATGTGCCCAAACCAAAAAGAAGTTTAGATGTGAAGGATAAGCAATTGCGAAATAGAACAATCTGTCTCCTAAAAATTTTCTGGTGGGGCATGTCTCCCAGTGATGCTACCTGGGAAACTGAAGAGTGAATACGACGTGATTTCCCTAATTTGTTTACTTAGGTATGTGTGTGTTATGGTAACTTTGAAATTTATATTTGTATTATATCGAGATCGAATTTGTGTAATGTTGTGTAGGAATCTTGTATTGTGAATTTTAGGGACAAAATTCTTAAAAAGAGGGAAGAATTGTAACATCCCAAATTTTATTTTTAAGATTTAAGTAACAACAAGATGAGATTTATTATCTACATGAGTTTAAGAGTATATTAAATTTAATTGTTCCGAGTGTAACAAGATTATTTTTAAGGTGATTAGAATTTACCATGTAAATATTTGAGTAAGGAAATTTAATCAAAATATAAATAATCATTTCCAAAAAAAAGTGAAAGCAAAGTATTTTTAAAATATAAATAAATATATTATATATCAAGTAGTAGGTGGCAAACATGCTACCACAATCTGGCAAGATAAGAGGATTATCCCTTTGTGATAGCTTTAACCCACCTATCTGGCAAGATAAAGGTAGGATAAGGAGATTATTCCCTTATGTGAATAATCTCCATCTCCTCTAGCCAAAAGACAAAAGCTCACTCCCAGATCAAAAGTTAAAGCATTGTCGCAAGCCAAACCCAAAGTCAAGGGAGTTGTGATCAAGGAACCCACTGCCACAAGAGCTCAATCTAAGAAGGAATTCCTCCTGGTAGAGCCAAAGAGACTAAGTTACCATCTCCACCTCCTTCTGATTCCTCTAACACTCCATCTTTCTCTGAGAAGCCATCAAAAAAGGTGAAGTTTGACAGAAAACTTGCTCAAGCCATAGCAAGTATACTGGATGAGGCTTACAAATCTAGAGGAGAGAAGTATATCCAATCTTCAAAGGAACTAGAAGAAGAAGAAGAAATCATATTCCCTCCAAAGGGTTTCAATATAAAGAAGATTGAGGAGTCTCAAAAATTCAGAGATCACTTTTCAAGAAGAAGAGTATGCAAGATGAACTTTATTAACCCCAACCTTCTTCAAGAGGTATTGAAGTTTAATCTCATGCCTTATCTTGAATCCTATATGCCTTGGCTTTCAATTAAACTTCCATTTTGTACCAAGATAATGAGGCATTTTTATTGCAATCTAGAGCCTGTGAATGATCCTCTTCGAGATGCCTTCAAAGAAGAAATGGTTTCTAAGATTAGAGCTCAAGAAGTTCTAATCTCACCTTCCAAAATAAATATCTAGCTAGGAATAAAGGTTCCCCCTGAAGATACTTATCCTACCCTAGACTCAAGCCAGTTGTTTTCAATTCTAAGGCCTGGCGAGATTGTGGGACCTCTCAGTTTTAACCTGAGTGATATGTGTGATTTTCATCAAGTTCTATGGTATATCTATTTGAGATCCATAGTCAACAAATCCAATAACTTCGCTTATTTTATAAAGAAGGACTACAAAAAATTTTCCTCAATTCTTCTCAAAGAGAAAAAGGACTTGGGAGAATATATTTTTGCTGAAATCAAAAGATATAGATTTGAAAGAAAGTCCACCACTCCTATGCCTTATCCTCAGCTTATATCCTTGTTTCTCAAAAAGAATAAGATTTGGTACTTGGAGAAGAATGAACCAATTGAGAGGCTAACTCTAGTGGGACGAAATCAGATTGGGAAATTGCACATTGATATTCCCCTAAAGACTTCTCTTGAATCTATCCCAAGAAGAAAAAGACTGAAGCTGAATCCAGTAGGATGAATGATTCTCAGTCATATGCTCCTGCTTCTACTTATGCTCCATCATTCATTGGTTCAGCATTGTAGACATTTATAGAGAATATTCTTAAGGGTTTTCATGTTGACACTACAAATACTAATGCTGAATTGATAACCCACATGAATTTCAAGATGGGAAAGCTTGTAGAGCGTATGGATAAGAGGCATGACGAGATGTTGGCAGAACAGTAGGCACAGGGTGAGCTTCTGAGATCACTTTATGCCAGACTTGATCCTATGGCACCTGATTCATCGCTATGGCACCTGGTTCATCCATTCCTGGTCTATTTATGCCTATATCGTTTTATAAGCCAGTATCACCTTCTGAGCCCAGATCTTCTAAGCCTGGACCTTCTTTTATCCCTCTTCCTCCTTTACCTATCACCATCTCCAAAAACCTCATATTCTCTATACCTGACCCAGAAACATTCAAGACCATTCACATCACCATTAATGACTCAGTTTCGCCGATCCAGCTAATTAAGCCTGAGCCAATGCCAACACCCATTACATCCTCAACAAGAACTGAGGAAGTGGTTGTCTCCTATGGTGATCATCAATCACCTGAAAGAACAATGGAAGTGGAGATTTCATCTCAGGTACTAGTCCCACAAAGTCCTTCAAAGGATCTTATTCTGGTTCTTCCTCTGATACTTCCTGATCCTAAACCTTCTAGCTCCTCTTTAGATTCTTCAAGTTCTGATGACTCACATGGCTCTATCTTCACACCTCTTCCTGTCAATCCCATCTCTGTCGTCAAGCCATCTAGTCCTACCCCTTCTCTTGATTGATCCTCCCTTGTGATGAATACAAAAATAGGGAGAAGAACTTTGGTGATTTTGTGTGAAAAATGATGTGATGATATAATTTTGTAAAAATGCAAATGGAAATGGGTGTATAGGGTTTAAGGGAGCTTTATTAGCTTTATCAATTATGGACTAATGAGTTTTTGATTGTATGAAAGGTAATTTCTTACAAAATTATGGCCTTTTGACTTTAACATCATTAATATTGGATTCAAAAAGGTTTCAAAAAACTAAATTTCTCAAGATCATTAGATTTCAATTCAAAAAGATCTTCACCAAGTTATTTCAAAAGAGTTTTCAAGTTTAAATTAAACAAACGATTGCATATGAAAAGTTTTCAAAAACTTTGTTCAAAATCACTAAGTTTTGTCATCATCAAAAAGGGGGAGAATGTTATATCCCATATGTTTTGATGATAACAAAGATTGGATTAATATTATAAAATTTTTAAATAAAAGGTTTGAACAAAGTAACTAAGTTCTTGGTGGCAGGCAAGATCATTACTCGAGTAAGTACTCAAGTAATAAGGATGAAGTAAAAGACAGAGTATAGGAGAAAGGAACACTGTGAGATTTTTTGAAGGATTACTCGAGGGAGCCCTTAGGTAATGACCTTTATTACTTCAGGGACAACTTGAGCAATGTGTGAGAAATTGTTCCAAAAAGCTCTCTGTCAAGATTACATAGTATTACTCGAAGGGATCACTCGAGTAATCTATAGAGTTATTTGAAACTTTACTCAAGGTATCACTCGAGTAATCAGAGAAGAAATCATCCAATAGCTCTCGGCCAAGAAATGAATGACATTACTCAAAGGGATCACTCAAGTAATCTACAAAGTTATTTGAAGATTACTCGAGGGATTACTCAGTAATCAGGTAAGCAAAGAAGTTACTTTCAGCCAAGAATTTGACGCCTTTAGTCGAGGGATCACTCAGTAATGAGATAAGAATTGCAAGCATTACTCAAGGGCTCACTCGAGTAATCAGAGTAGAAAAGAAAGAATTACTTGAGGGATCACTCAAGTAATCAAGTTGCCAAGTTTTATAAAATGAATTACTAGATGGTTTACCCGAGTAATCTGGTCAAACAATGTTGACTTCCTCTCCGGCTTCTTTTTAATGAAGTTACTCGAGGGACTACTCAAGTAATGAAGCATGATCACTCGAGTAGCGACTCGAGTACTGCAGTACAGAAAGAATGATTTTAATCCAATGTTCATTGATTTGTTATCTATATGATTAACCTTTCATTGTATTAGTTTTCTAAGTATATTTGCAGAGAAATGATGAAGAGATCATGCATTGAGAGAGAAGTCAAACATATCATTTGCAACATCCGAAACGCTTACCTACCACAAACGGCTAGTTTTCAAATTTGAAAAATGGCCAAACGAAGTTATGCAACTCTAACGGACATGTTTGAAATGCTTCCAATAGACATCCCAAATCATCTATATATAGAGCATTCAACGAAGAACATAACATAACAACTGAGAACATGCAAACTCACATCAATCAATATATTCTTAGTGCTCTGTTTTCCTATATTCATTCTATGTACTTCAGTGATTATACATTTGCTCTGTGAGAGAGTTTTTCATTACAACTCAATATTTGTTATTGAGACAACTTAAGGCTGTGGAACCTTGAGTTGGGTATTTGATTACAACGTGTAAAAGGGAGAGAGTGTCCAGTAAAGGAACTTGTTGTGTACTGAGGTGCCAAGAACCCACTGAATCATAGAAGATATAGTGAAACTCTCAGAGAAGCTCTGGGGACTAGACGTAAGTCAAAGTAGTTGTGGCCGAACCAGTATAACTTCCGGTGTACACTTCAGTGATATTTCTCCTAGCTCTTAAATTCTTTAAATTTTCAGTCATTTTTATATATGCAACGAAATTTCTAGTATCACCCAATTCACCCCCCTCTTAGGTGAAACACTTCACTAACAGGGATTATTCCCCTGTGTTAACTTATATATATATATATATAAATTATTTTTAAATTAAATTAATTAGATAGAAGGGGTATTATAAATACCCTATCTCCATATTCACTTCTCACAGAGAAATGCGTGAAGTGTTTTGCTAGGAGGTAGAGGACGAGGTGTTGGTAAGAGTATTTTCGATTCTTCGCGTATCAATAAGGTACTCAAAATCACTACTAATCACAAAACTTCCTTCATGAAAAATGTTCTAAATAATTTTCTCTTTCTTATGATAGTAATATCTTGCTGATTAGAGAATATTTTAGGATTAGAATTTTGAACAAATTTAAGTTTTATCAGTATATGACTATAGGAATATAGAGGATGATTAATAGTGAATTTTAATTATTTTATATTTGTTATTCAGTTGGTATAATATTTTATAATGAATTTTCTATATAATCAATCTATAAATAATTCTATATTAGACTTTTTAACTGATTAAATTTAGGTTAAATAATTTACTTAGATTATTGGGAGTATTCTTGAGGCTTTAATTGGGTTAGATTTTTTATTAAGATGAAGATTTATAATTTAGTTATTTTACATCCTAAACTTTAGATTAGGGAATTTATGTAAGAGAATGAAATTAATCACAATCAATGACTTAAATAGATTATTTGAGTTAAGAAAAATATTTAAATTAATAATTGGGATTTTAGTATGAAGTTGAAATTTTATGGAGTAATTAATTCAAAACTTTAAAATTATAGAATAAATTTAAGTAAATTAATTTTTCTAATAACTCAAAGAATTATTAATGTATAATAAATTAATTGTTGTAGATTTATTTTTGGCGTGTAATTGAGCTCTTAGATTAGGAACCTTGTGATTATAATTTGCTTTGGCGAAAGGTAACTACTTTCCTCTTGTTGTGCATGCTTGTATGATGTTTATGAGTGATTTTTAACTATATAGAATTATAAATTTAGCTGTTGATATGTGATGTCGACTTTGTAACTATGTTGTTAATAAAAATTGTCTTATGGGACTTATTTTCATTGAGAAATGACTAGTGATATTATATTATATGAATTGATATTTATTTGAGACTAGAAATATCCTTTTGATAATTGTGAATTGATAATGACATGTATAATCATATAATATTGATATGAGAGGGGATGGTGGATGTGGATGTGGATTTGATGGGAGATTACTCAAAGAGGAAATAAGGGGGTGATTCTTGTACAAAATAAGAAAATAAGGCGGCACTGGTTAGTCCTTTGGCTCATTTATGTCCAATAGGTCCTTGACACCTCACTAATATATTTAGAGGGGAAACCCAAGGTTTGGTCTTGTGCTCTGTGGATCTTGGTTGGTCCATATCACTTGATTGGTAGCTTGTTGAGTTAAAGTACTAGTCATATGGGTGAGTGCTAGCCCATGGGTTCAGTCAGAGGAAAAAAGGCAGGAGAGTAAATAAGGGAGGACAAAGAATAAATTATTGTGTATTGATTCTTATACACTTATATGATAAATATGAGAATGAGATTATGATATTATGAATTAATATGTACATATACATGTAGACATGTGACATTTTAATAATGCTATGATTTTATAACTGTCCCACTTGGCACCTCATGTGCTTTTACTCATATGCCCGATGAGATGAATTATTAGTTACTAAGGCTTTTGTCTCACCCAATTGATTTAACATTTTTCCCAAGTGATAGTTGTCGTACGGGTTGCCAGGGAAGACTCCAGAAGCTTAAACTACTTCTGCTACGAGTAGTACTTCTATCTTTTTAGTATATGTTGGATTATTGTATATTTCCACGTTATGGCTCATTTTACATACTCTGATTTATTATGGAGATTTGATATATTAACTATATATGGTTTGATTTGTGAAGTAATGAGAAGAGTTTTATTATTCATGATAAATTTTAAATGAATAGTCTATTATTTTCCATGATAGGTAGATATTTGTAATTACTTAAATCCTTTATTATCATGGTAGAGTTTTCAAATGGTTAGTTAAACTCTTTTTTACTATAGTAATCTTTTGAAAGATGAGTTGTAATCTTTTATTACCATGGTAGAACTTTTAAATAGTTAGATGAACTCTTTTTTACCATCGTAATCTTTTGACAGATGAGTTGGTCAGGTATGGATACCTTAATATATGATTATATATTATTAGTTAAAGAGTTTGGGCTTGATAGTGAAATTTTGTTTTGGGCTTAATAAAGTCCAAAGTCGAAATGGTGGGTATGATAACGTTTTGTAAAATGGTTTTATCAAATCCATAGTTAATTACTGTGTATAAGGAAAATATTTTACATCTATCATCTTCACTATCAAAGGAATATTCTTATGGGACTTCCGTAGTTTTCTTCTTCTCTTTTCCTTGTACCTCCTTCGCTTTTAATCTAGTCATAATTGATTGCTTGAAGGCAATGCCCTTTGGTTTCTTCTGAGGTGGTTGTACATCCTTCACTGTTGGTCTAGGATGCTTTCATAGGAGTTTCTTTCTTCTTGGTGACAGTAGGCTTAGAAGGAGGAGGAGGAGGAGTTGGCATTGAAGATGGAATTAGAGTCAAAGTTGGTGTTGGCGTCATGGTCGATGTCACTAACACATTGAAGAGTTTGGAGATAGAATCATATGATGATGATGATGAAGAAGAAGAAGAGCTATCCTAAGTCCTTTGAGGCACTTTCATACACACCATTATGAAGAATCAGAGTGAGACAAAGAAATAGAGAACTTTGGAAAATTTCTGAGTTGCAGCAATTTAGGGCTCGATGGACGAATTTATAGGCAGCAATCAGTCATTTTGAAGGATATTGAAGAATTACAGCGGATGATTGATGAATTTGGAAGTGTCAAAACAAAGAGTAACAGTTGAATTTGAACAGGTATGTGTTTTGAGTGAAGAAATACATTTGAGTGAGACGAAAGAGTATGACATTTCAGCTTGTGGACACCCTCATATAAACCCTGACACTCGAGTGTGCTACTTATACACTAGAGTGTTCATGCTTATGCACTCGAGTGTGTCAGAAAAAAAAATTAGAAAATAGAGATTACGTGCCTGGTTTTAGTGTAACTTGTTGAAACCCATGTTTATTTCCATGCATCTTTGTACTCAAGTCCTCCAAGATCACTTGAGTAAACCATGCTTTTGTCTTAACTTTCTCTGCATTACACCTATGCACTCGTGTCTGTCACTAACACTTTCAAGTTTTGTTCTTCCTACACTCGAGTGTGACCCCTGCACTCGAGTGTGTGACAACACTTTTGATGGACTCGAGTGTGCTATCAGAGTTTAAGTACTCTCTATTAACCCCTGTTTTACAAACTAAAAATAGAGTATGTGAATCAAGTTTTGAACTCTAGTGTTGAATGTGTGCTCGAGTGTCATACTTCTATTTCGTAACATTCCTACAAAACAAACTTGTACATACTTCGATGCTTAAGTTAGTATAGTAATAATAAAAAATGTATATAAACATATACTAAACATAATTAGTAACAGGAAAATCTTACAATTCATTGGGATGAACCATTCCCAATTCTCTCCGTATATATAAAATTGATCTTTAGCATTGACTTTGTGAATATATCAGTGAGTTGAAGATGTGTTGGTATGAATTTTACTTTAACATCCTTCTTTTGGACATGATCTCGAATGAAGTAATGTCGGATATCTTTGTGCTTGGTTCTTGAATGCTGCACAGGATTCTTGGCCAAGCTTATGGTGCTGGTGTTGTCGCAGTAGATAGGTATCTCCTTCAAGTAGATTCCCAAGTCTTGAAGTTGTTTCTTCAACCATAGTGCTTGAGAACAACAACTTACTGCAGCTGTGTATTCAGCTTCAGTAGAGGATAACAAAACTATGTTATGCTTCTTGCTAAACCATGATACCAGAGAGCCTCCAAGAAATTGACATTGTCCATTGGCACTCTTTATGTTAGTTTTGTATCTATTCATTTACTCCTTTTGGATACCATAGGCCAAGCTCTGTAGTATCTCCTAAGTACCTGAAGACTCTATCCATGGTTTCTACATGTGATACCTTAAGAGTAGATTGATACCTTGCACACATACCAACGCTGACTTGTATATCTAACATACTTGCAATTAGACAGAGTAATGAACCAATCATTCCTCAATATTTGGTAATGTTAAAGTCAAGGCCTTTTACGTCAGCATTTAGCAGAGTGATAGAGCTCATTGAAGTGTCAGCTCAATTGGCATTCTTCATTCCATACATTTTCAACAACTCCTTCAAAAATTTTGTCTGGGATATAAAAATCTCATTCCTCCGTGCTTGATTTGAAGTCCAAGGAAGAAGTTTAGTTCCCCCATCATAGACATTTCAAATTCTCCCTATATAAGCTTAGAAAACCCTTGACACAATGATTCATTAGTAGCACTAAAGATTATATCATCAATATATATTTGAACTACTAATAAATCATTCTTGTTACGTTAATGAAAAGTGTTGTATAAACTTTTCCTCTGACAAAATTTTGATCAAGAAGAAATTTGCTTAGTCTTTCGTACCAAGCTCTAGGTGCTTGTTTCAAACCATATAAAGCTTTCCACAACCCCATTCTGCTGAGGTGTTCTTGGAGCAGAGAAATTATGATCTATCCTTGATTGTTGCAGAAGTCTTCAAAGAGTTTATTATTAAATTCTCCTCCATGATCAGTCTTGATGGAAATAATAGAAATACCTTTCTCATTTTGGACCTTCTTAGAAAATGTAATAAATTCAGCAAAAGTTTCATCTTTGGAAGCAAGAATTATGGTCCATGTAAATCTTGTAAAATCATTGACAATTACTAGAGTATATAAATTTCCTCCAAAACTTTTTACTCTTGCTGGTCCTAAAAAATCCATATGAATAATTGTAAAGGTTTAGACGTTGAACTCTCATTCTTTGTTTTGAAAGAAGATTTAGCTTGTTTTCCTTTTTGACAAACATCACAAAGCATGCCGTCTTTGAATTTAAGTTTAGGAAGACCAACAACTAAATCTTTTCTAATCAATTTGTCAGGTTGATTCATATTGACATGAGCCAGATGCTTATGCCGTAACCAACTTTCCTCATATTTGATAAGAAAACAATTTTCAGAAGAATTTGAATTTAAATCAGTAGTATAACAGTTACCGTTCCTTTGAGCTTAGATCTTTGCTTTGATGGATTCTTTGTTAAGCAGTAGATCCTTATTGTTCACTATCAAGCATTCATCTAAGTCAAAGATTACCCAGTTAACTTTGTCAATGCTTAGACTTACGCTCAAGAGGTTGTGACATAATCCTTCAACATAATATACATTATTGATTTGAACACCATTGGATTTTCCAACTTCACCAATTCCGACAATACATACAGACTAGTTACCTCCAAAAGTTACCTTTCCTCCTTCTTTAGTTTCCAACATGGTGAACTTATCTGTCACCAGTCATGTGTCTCGAGTATCCACTATCAATGTACCAATTGTTTGCCCGTGATGCTTTAAGACATACCTAGAGTAATATGATCAAGTTTTAGGTACCCACACTTTCTTGGGTCTTTCGTAGTTAGTATGAATTACTCTTAGTACATAACCTTTCGGAACCCATTATATGTGTCAATGGCCTTTCCCTTTCTAAAATAACATGATGAATATAATTGTCTTTCCTATTGTAGTAATTACATTATGCAAATGGATTTAATGCATGTAATGTATTTTTAAAATATTTGAGATATATCTTACTGCCTTTCTTCTTCTTCCCTATGTTTTTATCTTGAATAGAGTTATAGCTAATACCAGATTTATCATAAGTGACTTTTTGAGATTTTCAAAATTACTTTAAGAGTTTCGCTTCCTTTAGTAAATCTTTCTAAGGTTTTGGTTCAATCACTATTCTTCTTATCTTTTACCTCACATGATAGACATAATATAACAGTACTGGATCTACTTTCTAATTCTTTTACTTTCTTTTTATAACTTACCATTTCTTTCACAACTTTGATGAATTCAATATGTAATACATTATATTCAAATAATAATTCATGATAAATAGGTTCAGAATCACTTACCTCAAAATCTAATTCCTCTTCTTTGGCTACCAAGCATATGTTTGCAACTTCATTGCCGTCACTCTCTTCATCCGATGAACTATCACCCCATATGGATTATATGTATGCTTTCTTTTTCTTTTTCTTTTTGTCTTTATTCTTGAAGCATTTGAACTTGATATATCCAGGCTTTCCACATTCAAAGCACATAATTTATTGCTATTTATTTTCTTTGTTGCTTGGTCCTCCTTAATGATTCTTAAAGTTCCGTTGACCTCTTCTATAGAACTTCTTGAACTTTCTTACGATCATTCCTATATCATTATCATCAGGTTCATCTTCATTTTTTGATGAATTGACTTCCTTGATGACTTTGAGGGCGACTCCTCTTTTCTTTTTGTCATTGAACTCTTCTAGTTCCTTCTTGAATTTCAGCTTTCCTTCATACTCAGAAAGACTATAAAAGAGAGCAGCTATGGATCTCATTGATTCACCTTTGACTTCTTCGATAGCTGTCACCTTAGCTTCCTATTCTTTTATAAGAATGTTAAGAATCTTTCTCACTTGGGAATTTTGATCAAAGGTTTTCCTAAGTGCTAATAGCTGGTTGACAAGATGGGTATACCTGAGTTTGAATTCAAAGATCTTCTCTTCAGGTTTCATTCGACACAGATCATACTCTGTAATTAGTGTATTGATTCTATTTTCTTTGATTCTGAATGTACCTTTGTGAGCGATTTCAAGTGCATCCCACATGTCTTTAGCTGTCGGCAGTGTGCAAATTCAGAAATACTCCTTCTAACTGAGGGCACTCTGTACCATTAAAATAGCTTTGCTATTTAATATTACTAACTGTTTGTCGTTGTCATCATATTCCTCTAGGCTTTTCTTTAAGACTCTATCTTCTTCTTTCTTCATTGGAACATAGTCATATTCTTGTATTACATTCCATAAATAGTATTTGTTTGCCATTACAAATACTCTGAATTTAGCTTTCCAGAATGAAAAATGGTCTCCGATAAAACCAGGAGGTCTAGTGATGGAAGCTTCATCAAGAAGAATGTTCTCATCCATTATTATCATTAAATAGATCCTTCTCAAGCTGTTAAGCTCTTTGGAAAAGACCTTACTCTAATACCAAATGAAAGAGGCAAGCTTCACCCAAGAAGGGGGTGAATTGGGTGGTATGATAGATTTTTCGCATGTTAGGTGTTATGGAAATAAATAAAGAGAGAGTAGAGATAAGAGAACTTGCACACAGAGAGTTATACTGGTTCGGCCCAACCCTAGGCCTACCTCCAATCCACAGAGATTAACACCTCCAAGATTTTTACTAATCTTTCAAGATTCAGTGGGCTCTCAGAACACCGCAAGACAATAATTGTCCTAGCAAGGACTATGAGTAGAATACTCTAACACCTGGAATATTCTCTCCCCCTTATGGCAAGCCTTACGTGCAGAACAATCCCTATGACCTTTCTTACCTTCTTATGTATACAAGTCTTATGAGCAACAACGTTCCTCCTACTTGCACCTTGTAAGTCTTACGAGCAAACGGTCTTACTAGGAATTTTCTCAACTACTTCCCCCGTAAGGAAATCTACCCTTTCAAGGTCCCTTTACCTTGAAATCAAATGAAAATATAATTTAAAAGTATATACAGACTCTCTCACAGAGTGGATATGATAACCAATAAAGTACAATATGATTATAGAGATGAATATAAAAACAGAGACTCTTGTAAGCTTTTTGATGTATGCTCTCGTGATATGTTCTCTTCATCGTCTATCTCTGATGCTCTGTATTTATAGTAAGTCTGAAATAGCTGTTGAGTAACATGCCATTGAGGAGTGGGATGTTCCATTATGAAACTAAATATCATGTTGAGGAGCGGGATATGGGTGTTTGTATTTTTAAACATTCATTCATGGTGGGTCAACTACATGTGATGACGGTTGTCCGGCAGTCAGTGTATAATAATGATGTTCGCCATAATTGACCTTCTTATTTGAAACTATAATCTAAACATTCATTTACCTATTTCATACTTGAAATATATATTAGACAACATTTAGGAATAATAGCAAGTGAAAACTGTAGGATCGGTAAGCAGCAGAAGAATTTAAAAAAAAATTTTCACCGATCCTAATCGAGGATCTATCAACGGCGTTTAAACCAAGTTGGAAGGATTCATACCTTTTTGATGATTCAGAGTTTTCACGATCTCTAGGAGCCAACACGTCAGGTCTGCTCCCTTTACCGGTATCCACACGAATGCTCTCCAACCGAGACTGTGTGCTAGCACCTCTAATGTCTCCAAGGGTTTAACTTGCGGCTCTCAATTCTGATGTACCCTGAGTCTATCAGCTCTATCAAGTTTATAACCCATGAGGGTTATTTTCAAATTTCAAAATTAATCATCATTAATTTCGAAATTAATTAATAGTTAATTATCTTGATGAGCTAATTAAATAAATTCAGTTTAAATTAAATCTGTCCAACAGTTTTAATTTAACCTATTTATTTAATCTAAATAAAGAGCCATTAGATTTAATTTATCTTCATAAATTAAATCTGAGATACTATATCTCTATCATGTTAGTTATTAAATTTAATATATCTTAATAAATTAAATTTAAAACCAATACAATATAATAATATCATATAATATATATATATATATAATATTTTGAAACTATATATATATATAAGATATATATTTCGAAAAAATATATATATATATCTATATAATATTATTAATGAATTTTATATTATATATATATATAAGATATATATTTCGAAAATATATATATATACATATCTATATAATATTATTAATGAATTTTATATTATATATATATAAATATAAAATTCATCCACCCTAAATCAAATATTATCTCGTGTTGGGCCATTCTTGTGTGCGACCCTGTAGGCCCATATGAAGTTGGCAGTGGGCCAATAACTACACTAACCCAAAAGTCACAAGCGGCCTCTAGCAAGACATTACGACTACCCAATTCATATGAGGATCGTTATCACGATGCAACCTGTCATACAACCATGTCACGTCCTTTTTGTCACACGATATATCGATCAAGGATAAGGCATGGAAAATGTCATCCTCTTGTTCCTGACCATTACTTTCTCGATTCCTGAGTAGCCTGATAACAAAAACAGAAACTCCTTTCATCATAGTATGGCCATACATTTCTCAGACTCACTCATCGAGGGGCCCAGTAATATCTCTCTACTAATGTGAAGGACAAATTCCATCTTGATCATTCATATTCCTCTACATGAAAAACCACCAAGCCCGATCGTAGCCTTTATCATCACCCGGTCAAAAGTGACTTTTGACTAGTTCAAAGCTTAGCAACTCTCATGTAGGAATCCATGATGACCTCAGGTCTAAGGGCATTGTGACGTGGTTATACATGAGAAAAGCTTATGACTTGATCCATGTAGCTTTCTCATAGTGGGTCGGTCCAGCACCTTGTACTCTTACAAGTGCCTAAGACTTTGATTCGTATCTCCATATCTTATCAAAGTCATACTGGTCTTATTTCATCTCTGCTCCCGCATAGATGACCGACCAGGGACATTTTAGGACAATCTTTATGAATTATCCAAGGATACAATTATCACAGTTAACATGCAAATAATATGATAACAGAATGGAGAAATTTCATTAAAATAATAATGTTTAAAGTACAATGATTGGCCCTTAGGGCACAATTTCCAACAAAAACATAATGAATTCATATCATTTAACCATATTCGGATTGTTTGTTGTGACTCTGTATTGCATTCAGCTTCTGAGCCAAATGAACTTGAGTGCTTCCTTCTCACTTAAATGCTCTAGGAATTCACACTCGAGTGTCATTTTCTCACTCAAGTGCTCTTTGATTTTTGCATGGCTATACAAAGTTATCTTGATCACACTTTCAAGTGCTTGAGTTTACTTTCAAGTGTTAGGTGGTCACACTCGAGTTCTTAGGTCTCACTCGAGTGCACTTGATTATTGTCCTATTTTTAAGTTGTCTCTGCCAAGCAATTGCAAGAGTGAGCTTTACACTTGCAAGAGTGTTCATGCCTCACTTGAGTGCACTATACACACTTGAGGGCTTAACTTGTTCAACACCTCTTCACTTAGTTCCTACAAAAAGTGTAAAGTTTGCATTGGAAGTGCAAGTCAACACTCGAGTGCACTATCACATGTCAGTTTGATGAAGTTTTCTAGTTCTGCTTTAACATGCAAAAGACAACATAAGGATTCAATATAGACAACATGATGTACTTTTATGTCATTTCCGGGTTGTTTCAGCCCGAAATTAATATAGACAACATGATATACTTTTGTTTCATGAATAACAGAGGAGATAAGCTGTAAATAACCAAACGAGCAAGCCATAAACTATGTATACTGCTTAGGCTACCATAAGGATTCATGTCATATGTGCTAAGCCCAAGCCTAATGTTCAAAGGTTCTTCGCTGAAGCTAGGAAATAATTTATCAATTTTCTTCCTTTGAGAAGAATCAGCCGGATGTCTTAGATTTCTATCGAAAATCATTTCATCCGCATGTCATCTCAAATTTTTTGCATCATTTTCATTAGCAAACAAGCGCTTAAACCTTTGTATAATTGGAAGATACCGTAACACTTTTGCAAGGGCCTTATTTGATTTAGACTTTGGGGTTTCACATATCAGACATTGTTGCTTCTCTTCATGCTCTTTTCTATACAATATGCAATCATTAAGGCATGTATAGATCTTTTATACTTAATTCCTAGTAGACACAGTATTTTTTTAACATCATAGTATCAACAAGGTAACACATTATCATATGGAAGTATGTCCTTAAAGGCCTTAAGAGTTTCTAAAAACTCTTGTCGCTCCATCCATGCTATGATTTCAAGCTTACTAATTTTAATACTTCTTTCAACAATTGGTATTTTTTACACCCCAAGTACAACGGCTTCTCAGTATCACTGAACATATTATCATATGCATGTGATTGCTAAAGCCTCTTCTCCTATATCACAAATAATATCCTCTATCCGATCATACCGATCCGTGTCATGATTATCATCAAAGGTTACTCCCCCATATTGAGATGCACTTGGCATTTTTAATTCTTCACCATAACATACCCATATTGTATAACTCTTACAAAATCCTTCATAAATTAAATGTGTGTATATATCTGCGGCACTTAGTCACTTCTCATTCAAACATTCTACACAAGGGTAATAAAACATACTACTATCATCATCTGCATTTCTCCATAATGGCCATGAACAGTTGCTCTTGGAGTCGCCAAATAAGGGTTAGCCGACTACAGAATCCATTTGAACAATTAGAACTTGACCTGATTTTAGGTGTGGTTCGTTTTTAGCTATACACACATTTTCACAAAGAAATTACCCAAGGTTAATTATTGTACACCTTTTTTCACAAGAATTATGATGATAATTATGATACAGAACATGCCAATAAAAATGGAATGGATTCAAAACAATGTTTTGTTGTTCTGACATTTAAATGGTGTATCATGTTCCTGTTTTTGTATATTGGTTGTATTGAGAATATGACTTTATGTATTGTTGTTAGTATGTTTTATGTATTGACATGGTATTTTTCATGTTTCAGATGAGCCAATCTAATGTAGCTGTATTTTGGTTTCATTTTTCTTAGGATCATTTTCACCTATCATATTCCCTCGTTCCAGAGTTTTCTTATGTGTTTTATGAGTCTTCTAAGTACACATATTCTCATAGAACAGAGGCAAAAAGAAACTAAATCAAAAAATCATATAAATTAACCACTGAAAATATTACATCCGAACACACAACAAGAATGTAAACATCATGCATTTGAGTTCAGTTTCTGTTTTATGGTGTTTTTTGTTCTTCAGTGGTTGTGTGTTCGAATGAAATATATATGGTGGTTTATGTATATGCTTTTTTTTCAATTTTGTTCCTTTCTGCCTTTGTTCTATGTGAATATGTGCACTTAGAAAACTCATAAAACACATAAAAAACTCTAGTATGAGGGAATATGATAGGTGAAAAAAATGGCAGATTCAGCAGAAGCAACTTTCAGCCTTAGGATAGATTTACATGCTTTGATGCCAATGTAGATTTTCGGGCATACCTGGAGTAAAGATTCGTACTCTTAAGATACTCACACGAATCGGGTCACGTCGGCAGACTCTGACTATATTACACAACAAATGCACCAGAAGAGAAATAAGCCAGAGAGTGTTTTCTATGTTTGGAGGTTCAGAGAATATCAACACTTGATAACTAATATATCTCTTGTATATATCTCTTGTATCTGTATCAGTTTTTCATACTCTGCCAACCCATGATGTGTGCACAACTATTCTCTCCAAAACACATGGTAAAAATATTCCCACCAAAGTGTTTCAAAATAAATGGGGAATATTACATATAAATACCCCATAAATCTAAATATTATATTTTGGCCATAAGGCCAATGGGTTTAGGCCTCATCCACCAAAAGTGGATCAAGCCTATTTTCCAACACTTAACATTGTTCATAAATAATTTTGAATGCCTACTAAAATGGTTAATATATAAGACCAAAAGGTTCAGGAAATCATTAAGAAACAGTGTACGTATCTTTAGGTTCATGAATCCCAAGGTTCATGAACACATTTGGAGATTATGTTTCTTTGAAAAACTATTATTTACTTCATTATTTGTAGCATTTATATCCCCATCACCTTTAAAACAAACAAATTCAAGTGTTTTTACTTTCAAGAGCACAAAAGATTAAAAGAAAAAAAAAGCCATGAAGTCGTAAAACACTATTTATTAATTGTCTTTGACTTGAGTTTTGAAAATACGTACAAACTATGCTCAAGAATTTTTACATTATACTTTCAAGAGCACAAAAGATAAAAAAAACATTTGAAATTCTTCTCTCTCACATTCATCATTTTCTGTTATTCTCTTTGAGGAACTACTGGCGCCAACAAACCATGAAAATCAACATTTATGTTGTTAATTGCGAGAAATATGACAGTTATTTCAATTAAAAATACAAATAGATGTTTGAACGCATAAAGTTAACAAGTTCTAAATATCACTCTAATCCTTATTTATCCAGGTTATGAAACCCGGACCAAACCGGCCGCTTCAGCCCGTAAATCGACGAACCAGTCGGTAAACCGATTTGATCCATGAATCAACTCTGTTCGGTCTTTTTTTATTATTGTTTTTTTTTTATAATTTCATATTCATAACCATGAAATCTGCACTTTCTCACCAGTTTGATCCTGGATTTGCTTCAGTTTGATTCCGGTCTAACCCACTGACCCTTGACCCAATATCCCGGCCGGTTTAGAGACCAGTCCGGATTTAATTACCTTGTTATTTATAGATTCATTTTAACTAATTCTCACATTCCATAGATTGTTAGTTTAAGTCATTAAATATGTTTAGAGTTTTCTAAATTTACCTTTATTAATCTCTCTCTCTCTCGCCCCCTATTTATAAATCTTGCATTTTCACATATCTGTCTTTTCTCTCTTTCCAACAATAAATAAATACGGGTGAAATTGTAAAATATTCATTAATAGTAACATGTCAGTGGACTTATATTTAGACACAGAATTTCCTCTAAAAGTAAACTTATAATAAGGACTAGAGTAGGTGGTATCATTTAGAAAAACAGACATGTTCATAAAAAATTAAGATAATTGAAGAAATATGACAATCATTTCAATCTCGCTTCCTTATGATTCTTTGAATCAAATGGGCACTGAGATTCACGAATTAACCAATTATGGGAACAATTAACCTGATTTAAATGATGGTTAATTCCCCATCGAAAAAAAGTGATGGTTAATTCATCCAGAAATATGTGTTAATTAGATTCCACCAAGAGTGCTTCGTGCTAGTCGCATTTGTTGACCAAATGATTGCATTGCCATATCTATTCAATTTTGGAGTTATGTGAATCTATATCATCCTATGTGTTAATTAGATTCCACCAAGAGTGCTTCGTGCTAGTCGCATTTGTTGACCAAATGATTGCATTGCCATATCTATTCAATTTTGGAGTTATGTGAATCTATATCATCCTAAGTCATGAATTTGGTTATTTAATTAAGTTGGGTGATATCTCTTGATAAGGACTTGGCCATTTGCTATCATCCCCATCTTATAAAAAAACGTGGATTTTGTGTTAATATTGTTATGAATATTAAATATGTGGATGTCCATTGACTCATATTAATCTTCCAGTCAACTTGACATAAAGAAGAAAAGAAGACATGACACAAAGCAAAAGCAAAAGAAGACAAGGACATAAAGAAAAGAAGACAAGGACATAAAGACAATATAAAGTAACCATAGTCATTTAAATATAACCATGGTAATACAACCAGGGTTAGATTTCTGTCTCTATATAAAGGGCTGTAATCGATTGTTTCAATTGAACTGAATGAGAACATCTCTCTAACTTCTCTCTAGAAATTCTATCAATTTTCTTTGAATCCTATCAATCTTCTTTCTTATAACATATACTTTCATAACACGTTATCAGCACGAAGCTCTAAAAGAAGGTATGATCTTCTTATGGTTTCTTTAATGATTATATAAACCTTGTTTTATTTTATAGATCTGGGATAATCTGAGCCACTATATGGAATTAGAGAGATACTTTTACCGATTGTTATATAACATCGGGTTCCATGGCTAAGATAGGAGATCATTATTGTTTTTATATATTATTTATAAGTTCTTTTATATTATTATTATTACTGTTATTATGGCCAGAAGCCATACACATCTTATTCTTAAAATTATGACCAGAAGTCATAATGTTTTAATTTCTTATAATATGGCCAGAAGCCATATCCATTTTTATATATAGCCAGAAGCTATATACATTTTTCATCTTATTATATGGCCAGAAGCTATATATATTTTTATCTTTTATCTTATTGTACGGCCAGAAGTCATGTACAATTTTTTATCCTGAAGATAATAGTTAATTCCTCATCTTGAGATTAAATGGCCTGAAGCCATACATAGCCTGAAGTCATGAGATTAAATGGCCCGAAGCCATACATGTTTTAATTTTCTTATCTTGCCTTATAAATTATTTATTATCTTTATGAATTTACAGTTATTATATTGCATATTTACATTTCATATTTTAATTATTTTCATTTATTTCTTTAATTAGTTTGAACAATGGCAAACCTGGCAAAACTTGAAATTGTGGCTCTTGATATTACTGGGAAAAATTATTTATCTTGGAAATTGGATGCGGAAATTCACTTGAATGCCAAAAGTCTGGAAGACACGATTAAGAAGGGAATAAGGCATCCAACAAAGATAAAGCCAGATCAATGATTTTTCTTCGCCACCACTTACATGAAGATTTAAAAACTGAATATTTGACAGTGATGGACCCACTTGTCCTTTGGAACAATTTGAAAGAAAGATATGATCACCAGAAGATGGTCATTCTTCCAAAAGCTCATTTCGATTGGATGCATTTACGCTTGCAAGATTTTAAATCTATAAGCGAATATAATTCAGCTATGTTCAGAATTACTTCTAAATTGAAATTATGTGGAGAAAATGTTACTGATGATGATATGTTAGAAAAGACATTCTCCATATTTCATGCATCCAATTTGCTCCTGCAGCAGCAATATCGTGAAAAAGGTTTCAAGAAATATTCTGAGTTAATTTCTTGTCTCCTTGTGGCTGAACAAAATAATGAGCTTTTATTGAAAAATCATGAATCTCATCCAACAGGCTCAACTCCATTCCCTGAAGTGAATGTAGTAACTAATGAATTTTAGTGTGGCCGTGGCCGTGGACGTGGATGTGGACAAGGACGTGGACGTGGGCGTGGCTACAGCCGTGGGCGTGGTCGTGGTTGATATCATGGAGGTTCAAATTCCTACCAGAAGTGGGAAAAGACTGATAAGAACCAAAAAGGGGAAAGCAGTAGGCATAACAAATATGCTGATAATCCATGCTATCGATGTGGTGGAAAGGGCCATTGGTCTCGTACCTGTCGTACACCAAGGCACCTAGTTGATCTTATTTACCAAGAATCAATAAAAAATACTGGTAAAAGATCAAATGTTGAAGTTAATCATGTTGATCAAGGCGAGAATTCTGAGTATGCCGATATAGATAATAACTATTTGGATGTTGCAGATTTCTTAATATAATTTAAACTATTATATTTAAAGTTGTTTCTATCATATGTATTAATTTTATTTATGTTTTTATGAAGAATGAATTCTATTGGCATCAATCCTGAAGATTTATGTCTCGTTGATAGTGCAACAACCCACACCATACTCAGACATGATAAATATTTTTCTTCCCTGGTAATACGAGAAGCCAATGTTCAGACTATATCTGGTAGTATAAATTTCATTGAAGGCTCTGGAAGAGCTAATATTTTGTTACCTGAAGGAACAAAATTATGCATTGATAATGCATTTTATTCTACCAAGTCTAAAAGAAACTTACTGAGTTTTAAAGATATCCGCAGAAATGGATATCATTTAGAAACAACAACTAAAGATAATAAGGAATATCTTGTCATTACAAATATAGTTGCTGGTAGAAAATGCATACTAGAAAATTTTCCTATTTTTTCTTCTGGTTTGTATTACACATGTATAAGCACAATTGAAACACATACTATTGTGAACCAGAAGTTCAATAATGCAGACCAGAAGTTTGCCAATACAAACCAGCAGTTTGATAATGTAAACCAGAAGTTTACTAATGAATTTAATGTTTGGCATGACCGGTTAGGCCATCCCGGTTCAATAATGATGCGACAAATAATTGGGAATTCATGTGGACATACCCTGAAGTGTAAACAAATACCACAATCCCATGATTTCTCATGTGCTGCATGTTCCAAGGGAAAGTTAATTATTCGCCCCTCACCAAGCAAAGTAGAAAATGAGTCTCTCACATTTCTAGAACGGATACAGGGAGATATTTGTGGGCCAATACACCCACCATGCGGACCATTTAGGTACTATATGGTTTTAATTGATGCATCAACTAAATGGTCGCATGTTTGCTTATTATCTTCTCGCAACCTGGCGTTTGCGAGATTACTTGCTCAATTGATTAGATTAAGAGCACATTACCCTGATTATCCTATCAAGAAAATACGTCTTGATAATGCTGGTGAATTTACATCACAAGCTTTTAATGAATATTGTATGTCCCTTGGAATTGATGTTGAACATCCTGTAGCTTATGTTCACACGCAAAATGGACTTGCAGAATCATTGGTTAAAAGGTTGCAACTGATTGCAAGACCTTTACTTATGAAATCTAATTTACCAATATCTGCTTGGGGCCATGCCATTTTGCATGCAGCGATGTTAATTCGCATCAGGCCAACAAGTTATTTAAAGGTTTCCCCCTTACAAATGGTTTTTGGTCAGGAACCTAATATTTCCCATATAAGAATTTTTGGGTGTGCGGTATATGTGCCTGTAGCACTGCCACAACGCACTAAGATGGGCCCACAAAGAAAGATGGGAATATATGTTGGGTATGAATCTCCATCAATTATAAAATATTTGGAACCATCCACAGGAGATTTATATACGGCACAATTTGCCAATTGTCATTTTGATGAATCATTTTTCCCAACATTAGGGGAGAAAACAAACAGCTGGGTAAAGAAATTAGTTGGAATGAATTATCATTGGCTCATTTTGATCCTCGTACAAAACAATGTGAACTTGAAGTTCAAAAGATAATTCATTTACAGAATTTAGCTAATCAAATGCCAGAAGCATTTACTGACCCAAAGAAAGTGACAAAGTCACATATCCCAGCTGCTAATGCTCCTATTAAAATTGATGTCCCTGAAGGACAACCTGCTATGAATGAATCTAAAACATGCCTGAAGCGTGGCAGGCCTATCGGTTCCAAAGATAAAAATCCTCGAAAAAGAAAAGGAGCAAAGAATATAGATGGTCAAGTCGAGGATAATGAAGAAAAATTAGTAGTTCCAGAAGAGCCATCTCCTGAAGAGATATTATCTCCAGAAGAGAACATTGTAGTCCCAGAAGAGACCCAGGTACCTGATATATGTGAAAATAATGAGATCTCAATAAATTATGTTATGAATGGAATCCGATGGGATAGAAATGAAGTCAACGTTGATGACATCTTTGCTTATCATATAGCATATGATGTAATGAATGATAATGAGGATCATAAGCCAAAATCCATTAGTGAGAGCCAACAAAGAAAAGACTGGCCCCTATGGAAAGATGCCATTAATGCAGAATTAAAATCATTGGCAAAACGAAAAGTATTTGGACCTGTAGTCCTTACACCTGAAGATGTAAAACCAGTTGGATGCAAATGGGTCTTTGTACGAAAAAGAAATGAAAAGGGCAAAATAACTAGATATAAGGCACGTCTAGTAGCCCAAGGTTTTACACAAAGACCTGGCATTGATTTTGAAGAAACGTATTCACCAGTAGTGGATGCGACTACTTTTCGTTATTTAATCAGTCTAGCAGTAGATGCAGGACTTGATTTACATCTAATGGATGTTGTGACTGCCTATTTATATGGATCACTTGATAGTGATATTTATATGAAAGTCCCTGAAGGACTTAAGATGCCAGAAGCATCTAATTCAAATTCTCAAGAACAATACTCAGTTAAGTTAAATAAGTCCCTGTATGGCCTGAAGCAATCAGGGCGCATGTGGTATAATCTGTTAGATCTCATGTTTTGATGATAACAAAAGAATGGTTTGAAAAGGAAATGTTTAATAATCAAGTTTGAACTAAGTAATGACAGGAATAAGCTTACTTGAAGTAAGCATGGAAGTAATGAAGATTGGACAAGAGAAAATACTGAGGAACATGATCAGTAGCAAATCTTCTCAGGCATTACTCGAGGCGCTACTCGAGTAATGAGACAAAACTTGAAGTAACAGAGCAAAACTTCCAGTTACCTGCCACCATTACTCGAGGCGCTACTCGAGTAACCAGGTAAAATTTCAAGGTTGCTCTCGGCCTGCTAATGTTACTCGAGGAGCTACTCGAGTAACCATGTGAAAACTTCCAGTAGCTTTCAAGTTAGCATAATGTTACTCGAGGAGCTACTCGAGTAACCATATGTACCTCTCGGCAGTTTGTACCACTGCTAATGTTACTCGAGGAGCTACTCGAATAACCAGATCAGAAACTTCCAGTCAGACTTCAAGTTTTCCATGATACTCGAGGAGCTACTCGAGTAACCGTGTATTTGAAAATGTGTAACTCTCGGCACTTTGTACCACTGCCAATGTTACTCGAGGAGGTACTCGAGTAATAGCCTGAGGTAAGTTAAAACTTGAGGTTGGTATCCGATTAACTTGAATTGTTTATTTCATCTTCCTCAAGTGCTTACTCGAGTATTCAAGTTTCTAATGTTTTAATCTTAAGTGGATTCCTCGAGTATGTACCCCAGTAAGCACAAATATTTTCAAAGGAAACTTCAAGTCATGACCAGGGTAAGCTATGTACAAATGTCTCAGTTACTCGAGGTGCTACCCGAGTAACTTATGCAAGATTGAGTGCATTACTCGAGGAGCTACTCGAGTAATGAGGTAAGTGCTCTCGGCATTTTGATCCTGCCAACATTATTGGAGTAGAGCATCGAGTAATCAAAAGTTTTTTCAAAGGATTACTCGAGGTGTTACCCGAGTAACTCATAAAGTTGTGAGTGCATTACTCGAGTAGCTACCCGAGTAAATAACTATTCCAAAGGTTTGAAATTTAGTTTACTCCATGCACTACCCGAGTAATCTTATACTTGTTCATTAACTTGCAGTTGATAAATGATTTCCCGATGTTACTCGAGGAGCTACTCGAGTAAACTTCAAGGGTTACTCGAGGAGCTACTCGAGTAAGCATACCCAGAAATTTAGAAATCATTCAAACGTTCATTGATTTGTTTCCTATATGATTAACCTTTCATTGTATTAGTATTCTTAGTCTATTTACAGATAAACAATGAAGGAATCACTTCAAGAGATGAAAGTCAAATCAAACGTTCAAATGCCAACCACCGCCAACGGATATTTTTCAAAAACTTGAAAAGTCAACAGTGGCTGCGCACTCACCAACGGACGAAAGGAAAACGTTCCAACGGTCATCTTCATCATATCTATATATATGGGAACCTTCAAACAGAGAAGAACAACCAAGCATCCACACAAACGATTCATTAAGTTCATTACTCTGTTTTCACGTTGAAATTGTATTCATATGCTTCAGTGATTATTATTTACTCTTTGTGAGAGATATTTCATTCAAACTCAATATTTGTTATTGAGATAACTTAAGGTTGTGGAACCTTGAGTTGGGATTGGATTACAACCTGTAAGGGGGAGCGAGTGTCCAAGTGTGAAGGAACTTGCTTGTACTGTGGTGCCAAGAACCCACTGAATCTTGGAAGTTATAGTGAAACTCTCAGAGAAGCTCTGAGGACTGGACGTAGGTCAAAGTGGTTGTGACCGAACCAGTATAACTCCCGGTGTACACTTCGGTGATATTTCTCCTTACTCATTACTGTTTTAATTCTTTTGTCAAAGTTTTATATTTTCGAAAGAAATTTCAGTATCACCCAATTCACCCCCCCTCTTGGGTGAAACGCTTGATCTTACATAATCGCCTTAATGAATATTTGTTGAAAGAAGGATACAAAAATGATCCGATATGCCCATGCATCTTTATGAAAAGATCTAATAGTGAGTTTGCTATAATTGCTGTTTATGTTGATGATATCAACATCATTAGAACTCCTGAAGAGCTCCAAAAGGCAATTAATTGTTTGAAGAAAGAATTTGAGATGAAGGACTTGGGAAGAACAAAATTCTGTCTTGGATTACAGATCGAGTACTTCAAGAAAGGGATCTTTGTATATCAAGAAACTTATACAAAGAAGGTCCTAGAGAGATTTTACATGGATAAATCTCATCCATTATGTACCCCAATGATTGTAAGATCTTTGAAGGTGGATAAAGACCCATTCTGACCTCGAGAAATTAGTGAAGAAGGTGATGAAGAACTACTTGGTCCAGAAGTACCATATCTTAGTGCTATTGGAGCACTAATGTATCTTGCTAATCATACACGTCCTGATATATCATTTGCTGTTAATTTACTAGCAAGATATAGTTCTTCACCAACACGAAGGCATTGGAATGAAATAAAGCATATTTTTCGTTATCTCAGAGGTACAACAGACATGGGGTTATACTACTCAAATGTATCCAAGCATGAACTGGTTGGTTATGCAGATGCTGGATTTTTATCTGATCCACATAATGGTAAATCACAAACGGGCTATCTATTTACATGTGGAGGTGCAGCTATTTCATGGCGATCTATGAAACAGACTATATCAGCCACATCATCTAATCATGCAGAAATTCTAGCAATACATGAAGCAAGTCGAGAATGTATGTGGTTGAGGTCAGTAATACATCATATACGTACAACTTGTCATTTATCTTCCGGCAAAATGATCCCAACAATCCTCTATGAGGATAATGCTGCATGTATCGCTCAACTTAAAGAAGGCTATATCAAAGGCGATAGAACGAAGCATATTTCACCAAAATTCTTCTTCACTCGCGGTCTTCAAAAGGATGGTGAAATAGATATCCAGTAAATCAGTTCAAGTGAAAATCTAGCAGATTTATTCACCAAGTCACTTCCAGGTACAATCTTTGAAAAACTTGTTCATGATATTGGTCTTCGGAGATTCAAAGATTTCAACTGATATTATCAAGAGGGGGAGTCGATACACGCTGTACTCTTTTTCCCTTATCTAGGTTTTATCCCACTGGGTTTTCCTAGAAAGGTTTTTAATGAGGCAGCACTCGACGATGTATCAATGAATGATGTACTCTTTTCTTTAGCTAGGTTTTTATCCCACTGGGTTTTTCCTAGTTAAAGTTTTTAATGAGACACATTCATAATGGACATCCAAGGGGGAGTGTTATGAATATTAAATATGTGGATGTCCATTGACTCATATTAATCTTCCAGTCAACTTGACATAAAGAAGAAAAGAAGACATGACACAAAGCAAAAGCAAAAGAAGACAAGGACATAAAGAAAAGAAGACAAGGACATAAAGACGATATAAAGTAACCATAGTCATTTAAATATAACCATGGTAATACAACCAGGGTTAGATTTCTGCCTCTATATAAAGAGCTGTAATCGAATTGAACTGAATGAGAACATCTCTCTAACTTCTCTCTAGAAATTCTATCAATTTTCTTTGAATCCTATCAATCTTCTTTCTTATAACATATACTTTCATAACAAATATAAGGATTATGTTGGTATTCGATCCCTAATTGAATTTTTGACGTTGGTGTAATCGTCTTTTTATTTATATGTAATTATTAAGTATCAATATTAAATTATATTGAAGTATTGTTTAGTTTTATTAAAAAAAATAAAAGTATTGTTTAGTTCTTATCATGCATTTTCTTAAAGTAAAAATACTACAACCTCCCTTACATTTTGCCTTACACTTAAAATCTAAGTCCTTAACTTTGTTAAGAATATTTCAAAAATATATTTTTAATTAAAACAATAATGAAATAAATTTTATATATTAGTTTACCCTTCATCATAATAAATTCCTAATTTTGACTAAAATTGTTTTGAAGAATTCAAGAGTTTTCTTTTTCCCTTAATTTTATTTTTCCTTTTTACAAAGTGTTATTTTTTTAAATATTTTTATCATATTAGGACAAAAGCTCAAGTAATTTTGTTAGTATAGACAGAAAAAGAAAACTTGATTGAAGATTTGATGAATTCTTTTAATAACTATATACTTTGCCAAATACGTTTTTAAATGCTTCTTGCAAAAAAAAATGTGTTTAAAAATTTTAAATTTAAATAATTTATATAATCTCTTAGACAACATTATTTATACTATATGATAAATAAAAATATACGTCTTAAATATGTTTTTATCCATTTGCATGAAACCTAAATAAAAAATTTTCAATAAATGTGATAAAATTTATACCATATTATTAATTTTAAAAATATATGTATTTAAATTATTTTTAGTTATATAACAAATTTTTTTCTACTAATGTAGATGTTTAAATAATTCTTATATTAAATAGGGGTATTTCAATCAAAATCAAAGTTTTAAAGTCCAACTTAATAGTTAACTAATAGTTGGGTGGATGAAAATACTATTTTAAATATATAAGAGAGGTTAGTGTAATATATAATTTTATTTTAATTTTTAAAGGAGGTTTATGTATGTTTTCAAAATAGAATGGATTATTCTGTAATTTAGGTAAAACATAAAGATATTAGTGAATTTTACTCATTTTTTATTTTTAAGAAGTCAACATTCAACTTTACTTGAAGGGATCAAAATCCTGCCAACCAACACAACTATTATTGATGGAGTTTGTTAGAATCGACTAACACCCAAGTGGATAAATTAGGTGTAAAATAAAAACTTAGGAACTTTGTAAATCTTTTGGCATCTTAGTAAAAATAATAATTATGAAGATAATGAGCCACAAAATCACAGTCAATTAAACAAATCAAGTATGCTAAAAAAATAAGAGATAAGAGAAGAGAAGAGAATATGAAAATTGTGATTTATACTGGTTCAGTCCAATCTTTGACGACCTACATCCAATCCTCAAGTTCCACCTAAGATTTTCAATCCACAATTTTCTTGTTTAATCTGGGCACAAAAGAAGCCTCTACAATCTTTCAAGTTTCACAAGTACTTGAAAACCTTAATAGCCTCAAGCTTAATCTCTATACTTAAGTATCACTCCTCGTTACAACTTATAAGGTTATAATATATTTCCCACTCAAGATCCCCTAATCTTGAGTAACTCTCACAAAAATAGAATGATTACAATGAAAGCAAACTTTTTTCTCTTAGAATTAGATAATGTTCAATACTAAAGTACAAATGTGGAGTCTGAATACAGAGCATTGTTTGGTTGAGATTCAAAGTTTCAACACATTGACGTTGTAGGCATAGGCTCTCTCTTCTTCAGTTTTGAATGATCTTCTATTTATAATTGATGAAGAGTAGTTGACCGTTGGACACATTCTTCCCATTGAGCTGTTCTTCTTCTCATTGAGAATATGACCGTTAAAAGTTTTATGACAAAAAGTGCTTTTTCACTGTTGAGCTCTAATCAGTATTTAATCACCTATAATTTTCATATAAACTTGATTAGAAATGACATAATCAAAGTTTATGTGATTTTCAAAGAAAATCATGAAATCCGAGATGGTGATTAAAAACTGGGCAATATAATATCCCAAAAAGTGATTAAGGGCTAATGACTTCAAAAGTGGATGTAATTATTGTTGAATAAACACTTTTGGAGAATGTGTGATGGGAATTTGGATATTTTCATGATTCCAATGGCTTCCTTGTGAAAATTTGTGTGGGGAAAATTTGTGATGGGAATTTGGATATTCTCAGTTACTCGAGGTGCTACCCGAGTAACTTATGCAAGATTGAGTGCATTACTCGAGGAGCTACTCGAGTAATGAGGTAAGTGCTCTCGGCATTTTGATCCTGCCAACATTATTGGAGTAGAGCATCGAGTAATCAAAAGTTTTTTCAAAGGATTACTCGAGGTGTTACCCGAGTAACTCATAAAGTTGTGAGTGCATTACTCGAGTAGCTACCCGAGTAAATAACTATTCCAAAGGTTTGAAATTTAGTTTACTCCATGCACTACCCGAGTAATCTTATACTTGTTCATTAACTTGCAGTTGATAAATGATTTCCCGATGTTACTCGAGGAGCTACTCGAGTAAACTTCAAGGGTTACTCGAGGAGCTACTCGAGTAAGCATACCCAGAAATTTAGAAATCATTCAAACGTTCATTGATTTGTTTCCTATATGATTAACCTTTCATTGTATTAGTATTCTTAGTCTATTTACAGATAAACAATGAAGGAATCACTTCAAGAGATGAAAGTCAAATCAAACGTTCAAATGCCAACCACCGCCAACGGATATTTTTCAAAAACTTGAAAAGTCAACAGTGGCTGCGCACTCACCAACGGACGAAAGGAAAACGTTCCAACGGTCATCTTCATCATATCTATATATATGGGAACCTTCAAACAGAGAAGAACAACCAAGCATCCACACAAACGATTCATTAAGTTCATTACTCTGTTTTCACGTTGAAATTGTATTCATATGCTTCAGTGATTATTATTTACTCTTTGTGAGAGATATTTCATTCAAACTCAATATTTGTTATTGAGATAACTTAAGGTTGTGGAACCTTGAGTTGGGATTGGATTACAACCTGTAAGGGGGAGCGAGTGTCCAAGTGTGAAGGAACTTGCTTGTACTGTGGTGCCAAGAACCCACTGAATCTTGGAAGTTATAGTGAAACTCTCAGAGAAGCTCTGAGGACTGGACGTAGGTCAAAGTGGTTGTGACCGAACCAGTATAACTCCCGGTGTACACTTCGGTGATATTTCTCCTTACTCATTACTGTTTTAATTCTTTTGTCAAAGTTTTATATTTTCGAAAGAAATTTCAGTATCACCCAATTCACCCCCCCTCTTGGGTGAAACGCTTGATCTTACATTTGGTATCAGAGCGTAGGTCTTCTTGTTAAGGTATAACAACCTAAGAAGGATCCAATGGCAAGCATGGGTGAAGGAATTCTTCCCGACGGAGCATCCATCACTAGACCTCCCGGTTTCAATGGAGAACACTTTTCTTTCTGGAAAGCTAAATTCAGAGTGTTCGTGATGGCTACTGAATATGGGCTATGGGATGTAATCGAGAGTGGAAACTATCAACCTACAAAGACTGTAGATTCTCAGAAAATTCCAAAGACGCCAGCGGAATATGATGAGAATGACAAGAAACTTATCACTCTCAATAGCAAGGCAATTCTGATGTTACAAAGTTCCTTGAGTCAAAATGAATACTTCAGAATCTGCATACTCCCAACAGCAAAGGAAATGTGGGAAGCTCTGGAAATAGCTCATGAAGGAACTTCAGGAATAAAGGAGAATCGAATCAACACCTTGATCACAGAATTCGATCTACTTCGAATGAAATCAGGTGAGTCAATTTCTGAATTCGAACTTAGATATACTCATCTTGTTAATCAACTTGCAGCACTTGGAAAAGTATATGATCAAAATATCCAAGTACGGAAGATTTTGAATATTCTGTCTAAAGAGTGGGAGGCCAAAGTCACTGCGATAGAAGAGGCAAAAGGAGAATCAATGAGATCAGTTGCTTCTCTATTTGGAAGCCTTTCTGAATATAAAAGCAAGTTAAAGTTCAAACGGGAACTAGACGACATCAGTGACAAAAGAAAGAAAGGTCTAGCTCTAAAAGCAAAAGAAGAAAATCAAGATGAAGTTGAGGAGTTTGATGATGATGAAATGGGCTTAATCATAAAACGATTCAGAAAGTTCTACAAGAAAGGTCAAGGCTACAAACACTTTCAAAAAGGAGGAACTAGCAACAAAGACCATATCATTTGTTATGAATGTGGTAAACCAGGACATATCAAATCAGAATGTCCAGAGCTCAATCAAAAGAGCAAAGAAAAGAGAAAAGGCAAATTCTTTAACAAAAAGAAGGCCTTTGTATCTGCTATATGGGGAGATAGTTCCTCAGACGAAGAGAGTGATGAGGAAGAAGTAGCCAACATATGTCTTGTTGCTCAAGAAGAGACAGAAGAAGAGGTAAATGATTCTGACCCTACCTATGATGAATTATTATCTGAATATAATGCTTTACATTCTGAATTCATCAAAGTAGTTAAAGAACTAATTGTTTTCAAAAAGAAAAACAAAGCTCTTGAAATTGAACTTAAAGAAAGTTCAGAAAAGAATTGTGAAAATTGTTCTTCTTTGAAAGAGAAAAACAATGATCTCACAAAAACTCTTGAAAAGTTTACCAAAGGAAGTGAGATGCTAAGTGTGATTTTAAAAGAACAACGATTTGTAAATGACCGATCTGGTATTGGATATGATCCAAAATCAGATAAAAGGAAAGGTAGAAAGAAAGCAGGAGGTAAGTCATATTTGAATTATTTCCAGCATTCTGTACATATATCAAATCCTTTTGCATTTTGTAATTACTGTAATAGAAAAGGTCATTATACCTCCTCATGCATTCATAAAAAGAAAGGAAACATAGGAACCTACAAATGGGTACCTAAAGGCACATATATTCAGAAAATCATTTATACTAACCCAAAAGGACCCAAAAAGAAGTGGGTACCTAAAACTTAGTCATTTGATTGCAGGTATGTCTTAAAGCATCCAAAAATAACAAATGGTTCATAGACAGTGGATGCTCTAGACATATGACCGGAGATTTCGAAAGTTTTACCACATTACAACCTAAGGAAGGTGGAAAGGTAAAATTTGGAGGAAATCAATCCGGAAAAATAGCAGGAATTGGTGAAATCAAAAATGACAAAGGCATACAAATCAAAGATGTATATTACGTTGAAGGCTTGTGTCATAATTTGCTGAGCGTAAGTCAAAGTGCAGATAAAGACAACTGGATAATATTTGATTCAGAGGAATGTCTAATTATCAACAAGAATGACTTACAGCTTGATAAGAAAAATATCAAGGCTAAGCTCAGAGCAAAAAGGGAAGGTAACTGCTATACTCTAGATATTAGTAGAAATGAATCTGAAAATTGTTTTCTGAGTAATACCGATGAAAGTTGGTTATGGCATAAGAGATTGGCTCATGTCAATATGCATCAACTAGGTAAACTACTCAAAAAGGATTTAGTTCTTGGATTACCCAAAGTAAATTTCAAAAACGATTTGATTTGTGACGCATGTCAAAAGGGTAAACAAACTAAATCATCTTTCAAATTGAAAAATGAGATTTCAACAAATAGACCATTACAATTATTGCATATGGATTTAGTTGGTCCAGCAAGAGTAAAGAGTCTTGGTGGCAACTTGTATTCATTGGTCATTGTTGATGATTTTTCTAGATTTACATGGGTTATTTTTCTATCATCAAAAGATGAAACCTTTGAAGAATTTATTGTTTTTGCCAAGAAAGTGCAAAATGAGAAAGGTATGTCTATTGCAGGTATTAGGACTGATCATGGTGGAGAATTTGAGAATCAAGCCTTTGAAGAATATTGTGATACTAATGGCATTGATCACAACTTCTCTGCTCCAAGGACGCCCCAACAAAATGGAGTTGTGGAACGCAAGAATAGAGTACTTACTGAAATGGCTAGAACAATGTTAAATGAAAAGAACATGTCTCAAGTTTTCTGGGCTGATGCTATGAGTACAGCATGCTATATTTCAAATAGAGCCTACATCAGAACGAAACTTGGAAAGACACCATATGAGCTATACAAAGGAAGGAAGCCAAACATTGGTCATCTACACATCTTCGGTTGTAAGTGTTTCATTCATAATAATGGTAAAGATAACTTAGGAAAATTTGATTCTAAAACTGATGAAGGAATTTTCCTAGGATATTCTAACCGAAGTAAAGCATATAGAATTTTCAATAAAAGAACTTGTGTTGTTGAAGAATCAATTCATGTTGTATTTGATGAATTTGAAACCTCTGACAAAACCATTGATGAAGAACAGGAAGTTGTTTTAAATCAAGAAAATGGTCAATCTATCTCTAAGTCTCTTATTCCAGAGGTTGATGAAACTAAGGATGAAGAGCAATCCCTAGGTCAACCTAAAGCCTGGAAATACAATAGAAGTCATCCCTTAGATCAAGTCATAGGAGATGTGAATGAAGGGATCAAAACCAGAAATAGAGTTTTCAATGAAGTAAGTTTTTCTGCATTTATTTCTGAGATTGAACCTTCTAACATTGATGAAGCCCTATCAGACAATGATTGGGTCATAGCAATGCAAGAAGAATTAAATCAATTTGAAAGGAATCAAGTCTGGGATTTGGTGCCCCGACCCAAGGATCATACGATCATTGGTACTAAATGGGTATTCAAAAACAAACTTGATGAATCTGCAATTATTGTCAGAAACAAGGCAAGATTGGTGGCCAAAGGCTATAATCAGGAAGAAGGAATTGATTATGAGGAAACGTATGCTCCAGTGGCTAGATTGGAAGCTATACGTGTACTCTTAGCCTTTGCATGCATCAAAGGATTCAAACTCTATCAAATGGATGTTAAGAGTGCCTTTCTAAATGGTTACATCATGGAAGAAGTGTATGTAGAACAACCTCCTGGTTTTGAAGATGTCACTAAACCGGACCATGTTTTCAAACTTAAAAAGGCTTTGTATGGTTTAAAACAAGCTCCTAGAGCCTGGTATGAAAGGCTTAGTAAGTTTCTCATCGATCAAGGTTTTGTACGAGGAAAAGTTGATACAACATTATTCATAAATCGAAAACATGATGATATTTTAATTGTTCAAATATATGTTGATGATATTGTTTTCGGTGCTACTAATGAATCTCTGTGTAAGGAATTTTCTGAGATAATGCAGGGTGAGTTTGAGATGTCAATGATGGGAGAATTGAATTTCTTTCTTGGTTTGCAAATCAAACAAAGAAAGAATGGAATATTCATATCTCAAACAAAGTATTTAAAAGAGCTATTGAAGAAGTATGGAATGGATGAAGCAAATGGCTCAGACACACCTATGAGCTCAACAACGTTACTTGATGCTGATGTCAAAGGGAAAGACTACAATATCACAAAATATAGAGGAATGATTGGATCATTACTCTATCTCACGGCAAGCAGACCAGACATTCAATTTAGTGTCGGCATATGTGCAAGATATCAATCGGCGCCAAAGGAATCACATGCTGAAACGGTCAAACGAATCTTTAGATACCTTGCTGACACACCAGAATTGGGTCTGTGGTATCCCAAAGGAAGAAGTGAATATTTAATTGCTTATTCAGATTCTGATCATGGAGGATACAAGACAGACAGAAAGAGCACCAGTGGATAAGGACAATTCCTTGGAGGATCTCTTGTCTCGTGGTTCAGCAAGAAACAAAATACAGTGTCTCTTTCGTCAACGGAAGCCGAATATGTTGCAGTCTCAAGTTGTTGTGCACAAGTGATATGGTTAAAACAGCAATTACAAGACCTTGGTATTTATCTCAAAGAGATACCAATCTATTGTGACAACACTAGTACGATAAGCTTGGCAAAGAATCCAGTTCAACACTCTAGAACCAAGCATATCGATGTCAGACATCACTTCATCAGAGATCATGTCCAAAAGAAAGATGTGAAAGTGATATTCATTCCTACTCATCTTCAATTAGCCGATATCTTCACAAAACCCCTTGCAAAAGATCAATTTCTATACATTAGAAGAGAATTGGGAATGGTAAATCCCAATGAGTTATAAGTAATTTCAGCATTTCATAATATTAGATGAAGTCATTTAATAATGTTTTGATAATTACTAACTTAAGCATCGAAGTATATAGAAATTCGTTTTGCAGGAAGAAAGAAACTCTGTTTTGAGAAACAAAAACAGAGGTGATCAGAGGACACCATTACTGGAGTACCAACTTGAAGTAATGGGTGACAGAAAAGATTTACCCGAGGAGTAACTTGAGGTAAAGTGGCAGTTTACTCGAGTATGTACTCGAGTAATGGCCCCCAAAACTGGAAGTAATGGATCAAGTAACTTGATATTTAAATCTAACGGTTCAGTTTTGAGGAAATGAAAGGTCAGAAGTTCAAAAGACAGGTTACCCGAGGCGAGCCTCGAGTAAACTTGAAGCTTACTCGAGTAAGGCCTCGAGTAAAGTCGGAGTCCAGATTCTCAAATTGATAAAGAATGATGCAAATCTGATCAACATGAGTTATAAATGATCGAGGGAACATCTATGGATAATTACTATATTATTCATACAAGGTACGCAATTTAAATGAATTATTTTGAATTTTTCCTGTATAAACACCCGAGGAAGGCCTCGAGTAACGTTGAATGTTACTCGAGTAAGGCCTCGAGTAAAGTCGGGATTTAGGTCTTTATCTTGCGCAAACTTGGTCATTTCCATAAAATCTCCTCGAGTAAATCACTATACACCCTTTCAAAAACTTTTCCCAATCGATTCCTTGCCCCATTTCCGTCAAAACCCAACTAGTTTCAAGATCAAAAACTTCCTATTTTGTTCAAAATCCCTCTGACCTAAACTAGCGACAGTGACCTCTGTTTCTGAGATTTCTGATTCTCTTTGATTCAAAATGGTTAGAACCAAGAATCTCAACTTCACTGATTCTGATTCTGAGCAAAATCCTGATCTTCTTTCTCCTCCTCCAACAAAAAGAAGAAAGTTGATTCCTAGACCAAAAGCCAAAGGTGTGGTTATCAAAGAGCCCATTGTGACTAGGGCTCAATCTAAAAAGAGCACATCTACCGGAAGGAGTAAAGGTGTCAAAACTCCCTCACCTTCTCACTCAGACTCATCAACACCCTCTTTTACTCCAAAACCTCCCAAAAAGCCAAAGTATGACAAAAATGTGGCTAAGGCAATGGCTGGGATCATTGACCAACTGGAGAAGGGTCAATCCTCTAAGAAATCCAAGATTCCTGAAGCAGAAATCACTAGTCCACCAAAGGGATTTAATGTGGGCAAATTGGTGGAGTCTCTGAAGTACTCAACACAGTTCTCCAGAAGGAAAGTGTGTAAAACACACTACGTTGATCTGAAGCTTCTACAAGAGGTAGTGAAGTTTGACCTTAGTCCTTATCTTGATCCTTTTATGCCTTGGTTATCTGTGAGATTGCCTTTTTGCACAAAGGTAATCACCCATTTTTACTGCAACCTTGAGATCATAGATGAGCCTGACCGAACCTCAGTTGAGGAAGAAATGACTACCATAGTGAGAGGACAGAAAATCCTTATATCTCCCTCTAGGATCAATTTATGGTTAGGAATTGAGAATCCCCCGGATGATATCTATTCTGAACTTGAGCCTAACCAGATATTCACTATCCTTAAGCTCGGTGAGTTAGTTGGGCCCCTCAATTTCAAACCGAGTGATATGTGTGATCATCACAGGGTCCTATGGTACATCTACTCTAGGTCCCTAGTGAACAAAGCCAACAACTATACCCACTTTTCAGATAGGGACTATAGATGGTTTGCTTCACTCCTTTTGAAAGAAGAAAAGGATCTGGGAGAGTATATATTCTCAGAGATGAAGAGGTATAAGGTGGATGGAAAGGGAACCACTCCAATGCCATATCCTCAAATTGTGTCTCTTATCTTAAAAGAGAACAAAATATGGTATTTGGATAGTAAGGAGCCTGTTGAGAGAGTGACCCCAGTGGGGAGGAATCAAATTGGTAAGCTAAACATAGACATTCCTCTCAAAGGCCCACTGGAGTCTGGGTCCAAGAAGAAGAGAAAAGCTACTGAGGCAGAAACCAGTAGAATGGATGACACTCAGTCAATCGGCTCCAGCTGCTACCACATCCTCACCATCCTTCCTGAATGCCACTCTCCAGCACTTCATGGAGAACATCCTCAGAGGCTTCCATGTGGACATAGCCAATACTAATGCTGAATTGATTACCAATACCAACTTCAAGATGGGAGAACTGGTTGAGAAAATTGACAAAAGGCATGAGGAGTTGGTTGAGAGAATGGATAGGAGACATGAGGAGTTGCTAGCAGAGCAACGGGCTCAGGGAGAGACCCTAAGATTGATTCTAGCACGGTTGGATCCTCTGGGTCCTGGACCTTCTTCTGGTCCTTCTTCATCTGCACCACCACCACCTCCTTCAGTAGACCCGTCTTCAGACATTCCTATTCCTACTCCCACTCCTGAGGCTGAACCATCTACTCCTCTGGTTTCTGATCCACCTGAGACCCAAGGAAAAGACATATTATTCACAGTGGATGATCCTGAAACCCTTGAGTCTACACATATCACCATTGGTGATTCACCTCAAAAGCCACAATCTGAGACCACTCCCAAACCTATTCCCTCTCCTACCCAAACAGAGGTAGTGTCATCTTCTTCTTCTGAGCATCTCACTCCAACTTTTGACACAACTCCAGAAGCTGAGACTCAGATCACCCCGGAAGGAGAAACCTCAACTATGGTTGTCTTCCAACCTTCTCCTCTCCTGCCTAGAGATGACATCCATATTCCTCCACTTAATCTGCCTGATCCAGTACCTTCTAGCTCATTTGACTCTTTGGATTCAGATGATTCTATGGTCTTTCCTGTAACACCCATCTCCATGGCGAAGCCTCCTAGCCCTCCACTTGATTGATGAAGCCAAAAAGGGGGAGAAGAGCTTGAGAATGATTTTGTGGATGTGTCCTAGCTTATTTTGGGATATTTGGTTGTATTGGGTTCTAGGGTGCATTTCTGTTATTAGTTTCTAGTTTCTTTGAACTTATTTTACCTTGTAATTTGAAATTTTAAGATTAATGCAATTATGACTTCATTGGATATCTTTTAAAGCTTTGAATTATGTTTGGACTAATGAAGTTGTTATATATGCAAGGTATATTCAATCTTAATAAGAAATAATTAATTCAGAATCCAATTTGAAAAAACCATGTTCAAAATCACCAAGTTTTGTCATCATCAAAAAGGGGGAGAATGTTAGATCTCATGTTTTGATGATAACAAAAGAATGGTTTGAAAAGGAAATGTTTAATAATCAAGTTTGAACTAAGTAATGACAGGAATAAGCTTACTTGAAGTAAGCATGGAAGTAATGAAGATTGGACAAGAGAAAATACTGAGGAACATGATCAGTAGCAAATCTTCTCAGGCATTACTCGAGGCGCTACTCGAGTAATGAGACAAAACTTGAAGTAACAGAGCAAAACTTCCAGTTACCTGCCACCATTACTCGAGGCGCTACTCGAGTAACCAGGTAAAATTTCAAGGTTGCTCTCGGCCTGCTAATGTTACTCGAGGAGCTACTCGAGTAACCATGTGAAAACTTCCAGTAGCTTTCAAGTTAGCATAATGTTACTCGAGGAGCTACTCGAGTAACCATATGTACCTCTCGGCAGTTTGTACCACTGCTAATGTTACTCGAGGAGCTACTCGAATAACCAGATCAGAAACTTCCAGTCAGACTTCAAGTTTTCCATGATACTCGAGGAGCTACTCGAGTAACCGTGTATTTGAAAATGTGTAACTCTCGGCACTTTGTACCACTGCCAATGTTACTCGAGGAGGTACTCGAGTAATAGCCTGAGGTAAGTTAAAACTTGAGGTTGGTATCCGATTAACTTGAATTGTTTATTTCATCTTCCTCAAGTGCTTACTCGAGTATTCAAGTTTCTAATGTTTTAATCTTAAGTGGATTCCTCGAGTATGTACCCCAGTAAGCACAAATATTTTCAAAGGAAACTTCAAGTCATGACCAGGGTAAGCTATGTACAAATGTCTCAGTTACTCGAGGTGCTACCCGAGTAACTTATGCAAGATTGAGTGCATTACTCGAGGAGCTACTCGAGTAATGAGGTAAGTGCTCTCGGCATTTTGATCCTGCCAACATTATTGGAGTAGAGCATCGAGTAATCAAAAGTTTTTTCAAAGGATTACTCGAGGTGTTACCCGAGTAACTCATAAAGTTGTGAGTGCATTACTCGAGTAGCTACCCGAGTAAATAACTATTCCAAAGGTTTGAAATTTAGTTTACTCCATGCACTACCCGAGTAATCTTATACTTGTTCATTAACTTGCAGTTGATAAATGATTTCCCGATGTTACTCGAGGAGCTACTCGAGTAAACTTCAAGGGTTACTCGAGGAGCTACTCGAGTAAGCATACCCAGAAATTTAGAAATCATTCAAACGTTCATTGATTTGTTTCCTATATGATTAACCTTTCATTGTATTAGTATTCTTAGTCTATTTACAGATAAACAATGAAGGAATCACTTCAAGAGATGAAAGTCAAATCAAACGTTCAAATGCCAACCACCGCCAACGGATATTTTTCAAAAACTTGAAAAGTCAACAGTGGCTGCGCACTCACCAACGGACGAAAGGAAAACGTTCCAACGGTCATCTTCATCATATCTATATATATGGGAACCTTCAAACAGAGAAGAACAACCAAGCATCCACACAAACGATTCATTAAGTTCATTACTCTGTTTTCACGTTGAAATTGTATTCATATGCTTCAGTGATTATTATTTACTCTTTGTGAGAGATATTTCATTCAAACTCAATATTTGTTATTGAGATAACTTAAGGTTGTGGAACCTTGAGTTGGGATTGGATTACAACCTGTAAGGGGGAGCGAGTGTCCAAGTGTGAAGGAACTTGCTTGTACTGTGGTGCCAAGAACCCACTGAATCTTGGAAGTTATAGTGAAACTCTCAGAGAAGCTCTGAGGACTGGACGTAGGTCAAAGTGGTTGTGACCGAACCAGTATAACTCCCGGTGTACACTTCGGTGATATTTCTCCTTACTCATTACTGTTTTAATTCTTTTGTCAAAGTTTTATATTTTCGAAAGAAATTTCAGTATCACCCAATTCACCCCCCCCTCTTGGGTGAAACGCTTGATCTTACATAATCGCCTTAATGAATATTTGTTGAAAGAAGGATACAAAAATGATCCGATATGCCCATGCATCTTTATGAAAAGATCTAATAGTGAGTTTGCTATAATTGCTGTTTATGTTGATGATATCAACATCATTAGAACTCCTGAAGAGCTCCAAAAGGCAATTAATTGTTTGAAGAAAGAATTTGAGATGAAGGACTTGGGAAGAACAAAATTCTGTCTTGGATTACAGATCGAGTACTTCAAGAAAGGGATCTTTGTATATCAAGAAACTTATACAAAGAAGGTCCTAGAGAGATTTTACATGGATAAATCTCATCCATTATGTACCCCAATGATTGTAAGATCTTTGAAGGTGGATAAAGACCCATTCTGACCTCGAGAAATTAGTGAAGAAGGTGATGAAGAACTACTTGGTCCAGAAGTACCATATCTTAGTGCTATTGGAGCACTAATGTATCTTGCTAATCATACACGTCCTGATATATCATTTGCTGTTAATTTACTAGCAAGATATAGTTCTTCACCAACACGAAGGCATTGGAATGAAATAAAGCATATTTTTCGTTATCTCAGAGGTACAACAGACATGGGGTTATACTACTCAAATGTATCCAAGCATGAACTGGTTGGTTATGCAGATGCTGGATTTTTATCTGATCCACATAATGGTAAATCACAAACGGGCTATCTATTTACATGTGGAGGTGCAGCTATTTCATGGCGATCTATGAAACAGACTATATCAGCCACATCATCTAATCATGCAGAAATTCTAGCAATACATGAAGCAAGTCGAGAATGTATGTGGTTGAGGTCAGTAATACATCATATACGTACAACTTGTCATTTATCTTCCGGCAAAATGATCCCAACAATCCTCTATGAGGATAATGCTGCATGTATCGCTCAACTTAAAGAAGGCTATATCAAAGGCGATAGAACGAAGCATATTTCACCAAAATTCTTCTTCACTCGCGGTCTTCAAAAGGATGGTGAAATAGATATCCAGTAAATCAGTTCAAGTGAAAATCTAGCAGATTTATTCACCAAGTCACTTCCAGGTACAATCTTTGAAAAACTTGTTCATGATATTGGTCTTCGGAGATTCAAAGATTTCAACTGATATTATCAAGAGGGGGAGTCGATACACGCTGTACTCTTTTTCCCTTATCTAGGTTTTATCCCACTGGGTTTTCCTAGAAAGGTTTTTAATGAGGCAGCACTCGACGATGTATCAATGAATGATGTACTCTTTTCTTTAGCTAGGTTTTTATCCCACTGGGTTTTTCCTAGTTAAAGTTTTTAATGAGACACATTCATAATGGACATCCAAGGGGGAGTGTTATGAATATTAAATATGTGGATGTCCATTGACTCATATTAATCTTCCAGTCAACTTGACATAAAGAAGAAAAGAAGACATGACACAAAGCAAAAGCAAAAGAAGACAAGGACATAAAGAAAAGAAGACAAGGACATAAAGACGATATAAAGTAACCATAGTCATTTAAATATAACCATGGTAATACAACCAGGGTTAGATTTCTGCCTCTATATAAAGAGCTGTAATCGAATTGAACTGAATGAGAACATCTCTCTAACTTCTCTCTAGAAATTCTATCAATTTTCTTTGAATCCTATCAATCTTCTTTCTTATAACATATACTTTCATAACAAATATAAGGATTATGTTGGTATTCGATCCCTAATTGAATTTTTGACGTTGGTGTAATCGTCTTTTTATTTATATGTAATTATTAAGTATCAATATTAAATTATATTGAAGTATTGTTTAGTTTTATTAAAAAAAATAAAAGTATTGTTTAGTTCTTATCATGCATTTTCTTAAAGTAAAAATACTACAACCTCCCTTACATTTTGCCTTACACTTAAAATCTAAGTCCTTAACTTTGTTAAGAATATTTCAAAAATATATTTTTAATTAAAACAATAATGAAATAAATTTTATATATTAGTTTACCCTTCATCATAATAAATTCCTAATTTTGACTAAAATTGTTTTGAAGAATTCAAGAGTTTTCTTTTTCCCTTAATTTTATTTTTCCTTTTTACAAAGTGTTATTTTTTTAAATATTTTTATCATATTAGGACAAAAGCTCAAGTAATTTTGTTAGTATAGACAGAAAAAGAAAACTTGATTGAAGATTTGATGAATTCTTTTAATAACTATATACTTTGCCAAATACGTTTTTAAATGCTTCTTGCAAAAAAAAATGTGTTTAAAAATTTTAAATTTAAATAATTTATATAATCTCTTAGACAACATTATTTATACTATATGATAAATAAAAATATACGTCTTAAATATGTTTTTATCCATTTGCATGAAACCTAAATAAAAAATTTTCAATAAATGTGATAAAATTTATACCATATTATTAATTTTAAAAATATATGTATTTAAATTATTTTTAGTTATATAACAAATTTTTTTCTACTAATGTAGATGTTTAAATAATTCTTATATTAAATAGGGGTATTTCAATCAAAATCAAAGTTTTAAAGTCCAACTTAATAGTTAACTAATAGTTGGGTGGATGAAAATACTATTTTAAATATATAAGAGAGGTTAGTGTAATATATAATTTTATTTTAATTTTTAAAGGAGGTTTATGTATGTTTTCAAAATAGAATGGATTATTCTGTAATTTAGGTAAAACATAAAGATATTAGTGAATTTTACTCATTTTTTATTTTTAAGAAGTCAACATTCAACTTTACTTGAAGGGATCAAAATCCTGCCAACCAACACAACTATTATTGATGGAGTTTGTTAGAATCGACTAACACCCAAGTGGATAAATTAGGTGTAAAATAAAAACTTAGGAACTTTGTAAATCTTTTGGCATCTTAGTAAAAATAATAATTATGAAGATAATGAGCCACAAAATCACAGTCAATTAAACAAATCAAGTATGCTAAAAAAATAAGAGATAAGAGAAGAGAAGAGAATATGAAAATTGTGATTTATACTGGTTCAGTCCAATCTTTGACGACCTACATCCAATCCTCAAGTTCCACCTAAGATTTTCAATCCACAATTTTCTTGTTTAATCTGGGCACAAAAGAAGCCTCTACAATCTTTCAAGTTTCACAAGTACTTGAAAACCTTAATAGCCTCAAGCTTAATCTCTATACTTAAGTATCACTCCTCGTTACAACTTATAAGGTTATAATATATTTCCCACTCAAGATCCCCTAATCTTGAGTAACTCTCACAAAGATAGAATGATTACAATGAAAGCAAACTTTTTTCTCTTAGAATTAGATAATGTTCAATACTAAAGTACAAATGTGGAGTCTGAATACAGAGCATTGTTTGGTTGAGATTCAAAGTTTCAACACATTGACGTTGTAGGCATAGGCTCTCTCTTCTTCAGTTTTGAATGATCTTCTATTTATAATTGATGAAGAGTAGTTGACCGTTGGACACATTCTTCCCATTGAGCTGTTCTTCTTCTCATTGAGAATATGACCGTTAAAAGTTTTATGACAAAAAGTGCTTTTTCACTGTTGAGCTCTAATCAGTATTTAATCACCTATAATTTTCATATAAACTTGATTAGAAATGACATAATCAAAGTTTATGTGATTTTCAAAGAAAATCATGAAATCCGAGATGGTGATTAAAAACTGGGCAATATAATATCCCAAAAAGTGATTAAGGGCTAATGACTTCAAAAGTGGATGTAATTATTGTTGAATAAACACTTTTGGAGAATGTGTGATGGGAATTTGGATATTTTCATGATTCCAATGGCTTCCTTGTGAAAATTTGTGTGGGGAAAGTGTTTATTATGAAATTGGAACCATTGGGAACAATTGTCCAAAAGTTGAAAACTACGTCCATTGAAACTCTGTACAGGGCAGCCGATTTGTATGGACGTTTTAAATAGGCAAATGGTATCTAAAAATTATGAAATTTTTCAGTCTTAAAGTTCACATGTCAAGCTTCAAAATAGACACATAATTTGTATCATTTTGATTTGTGAGCTAAGAGTTTTGGATTTTTGAAGTTTGCCCAGCAAAATTAATTATTTTCTGGAACAGTATGCAAAGATTGAAATTCTGGGAATTTTGTAATTCCATCCAGAAAACTTCTATATTTTTCCTTAAAACTAGACTCAATAAGGGTTCCATAGGCTTTGGAATCACTCCAATTCAATTTTTCTAGAATTAGTTATGATTTTTCAAAGTTTGGGTAGAAATCTGCCAGAATTTCTGAAAAATCCGAAATTGTTGGAAATTAATCAATAATTAAATATGATATAATTTATGATATTAAATACCATCAGCCTTCTTTCTCCAGCCATTTTCGTGCTGTTCTAGACCTGAAACAAGAGAGAGAAGGTGAGAGATTTTAGAGAGAGAAAGGGAAGAAATCTCACAAGGTAAGCCGATTTCTCCAACGATTTAGCTCCTAATGCGTATAACTCCAACTCTAAGCTACTTCTCTTTATTCTTTAAGGTTGTGAAGCTCAAAATTTGGTGTTTCAAGGGTTAGGGTTCAGCCACCTTGAGGAAAAGCTAGTGGGAGCTTAAGGTAACTTCCAAACCTTCATATATTAACTATTCTAGCTGCTTTGGGCAATTTAATCGGTGAAATTTCACCGAATTGCCATTGGTTTTAAATTTTGGAAATTGAGTTTCCTAAGGGTTTTGCTGCCCAATTTTGGTTCAAATGGTAGTTATAACCTAATGTAATAGTTAATAAAGTGGTTAGGAGTAGAAAGGAACGCATTTAAGAAGCCGAAATCGTAAAACCCCGATTTTCCCCGGAGAACTCATAAATTTCAGCTAGCTCTAGAAATGGGTCTTAGAGTTGGATTTGCAATGATTTGATGGTTCCATTACGTTCAGGAGAAAAAATTAGGCGGGGTTACAGTTGGCCACTTTTTTGGAAAAGGCTGAAAAAGCATAATTACGAAAACGCCCCTAAAACCCTTGAAGTAGGGCTGCCAAGGGTAAATTTGTAATTTTACATTGAATTGGATAATTTTGAGTCAGGAAATAGATTCCTTGGGCGGAAATATGTTAGGATAGCCCATATTAGAATTTCAGAAAAAGTGCAACCGGACCGGGTACGGCGGGCCCGGGCCAGGTGCCCGGGGGCATTTTTGTAAATTTTCATCATAGACTCATATAACCCCAAGAAAAACTATCGAAGTGTCTAAATGGTGCATTTGGAATTGTAGGATTCAATATTTTCCCTGTTCGTGATCCACCTGCGCTAGAGCACAATCGGAAAGAACAAGGTGGTGACTCTTTCTCTTATACTGTGTGTGAAACATTGTATGTATGTTTGTCATGCATTGAGAATACTTTGTGAATAAATTGTGATGCTTTGAGTTCGCAGCGCAAGCTGACGCATAGTGATACTTTGTGATACATAGAGATCGCAGCGAAAGCTAACGCATAGAGATTACAGCCATGAGTGCTGTCATTTGTGGCGAAAGCCATGATACATTGTGATGCTGCTTAACATGATCATATATGCTATGTGTTTATACACTGCATGAGTGATTTGTTACTACAAAGATTCTTTTGAATCTCATTCTTTCCATTGACTAACATTTCAGACAGGGCAAGTGGCTTCAAGGAGAAACGAACCACCAGGAGCAGCTAGGATCTTATAGAGATGTGTTGTTAGGTTGTTGGTTATCTATTTTGGACTTGGGATTAATGTTTATTTTTGAAATGTAGATATTACGTTGATGTTGGTCATGTAATCCCCTAGTTGGAACTTACAACCCTTAGCTTATACATGTATGAATCCCGGGAGTTGCTGGGAATTTGGCTATGCACTCTGATATGTATGAATGTGATTGAACTGCGCAGAGTAATTAGATTCGGAAGATGAATATGAGACCATATTGAACGAATTTTAGAAAAGAAATTTGAGAAAAATGTATCCGTCGGTCTCTAATTCCTTTAAATTACTCATTTTCGAATCTTAATTATGGTTATCAAGGTAGGGGATTACAGGCAGAACATCACTCTTTGGGATCACCTGGTGATATGGTAGTGATCATCACTTGAGTGATCACTGTAGTGATCTTAATGTATCACTTTCACATAACTGGAGTGACCTTTGCTAGTAATAAACTCATTTTGAATTCAAATTTACCAAATGACATATCATCATAAAGCTATTGAAGTCTACATTCCAATGAAAAAAGAATCAACTCGAAATTCATTATATTGTGAAAGTTATGATCAAATTCATAGCAGCTGGTCTGGAGCAATGACTTTATACTATTGGAAATTGTGCCCAAGGACTAATCATTGTACTTTGAATATTATTATTCAATCAATTTCTCCATTTTGTTATTATATTATTTGCATGTTCACTGTGATAACTATCCTTAGATAAATCATAATGATTGTCCTAAATGTCCATAGTCGGTCATCTATGTGGGAGCAAAGATGAAATAAGACCAGTATGACTTCAAAGAGGTATGAAGATACGAATCAAAGTCCTAGGCACTTGTAAGAGTACAAGGTGTTGAACCGCCTTGCTATAAGACAGATGCATGGATCAAGTCATAAGCTTATCTCATGTATAACCACGTCATTATACCCTTTGACCTGAGATCATCATGGATTCCTACATGAGAGTCACTCAGCTTTGACATAGTCAAAAGTCATCTTTGATCGGGTGATGATAAAGGCTATTTCAGGCTTGGTGGTTTTCATGCAAAAGAATGTGAATTGTCAATATGGAATTTGTCCCTCACATTAGTAGAGAGATATTACTGGGCTCTTCAATGAATGAGTCTGAGAAATGTATAGCTATACTACGATAGAAAGAAATTTCTATTTCTATAGTCAAACTACTCAGGGATTGAGAAAGTAATAGTCAGGAATAGAAGGATGACATTCTCCATGCCTCATCCTTGACGAAAATATCATGTGACAAAAGGGACGTAATATGGTTTAATGACAGGTTGCATCAGTTTATCAATCCTCATATGAATTGGGTAGTCGTAATGCCTTGCTAGAGGCAGCTTACGACTTGTGGGTTAGTATAGTCATTAGCCCACTGCCAACTTCATATGGGCCTACAGGGTTGCACACAAAAATAGCCCAACACAAGCTATAATGTCCAGATTCATTGAATCTAAGTTATGTCTAAATTTAATGAATGTAATGGTTAATCTATGGTGAAAGAATATATATATATTCGAAAAGAAAATTAATATTATATATATATATATGTATTTTCGAAATACATACACACACATATATTATATGATAATATTATTATATTGTGTTAGTTTTAAATTTAGTTTTATCTAAAAAATTTAATTTAATAACTAACACAACAAAGATATAATATCTTGGATTTAATTTATAAAGATAAATTAAATTTATTTCCATAAGCTCTTTATTCAGATTAAATAAATAGGTTAAATTAAAACCGTTGGACAGATTTAATTAAACCATATTTATTTAATTTGCTTATCAAAAGACAATTAAGTATTAATTGATATAATATGGATTTTGAAATTAATTAAGATTAATTTTAAAATCCAATATCCATCATAAAATAGAAAGCCATGACTAATTATTTAAAAGGATGAGCTAAGATTTTCTATGGGTGATGAAAAAAGCAAGACAGAGAGCCGTGAGAAAAGAAAACTCTAGAGAAAGACGCTGGTGGCGCTAACACGCTGTTCGTGTTGGATTCCTATTTGTGTGGATACCGGTAGAGGGAGCTGATCCGAGTTGTTAGCTCCTTGAGATCGAAAAAAAGACTAAATACATAAGAAAGGTATGCTTCTTTACTAAATTCATTGACAAATCCGCAGTAGGGATTGGAAAAATTTTGAATTTTAATTTTCCGTTATGCCTACCAATCCCAACATATGCGACTATGTACTTTTGAAATTCATATCTATTTCAACTAACCTTCATTGAGCATGATCATGATGTTGTTGAAACTCCTTTTGAGTCTAGCTTTATATACAATAAGTTTCAGCCCAAAACTTATTGTCTTCCGAAAGTTATGATTCAAAAATTGACTGTTGTTCTGGAATAATGTAAGAACATTGACCGTTAACTTACAAGATCCATATCTCTTTCATCTAAGACTCTTTGAGCTTGATCTTGGCTTTTGTGAATATGATTTTGAGTGTTGTTTCATATGCAACAAATTTCACCTTAATCGGAGTTGTGGTATGAGAAATATGGCCAAATTGTTGAACCTAGTCTGGAATAATGTGAGAAATTCTAGAGTCAACTTCCGAAATTTATATCTTTTCCATTTGAAACCCTTTGAGATTAATCTTGGTGTTGTTGAACTTCCTTTGATATCTAGTTTCATATGAAACGAGCTTTACTTCAATCGGATGTGTAGTTTGTGAGATACATCCAAAATACTGAACTCTATCATGTGGAACAAAAATACAGCACAACAGAGTGGTCATCAATCTAGTAGTCACTATAGTGGTCATCATTCTAATAGTTACTTGACTGATCATTTCTAGAGGTGCTACTCGAATGATCACTCAAATGAAGTTGATATAAATTTCATATAGGTCATTCTAACCTCAAATTGACTCATTCTAACCTCAAATTGATCATAAAGACTTCCAATATCAAATATGTGGACTTGATTATTGATATTCTCTTTATATCTTGCAAGTTCTCCTTTCTTCAATATCTTCTCCTTCTTCTTGATTAATTTCCACAATCTTCAATCTCTTTCTTCTTTTTCCTTTTAGTTATTCTTCATAATCCAATTAGATAGCTTCTTTCTTCAATGTCTTCTTATTCTTTCTCTTGATCATTCTTCATAGCCCAACTTGATATCTTCTTTCTTTATTAGCTTATAAGTTCTTCTTTCTTCCTTTTAATCATTCTTCATAATCACTACTACAAAAAAGCAAAGCTGTGGTGCTTATAATTGCATTAGCTGTGGTGCTAGAGAAGTGCCACATATATGGACACCACTAAAAAAAGTTATGGCGCTTGGAAGCACCACATCATTTTATTTTTAAAAAATACCCTCCTGTAGCGTTTTTTGGAGGAAGTGCCATAGGAGGGCATCCCTTCCTGTGGCCTTCCTTAAGGAAGCGCCATAGGAAGGTCAGACCTGTTTTTTTTTACATTCTTCCTGTGGCCCTTGTTTAAGGAAGTGCCAAAAGAACTTTTTTTTTTTGCCGTATTTTTTGTTCATATCTCCCATAATTGCAATATTGCACTGCATGATTTAAACATTTTCTATATATATCCATAGCAAAATGAAGAAAAGTAAACAACAACAATGAAAGATAACTTTAAAATGATATAAATAGATTATTAATTAACTAAAGTACTACTAAAAATAGTTATACAATATGTTGTGAATGAAATACAACAAATTCAACTTGAATACATGACATAACAATTGGCAAGAAATAATACAATAAAGACCAGCTGGTGAATTAAATAGTATAGCTACCCAAAGATTTGCCTCAACACATATTCACACCATTACTTGATCACTTCATTAAGTTGATGGTCAGTCAAAGTATCACAACATTGATCTTCATAATACTACATATAAATACAATCAACCACAAATTAAAACGAATTAAAATCAATAAAACGTAATTATCAGGCACTAATTAAATGTAATTAAAACACAATATAAAGTGCAACTAAATGACTTACTTTTTGAGGAATAAATGATTAATCATGCGTAATTACATCTTTCATAAATTTTATGATGTAATACCCACAATCATTGTCATTAGGTTAGAAAGGGCACTGCAAAAATATAATGCAATATTTAACTCTATTTATGAATAAAAATTGTTTACTAACAAAGTTTGAGTAAATTCATATATTAATACCAGTATCTTCTTCTAAGGATAGCTAAGGTGAGGGTCAGCAGTTTTAGAATAGCTTAAGGATACAAAGGACTGATACGCAATCAATGTGTTAACAAAACAAATAGAAACTGATTACTTTTGGTTATTCAATCACATTTTCAAATATTTACATATATGCACATACGCTTCCCTATTGAACAATAGTAACATATCAGAATGATTTTGTGGAAGACCATTTTTTAGATGATCCACATAGTAAATGCGAGGGCCTAAAGGTTCCACTGGATTGATAGCTATCAATATCCAATTGCGCCTAAAATATTTTAAAAAATTTGTTTCAAAAATCATGTTATGATAAAAGTTAAACAATAAAAATAAAAATTATACCACTAATAACTTACCCCGCATTGTATGGCACTAAAAATAGTGTAGTTGGTGTCGCTTTCTTTCTAAAGTAATCTTTTAAATCATTAAATTGTGCATTTATATATACTTTATCCCCATGGTGGCCAACGAGATAAGGGTTGACAAATACAAATTGGACCCTGTTTGTATCCATTAAGATGTCATGATACAAATGACTGGTATAAAACAAACAGTGTCATGAAAAACAAAAGAAATGGAACGAGAAATATTAATAACAGTGACAAACGATGATGGTTAAGTACTTTATCTAGATGTTAATAGTTGAAGCACTAACCCAATCACAAGTACCCATGATCAATTTTTTTCCATTGAGGAGCATCTGCAGGGTGCCTAAGCTTCGTGTCTTTAATCCTTTCATCTGCATGCCATGTCAACAGTTTAGCAATCTCTGCATTACTGTACAGTCGCTTGAATCTTGAAATAATGGGAAAATACTGTAAGACCTTCAAATGACATTTTCCTTTCTTCTTCCTATATCAAGATGGGTTGCATTTAGGGCACTTCTCCAACGTTGCATACTGATTTTGAAATAATACGCAATCGTTAGGATATGCATGTATCTTCTCATATCCCATACCGGTTGTAGAGCAAAGAATTAGCTTTGCCTCCTATGTCTTGGTAAGAAGTACATTTTCTTCTGGAAGCATATCTTGCAACAGTTCAAGCAGTGCGGTGAAACCCCGAATCACTCAATCCGTAGCGAGCTTTGAAGTTGTACAACTTCAACACTGCGAGCAATCTTGTGTATTTAGTACTACCGGCATATAATGGTTTCTCTGCATCACTTTTCAACTTCTCAAATTCTTTAGGGCAGTTATGAAGCACCCCTTCAACCACATTTAGCGTTTCTTCAAGACTATCATCTTCATCAAACATGCTTTGATCAAATTCATTTGAAGCATCACTCATGGTATGCACCCGATCACTACATGCATTGTTCATCTCACCATGTCTTGTCCATCGTATATATGTTTGATCAATACCATAACACACTAAATGATTTAACAAATCAAGTGGACTAATCCGCTTTCCAAAACAAGATAAGCAAGGACATAAGATTTTGTCAGGATCTTTTATGTGCTCGATTGCAAATGTAATAAACTCTTTCACCCCATCTATATATTCCTTTGAACACCGATTAGATGACATCCATTTACGATCCATCTATACCTTCAATCTATTTTTAAAAAAAGTACGTGGTTAGTTGTATGACTATTTTACTAATCACTTGTATATTTTCTTACCAATTTTAAACTAAAATTGAAGCTTTCTAAATCTTAAATTAAACCCTATGTTTTAAGTGACAAATAATACAGCTCATAAGGAAAGAAATCATATTTCCCAACACATAGGAAAGCAAGCTTTCACTTGTGTCATTTCCGTCTAAACTGTATTACATACATATATATATAACATTTATTTTTTTCACATTTAAATTTCAATTTTAATAGTAGTTTTTTAAATTATATCAAATTCAATTAATTTTTATTATTTTACTATAAATTATGCTAATCAACACTTTATAATTTATTTTCATTTTTAAGAATAACAAATCACGATAAAACTTTTAAAATTCAACAATCAATCTTTGTGAACTTATAATTATACCACTATACCTTATCAACATGTATATATCATAGAGTACATTATATTCTTCAGCACACAATGCCAAGTCATAATAGTAACATGTAACAACAAATTATCGAATAAAAAAAACCCAAAAGCTTAAAAAAATGCAAGCTATATCAGAGTACAAGAATTTAATTGATATGTGAACACATACAGTACATCAGCAACTAAGTAAATTAAAGGATTAATAAAAAACGCAAACTAGTTGCCAAAAAAATAAAACAAAGCATGCATGCTATATATCATATAAAAGAACCTGAAAAAAATAAAAGTTAAAAAAGCACAAATCTAATCATTTATATGATGGGTGAAATGAGAGAAAATTAAAGCATCCCGTTATTTATTTACAAACTGATACATAGTGCAGTTGAAGACTTTTTTATTTGGTTTACCTGTAGCAACTCTCTCAAGCCTAGCTTTTTAGTCGTTTGATATGAGCCAATAGAGTAAGGAGGATCAAAAGAAAAGCCACCCCTCCAACAATTACACCAATAATCACCCCTTTTTTGCTTGAACCACCTGCAAGATAGGAAAATAGAGAACTCGTTTTCAACAAAAAAAAAAGTCATTTTAAATATCATGCTCGTCCTGTAACATTGCGATGACCATATCAATATTACTAATTAATGCTTCACTCATTTTCTATGAAACAGATGAATATTTACAGTATATCTATAGACACTTACAAATCAAAGTAATTGACCAGCTAGCATGAGTGAGGAGGATGAGGAAATGTGAGTTATGGAATGGAGTGGGGACAACTGGAGTGGGGTCAAAAGTGGAAGAGAGATAGAGAGTAGGAAGAAAAGGAAACAGTTAGGGACAGGAGTAGGGACAGACGACAGGGAACAAAAAGGGGAAAAGGGACCCAGAGAATTAGATGAAGAAGACATGTGTGTGTGTGTGTGTGTGTTTGTGTTTTTTTTTGTGCAAAAAAGGTAAAGGAGGGGGGACCGTCGGCATGCACAAGCTAATAGAAGGAGGGAGGGAAATTGAAATGATGATGATGATATTAGTAAAGTTAGTAGAGGGAATGAAATCTGATCAACAGGAAGTGGATTCTCTATCCACTTTCAGCCAATAGGCAAGCGCCACACTGGCAAGTGCCACATGTGTGCACAGACTGGCTATGGCACATGGTGGTCCAGCGTGGCTGACGTGAAGCAAGCGAGTGATGGAATTACTTGCAGGTGACTTCCAGAAGGATTGAAAGTTAATGGACTGTGAAAACAGAATCACTCAAGCGATATTTAAATCACTTGTAAATAACAGTGATCTAATAACACAGATCACTCGAATAATTAAAAGGATCACTTGAGGGATACACTACAAAAAAAACACCCGATTTCTGATAAAATTTGCCACAGAAATTTTTCCATGACAAATTTCGACAGAAATTCAATCGGAAATTTTTCCAATGAAATTTTCCGTCACAAATTTAGCCACGGAATTTTTTACGTGGCAACTTTTGATAGAAATTCCGTTGGAAATTTTTCAACTCCAAATTGCAATGGAATTTCTGATGGAAATTCCGTCAGAACTTTTCTGACGGCAAATTCTTATGGAAATTCCTTTCCGACGGAAATTTTCGTGGCAAATTCTGTCAGAAAAAGTTAAATTTGTTTACAATTTTTAAAAAAATAATATTTATAAAATTAAAATATTAATTATTAAATAATTCTATTTAACCTTAATTATTAAAATTATATTATTATTATTATTATTATTATTATATTAGTTATTATTTTATTTTATTTAAAAATAATATATAAGTTATTAATATTATATTTATAATTTTATATTAAAAATAATATGTATAATATTAAATTATTATTTATTAATTAATTTTAAATAAAAATTTTTTAATTAAATATATAAATATTTTTTTATGTTTTTATTAAATTTTTCATTATTTTTAATAATATTATATTTAATTAATAATGAATTATATGTATATAATTAATTAATTATGTGTGTGTGTGTATATATGATAATATTATATATATAATAATATGTAATAATATGATACAGGTTCATTTCGGTGTAACTAGCAAAGACTCGCGCGCAAAGGTGTTGGCAGCTTGAGGTTGCGAGTTTGAAAGAGAGGAGAGGCATTTTCAGGAATTATGAGATGCTGTCACGTGGCGGCCAGGGGAGAGGGACACGCGGTGACCAGGAGAGAGGGACACGTGGCACACTAAGAGCAAACACGTGACATTTGGAAATTTAAAAAATTTGGAATTTCTTTTTTAAAATTACGACGAAAAAGAATTTCTGTCAAAAATTTCCGACGGAATTGAAATTGCGTCGCAAATTTTTTTGTCACGCACCTAGTAGCGACCAAATGGATTCCGTCAGAAATTTCGTAAAAAAATGCGGTCCTTTAGAAATTCCGGCAGAAACGCTGATTCCATGGCAAATTCTGTCACAAATTCCATAAGAAATTCAATATTTTTTTATAGTAATATGTGATCCAAAGGTAGATCACTCGAGTGATATGAGGTCAAAAGCCAGATCACTTGAGTGATATGGAACATCACTCGAGTGATGCCAATTCTTTGAGAGTCACTCGCAGAAGAACTTGGAGTGATTGATTTTTTCTAAACATCACTCGAGTGATTATACAAATCACTTGAGTGATCCATGATCACTTGCAAGAATCTTGCAAGCGACCTGGAAGTGCTAATGGAATCTAAGGGAAATCACTCGAGTGATATCACTTCTCAGCAAGGCACTCGATAGTGATCTATCAAAAATTTCAATATGTCACAAGATCACTCGAGTGATGTTTCTAAGCACTCAAGAGATACTAAGTTTTCAGAATCATCACTACCAAGTCCCTTGATATGGCTAACAACACAAGATCACCAAGAACACTTAAGTGACAGGGATGAACACTCTTGAAGTGATTATCAGTCTTACTTGAGTGAAGTTATCATAAACCAACAATTATTGTCTCGAAAATCTTAATTCACATACTTCACATCTTGATTTATTCTTGAACTTTTATATCATTCTTGAATATTGCTAATATCATTTCTGAGTACATTTCAAGTGCTTTGAACATTGGATTAACTTCAAACATTCAAAAAGCAAAATTCGGATAGAAACATTCAATGCGTAGCAAAGAAAACCGAAGAAAACACTCTCTTTCATCAACTGCTACAATTACTCTCTAACGAACAAATTCGAAAGCTCACAATGGTCATTAAAGACATTCCACCTATAAATATAGAAACATTCAAGGCAGAGCAACTAACGAACGACAAAATTAATTCTGTTCATTAAGTGCTCTGTTTTTCTTTCTGTCTGTTATTCTCTAAAATTCTTATTGTTCTTCTATATTCATCTATCTACTCTTTGAGAGAGACTTTAATAATTTCATTCACTACTTGTGTAAAGAGAATCTCAAGGTAGTGGAACTTTGAGTGGGTATTAGATTATAAAGTGTAAGGGAGAGTGAGTGTCTTGTTGAGAAATTTACTTATACTATGGTGCCAAGAACCTATCGAATCTTGGAAGTTTAGTGGAAATATCAGAGGCGCTCTAAGGACTGAACATATATTAAGAAGTTGAGACCAAACCAGTATAAACCCCAGTGTACACTTCGATAATATTTCTCCAACTCTTATATGTTAATTAAGTGTTTTGATTATTATATTTAAAATTTTTATATCACCTAATTCACCCCCCTTCTTGAATGAAACTGTTGACACTAACAACTGCCGCCACCTCTCCTTAGTTCCATCATCTCTTCATGATTGTTGCTTATTGACCGCTATGTTTCAGTCGAATTCACACAAGCCCTAGGGCTGAAATTTTAGGGGGCTAACAAAGACTTAAACAGGGTTAAAGGGCTTATATGTAAAAAAAAATAAGCGACGGGATTTCATTGGCTAACTTGACCTAATGGATCTAAGCAATCTAAATTTGGTCTTTCATTTTGAAATAATAGTATAATTTTAATGCCATAAAAATAATTTTTAAATTTAAGAATTTTTTGTAAACAGAAATTGAGGGTCATTTGTGCACATATTTGAATAGCGAAACTACATAAAATTTCTCTAAATTTTATAACTTGTACAAATAAATCTTGTGATAGGGAAAAAATTATAGCTTAAGACTCCGCAAGTGTATAAGCCATATCAAGTAATAAAGTGATGAGTAAAGTATCGTTCCCATGAGGATTTGGTACCAACAATGCAGTTGAAGAATTATTTTACATTTCACTTAAGTTGAATCAACACAATTTGATCCAAGATTGGAATAAAAGCTAACAAAAAAAATCTAATCTAAGGCTAAGGATAAAGATAAGGGTAATTCTAAATTTTAAGTGATGACTTGGATTACTGTAACCTTGATTAAAGTATCGTTCCCATGAGGTTTTGGTACCAACAATGCAGTTGAAGAATTATTTTACATTTCACTTAAGTTGAATCAACACAATTTGATCCAAGATTGGAATAAAAGCTAACAAAAAAAAAATCTAATCTAAGGCTAAGGATAAAGATAAGGGTAATTCTAAATTTTAAGTGATGACTTGGAGTACTGTAACCTTGATTACTTCATAGTGTTTAATTTCTCCCCTTAATTGCATTTAAAGTTATATTTGTTAGTCTAGGACTCTTATGTACCTAAAAGTGTCTTTCGATCCATTTAAAGACATTCCAATTATATTAACCCCTAATTCCTTAAACGATTAGTATTTAATTAGCGATTAGTATTTAATTAGATTAATTTAAGTACAACCTAATAAGACTATATAGGGCTAATATGTATATGTCTATTCTACAAATAAGTCTAAAAACTTAATCCCCCACGATTCAATTAAAGGTTTATTATGAATTTTCTCTGTCTAGACTTCTTTAGAATACCAAATAGAGTTCCAATCAAATTTCTCATCTTTCAGAATAAGTAATCTTACAATTGGATTAATAGACATAACATTATAGCAATTAAAAAGAAGAAATCATCATCCACTAATCTATAATCAAACTAAATAATCCAAAACAAAAGTTTAGCTATATAAATTGAACATTCTCATGACCAAAATAATAGCTAAACAAAGACAAAAGGAAGAAGATAAAGAAAATGAGAAACAAAAACTCAAAACTGAATGTTTATCCGTGCTATAGATCTTCTACACCTTCAAATTTTAATCTCCCTCCATCAAGTTATGAGCTCTTGTTTTACCATCACTAACCAAAAAAATAGAATACGTCGTCTTCTATCTACGCCTCGCATATATATATATAGGCATATATTGCCTTCTCCCAAAACTTCCAAAAACAGTGACGTTCTTATCAATGAAAAAAAGGAAATAATAATGGTAATAATTTTGAATCTTTTTTATTTTCTTATTTGAGAAAACTTCCTATTCTTATTTATTATTGCTTCTTTCCTAAGTTTAAAAAATTTTTTAATTGAAATCTCATAAATTATGCACCCAATTTGATATCTCACAAAATCTCAAAAAAAAAATTCATTTAATCTAGTATGGGTTAAGGTGCTAAAATAACCTTCAATTTTCATCAAAAGTGCAATAGTAGCCATAAACTATTTTTTGGAGCAAAACTAACTATAAATTTTTGGTAAAATCGTTAAACCCAACTAACTTCTAATTATTACAATGAAGAAAATTAATCTTTTGGCCCTTAAAGTTTTGACTTACTTATAACTTCATTTATCATTCAAAAGTTAGTAAATTTCTTTTTCCATTATGGCTTTTTCTTGCATACTTGGAGGTTTTACCAAAGTTAAAAGCATATAATTGGCTTCAACTTGTTCTCCTATATGAGTTGTTCACTGCCCTCTATTTCTTCAAAAGGATCTATCATGGACACTATGAATGCCCAGTGAGGATTTTGGAAAGTAAATGTGAAGGGTGATGCGAGTGGGTGGGAAAGTAAAGGTGAAGGGTGATGCGAGTGGGTGGGAACGGGATTGTTTTTTTTTTTTTTAATTTATGTAAAATCCACATAAGTAATTTTTAACAGTGTTTTAACATTTTTTTGCTATATAGGATGACTCAAAAACATTAGGGACAGAGTTGCAAGCGAGTGAAAAGTTTAGGAATAGCGCTCGGAAGAAGATGGGATTAGAAAAAGTCAAAGCACACCCACTTCACAACATATCTGGCACATAATCTCTCTTTTCAATAATAAATGGAACTATAGATCCTTTACATAATGCTCATAATTTTGAAGCCTTTGAATATAAGAAAATCGATATCACCCTATGCTTGAAAGAAGCTTTAGAAGGATATGTCATAGATGTTGAAAATTGTGCCCAAAAGGCTAATCATTGTACTTTGAACATTATTAATTTTATGAAATTTCTCCATTCTGTTATCATATTATTTGCATGGTAACTGTGATAATTGTATTCTTGGATAATTCATAAAGATTGTCCTAAAATGTCTCTGGTCGGTCATCTATGCGGGAGCATAGATGAAACAAGATCAGTATGACTTTGATAAGATATGGAGATACGATTCAAAGTCTTAGGCACTTGTAAGAGTACAAGGTGCTGGACCGACCCACTATGAGAAAGCTACATGGATCAAGTCATAAGCTTTTCTCATGTATAACCACGTCACAATGCCCTTTGACCTGAGGTCATCATGGATTCCTACATGAGAGTTGCTAAGCTTTGAACTAGTCAAAAGTCACCTTTGACCGGGTGATGATAAAAGCTATAATCGGGCTTGGTGATTTTTCATACAGAGGAATATGAATGATCAAGATGGAATTTGTCCCTCACATTAATAGAGAGAGATATTACTAGGCCCCTCGATGAGTAAGTATGAGAAATGTATGGCCATACTACAATGGAATGGAGTTTCCATTTCTATTGTCGGACTACTCAGGAATCGAGAAAGTAATAGTCAGGAATAAGAGGATGACATTATTCATGCATCATCCTTGACCGATATATCGTGTGACAAAAGGGACGTGACATGGTTGTATGACAGGTTGCATCGTGTTAACGATCCTCATATGAATTGGGTAGTCGTGATGTCTTGCTAGAGGCCGCTTGCGACTTATGGGTTAGTACAGTTATTGGCCTACTGCCAACTTCATATGGGCCGACCGCACACAAGAATGGCCCAACATGAGATAATTTTTAATTAGGGTGGATGAATTTATATTTATATATATATATATATATGTATATATGTAATATAAAAATTCGTTAATAATATTATATAGATATGTATTTTTGAAATACATATTATATATATATATATATATGTATATATATATTATATGATATTATTATATTGTGTTAGGTTTAAATTTAATTTATTAAGATAAATTAAATCTAATAACTAACATGATAGAGATATGGTATCTCATATTTAATTTATGAAGATAACTTAAATCTAATGGCTCTTTATTTGGATTAAATAAATAGGTTAAATTAAAACTGTTGGACATATTTAATTTAAACTGAATTTATTTAAGTAGCTCATCAAGATAATTAATAGTTAATTAATTTCAAAATTAATGATGATTAATTTTGAAATTTGAAAAAATAGCCCTTATAGGTTATAAACTTGATAGAGCAAATATACTGAGATACACATGAGAATTGAGAGCCGCAAGTGAAACCCTAGGAGACATTAGAGGCGCTAGCACGTAGTCTCGGTTGGAGAGCATTCGTATGGATACCGGTAGAGGGAGCGGACCTGACGTGTTGACTCCTAGAGATCGTGCAAACCCTGAATCATAAAAAGGTATGAATCTTTCTAATTCAATTTAAACTCCGTTGATAGATTCTCAATTAGGATCGGTGAAAATTTTTAAAATTCTTCCGTTGTGCTTGTCAATCCTAACAATAGACATCGCGGGTGCCCAACGAGGTTTCTGAAAAACAAAGGTGGATGGGCATGTGAGTTGGTGGGGATGAGAACGTTGTTTTTTATTTTTTAATTTATGTAAAATCCAGCTAAGCAATTTTTAATAATATTTTAACACTTTTTTGCCACATAGGATAACTTAGAAACATCAGAAATTGAGTTACAAATGAGTCAAAAATTCAAGGACTGAGTTATAAGTGAGTCAAAATTTTAAAGCCCAAAAAATGAATCTTTCCCATTGGAATAGATGGAAGTTAGTTGAATTTAACAATTTTGTCTTAATTTTAAAAGTTTATGATTACTTTTGCACTTTTAATAAAAACTGAAGGTTATTTTAAAACACCTTAACCCTTTTAGCATTAATGACTTCATAAATATATCAAAATATATCTTAAATTGTATTCATTAAAAATGTGAAGTCATCATCCTGCATTCAAGTTTGTGTAGATATTTCACAATCATCAATTTTATACCTTAAACTTTATTTTTTGAGACTCACAAACTTTGAGTTATATACATATTAATGAAAGAAAAAGAGTTATGTACGTATTAACCCCTTAAATTTTAAACAATATGCAAATAGGAAATGAACAAATTAATAATACAAGAATTATCTACATAATTAAATATAATAATTTAGGGAGTCTATTTCAAACTTTCAAAGATGAGGGAGGTTTTACTTTTTGCCGTCGAGAGGGAAGTTATCCACACCTAACACTCCCTATTCTAAATGTAGAACTTAGTTTGGGATAAATTTCAATCTTAAATGTAACATCTTTTTAATTTTATCTCATAAATTTATGATTTTTCTGCAAACTAATTTGCCTAGATGATAAATTAATATATAATCTCTTGTTTTCGGAAATATTTCAAAAAGATTATGTCACATATGTCATAATTAAATAATTTATTTTGCTCATCTTCTCTAATTAGATAAATAGATCTTGCATTAACGAATTTAAAACTTTGAGAAGCCTTATATTTTTTATTTTTTAAAAAAAAGGAAAACTTCATTCAGCCCCTAAGAGTATAACATAATTTCAGTTAACCCCTAAAATTTTCTGAAACTTTGCTGCACCCCATAAGTTAAAATGAAATTAAGTTTTGTGAGTAATTAAAAAGACAATGATGCCCTTCTTTTATTTTTTTTAGAAGAACATTTATAAGATAAATAAGGACATTTGCAAGACAAATAAAAACATTTATAAGATAAATAAGGAGATTCAAAAGAATCTAGGGAGTTAAAAATATTTTAACCATTTATAAGACAAATATGCAAATTTATAAGATAAAAATGGATATTTATAACATAAATAAATAGATTTAAAAGAACCTAGGAAATTAAAGATATTTTAACTATTTATAAGATAAATATATAAATTTATAAGATAAATATAGATATTTATAAGATAAATAATATAATTTATAAGATAAATAAAATAAGGATACCATTACCTTTTATCCCAAAACTTAATTTTATTGGGCATGTTTGTTTGGACGTTACGATTACTTATAAGTTGTTTTTTACGTAAATCGAGACACAACTCTTCTCACATACTTACTTCGTATACCGTAAATTACTATTAAAAAATTACTTATAAACAATTGAATCGCTAAAACAAACATCCCCATTGTGATTTACGGAGTTATGTGACATCGATTGGAGCTCAGTAGAATGTTCCCTTTTAAGAAAAAAAAAAAAACTCGGGAGAACACCATTCCGCTGCTCCTGCCAGCCTTTTCTCCTATATTTATTTTTTATTTTTTTGTTTACTCGTTAAAATCACAAAGTTTCGCACCTCATGAAGCACAAGTACAGAGACAACTAGATCAGCATTTTGTCAAGTTTATCCACAAGGATAAAGGGATAGCACATAAAAAACACTATACCATAATTTTAATTATAAGATAAAATTAAAATTTTTTAAGAGATTAAGATAACTAAATAAATTATTTAATTATATCATATAACGTCTATCTTTAGATTATATATTAATTTATTAATCAAAATAATTAATTAAAAAAAAATAAAAATAAAAATATTCTAAAATAATATAATTAATTTCCTTAAACTCTCAAAAAAAAATTAATTTTATATTCAAAGAATACTATATAACAACTTGCATTATCCTCTCGGACATGTGATTGGCCCCATCTTCTAGCTTACGTGTTCGGTTGTCCCACTAGATTCTTACACCTGTTCGCCTACCCAATCATAAAAGTCGCTACATTCACACGTCAAGACAAAATTCCACTGAGAAGGTTCACGAACCGGGTCCCACATGTTATCCATATCTACAGCGCGTGATGCCACGGGACATAAAACCCTCTCCCATTGCATCCTGTACAAAACAACGCGCTTCATTGTAGACTCATAAGCATCTCATTCTCATATATACCCTCGGAAACCGACAAATTAGCACCTTGAAGAAGAGTATTTTAGTAATCTCATCGCTGAGTTTGCGTCCCTTTTAAAACTCGTCGTCGTTTTCGCCGAGAGCACGCGGAATTTGCGCTTCGAAATCGAGGGAGATAGAGAGAAGCTTTCATTTGATTTCTTTGTTCTCAGCCGTAGCGGCCGCCATCTCCAGTGTTGTGCAGGAAAGGAAGCTTGCTGGTGTGAATTTGAAGACTTATTTCGTTTTTGCTTGATTCAGATTCTGTGAATTGAAGCTCCATGGTTCAGTTAATGAGATCGGAGAACAGCTGCCGGAAAAAGGTCAAGTGTGAAGTTGAGGATTCTGGTGATGATGAACTCAACATTCTTCACAAGCGACCTAAATTGGACTCCTCTCACGAGGTTTGATCCTCTTGTGGTTTTTCTTTCTCATTCTGAATCTCCTCTTTTTTGTGCCGCTAGTTCAAGAAGTTGGAAATTTTGAATTTATATAGCTATTTATCTGAATCTGATTCTTCCATAAAAGTGCTGGATAGTTTTGGTTTCCGTGACGGATACGTTATTTGGTTCCTAAATTTTATCCGCACACGGTTCAGTTCCTGAAAGATTTGGTAAAAACAAGTCAAAAATAGGATAAATTATTTGTATGTTTCAGGTGAAGAGCGAAAAAAAACTCTTGGATCGTGTATGGACAAAATGTAAATATAATATGAAATTCTTCTTCCTAGTTGTGTTTATCTTCTCTGAAGTCGGAGAGTTGCTGTTGCTTTCTTTTATAGATATTTTTGAATTTGAATTCTTCAGCTATATTTGGTGTTTGCTTACTATAGTTAATTTATTTATTCGTTTTTTTTGGAACAGTGGAGTTGTAATGATGATCCGCCTTCAATCCCGCCTACTTTGTACAATCCCCTTGACGAGCCTAGCCCGTTGGGTTTGCGTCTTAAAAAGAGCCCTTCCCTTCTGGATTTAATTCAGATGAGACTTTCCCAAGAAGATAGTACCAAATTAGCGACAGCCAACAAGAAAGACCACAGGGGTGTTAAAGCTTCTGTCACTGCCGATGGTAAACTCAAGGCCTCGAATTTCCCTGCATCCATTTTGAAAATTGGGACTTGGGAGGTGAGATCATAACTAAAACAAAGAAAATTATTGATATAAAATAGTAATGACGATAGGGATATGGTGATAGGCGGTGGTTTTAATTTTTTTGTCCCGATGGTTTGCAGTATAAGTCAAGATATGAAGGAGATTTGGTGGCAAAGTGTTACTTTGCAAAGCATAAACTTGTATGGGAAGTTCTTGATGGCTGTCTTAAGAATAAGATTGAAGTCCCGTGGTCTGATATCATGGCTCTAAAGGCAAACTACCCCGATGACGGACCAGGAACCCTTGAAGTTGTGGTAAGGGTCCTCTCTTTTTTGATATATCTATCATTGTTACAGCATTAAGCATCACTAGTAATCATATTAAGTCCATTTTCGTCTTCCCTGCAGCTGGCTAGAAGACCCTTATTTTTTAGGGAGATCAATCCACAACCAAGGAAGCATACCTTGTGGCAGGCGACATCAGACTTCACTGGCGGACAAGCAAGCATGCAGAGGTATGCACTAAGTTCCCTCAATACATAAGTCTTGGTGACGAAAGTACTCGATGAAATATTGAAATTGTTGTGATGTGAAACGGGTTGGGGAAAGGGGAGGAGGGAGGAGAGCATGAGGGAAGAAAGAGTATTTAAAGGGAAAAGGAATCTTTATTCAATTAATCAACCAATCCAAAGCTGCTTACAACAGAGAACCGTAAGCTCTATTTATGGAGTCCTAAAAATAATAAAATAATAATTCAAATCTAAATCCTAAATTCAAAATTCAAATCTAGATAAATATCCTTCTTTAATAAGTATAATGAATTACTCTAGATCTCCTAACTAAACCCTAGATTTTCTTATCCCATATCATATCATTTCTCCCCTAGTTGAAAGACTCAGCTCCTGATGAGTTAGTTTTGCACAAATCTCGGAGGGAAGGTGGGTTAATTCTTTAGCATGTTGCTGCTATTTAGAAACCCTTTCAAACAAGTGAGATACTGAAAGAGTAAACCTTGGTAGGAATAACTAGCTGAGTCTTGAAGAGTGTTCGGAAAGCCTTTCCAACAAACAAAGTATTGTTGGAGAGGACCATTCAACAATGGAGTCACCTAAGGCAGTGCAGTGTGCTGAGGAGGTGAGGTTTAGAGCTGGGACCGACCCGCGGCCCGCACTTCTACGGGTTGGCATTTTGCCAATCCTAACCTGCAGTGTGCGGTTTGTGGGCCAGCGTTTTTTTGAAAAAAAAAACATTCCTTTTTTTTTAATAGGATAAAAAATACGAGACACACATATATGAGTTATTAAATTTACCTTTCTAGCATCAATCATTCCTCTTATAAAAATTTAAAAACATAATTCACAATTCAAGAGATAAAGTAATCAAATTTGCCAAAGTTTATAAACAAAATATAAACTCATCCTCAAATAATCAAAATATAATAATTTTGTTTAAAAAATAAGGGAAGAGGATAAGATTTTTTTCCTTTGGATTGGAAGGTACCAAGATAGGAGTAGATAACTTATAAATTTTGTGAAATTATTATATGTAAAAAAAAAATTTTTACAGGCCAACCCGCTAACCCGCGGGCCATGCGGTGTGGGCCTATGCGGCCCGCACTTTTGCGGGTTGGGATTTTCCCAACCCTAACCCTGTCCTAACTCGCGGGTCTGCGAGTTGGACCTGTATTATCGGCTCAAGTAAGGTTGTTACCATTTGAACTTGAACCTTACTAATCTCAAGCAAGGATGACACTACTTTCACCGGTACCGCATAGATGACATGATCAATAGGATTATTGTTATTGGTAGCATCAATCACTGGAGTTTTCCTTGGAGCATGTAGGATAGGCGCAAGTGAAAACACATCAACGTCATGATTGGGTACCACAATAGTTGGCGATAGTTCTTTAGTTAGGATTGCAATCTCATCTCCTTGCTTTGAAAAAGGAGCTTTGACTTCTCTCAACTAGCTTATCTGGATCGTTATACTCTTGTCTACATCGTGCAACTCATGAAGCTGTTGACACATATCCTTCAAGTCCTCTCGCATATGAGCACATTGATGCTCAAATTCGATCCTCAACTGTTCCAGTTGTGCCTTGAGACATTTATCTTCAACCCTCCAACGTTCTCAAAAAGCCTCGTACTCATCCTTCTGCTTGTGGCGTCTTTCAGCTCTTCTGTAATCTTCAAGTTCAGGTGGGAAGAAATTAAGAGTTCTCATCTCAACTGAAGTTAAGATCTTCCTGCTAGTGATGATCATCTTCCTTGTATTGAGGATATGTGGTATACTCATATGAGCAGAGGCTATAGCAACGAGCATCATATCCATCATGGCCATGATTAACATACTCATGCCGGTTACGAGTAGCATATCTGTAGTGCTCATAGTTGGCATACCGATGGCGTCGAGTAGAGTACCTGGCTCGGTCATGATAAACATTCTCATATGGGGCGTCACACGCATAACGAAACTCCCTATATGAGTATCCTTTTTGTAACTTATATTTGCATATTTTCTATAACTCATACTTGCAAGTAATTACCATGGCAACTTTTCTACTTTCTCTTTCTTTTTTTGGTTTTTTTTTACCTCTCTTTTTTGTCACTATTTCCTTTTTTTTGGCCTTTTTTTCTTCCTTTTTTTTTTCACGTTCATTTGCCTTCAACTCTTTTTTTTTTTCCGCTTTTTTCAAATACAAAAATCAAGAGTGAAATTAAAAATAAATTTAAAAAAAATTACCGAAGTAGCAATCCTCAATAATTGAGCTCTGAACGGTTAAAGGCACCACTGTGGGTGGGAAGTGAGATTTTGCACAAGGGTAGAGAATGTTTATCACGCCCAAACCTCCTTAAGATAGCCACAAAATTACAAACCAAGCTGCAAGTTTGAGTTGAAATTTGAATGAATGGTGGTGATATATGGGCTCAAATATGGTGGCGGAGGTGTAGTGGAAGGAAGTTAATTTTTTTTTTTTTGTTTTTGGGAAATTGAGCAGTGAAAGCAATGGAGGGAACCTTACTCTGATGCCAGAATTGATGTGAATGTGTTGGGGAAAGGGGAGGGGAGAGAGAGAGACTAGAATAGGGAGGACAGTAAGAAGGAGGGGGAAATCAGAAAAACAGAAGGAAGAAAGAGTACTCAGGGAAAAGCAATCTTTATTCAATCAATCAATCCAAAGCTGCCTACGACATAGAACCCTAAGCTCTATTTATAGAGCCCTAGAAATAATAAAATAATAATAAAATAACAATTCAAAATTCAAATTTAAATCTAAATCCTGAATTTAAAATTCAAATTCAAATCAGATAAATATTCTTGTTTAATAATTAAAAAGGATAACCCTAGATTTCCTTATCCCATATCACACCATGTAAGATAGTTAGTGTCTCTGTCTAAGGAAGGACACTTTAAGTGCGTACAGTTTTCAGAATAGCTGAGATGCTTAGCGTGCTGAATAGACCAAACGGAAAGGATGGCGAAACATACTGATGATAACTATTGACAGCTAATTACTTCATAAATGAGATACCAAATAAGAATGATTTGCGTCTGTAATTTTATTTCTCATTTCTTTTGTAGTTCTTCCAGCAAGTTTAGAGTCTAATCTGATTGGATTTATAACTACATAACATGTGTTTCACCAAAAGTAGAAATAAAAGGATTCCATGGCAATTGATGGATTTCTGTTACACTAATTGACCTACAGAAGTGCTGAATGTGAGCTCTTTCTTTAATATCTCTAATTTTATGAAACCTGCTATAAATTAAATGTAATGTCATATATCCGGGGGGTTGATTTACATGACTTTCTATTAATGTTGTAATTGAAACTGAAATTGTTTCAAGAATTTCTGAGTCTATGGATAGCATTCAGGGAGTGTTAAGAGGTTTATGTGTTACTTATCCAATGTTGGAGTTGTCTCTTATCGTTTAACCATTAGCATCACTGCTATAGAGAGCATGAATTTGAATGTTGACTCCTAATGTTTGTCTTCATTGTTGTAGGCGGCATTTTCTGCAGTGCCCACAAGGACTTCTAGGAAAGCATTTTGAGAAGTTGATTCAGTGTGATCCACGCCTAAACTTCTTAAGTCAACAACCTGATATGGTGTTGGATTCTCCGTATTTTGAATCTAAAACTGCACTCGATGATCAACTTGAATCAACTGCAACTTTGGATAGAATTGGCAAAGGGCAAGCTGGTTTGTTTGAGTTGCATGATGTGGAATCAGCATCTGCAGTTCAATCATCTTCCTCAAAAAGTGAACACAATCTTGTGGGAAAGGCTTTTGAAAATATTTCCCAGGAAATCACTTCTCCTAGCTCAGGTACAATTTTGCATCTCTTTTCTTGGGAACAATTTTGGCATTCAATTTCTCTATTGCTGAGGGTGAAGTAGTTTAACTTAAAGAGAGATTTTCACTGACATATTCTTGGGAAAATGCTAGAGTTGTTGAGCTATACGATGTACAATCTGTAATTGTATTGATATGGTCGCTTTCCAATTGAACTACCACGTGACATCTTACCGCCCAATCTTATATCTAATTATACAGGCTATTGGCTTCCATACAATTAAATTAAGTTCGTCTTATTTATTCGTGTGCAGTCATGGAGCCCCTTAGAATCAAGCAGGTAAGGAGAAGAGAAGCTGACGCCTTGAAGTTTCTTAACAATTTGGATCAGATCAAAGTGCCCGGACTTCACCCATCGATGTCAATGAATGATATAGTAAACCACATTGGAAATTGCATTTCAGAACAGATCACATCTGGCAATCCTGCCTTTGCCAATAACAATGAGCAAAGCAAAATAATCCTGGATGAAATCACCCAATACTTGCTCAACGACTCTTTAGTTACTGCAGCCTCGGACGAACAGTTTCTCATGTCAAGGGTTAATTCCTTGTGCTGCCTTCTGCAGAAGGATCCTGCAGCTACACAAGACACCAATGTAAGAACTAATACTGAAGCTAGTGGAAAAGTTGGTGAAAAAAACAACTTGGATCTAGAGTTATCATGCAAAAGTACGGTTGCCGAGACCGGGGATGATGATGCTTCTGGCAGTAAGCAGGTTAGTGGCGGCGGCATGCGCAGGAAGGAGTCAGTAGGGGAGCTGCTGCTTAATCTTCCAAGGATAGCTTCTCTGCCACAGTTTCTATTCCCAATGGCAGATGATTCTGTTAATCAAGTTAGATAGGGGTCAGAATATGAACCAATAGTTAGAAGCAACGATATGAAGTAGTGTGTGAGAGTGAATTTTGTGTTTGCTGTCGCCTGTTTTCACCCTAACATAAAAAACGGAGGGATTCAGAGATCCAGATTGATGAAGAATCCGGACAAAATGTGGCACTCAGTAGTTGTAGGCTTACCTGACTGGTGTGTATAATGTGTCTGTATATGATGTTTGTATCTTGAATGTTAAAATCCCCGCGGCACCTTTTGCCTTGAAAAGTTCTACAATGATAGAGATGTAGATTCCGTCAAGTGTCGATTAGGATGATGATGTTTTAATTTCTGTTGTCAATGAACGGTTGGGTGAATTCCAAATTCATAGGGACCATAAATTCTTTTGAAGGTTCAGAGCTCTTGCGATGGCTTGTGAGATAAAGAGAATACTAGAAACCATATAGGCAACATGATACAGATAAACTTAAGAGATACTATCTCCTGTCCTAAATATAGGATAAAGTTTATACTACAAACTGTCCTATATTTAGGATCGGAGGGAGTATATAATAATATGCCCTTTAGGACTTTATTTAGGGACATAGATTTACAACTCTAATAGATGTGGGATAATGGATTTCAAAGATCTATCGTGAGACAATGGACATCCGCATTAATATATATATGTTCATGACAGAAATAATATAAAAACCACAACCCAATGTATACAACTTAGGAATAGATGAAGTTAGAATTAAAATTTTATATTATTTGTATATTAATCTTAATTTTTATAATTAATTAGAAAATATGTTTATAATATAATTTTAAAAAGAAAAAGATAGAATAGAAGGATGAATGTAAGAATTTTAACATTCATCAGAAGAAGGATCAATTTTTTGTTTAACAAAAAAAAGAAGGATGAATGTAAAAATTGATTTGGACTTCCTACATTTATAAGTAATAGCTTTGATTTTATGAATAAATTTATATAATCATACATTTATTATTTTCTTTCTGAATGCATGACCAAGTTTTTTAAGGTGACAAGCTATAAGTTTCAATTTCACCTAAACATGAGATATAAATTTCATAAAAAGTCAAAGCACCTTTTCATGCAAACATAAATATTAAAATTTCAATTTTCATACAAATTTTGTTTACTCAAGGATTGAAGAAGTTGTAGACCTTAATAAGTTATCATAATTGTAATTCGATAAATCTGTCAGCTGTGTCAAAGATTAAACTCATCCGGATGGTTAAAGTCAATAAAGGAAGAGGAAGAAAGCTTTAACATCGAATTTTATTCTCACATAGCTCGAGAGCAGCATGATGCTACTAATTAACCGCAATCAGATCATGAGAGATCTACATTATTATTCCTTCGATAAACAAATAATATGTTCAGTTCAATTCGATTTGATACCTTTTCTGACCTGCAGAGAGTATAAATACAAATCCACTAACTCAACTACAGCAGCAAAACTAAGCACACCCCACCACGCTTGAGAAAAAGAATTAATAAACAAACAAACACAAGGAGCATAATAACAATACTACACTATTTATGGTTCGCCATTGCCTGGTTCATCGTCGACCATTTGCTCATTTTCTTGTATCATGTTCATAAGCATGTTCACTTGTTCTTGGAGCATGGCATTTTCCCTCTCAATTCGAGCACGCTTGCTCTTCTCTTCCAGAAGCTGGACTTGCAGGTGCTCCAGGCATCTTGCATCCTCCTCCAATTGTTCGTTCAACCCGTTGATTTCCCGGTCCTGTGACAAAAAATCACCAAAATATGTCAGCATGTTGATGGTTTTTATTTTTTAATTACTAATAAGGTATGGGGGAAGTTGAGAAGGCAAGGATGAAAATATGGTACCTTTCTGTTCATTTCATGGATGGCAATCCTGCGCATGCTTTCGACGACATCAACATTGACAAGCTTTCGCTTCTTCCCAATCAGCCATCCCTTTGGATAGTTTGCAGATTCAAAGTCAGGGGGAGGAAGTAAAGATTCAGCAGATGGCTGTCGGCCATTAATGTTCTTTATAGGTTCTAATGGTTCAAATAATGCCTTTCGACGCTCAGAAAGCTCAGGAACAGGAACTTCAGTTGAGTCCTGCTTCATCTCCTCAGCAGGAGGAGGTTCTTCCTGTTTGCTGGGTGGTTTATTAGCACTTGCAGTATCGTTTGATACCTCTAAATTCTTCCCGCTAGCTGTGGGCAACAAGTTACCATTCTATTTCCAACTAATCTAGCCATACCATATTTGCACAACTAATGCAAAATAACCCATGAATGAAACAGAACAAAGCAGCACAACAATTTATCAACAGGACTGCAAGCTGCAAAGAAGAGGGCTATATATCTCCATCACTCAACTTTGTTTCAATGGAACATTTAGAAAATTTTTCTATCAATTTGAACTTCAAATTTTGAACGAAAATTTCTATTGAAAAAGATGTAAGCAAATCATACTATTGTTATGCTTCAGTCCATTGTTGAGAAGAGCCAGCTTACAAAAGCCACTCTCACTGTAAGCTAACATTATCACCAAAGCCTATCTTGAGCAACATTTATGCTCGAAAATGTTCAAATGAAACAACAAAGTAACAAACAATAGAATTTTTTTCTATGGCCGGGCAAAGTCATTTAAGAAAAATTTCCCCATGAAGCAAAGATAGCCCAAGCTCCAAGCCTTTATTCTACTATTAAAGTTCAGACTCCAATAAATTTGACGCCAGAAGCTCCAAGCCTTTAAAAGTTCAGACACCAGGTTCACTGGGTAAAAAATATATATGAAATGTACAGTGGTTTCATCAAACTCTAAATCTCTCAGCAACATGAATGATGCTACTTTTTCATTCTGAAATGAGGGAGGAGACCTGCCAAAGTTGCATGCTGATAACAAGAATAAAAAGTTTCTTGTTCTTCATAAAAACATAAAAAGGATTACACACATATTTTAAACTTCTGCAGCTACAGCATCCACCGTTTATTTTTAGAGACAACTTAACTGCACTTTTTGAGCCAATGACCCTTAGGTCAAGTGGCATCTACTCCCCCTCTTTGGGAAACGAGGGTCACGGGGTTGAACCTTGTGCTTTCCTTTGATTCTTGTAAAAAAAAAAAAAAAAAAACTACAGTTTTTGATTATTTCTATCAGGTCCGTTTTCACAAGAAATTGAGAAATGGGGAATTTTTACATCTTTACAATACATGATTCTGCCTTTTAAAAAAATTCTTCCATTTTATATTTTTAATGAAAAAACCGGTGACCAATAAAAAATTCATTGCAAGCATTAAGACAAGCCTGCCTGTTTGGCCCCTATAAAAGTTTGACAATGTAGGCACCATCTATCATGAGTTATATGTATCCGACCAGCATCTTGTTTTAGCCAGTCGAAACTGAAAAGACTTCGTTTTCTTGAGTGCACAAAGACTTTACTTCTACTCAGGTTAGGCAGAAGCCTACCAATGGCATATAATTGCTTCAAACCTGATGGAGTAAGAATTAAAAAACAATGGTGCCTGGCCAAATACTAATGTTGCCACAACATGCCAAAAAGAATTTTTAATTAAAATACTATATTATAATCGATAAGAGCCATCATTAACTATGGAGACATCAAAATTGAGTTGTCCAAAAATCGTAACCTAAGATGTCTGCTGATCTTCTCAACCCAACAACCAAGTGATAGTTTTCTGTTATATATATATATATATATATATATATTCCAGAACGATACAAATCTCAATTATTTGGCTCTGAATATAGGATATAAACTCACACTGGCACTAACAAGTAAAAGGTATAAAATAGTTATATCGTATCAGAGATAGGGTAAGATTTGGAGCCAAAAGATGCGTTTTCCATTTTGTAAATAAAATCAAAAGAAATGATGGAAAAATTAACACCGTTTGCAAAATTCAGGGGATAGCGTTCTTACGGGAGTGGCGCTTGTAACTTTAAAGAGCTACTGTACAGTAATTAATTATTAAATAATTTAGCAATTTTCTTTACTTTACTCCTCTGTTGATGCCTAAAACTGTTTTTGTAATAAAAATAATTTAAGTATTATAATGAGCAGGACTCGGAGCTCGGTAAGCCCATCATAGCAAACAAAGTAAACGTTACCAAAACGTCATACCAAATGACAACTGTTGCAATTTCTTTAACTCAAACCCCCGGAAAAACATATCAGAGTAACTCGTGAACAATTTTGCAGGAATTTCACACATCAAACACAGAAGTTGATAGAACGTAAATGTAGATTTCTTTTAACAGATGTGAAATCAAAAAAAAAAAAAAAAATGTACTCTCTCCGGTCCTAAATATAGGATAAAATTTGTAGTGCAATTTGCACTACAAATTTTGTCCTATATCTAGGACAGGAGGTAGTACAATACAATTGTGAGAAGATTTGGCGGCAATGATGTTCAGAATAGGATTTAGCTGCAAGTTGCGTTCGAAATTCCCCAGAATCATTCAATCAAACATACGAACAGCTCAGAAACTACACGTTTCAAGCATGGATTCTCAAATCTAAACAATTATGGAAGTTTAACTGAAAACAAATTAAACTCAAAAGCTACAAGTTAAAGCCAAAAACACTTTTAGTACCAGATCTCCTTCGAGATTTCCAGCCAATCCTGGTGGAAGTCACCGGAGAGAATCCATTCAAAGCCCCATCGGCGGCCGTCGTCCTCTCTCCGCCACGAATTTCCATTGAAGCAGACGAAACCAGAGAGGGAAAGAGAGAGAGAGAGAGAGAGAGTGGCAGAGACTTCAAATTATAGTCAAACTTCAGAACATCGAGTTTCTAAGACAGAATAAAGGATTCTCCTTCCTATGCGATGATTATGATCTTCGCTTTCTTCTTTCTGATTCTGATTTCTGATCTCTGAGAAGAGGTGTGTCTCTTCGTGTGAAAACGACAAGAAAGAAGCAGATAAATGGAATGGGACCGGCCGATGTAGCTTTGAACGGTTAAGATTTCGGGATGGGCTGGAAAATTTTATGTCGAAGCCTTGTCCTTTTATTTACTTTTTTTTTTTTTTTTGCCAACCTTGTCCTTTTATTTACTTATCTTCGTTGATTCTACGTAAATTGTGCAATTTTTTATTTGCCTGTTAGTTCTTGGAAATAAACTCTGGGACCCATCATAATTTATAGAAATAAATATTTTCAGAATAATCTAGAATGAATTTCTATTTCTATTTTGTATAAAATAATAATATATTAGGAAAAGATTCAGTTTTTTTTGTGTAATCCGTACGCTTTCCGAAGAACCCTACTTTCACGCGGATGAATACCATCAATATATATCTGTATTTATATTTGCGAAAATATTTTTAGTAAACCAAAGCTATATGCATAATTAAATATACAGGGTTGAGGAATTAATAAAAATACACGATATACACGTGACATGAGACTCATGATGAAATCAATAAAAATTACATACTGCTTTCTAAAAAATAAAAATTATATAATACCACCTCTAATTCTATAAGACTTAATGTGTAAAACACTCGATAAATAATTTTTTTTCCAACTAATAAATATTATATGCACTGTATCATTTACATGAGTACATTTATAACTTAACGATAGAATGCTTCCCTTTTTATATTTCATGCACTGAGTATTTCCCATTTAGTTTTGATATCTGAAAATTTAATTTGTCTAACGTATGATCCCGCCCTCAAACTTTAGAAATTTAATGTATAGACTTTTAATCATCTAATTTTTCAAACACTGAGTTGTCCTTGTAACTAGGATATAACACATAGGTATTAACGAAGGCAAAAAAAAAAAAATATATATATATATATATAGGTCTTAATCAATTAAATTATTAAATTTGAGGAACTGAATTATAACTAAATTAAAATTATAAGAACAAACTAATTATTTTTCCTATGATATAAAAAATTATGCATATTTTTTTATGGCATCAATATAATATTTATTTGAAAAAACAGTAATGTACTTATGAATTTTGTGATTTATTTTTGGGATAAGATGCAAAAATACACATGTGATTTTTCTCAAAGTGCACCCAACACCAAATACTTTTTTTTAAGTGCAACAGTGACTATGTGGTTACAAAATAGGTGCAAAACTACGCTTTGACCGTTAGTTTGCCTTTTTGACCCTAAAAGTGATGACGTGTACGATGACATGGATGCTGGAGTAACATTCTGGAAAAAAAAAAACTTACTGGATGGTGAAGCGTTGCAATTAATATTACCCACATTTCACTATTTCACTACCACTTTCGCTGAAGTAGATTTAAATATGAATGCAGAGTGCTTAACTCACTCAGCAGAGCTGCTGCCTTAAAAAACATACTGATTGCTCAATTTTTTCCCAACCATAGATTCCCAATATTATTAAATTAAAATCATTATAATACATATATTATATTACTAATTTTTATTAAATTATATGATTTATTAGAAAAATTTGATTTTCAGCAAGTTTTTTTTCTAGAATGTCACTCCAACGTCCACACGTCATCACTTTCAGGATAAAAAAATCAAACTAATGGTCAAAGGGTAGTTTTGCACCTATTTTGTAACCACATAGTCACTGTTGTACCTTAAAAAAACATTTGATATTGGATGTACTTTGATGAAAATCACATGTGTATTTTTACACTTTAACCCTTTTATTTTTTGATGAAATGATAAAATATATTAATAAAATATTAGTACAACATAAAAGGACCATAGACATACGGCTTCAAATGTAAGAAGCAATGAAAAGTAAAGTACACATAGTGAACCTAAAAACTACAGACTCAACTGCTATAGCAACTCTGATTAGCAGTCTAATTAGAAGGGTACAACAACCTACTTCCAGCCACAAACACAAAGTTGATAATTCCTCCACAAGACAAGAACAATTAAGTAGAACATCGTCTTAAATATTTGAACCGTTGTGTTGGAAAATAGCCTAGTCCATTCTTGGTGGATTGGGCCTAAGCCCAATAGAATTAGGGTTAAGGTATAAATAATATAAATGTTTGGGTTGATATATGTAATATTTCCTAAAACATTATGAGTCATGTTGTTTAACCGATAGATTATGACTCTACAAGTGGTATTGTTTCATCGAAACAATATGTCTCTCAATCGAAAGGATATCTTGTCTCTCTGATGGAAGGACATGTTAGTAGAAGAGGAAAGAGTGCATAGAACCCTATAAATAGACATAAGGGATTCAGTTATAAGAAATTGGATATAACATACAGAAACTTTATCAAACTGACTCCCCATTCCCTCTACTATATTTATCTCTTCTTCTTCCTATCGTGGTGTATTTGCTGTGCGTCATAATCGCTTCCGCAACTGTGATCCGATTAGCGTGGGTACAAGAGATAAACGGTTGCACTTCAGGTACGCCCACGTGACCATGTGGGAATGACGTCTCCATTTAGGCGCTTTGTACTAGAAATTCCCTTTTACAGAGATCATCACAAAACAACCCTGTAGTGTAGCTTGATATTGATATAATGCTCGAATGTCCTAGATTTACCATTATACACTTTACTCATGGCCAATCTAATCCCTCTTGAGTCAGTATAAAACTCAGATTGTCTTTCTTATATGCATATTGTCTACACTTATGAAACTACAAAATAATATCATAAGGGACCGGTTTTAGACATCAGCATAACTGTGTATATTTCAGGTAATAATCTTTCTTTCGCCCATATATCACTTTGATATGTATCAACTGCTTTCCTAACATAATGCCTTTAGATCGCATCAATCATGATCATAAGACAAAATGCTAAAGTAGCAAACGTTGAAACATATTTCCATAATAATGTCCAAGTCAAAGGACATTGATGAAGGGTTAACCTTTTTGGGACTCATACAACAATGAAGCAGGGATCTATTCACTTGCTTCCTATTTGTGATTCTTTAACATATGTGGTATGAATCACATGCTACGGTGTTACTCTTATACTTTAAGAGCGTATGTCGTTTGATTTTATCATTAACATTGTACAAACTTAAGTCTGGACACTTCCAGTATCTAAATCCAAATTCCTCAACTCCACTCATATTACATGATGTCAATTTTGAAGAATTTGTTGTCTGGCAACATGTATCATGGATGTGGCTTTCCATGATTCGATCCATATTTTTACAAATAAGGATCTCTTCTCAACTTACTGCACTTAAGTCAAGGCGACATAGTTTGTGTTTCTTCTCTATCATATTAGCACTCTTGCTACTTTATTGGTTTACGCAATTGTCTCATCTTTGCATACTTCTCCCGAATTTCAAAGGCGGTCACTTCTGTGAGAAAGACGACCTGACCAACCTGTACGACATACTAGACATTGTATACTTACACACATATTAAAAGCCAAAATGAAGTATCATTACTCCATACTATATGTATGCCAAAGAACTTAACATGTTTCTCATACATGTCTTTGGTCATTAGGTTTAATTAGGGGACTTTGCATATGAATACATTGTTCAACAATAAATTTATATGCTATAGCATCTCTCATATAGCTATACCTTTGCATTTAATCTATCCATTATGCTTAGGGTCTTTTGTTTAAGCAGTGGCTACGTGTAGTCACAATACTTTGACATTAGATTTGAATTTTTTGACATTAGATTTGAATTTTCACTTTCAAATCTCACATGTTTAGTGAATATTACCAGCCATAAAGCCTCTTGTACTATCATAACACATACTTTAAACGTACATAATCAATGTACTATACAAATATCTCATGACCCTTCTATGAAGCCATCTAATATCTCTCACGGTGGTTGGACTAGTACCGAATTACAAGTCATACCATGCGCATATATCTATTCTTGTGTATATCATTGCATACATCACACTGCTAATAGTATCATATGGATATTCTTTTCTATTATTTTCTTGGTCGGCTTAGTTAGGGAAATTTGTCAAGACTCAAACTCACTCTGAAAGTCATTGGGGTATCCATGGGATTGCATTCACTTATTTTGATTTGCTTAAGAATCTTCTTAATGTAATTCTCTTGTAAAAGAGAGGAGTCTTCTTAAGCTATTTCTTTGGATCTCAAATCCAATTGCTTTACCCATAAACCAGCACCATTCTTTAATAGGCACTACCAAATTTAAAATATATATAGCCAATAGTATATCATCCACTTAAAAAAATAATATCACAAATCATTTACCAATGGTTCTCTTCAACCATTTGAAAAACACATTGGGTTACCTCTCTTTCAAAAAATTATTCATCACTATATGGACGATTGCATCAATCTATAAAAGGACTTCTGCAAAACACATTAAGTCACCACTATGTGAAACTTTAGATAATACTTTTAGTGAAATCTAATAGCCACTGTATATAGATTTCTTCATCCAAATCATCACTCAAATTGTCTGTTTTACATCTATATGATGTAAATTTAAATTCAAATAGTTAACTATTGCCATATTAAAACTAATTTAAATGTACAACAAGTGAGAAAAATGCCTTCCTGTTATGCTTACTCCTCTGTAACAAGTCTTGTATATGTCAATTGATTTACCCATTTTTCTCCTAAACCTATAGAACTCACTAGTTCTCAATAGCCTTTTTGACTTGGTAGTAGATCAACTGATTATCAACTTGATTCTTTCTCAAAGAATTCACTTCTCTTTCCACTGCTTTCTTCCATTTTCCATTGACATGGCCTCTTGTACAGAATGTGACTCATCATCCTCCTTTAGAATAACCATGAACATTTTTCTCAGTTATCCCTTTTAACATGAACCTTTTCCATTTCATATTTATTTTGTTTGGTTCCTTTATTGACCATTCTAAGCTCTCACTCTCAAAAACAATTGAGAATTATTAGCATATTCTGTACTGCCTTGTCCTTGCGTCTTGCAAAGAGATCCAATGTGATTAGTTTTACCCTTAATTGAAAACTAAATCACAGCAAATATGGTACCTTTCAATTCTTTTTTTTCATAATTTTATCATCATTTCACTCTTGAAAATGTAACCCTTATGAGCTCCCACTTATAACCGCTATGGGAATTTATAACCGACCCTTATGGTCTATGAAAACTCAAATTTGACTTTTATTTAGTCCAACATTTATAGGGTATAGCAGTGACTATTTTAGAAGGTATATGGTTAAACTTAAGCGCACATAACTTGATGAAACCAAGGATGTGTGCATGTATACTAATCTACCAAAAGTGGACTATATAATACTCTCCCACTCACATTTGGTGGGTTATCATGAGCCATAATATGTTTAACTATGTCTAATAAAATTCCATTATGCCTTTTATTGGATTAAGATGAACGATATGCCTTTTGATTTCAGTCAGAACGGCATGCAGTTTATTTGTTTACCAGAAAAGCCTTCCCTGTTAAGAGAAAAGACGTCATCTATTTTTTTTTTTGGGAAAGTTGGCTCATACACTCTTGGACAAGTGGGTTGGACTGCGTTTTGTTTTGGATCTGAGTTTTTTTTAGCCTAAGGATCTTGTTTTTTTGGAATTGTTTTTTTCCCCTTCTGTTTTAAGCCACCAAAGTTTTTTTTATTGATGACTTAATTTTGTTAGCTACTGAAGATTCGACTTGTGACTTTGAGTCTGTGTATTTGTTTCGGTATTTATTTTATTCTTTCAGTTTGTTTTAAAACGCCCAGGGCCTATGCATTTTGAGTTTAAAGTTGGGATTTAATGCATGGTTTCATGGTGTCCCTGCTCTCTTTATTTCAATTGATTTTTAACTCATTAATTGATTCATGGGCTATGTTATTTGTTATGGGGGTGCATGGCAAGGAAAATCATGTTTATATATACCATTATATATGCACAGAATGTATCTTGTTTTGTTATTAAAAAAATGCATATCAAATTTCTTTTTTTGTGAATATAACAATAATTTATTCGATTATAAAGTTTGGATAAAGTTTCAATCTATGTTATAATGAAACATGATTTAGTTGATTATTCATTATATTATTATATGTTTTTGACAAGTGGGAGCTTTTAGGAGTTGTTAATCCTAAAAGTTAGAGTTGTAAAAGTACCTATATATAATTCTTGACAGAATTTTAGTGATGTTGCTAATATTTATGTGATGGGAGATACAAACGTATACTCCTGATCATGAATTTAGTAGTATTACTATTTTTTTTGTTAAGAATAATATAAGTACATGACATTGTATACTATGTTGTGTTATATATATATATATATTGTCGATGATATGTTTAATAGTTTGATTTCCTTAGAGAACATATTGAATGTGGAATATATTTGCTTCAAAATTGAAAATGGCAACTAAGAACATCATCGCTGAGTTAAATAAAGGGGACAAATTAAATGGTGACAATTGGGATATCTGGCACCGAAAAGTCCAATATATTTTGGAGGAACAAGAGGCAATGGAACCTCTAACAACATTTGTAGCACAGCTTGCTTCTGGAAATACGACCCAACACAGGAGAGATCAAGAGGTCTATGAGGCTTGAAAAAAGAAAAATAGCATTGCAAGAATTATATTGTTGAGTACAATGGCAGATGACCTCATATGTGAATATGAGAAAAATGAAACAGCGCAAGCCATATGGGCAGCGTTGAGAGACAGGTTTGGTGGTACATCCACCTCTAAGCTTAGACGATTAAACATTAAGTTTGATATGTATAATCTTAGGCCAAATACTTCCATGAAACAACATCTGAGAAAGATGGCAAATATGATTAGAGAATTGAAGGAAGCTGTGCATACTGTGTCTGATGAACAACAAGTTCAGGCAGTGATAAGATCATTGCCATCTAGTTGGGAGCACATGAAGGTTAATCTAACCCATAATGAAGGCATTAAAAATTTTAATGATGTGGCTAAACACTTGGAACTTGAGGACGAGCGCTTGGAGGCATACAAGTCCTCTGGCATGTCTACTACACAGAGGGTGCAGGTCCTTCTAATGCAAAACCTGATTCCAAGAAGGGGAATAAATTCCAAAAGAATGGAAAGAATGACAAGACTAAATTTGTAAAAGGCAAAAAGGAATTCAAGAAGAAAGGAAAAAAGGACGGGAAGAAGAAGAAAAATGACTTAAAGAAGATTAAATGTTTTGCCTGCCAAAAGATGGGTTATTTCGCACGGGATTGCACCAAGCGAAATGAGAGTAAAAAGGTACTAGTTGATTATGTACATTCACATGTTTCCTATGTTTCTAGCATTGCTTTTCTAACAAAGAATATCTGTTCTTCTTGGATTTTAGACTCAGGTTCAAACGACCATGTGACAAGGGATCGAGGATCCTATGTAGAATACCGTCGGTTTCCTAACAGATGTAAGTAAAAATGTCTTGTAAAGGTATTGGAACTTGCAAATTGACTTTGCGTAGTGGAAATGCTTTAATCCTTCATGATGTGCTTCATGCTCCTAACATTCGACGGAATTTAGTTTATGTAAAATGTCTTGTAAATTATGGGTTTAATGTAAACTTTCATGATAAAGTTGCAGACATATTTTATAATTTTGTATTTTATGGTTTAGCTTTCCTTTCAAAGAAGTTCTTTGTAATGGATATTATTGATGATTATAATATACATGATTGCTTTGCTACTTCCTCTGATTCAACTGTTGATATGGCTATTTGGCATGCTAGACTAGGGCATTTTAATCAAAATAAAATGATTAAACTAGGAAAAGAAGGTTTGCTAGGATCCATATCCAATATGGAAATGTCCTTGTGTGAAAGTTGTCTAACAGGTAAGGCAACTAGAAAACCTTTTGGTAAGGGAACCAGATCAGAACAACCATTACAAATAATTCATTCTGATATTTGCGGTCCTATGAGTGTGAGGGCAAGGTATGGAGCTTGTTATTTTATCACTTTTATTGATGAATATTCATGATGTGGTCATGTCTATTTGATCACACATAAGTCTAAGGCTCTTGAGTGCTTTAGACGATACGTAAATGAAGTTGAAAATCAAATGAACAATAAAGTTAAAGTGTTACGTACTGATTGAGGACGTGAATATTTGTCTAATCAATTTAAAGAGCTCTGTGAAGAAAAAGGGATAATTAGGCAGCTAACTATCCCTGATACTCCACAACAGAACGGAGTTGCTGAAAGAAGAAATAGAACGCTTCTAGATATGGTTAGGTCAATGATGGCACAGGCAAATCTACCAATTTCATATTAGGGTGATGCTTTAATGACTGCTACCTTCATACTTAATCGTGTGCCCTCAAAATTAGTTACTTCAACACCTTATGAGTTATGGACAAAACGCAAGTCGGATCTTAGTATCCTTAGACCATAGGGGTCAGCTGCATACATTCATGATAATTCTCATAAGTATGGAAAGTTAGGTCTTAGAGGAAAGAAATGTATTTTTATAAGGTACTCTGAACAATCCAAAGGATATGTCTTCATATATGAAAATGAAGATGGAACAGTAACTGAAATTGAATATAGAGATGTTACATGTCTAGAAAATGAAATGTATTTTCTAGACATGTAACATCTCTAGAAAATGAATTCCCAAAAAGGGGAGACATTAACCGCACTGTATCTCTTTATGAGACACAGGAACAAACAAGTATAGAACATGTTGGTATGCCTGAATCATCCCAACATGTCGATCTAAGTGGGAGCTTAGAAAGGTCAACACAAAGACCTAGACAAAAGACAAAGACAAAGACAAGAAGCTCCTACAAGAAAGAGTAACAGGGAAAGTATACCAAAAAGACGTTTCCAAATAGAAAGTGAAGCACTTATTGTTACTCCTAATGGGGATGATGAACCACATTCGGTACTAGAAGCCTTATCGAGTTCTACAAAAGATGAATGGAAAAAGGCAATGGATAAAGAAATGAACTCAATGAGAAAGAATAAAGTTTGGGAATTGGTTGACCTACCAAAAAGGCGAAAAGCCATTAGGAACAAGTGGGTTCTCAAAATTAAAAGAAAGGTGGATGGGTCAATTGATAAGTATAAGGCACGATTAGTTGCAAAGGGGTATACACAACAAGAAGGTATAGATTATGAAGATACCTTCTCACCTGTGGTACGATTTAATTCTATAAGAATTATTCTAGTAATAGTAAACAGTTTAGACTTGGAATTACATCAAATAGATGTTAAAACTGCATTTCTAAATGGTGATCTGAATGAGAAAATCTATATGGAACAACCATTAGGTTTTATTGAAAAAGGAAAAGAGAACAAAGTTTGTAAACTTAAAAGGTCTATTTATGGACTCTAGCAATCATCCAGACAGTGGTATTTGAGGTTTCACAAAGCAATAACCTCTTATGGTTTCCAAATGATTAAAGTGGACCACTGTGTCTACATCAAACGGTTTGAGGGTAATTTTGTTATATTATCCTTATATGTAGATGATATACTATTGGCTGGAAATAATCTAAATTCGGTTATAGCTATTAAAGAATGACTTTCATTGAATTTTGAAATGAAAGATATGGGTGAAGTAGAGTATATACTTGGAGTTAAGATTCAAAGAGATCGTTCAAAAAGAATCTTATATCTTTCACAAGAAAATTACATTAAAATGATTCTCGAACGATTAAACATGAGCAACTGCAATTCCTTAGATACCCTAGTGGCTTCTGGTGCAACCTTAAGCCATGTGATGTGTCCCAAAATTGAGTCAGATCAAAAGAAAATGATGAAAGTTCCCTATGCTAGTACTGTTGGTAGTTTAATATACGCAATGATGTGTACAAGGCCAGATATCTGCTTTACAGTAGGATTGGTAAGTAGGTTCCAGTCCAACCCAAGTGAGCGTCATTGGAAAGCAGTAAAAAGGATTATGAGATACTTAAAAGGCACATCTGACTATGCACTATGCTACGAAGGAGGCGATCTACACCTGGTTGGATACTCCGATACTGATTTAAGCGGAGATAAGGAAGAGCGAAGATCGACTTTAGGTTATACTTTCTTACTGAATAATGGTGCATGTTGGAGTAGTAAGAAGCAGACATGTATTGCTTTACATTCTATAGAAGCCGAGTTCGTAGCATGCATTGCAGCTGCACAAGAGACATTATGATTGAAGAGGTTCATTGAACATCTTGGATTTGGCAATGAGAGTACCAATACAGTATTAATGCATTGTGATAACACTACAGCCATAGCCTATACTAAAGATCCCAAGTATCATAGTAAGACCAAACATATAGATATTAAGTACAATTTTGTAAGAGATTATATAGCACAAAAAATAATTGTTGTACAACATATTTCGACCAAGAGTATGGTCGCTGATCCCCTGACCAAACCAATTGCCAAGGAAACATTTGAAAAAATGTAAGGGCACTTGGTGTACGCAAAATGTAAAATTTCAAACTTTATGTATTACATTTATGATTAAGTGAAGTACTTGACATTATTAGTATATATGTCTGTGTGAAAGTATACAATATCTAGTATGTCGTACAGGCTTGTGAGGTTGTCTCTCTCACACTAGCAATCGCCTTTGACACTCAGAAGGGGTGTGCAAAGATGAGACAATTGTGTTCACCAGTAAAGTGGCTAGAATGCTGATATAGTATAGAAGAAACACAAACTATGTCGCCTTGACAACGGTGTAGCGTGTCAAGATGAGATCCATAAACTTGAATATAAGTATGGATCGAATCATGGACATCCACTTCTATGATGCCTGAGCTAGATAAAAAATTCTTCAGCATTGATGTCTTAGTAGAAAGGAAGAATTTGGGTTTAGGTGCTGGGAGTGTCTAGACTCAAGTCTGTACAGTGTTAACAATAGAATGCAAAACAACGTATGCTCTTATGATGTAAAAGTAACACTGTAGTATGCGATTCATACCGCATATGCTAAAGAACCGCAAACGGGAAGCAAGTAAGAAGATCCCTACTTAATTATTGTGTGATTCCCAGGAAGTTTCTAATTCTTCATTGATATCCTTGACTTTGACAATATCACAAAGGTGTGCTTCAGTGTCTGCTACTTTAGTTTATGTCCTACGATTATGATAGATGCGATCTATGGTATTATGTTAGGAAAGCGGCTGATGCATATTGAAGTGATATCTGGGCGAAAGGAAGATTACTTGAAATATACACAAATATGCTAGTGTTTGAAACATGTCCTTTATGATCTTATTTTTTGATAATTTCATAAGTGTGGATGCTATGCATACTAGAAAGGCAATCTAGGTTTTATACTGACTCAAAAGGGATTAGATTAGCCATGTGAAAGTGTATATAAGAGAATCTAGGATATTTTAAGGCACAATATTAAAATCAAGCTACACAATGAAGGTTGTCTTATCCTTTCTTTATAATAGAAGATTTTTAATACATACACCTATATGCAGATGTCATGCCTACACGGTCACAACAAAGCACCTAGTATGAAATAAGGAAGAAAAAGAGACATATCTAATCCACCAAGTGTGAGTGGGAGATGTTGGAAAATAGCCTAGTCCACCCTTGGTGGATTGGGCCTAAGCCCAATAGGATTAGGGTTAAGATATAAATAATATAAATGCTTGGGTGGATATATGTAATATTTCCTAAAACATTATGAGTCATGTTGTTTAACCGATAGATTATGACTCTACAAGTGGTATTATTTCACCGAAACAATATATCTCTCAATTAAAAGGATATCTTGTCTCTCTGATGGAAGGACATGTTAGTAGAAGAAGAAGGGGTGCATAGAACCCTATAAATATGTTAGAGCAAGCGTTTCACCCAAGAGGGGGGTGAATTGGGTGATACTAAAATTTTGTTACAAATATAAAAACTTGACGGTGAATATAAAGCAATAAAGAGTAAGGAGAAATAACACCGAAGTGTACACCAAGAGTTATACTGGTTCGGCCACAACCACTTTGACCTACGTCCAGTCCTCAGAGCTTCTCTGAGAGTTTCACTATAACATCCAAGATTCAGTGGGTTATTGGTACCTCAGTACAAGCAAGTTCCTTTGCCTGGACACTCACTCCCCCTTACAAGTTGTAATCCAATCCCAACTCTAGGTTCCACAACCTTAATTTACCTCAATAACAAATATTGAGTTTGAATGAAATATCTCTCTCATAGAGTGAATAAGAATCACTGAAGTATAGAATTACAAGTATAATGTAAAACAGAGTAATAAGCTTGATAATGCATTCATGTGTGTTCTTGTTCTATATTCTTTGTTTGGATATTCCCGTATATATAGATGTATTGGTAATGATTGTTGGACCATTTTTCTTCATGTCCGTTAGAGAGTGAGCAGCACTATTGACTTTTCCAGTATTTGAAAAATATCCGTTTGCGGTAGGTGGCATTTGAACGTTGCATTTGACTTTCCTTATTTGGTAAGATCTCTTCATTGTTTATCTGTGGATATGCTAAGAATACTAATACAATGAAATGTTAATCATATAGGAAACAAATCAATGAACATTGGAATAAATTCTCAAAATCTGAACTTGCATACTCGAGTATTCATTTAAGTTTACTCGAGTACTTACTCGAGTATCATCGTGAAAATATTGACAAACTGCAAGTTAACAAATGAACATTACATTACTCGGGTAGTGTATGGAGTAAACACAATTTCAAACCTTTGAAAATACCTATTTACTCGGGTACTTACTCGAGTATGGCACCCTTTACTTCATAGGTTACTCGAGTATCAACTCGAGTAAACTCTCAAATCAACTTTAGGTTACTCCATGCTTTACTCCATAACGTTGGCAGGATTTCAAGGCCGAGAGCACATTAAGTTTGATTACCTTGTTACTCGAGCCCTTACTCGAGTAAACATAAATTTTGTGCATTGCTTACTCGGGTAGTGACTTCAAGTTCTGTGTAAATAAATATGCATATTACTCGATTACTTACTCGAGTAATCCAGTATAAATAAGTGATTGAACACCTGCATACTTGAGTAGTGCCTCGAGTGAAGTGTGATAAAAGCATAACATCTTATTCGAGTATTACCTTCAGGTTTTGACTTACCACAGTGAGTTACTCGAGTAGCTCCTCGAGTAACATTGGCAGGGTTGAAAATGCCGAGAGCAACACATTTCTTGAAATAGAGTAACTCGAGTATCATTGGCAGGGTTAAAAATACCGAGAGTAACTGGAAGTCTTTGACATGGTTACTCGAGTACTTACTCGAGTAACGTTGGTAGGCCGAGAGCAACTGCCAGTGATTTACCTGGTTACTCGAGTAGCTACTCGAGTAACGTTGGCAGGTTACTTGAAGGTTGACCTGGTTACTTCAAGTTTTTGTCTCATTACTCGAGTACTTACTCGAGTAACCCTTTAGAAAACTTGCTACTGATGAAGTTTCTCAGCTTTTTCTCTTGGTCTTTCTTCATTACTCCAATGCTTACTTTAAGTGATGATTTTGCCCTGTTATTACTTTGTTCAAACTTATTTATTTATCAAATCTTTTTCATACCATTATTTGTTATCATCAAAACATGAGATCTAACATTCTCTCCCTTTTTGATGATGACAAAACTTGGTGATTTTGAACATGATTTTTGAAATTAAGTTCTCAAATAAACACTTCTTGAATTCAAGGATAATTTTGAAAACCTTGTTAAGTTTAAATTCAAAGTGTTTTGGAAAAGGTTGAAAACATAACATATTCACCTTGCATACATAATAAACTTCATTAGTCCAAAAATGTATCATAATTTAAAAAAACTTAAATGGACTTGAAATGAAATCATAACTTAAGTAAACTTGTATTAAACTTAAAATTACAAGATGAAAAGTTATAAATTGAAAAGCTCCCTAAATCCCATATACACCCATATACCCAAAAAGAAACTCAAACACTCCACAAAATCACTCAAGCTCTTCTCCCTCTTTTTGTCTTCATCATTCAAGAGGAGGATGAGAAGGCTTGACAACAGAAATAGGCTTCACAGGTAGAACCAAAGGACCATCTGAACCATAGGAATCAAAAGATGAAGAACTGGAAAATTCTGGTTTAGGAAGATTAAGTGGAGGGATATGAATGTCATCTCTGGGAGTAATAGGAGAAGGCTGGTAGACAACCATAGTGGTAGTCTCAACCTCTTCTGTAGCACCTGGAGTATGATGATCAAAGGATGAGGGAGAGATTTCCTCTGTATGGGTAGGAGATGGAATAAGTTTAGGAGAGAGTTCAGGCTGAGATTTAGGTGGTGAATCCTCAATAATGATATGGATGGTCTCATTGGTTTCGGGGTTATCCACTAAGCATAGGATATCTTGGGGTCTTGGCTCAGGTGGACTAGAGACTGGAGAGATAGGTGGCTCAACCTCAAGTGATGAAGGTCAGATGGGATGTTCTCTGGAGGTGGTGGTATATGCTCTGGGGATGAAAAAGTCTCATGTGTAGAAGATGATGGACCGGCAGAAGGTCCGGGACCCAAAGAGTCCAATCTTGCCAGAATCAACTTCAAGATCTCACCCTGGGCACGTTGCTCAACTAGCAACTCTTCGTGCCTCTTATCCATCCTTTCAACCAGCTCACCCATCTTGTGATTCATGTGAGTTATCAGCTCAGCATTGGTGTTGGCAATGTCTACATGGAATCCCTTGAGCATATTCTCCATAAAGTGTTGGAGTGTGGCATTGAGGAAAGAGGGTGTAGAGGTAGTGGCAGCTGGAGCTGAAGACTGAGTGTCATCCAATTTACTCTTCTCAGTCTCGGTCTTCTTCTTCTTAGACCCAGACTCCAGAGGACCCTTGAGAGGAATATCAATGTTGAGCTTGCCAATTTGATTTCTCCCAACCGGAGTCACTCTCTCAATATGCTCTTTGCTCTCCAAGTACCATATCTTATTTTCCTTCAGAATGAGTGAAACAATATGAGGATATGACATAGGCGTAGTAGCTTTTCCATATACTCTGTACCTCTTCATCTTAGAAAATATGTACTCCCCCAAATCTTTTTGTTCCTTCAGGAGTCAGGAAGCAAACCATCTAAAGTCCCTATCAGAAAAGTGGGTATAATCGTTGGCCTTCTTCACAAGGGATCTAGAGTATATATACCATAGAACCCTGTGATGATCACACATGTCACTAGGTTTGAAGTTCAAAGGGCCTACAAGCTCACCAGGTTTAAGAACAGAGAAAATTTAGTTTGAATCAAGTTTGGAGTAAATGTCATCTGGTGGGTTCTCTATTCCTAACCACAGATTGATCCTAGAAGGTGAGATAAGTATCTTTTGGCCTCTAGCAGTGGTAGTCATTTCTTCCTCAGCTGAAGATCTATTTGGTTCATCTAGAATCTCAAGATTGCAGTAAAAGTGTGTGACTACTTTGGTGCAAAAAGGAAGCTTTATAGATAACCAAGGCATAAAAGGTTCCAAAAAGGGACTAAGATCATGCTTCAATACCTCCTGGAGTACTTTGAGGTTCACATAGTGAGTCTTACAGACTTTTCTCCTTGAGAATTGAGTGAGGTATTTCTAAGACTCCTCTAGCTTGTTGACATTAAACCCCTTTGGTGGTTTGGTGATCTCCTCTTCTGGCAATACAGATTTCTTTGAAGACTGCCCCTTCTCAAGCTGATCTAGAATGCCAGCCATTGCCTTAGCCACATTCACATTATATTTGGGCTTCTTGGATGGTTTAGGTGTGAAAGAGGGAGTGGAGGAATCAGAAATTTGAGGAGAAGGAGATTTGGCACTTTTACCTCTCCCAGTAAAGGTGCTCTTCTTGGATTGAGCCCTTATAACTACTGGCTCTTTAATCACAACACCTTTTGGTTTCAGTTAAGGTTTGGGTTGGACTTTAGCTTTGGATCTAGGTGTGATTTTTCTTCTCTTTCTGGGAGGAGAAGAAAGAGGGTTAGAAAGTCGTGGGGATCCAGAAGAATCTATGGGAGTGAGGTTTTTGGTTCTAACCATTTTGAATCAGTGAAAACTTGAAAAACCAGAAAACAGAGTGAAAGTCGCGAGTTAGGTCAGGAAGATCTGAACAGAATAGGAGGTTTCTGGAGCCAAAAATTATTGGGTTTTGACGGAAATAGTGTAGGGAAGAGATTGTGAAAAAATTTTGTGAGAGAACAGAGTGATTTACTCGAGGAGATTTTATGGAAATGACCGAGTTTGCGACAGATAAAGACCTAGAACCCGACATTACTCGAGGCCTTACTCGAGTAAATATCATGTTTACTCGAGTCCTTACTTGAGTGATCATACAGAAAATTTCTAAAATAATTCATTTAAATTGTGTACATGGCATGAATAATATTGTAATTATCCATGTATGTTCCCTCGATCATTTTATAACCATTTTAGATCAGATTTGAGTCGATTCTCATCAAATTTGTGATCTGGACCTGTAGTTACTCGAGGCCTTACTCGAGTAACCTTCAAGTTTACTCGAGGCTCTCCTCGGGTAACCTGTCATTTCTAGTTTGGACTGTTCATTTCTCACCAAATGAACCGTTTGATTTAAAATTCAGGTAACTTGATACGTTACTTCCAGTTTTGGAAAACATTACTTGAGTACATACTCGAGTAAAGTGCTCTTTTACTTCAAGTTGTTCCTCGGGTAATGCTTCACTGTCAGTCATTACTTGAAGTTGGTACTTTAGTAATGATGTCCTCTGATAACCTCTGTTTTTATTTCTTAGAACAGAGTTTCAATCTTCCTGCAAAACAAGTTTCTACATACTCCGATGCTTAAATTAGTAATCATCAAAACATTATCAAATAGTTTAATCTAACATTATGAGAAACTGAAATAACTCACAATTCATTGGGATTTACCATTCCCAATTCTCTTCTAATGTATAGAAATTGATCTTTTGCAAGAGGTTTGATGAAGATATCAGCTAGTTGAAGATGAGTAGGAATGAATATCACTTTCGCATCTTTCTTTTGAACATGATCTCTGATAAAGTGACGTCTGACATCGATATGCTTAGTTCTAGAGTGTTGAACTGGATTCTTTGCCAAGCTTATCGTACTAGTATTGTCACAATAGATTGGTATTTCTTTGAGATAAATACCAAGATCTTGTAGTTGTTGTTTTAACCATATCACTTGTGCACAACAACTTGAAACTGCAACATATTCGGCTTCCGTTGACGAAAGAGACACTGTATTTTGTTTCTTGCTGAACCATGAGACAAGAGATCCTCCAAGAAATTGTCCTTGTCCACTGGTGCTCTTTCTATCTATCTTGTATCCTCCATGATCTGAATCTGAATATGCAACAAGATATTCACTTCTTCCTTTAGGATACCACAGACCCAAATCTGGTGTGTCAGCAAGGTATCTAAAGATTCGTTTGACAGTTTTGGCATGTGATTCCTTTGGTGCTGATTGATATCTTGCACATATGCCAACACTAAATTGGATGTCCGGCCTGCTTGCCGTGAGATAGAGTAATGATCCAATCATTCCTCTATATTTTGTGATGTTGTAGTCTTTCCCTTTGACATCAGCATCTAGTAACGTAGTTGAGCTCATAGATGTGTTCGTTCCATTTGCTTCATCCATTCCATACTTCTTCAATAGCTCTCTCAAGTATTTTGTTTGAGAGATGAAAATTCCATTCTTTCTTTGTTTGATTTGCAAACCAAGAAAGAAATTCAATTCTCCCATCATTGACATCTCAAACTCTCCCTGCATTATCTCAGAAAATTCCTTACATAGAGATTCATTAGTAGCACCGAAAACAATATCATCAACATATATTTGAACAATTAAAATATCATCACGTTTTCGTTTTATAAAAAGTGTTGTATCAACTTTTCCTCGTACAAAACCTTGATCAATAAGAAATTTACTGAGCCTTTCGTACCATGTTCTAAGAGCTTGTTTTAAACCATATAAAGCCTTTTTGAGTTTGAAAATATGGTCAGGTTTAGTTACATCCTCAATACCTAGAGGTTGTTCTACATATACTTCTTCTATAATATAGCCATTTAGAAATGCACTCTTTACATCTATTTGATAGAGTTTAAATCCTTTGATGCACGCAAAGGCTAAGAGTATGCGTATAGCTTCCAATCTAGCCACTGGAGCATACGTTTCCTCATAATCAACCCCTTCTTCCTGATTGTAGCCTTTGGCCACCAATCTTGCCTTGTTTCTGACAATAATTGCTGATTCATCGAGTTTGTTCTTGAATACCCATTTAGTACCAATGATCGGATGATCTTTGGGTCGGGGTACCAAATCCCAAACTTGATTTCTTTCAAATTGATTTAGTTCTTCTTGCATTGCTATAACCCAATCATTATCTGATAAGGCTTCATCAATGTTAGAAGGTTCAATATCAGAAATGAATGCAGAAAAACTTACTTCATTGAAAATTCTATTTCTAGTTTTGATCCCTTCATTCACATCTCCTATGATTCGATCTAAGGGATGACTTTTATTGTATTTCCAGGCTCTAGGTTGTCCTAGTGATTGCTCTTCTTCCTTGGTTTCATCAACTTCTGGAATAAGAGATTTAGAAATAGATTGACCATTTTCTTGATTTAAAACAACTTCCTATTCTTCATCAATGGTTTTGTCAGAGGATTTAAATTCATCAAAAACAATGTGAATTGATTCTTTAACAACACATGTTCTTTTATTGAAAACTCTATATGCTTTACTTCGGTTAGAATACCCTAGGAAAATTCCTTCATCAGTTTTAGAATCAAATTTTCCTAAGTTATCTTTACCATTATTATGAATGAAACACTTATAACCGAAGATGTGAAGATGAGCAATGTTTGGCTTCCTTCCTTTGTACAGCTCGTATGGTGTCTTTCTAAGTTTTGTTCTAATATATGCTCTATTTGAAATATAGCATGCTATACTCATAGCATCAGCCTAGAAAACTTGAGATGCGTTTTTTTTCATTTAACATTGCTCAAGCCATTTCAGTAAGTACTCTATTCTTACATTCCACGACTCCATTTTGTTGAGGCGTCCTTGGAGCATAGAAATTGTGATAAATGCCATTAGTATCACAATATTCTTCAAAGGCTTGATTTTCAAATTCTCCACCATGATCAGTCCTAATACCTGCAATAGACATACCTTTCTCATTTTGCACTTTCTTGGCAAAAACAATAAATTCTTCAAAGGTTTCATCCTTTGATGGTAGAAAAATAACCCATGTAAATCTGGAAAAATCATCAACAATGACCAACGAATATAAGTTGCCACCAAGACTCTTTACTCTTGCTGGGCCAACTAGATCCATATGCAATAATTGTAGTGGTCTATTTGTTGAAATCTCATTTTTCAATTTGAAAGATGATTTAGTTTGTTTACCTTTTTGACATGCGTCACAAATCAAATCGTTTTTGAAATTTACTTTGGGTAATCCAAGAACTAAATCCTTTTTGAGTAATTTGCCTAGTTGGTGCATGTTGACATAAGCCAATCTCTTATGCCATAGCCAACTTTCATCGGCATTACTTAGAAAATAGTTTTCAGATTCATTTCTACTAATATCTAGAGTATAGCAGTTACCTTCCCTTTTTGCTCTGAGTTTAGCCTTGATATTCTTCTTATCAAGTAGTAAGTCTTTCTTGTTGACAATCAGACATTCCTCTGAATCAAATATTATCCAGTTGTCTTTATCTGCACTTTGACTTACACTCAGCAAATTGTGACACAAGCCTTCAACATAATATACATCTTTGACTTGTATTCCTTTGTCATTTTTGATTTCACCAATTCCTGCTATCTTTCCGGATTGATTTCCTCCAAATTTTACCATTCCACCTTCCTTAGGTTGCAATGTGGTAAAACTTTCAAAATCTCCGATCATATGTCTAGAGCATCCACTGTCTATGTACCATTTGTTGTTTTTGTATGCCTTGAGACATATCTGCAATCAAATGACTAAGTCTTAGGTACCAACATCTTTTTGGGTCCTTTTAGGTTAGTACAAATAATTTTCTGAACATATGAGCCTTTAGATACCCATTTATATTTTCCTATGTTTCCTTTCTTTTTATGAATGTATGAAGAAGTATAATGACCTTTTCTATTACAGTAATTACAAAATGCAAAAGGATTCGATGTATGCACAGAATGCTGGAAATAATTCAAATATGACTTACCTCCTGCTTTCTTTCTACCTTTCCTTCTATCTGATTTTAGATCATATCCAATACCAGATCGGTCATTTACAACTCGTTGATCTTTTAAAATCATATTTAGCATCTCACTTCCTTTAGTAAATTTTTCAAGAGTTTTTGTGAGATCAGTGTTTTTCTTTTTCCATGAAGAACAATTTTCACAATTCTTTTCTGAAGTTTCTTTAAGTTCAATTTCAAGAACTTTGTTTTTCTTTTTGAAAACAATTAATTCTTTAACTACTTTGATGAATTCAGAATGTAAAGCATTATATATTCAGAAAGTAATTCATCATAGGTAGGATCAGAATCATTTACCTCTTCTTCTGTTTCTTCTTGAGCAACAAGACATATATTGGCTACTTCTTCTTCATCACTTTCTTCGTCAGAGGAACTATCACCCTATATAGCATATACGAAGGCCTTCTTTTTGTTAAAGAATTTGCCTTTTCTCTTTTCTTTGCTCTTTTGGTTCAGCTCTGGACATTCAAATTTGATATGTCCTGGTTTTTCACATTCGTAGCAAATGATATGATCTTTGCTGCTAGGTCCTCCTTTCTGAAAGTGTTTGAATCCTTGACCTTTCTTGTAAAACTTTCTAAATCGTTTTATGAGTAGGCCCATTTCATCATCGTTAAACTCCTCATCCTCATCTTGATTTTCTTCTTTTGCTTTTAGTGCTAGGCCTTTCTTTCTCTTGTCACCGATGTCATCTAGTTCCCGTTTGAACTTTAGTTTGCTTTCATATTCAGAAATGCTTCCAAATAGAGAAGCAACTGATCTCATTGATTCTCCTTTTGCTTCTTCTATTGCAGTGACTTTGGCCTCCCATTCTTTAGAAAGAATATTCAATATCTTTCATACTTGGGTATGTTGATCATAAACTTTCCCAAGTGCTACAAGTTGATTAACAAGATGAGTATATCTAAGTTCAAATTCAGATATTGATTCACCTGATTTCATTCGAAGTAGATCGAATTCAGTGACCAAGGTGTTGATCTGATTCTCCTTTATTCCCGAAGTTCCTTCATGAGCTATTTCCAGAGCTTCCCACATTTCCTTTGCTGTTGGAAGTGTGCAAATTCTGAAGTATTCACTTTGACTTAAAGCACTTTGTAACATCAGAATTGCTTTGCTGTTGAGAGTGATAAGTTTCTTGTCATTCTCATCATATTCTGCTGGCATCTTGGGAATTTTTTGAGAATCTACAATCTTTATAGGTTGATAGTTTCTACTCTCAATCACATCTCATAGCCCATATTCAGTAGCCATCACGAATACTCTGAACTTTGCTTTCCAGAAAGAAAAGTGTTCTCCACTAAAACCTGGAGGTCTAGTGATGGATGCTCCGTCGGGAAGAATTCCTTCACCCATGCTTGCCATTGGATCCTTCTTAGGTTGTTAAACCTTAACAAGAAGACCTACGCTCTGATACCAAATGTTAGAGCAAGCGTTTTACCCAAGAGGGGGGGTGAATTGGGTGATACTAAAATTTCGTTGCAAATATAAAAACTTGACGGTGAATATAAAGCAATAAAGAGTAAGGATAAATAACACCGAAGTGTACACCGAGAGTTATACTGGTTCGGCCACAACCACTTTGACCTACGTCCAGTCCTCAGAGCTTCTCTGAGAGTTTCACTATAACTTCCAAGATTTAGTGGGTTATTGGCACCTCAGTACAAGCAAGTTCCTTCGCCTGGACACTCGCTCCCCCTTACAAGTTGTAATCCAATCCCAACTCAAGGTTCCACAACCTTAAGTTACCTCAATAACAAATATTGAGTTTAAATGAAATATCTCTCTCACAGAGTGAATAAGAATCACTAAAGCATAGAATTACAAGTATAATGTAAAACAGAGTAATAAGCTTGATAATGCGTTCGTGTGTGTTCTTGTTCTATATTCTCTATTTGGATGTTCCCGTATATATATATGTATTGGTAATGATTGTTGGAACATTTTTCTTCATGTCCGTTAGAGAGTGTGCAGCCACTATTGACTTTTCCAGTATTTGAAAAATATCCGTTTGTGGTAGGTGGCGGTAGGTGGCATTTGAACGTTGCATTTGACTTTCCTTATTTGGTAAGATCTCTTCATTGTTTATCTGTGGATATGCTAAGAATACTAATACAATGAAAGGTTAATCATATAGGAAACAAATCAATGAATGTTGGAATAAATTCTCAAAATCTGAACTTGCATACTCGATTATTCATTTGAGTTTACTCGAGTACTTACTCGAGTATCATCGTGAAAATATTGACAAACTGCAAGTTAACAAATGAACATTACATTACTCGGGTAATGTATGGAGTAAACACAATTTCAAACTTTTGAAAATACCTGTTTACTCAGGTACTTACTCGAGTATGGCACCCTTTACTTCATAGGTTACTCGAGTATCAACTCGAGTAACTCTCAAATCAACTTTAGGTTACTCGATGCTTTACTCCAGTAACGTTGGTAGGATTTCAAGGCCGAGAGCACATTAAATTTTTATTACCTTGTTACTCGAGTCCTTACTCGAGTAAACATAAATTTTGTGCATTGCTTACTCGGGTAGTGACTTCAAGTTCTGTGCAAATAAATCTGCATATTACTCGATTACTTACTTGTGTAATCCAGTATAAATAAGTGATTGAACACCTGCATACTTGAGTAGTGCCTCGAGTGAAGTATGATAAAAGCATAACATCTTATTCGAGTATTACCTTCAGGTTTTGACTTACCACAGTGAGTTACTCGAGTAGCTCCTCGAGTAATATTGGCAGGGTTGAAAATGCCGAGAGTAACACTTTTCTTGAAACAGAGTTGTTAGACCAAGCGTTTCACCCAAGAGGGGGGTGAATTGGGTGATACTGAAATTTCGTTGCAAATATAAAAACTTGACGGTGAATATAAAGCAATAAAGAGTAAGGAGAAATATCACCGAAGTGTACACCGAGAGTTATACTGGTTCGGTCACAACCACTTTGACCTACGTCCAGTCCTCAAAGCTTCTCTGAGAGTTTCACTATCACTTCCAAGATTCAGTGGGTTCTTGGCACCACAATACAAGCAAGTTCCTTCACCTGGACACTTGCTCCCCCTTACAGGTTGTAATCCAATCCCAACTCAAGGTTCCACAACCTTAAGTTATCTCAATAACAAATATTGAGTTTGAATGAAATATTTCTCTCAAAGAGTAAATGATAATCACTGAAGCATATAAATACAATTTCAACGTAAAAACAGAGCAATGAACTTAATGATACGTTCGTATGGATGCTTGGTTGTTCTTCTCTGTTTGAAGGTTCCCATATATATAGATATGTTGGTGATGACCGTTGGAACACTTCCTTTCGTCCGTTGGAGAGTGCGCAGCCACTGTTGACTTTTCAAGTTTTTGAAAAATATCCGTTGGCGGTGGTTGGCATTTGAACGTTTGATTTGACTTTCATCTCTTGAAGTGATTTCTTCATTGTTTATCTGTAAATAGACTAAGAATACTAATACAATGAAAGGTTAATCATATAGGAAACAAATCAATGAACGTTTGAATGATTTCTAAATTTCTGGGTAAGCTTACTCGAGTAGCTCCTCGAGTAACCCTTGAAGTTTACTCGAGTAGCTCCTCGAGTATCATCGGGAAATCATTTATCAACTGCAAGTTAATGAACAAGTATAAGATTACTCGGGTAGTGCATGGAGTAAACTAAATTTCAAACCTTTGGAATAGTTATTTACTCGGGTAACTACTCGAGTAATGCACTCACAACTTTATGAGTTACTCGGGTAACACCTCGAGTAATCCTTTGAAGAACTTTTGATTACTCGATGCTCTACTCCAATAATGTTGGCAGGATTCTAAGGCCGAGAGCAATTACCTTGTTACTCGAGTAGGGACTCGAGTAATGCATTCATTTTTGCATAGGTTACTCGGGTAGCTCCTCGAGTAACTGAAGCTTTTGAATGTGATTTACTCTGGTAATGACTTGAAGTTTCCTTTGAAAATATTTGCATATACTGGGGTACATACTCGAGGAATCCACTTAAAATAAACCATGAAAAACTGGTCTAATGGAGTAAGTACTCGAGGAAGATGAAAAAGAGACATCCAGTTAATCGGGTACTAACCTCAAGTTTTCACTCACCTTAATACATTACTCGAGTAGCTCCTGGAGTAACATTGGCAGTGGTACAAAGTGCCGAGAGCTTGACATTTTCAAATACACGGTTACTCGAGTAGCTCCTCGAGTATCATGAAAAAAAAACTTGAAGGCAAACTGGAAGTTTCTGACCTGGTTACTCGAGTAGCTCCTCGAGTAACATTAGCAGTGGTACAAAATGCCGAGAGGTCCATATTTTAGGAAACACAGGTACTCGAGTAGCTCCTCGAGTATCATGGGGAAAACTTGAAGTCAACTGGAAGTTTTCACATGGTTACTCGAGTAGCTCCTCGAGTAACATTAGCAGGCCGAGAGCAACCTTAAAATTTTACCTGGTTACTCGAGTAACGCCTCGAGTAATGGTGGCTGGTAACTGGAAGTTTTACCTGGTTACTTCAAGTTTTGGCTCATTACTCGAGTAGCGCCTCGAGTAATGCCTTAGAGAATGCACTTCTGATCAGGTTCCTCAGCATTTTCTCTTGGCCAATCTTCACTACTTCCATGCTTTCCTCAAGTAAAGCTTATTCCTGTCATTACCTAGTTCAAGCTTGATTATTAAACATTTCCTTTTCAAACCATTCTTTTGTTATCATCAAAACATGAGATCTAACAAGAGTAACTCGAGTATCATTGGTAGGGTTGAAAATGCCGAGAGTAACTGGAAGTCTTTGACATGGTTACTCGAGTAACGTTGGCAGGCCGAGAGCAACTGCCAGTGATTTACCTTCTTACTCGAGTACTTACTCGAGTAACGTTGGCAGGTTACTTGAAGGTTGACCTGGTTACTTCAAGTTTTTGTCTCATTACTCGAGTACTTACTCGAGTAACCCTTTAGAAAACTTGCCACTGATGAAGTTTCTCAGCTTTTTCTCTTGATCTTTCTTCATTACTCCAATGCTTACTTCAAGTGATGATTTTGCCCTGTTATTACTTTGTTCAAACTTATTTATTTATCAAATCTTTTTCATACCATTATTTGTTATCATCAAAACATGAGATCTAACAAAATAGACATAGGGGATTCATTTATAAGACATTGGATATAACACACAGAAACTCTGTCAAACTGACTCCTCGTTCCCTCTACTATATTTATCTCTTCTTCCTATCGTGGTGTATTTGCTGTGCGTCATAATCGCTTCCGCAACTGTGATCCGATTAGCGTGGGTACAAGAGATAAACGGTCGCACTTCAGGTACGCCCAATAATTCTTACACGTCGCATAAAGAAAGAGATTGATAAAAAAGATTTATGCCGCTAACCTCACTATGAAAAGAGGAAAAACAAGTATATATCAGGAATGAGTTTGAACGAAATGAGATATAACTTTGAGTTGAAAGTCCTATGAGAATAATTTGAGCATTTGGAATACTTCCATATTTCCCTAAAGTTGTACTTGATAATGATGTTGGACACTAAACCCTGTGAAAGCCAAAAATTATGGATCTAGAAAGAAAGTGTCAAACCCCTTAATATTTCAATATTCGTAGAGTATTAAGCGCACAATTTTATAAGGTATATAGAAATAGTGGAAACATGCTGACATTAGGTACTTGTTTACAATATAGGAGAATCCCTTCATAGTTTGAAAAAAATTTACAAATGTACAGGTGTTCAAAAAGAAACTAAATTACAAGTATAGATAACTACAACAGCTTCATAATGCCCTGGGACTCTATTCATCGGTAACCACCATCTTGTTTTTTGAGCCGCTAGCCTCAGCTGTAATGTTTTACAGTTTGAAAAAGGATGATATTCGAGCGAATCTCAGCAGCAACATGCTTTTCAGACATATAAAATGTAAAAATAAATATGCAATACATCATGTCATGTAAGATAATAGAATGTTGTGTGCACACTGTCCAAGGTCAAACGACATGTTTGCACCCTAGCTTAACCCTGCACCTCTGTTGGGTCCCATACCACAACTAGGTTAATATGTTGTCCAAGACACTATGCTTATATCACAAAGAATAGCATACACAAACATATAATAATCACATAGTATATGCAAGAAAACGTTACTACCTGACTCCTTTTTCAATTCCTTGGTCTATCCTAAACTTTGGTTTCGGCTCAGAAAATTTTTAGTTCCTATCAAAATTAAAGTTACAAGCAACTGATTATTACTTGTACCATTACTGCCTTTAAATCCAATTCTACTGATTATCTAATACAATTATAACAATTTTTGCACAGTACAGTTCTGCACAATGCAATTTCACTGTTTGCAGAAAACTGGCAGATTTTTAGTCAATTTTGGAAATTTATAATTAATTCTAGGGAAATCCAATTTGACTGATTCCAAAGCTTAAGTGAAGCTCTTTAAATGTATTTTCATGAAAAAATACCTTAAGTCTAGTCAGTTTAACGACATTGTTCCCAAAAATTTGCCAAACCTGCATTGTTTCAGATTTCCTTCCAGAAACAGTGCACAATTTTGAAAATTCATATTTTTTAATGTACTTATACAAAAATTGTGATCTACCTATCAAATTAAAGATCAAGATGTCTATTTTAATCATGTCAAGTTTCATAATTTTTTGGATCAGGTTTGACCAACGAATTTCAATGCATAATAACACGCCTCCAGTGAAACGATCAAACAACATTACTTTAAACTTCATGAACACATATATTCCCACACAATTTTTCCTTCTAAATCCAATGGAATAATCAAAATTACAAAATTCTCACTCCTCCCTATGGTTTTGCTTTTGGGCGAAAGAATGGAAGGAAAAGGGAAAATCATGTTTTTGTGAATTCAATCCATAAACTCCTTCCTTTTCACTTCTAATCACATGATTAACTACTTAAACATTAAATGAGCATGATTTGAGGAAATTTTGGCAAAATAACTCCTAAGGGTTTCATCATCCACTTTCACAAAACCAAGCAAAATTCAACAATAGCAACCATAATATTGTCATATTACACAAGAGGATCAAGGTTTGTAAGATTATCTCTTGATTGGTCACTTTCTCTCTCTAAAACACCACTTCCCTCTCTCTCTTCTCTCTTGATTTAGCTTGCTAACCATGAATTTCAATGAGGAGAAGAGGTTAGAGGAAGTTCTAAGGAGTTTGGAAGGCATAAACACTTGGATTTCAAACATCGTACCTTGATTCTTGATCTCTTGAAACCCTAGGACCTCTTGTGTTCTTGAAACCTTGCAAGCTCTTCTCTCTCTCTTGGATGTGTTTTGGCCGAAAATATGATGAAGAAGAAAGGAATTAAGAGCTCTTGAAATATCTCCATTTACTTTATGCAATAATATAATTTAATGTAATTAACATGTGTAAATTTACTTGGCTCTCCTTTTTTTTCTTTCTTTCTTGAATTAAATATGGCCATATATATTATTGGGTTAAGGTGCAAAAATATACATGAACTTTTATCAAAAGTGCATCCAACACCAAATGCTTTTTTTAGGTGCAAAAGTAACTATGTAGTTACAAAATAGGTGCAAAAGTCACATTTTCCGTCAAAAGGGAAATGTTGACTGTGAAATAGAAATTTGTTGACTAATTAGGATGACATGGCTGGTGACTTGGCAAAATCAGAACATGAAGAAATTTCCACTCGCCAGACTGCCTATGGAGAAGCCCATTAGGAGGCAATTCAGAGACACATAGTCGGAGATCACAGATTTTGGATTTGGGTGAAGATCGTGCAAAACCGATCTTAAAACCTGTGTTCTTCATCCGAAAAGCATTTACCTCAGATGAATTCCCCTGAACAGTAGAATCCGAGAAAGTCACCACTGTACGATTATTACTATCTTCACTGTTTCTCTTCTGGAAACTCTGTTCTCCGAGATGCAAGTTTGCATTTTTAATATTCTCAACAGAATCAATTAAAAGGGTCTCATTTTGCATTCCCGACACATTCGCTGGCCGAGTTTTGTTTGGAGAAGAAGACAAGGGACGATGAAGAAACTTGAAGTTAGAAATAGGAAATGAATTATCAGGTAAGAGTAGAGGAAATATTAGAAGATAAATAGCAACTACTAAACTGAATGAAAATAACTTCTTTCTGGTAGTGAAAGAAGTTTCTGATGATAATGTAACTCTCTTCAATCCCATCATCGCCGACAATCTAGTACACCCACATGCATGCTTCACTGAAGAAGGAGGAAAAAATCACAAAGCAAGCCGTTTTCGCTTCAAGGAGGAAAACAAACAAGAGGCTAAGGTTTAAGGTTTGTGGAAGAGGTTTCTAAGGATGAGACGCACCCGGGGGGGAACAGAGAGAGAGAGACAAGAGTATTTACAAAACAACCTTTCTTCTTCACAAAACTCTTTCAATCGCTATCTACACGTCACCAGCCATGTCATCTAATTAGTCAACAAACTTCTACTTCACAGTCAACGTTTCCCTCTTGACAGAAAATGTGATTTTTGCACCTATTTTGTAACCACATAGTTACTTGTGCACTTAAAAAAAGTATTTGGTGTTGGATGCACTTTTGATAAAAGATCATGTGCATTTTTACATCTTAACCCTATATTATTTCCCTTCAAATTTCCCTTTTCAACCGAAAATCCAAGAGAAAAGGGAATTAAAATATTTTTTCTTGCATTTTCAATAGTACCTCTTTCAAGAAATAAATTGGTGTCATATTACTTTTTGATCTTTTCCCACTTAATTTCACTTGGTAACAAATGCTCCCAAAATATGACATTTATTACCAAATAACCATTTTCCCTTCTTATTTTTTTAATTTGGCCGAAATTATTAAGAAGAGAGGGAAAAATAATTTGCTTCTTGTGTTGTTGGTAAAGTACCATTTTGCTACTATATTTTTGTGACATATTGAAATAAATAATCTCTTGCTCTTTTCCTTTGGTTTGACCGAAATTTTGGCATGTTAATTAGTCCAAGATTTGTGTCCTTTCATGCTCCAATTTGGGTTACAATATTAAGTCTTTAAGTGGACAATAATTACTTTTTTGTGTTCTAACTTGGCCAAGTTGTGTGTGTAACCATCGATTGGAGTGTTTCTGTCATTTTATGTACATTACAATTCATCATTTTATTCCATTAATTATATCAATTACATATACAGAATATTGATGACAAAAAATAGAATGTTACATAAAGCTAATGAATTTGGTAACTACTTCTAGTTAAGCCTAACTTGAATTTTCAAAATAATTCAATTTTGAACATACTAATTTATCTCATATCTTAAAAAAAATTTAAAAATTAAAATAAAATATAATTTTATCAATTGGTTTTGGCCATCAATTATATTATGTTAATCTAAAAAACTTTTTAATTTAAAAAAAATAGATTTAAAAAAAATAAACTAAAATTAGCTAAAATATTATCGACGTAATAAACAAAAAATTATAAAAAGTTTTCCGAACTGAAGGTAAATTTCTTTCGATCAAAATCTTTTAGTTTAGCAAAAGGAAAATAATAAAATGATGTTACGATTTTTCCAATGACAAATTAATAAACTTTATCTTTAAATAATAATAGGAAAAAAGCATGATAGTTATTTTCAATGTTCCCGGACCCGGACCGGACCGGACCGGACCGAAAACCGCCGAACCGGTCACTAGACCGGTCCGGTTCACGGTCCGGTCCGGGTCCCAAATTAAAAAAAAAAAAAAAATTTTTAAACTTTTTCCTTTAGAATTTCATACTATAAGCCTAAAATTTTCAATTACTCACCGGTTTGGTCCCGGTTTGACCCACTGACCCTTAACCCAGTACCCCGGTCCGGTCTTTAATACCTTGGTTATTTTAGACTGGTATCTCTTAAAAAAAGGTGAAAAATATTACTAAAATCAATATATTTTCATTGTAAAAACTCATTATATTTATTATTACAAAAAATTATTTTTTTAATATAACTACAAAAATCATTTGCAATTTATTATATTTTTATTTGTATGCATATCTATTTTATTTATTCACACATAATGTATGTGGATTATAACTCTTTCATCTTCATTTTTAAAATTTGTCAATACCATCATACTCCCTCCAATCCTAAATATAAGATAAAGTTGACTTTTTTTGGAGAGTTTAAAGAAGCTAAATAAGTTATTTAATTATATTATATGCTGTGTATCTTTAGATTATATATCAGTTTATTAGTTAAATTAATTGGTTTGGAGAAAACAAACAAAAATATAAATACTCTAAAGTAATTTAATTAGCTTTCTTAATTTATTCAAAAAAATCAACTTTATCTTATATTTAGGACTGGAGGGAGTATAATTGATTAGAACTCTATTTTTGGCAAAAATGAAAATATAAATGGTATTTTTTTAAAGTTCATACTTCCTTTTTTTTAAAAAAAAAAAAAACTAAGGTAGAAAACTATAATAATAAAATTCATAGCTCTTCACACATTACTCCAAAAATGTCTTCTAAATTAAAATAAATTCATAGCTCTTCACACATTACTCCAAAAATGTCTTCTAAATTAAAATGAAGGGACTTTGTGGAAGTATTTTCTCCGTTTCTCAATAAAATCTTCTTAACTGGAATTAAGTGCATGGCATTTTCAGAACTTTATTTAACATTCCAAAACTACTCTTCCATCTAAAATAAGGTATTTTGGAAAAAAAAGAAAGAAAAGCACAATAAATGCTTCCCTCCACTTTTACAAAAGTTTTATATTTAGAAACATGAAAAACTTCCAAGAGATTCTAGATTTAAGACTTGAGAAAGTAGCATTGTGTATTCGTATAAAATATCTTGTAATATACTTCCAAAACATATTAATTTAATGATCAATAGGTTTTATTATGATCTTATTACAACCCAAACCATTGGACTTTGAAACAACACTTGAAACTGTTTCGATGATTAACTTCAATTTCCTGAATTACAAGTATCAGAGTATCAGACAGTGCAATGAAGGAAGAATTAGAAATTTTGCGCCAATATGAAATCAAAGCATTGGATTAATCAGCAGCAATACAATCCAATAAATACCCTTCACAAATAAGCAATACAAGCCAATAAATACCCTTCTCAACTAGCCAAAAACAACAAAGTGAAGGGAAAAATACATCAAACGAAAAAAGCTGTAGCACAAACTGCAATAATACACAAAGTTAATGCTGGTGAGAGTTAATGCATAATAATAATTATATCATAATTATCAATTTCAGTTTTGACCTTTGGTTATTTATCAGGGAAGACACCTAGAGCCTTCTGTCATAGAAAGTGGATACTATAACCACTTGCAGTACTCGAAGCTGATTCAGTGAAAAACAAGCGGATCATCCAAGTTCAAACTCTTCCCAATTAAATATGCTGAGGAAGACACATTTTTGGAAGAAGAAAGAAAGAAAATTGTGAATCAATGTCGGTTAGTGATTCAATCCTCAAAATCTCCAGCATTCTCCAGTAAGTAGTTGGCTGCCAATTGCTCATCACGGTCACATGCCAAAAATGCCTCTATGACTGAGGCTCTATCAAATCCCATTGCTTCAAGCTAGAGACCGTAAAGTGGGAAGCAATCAACAATAATACAAAACTAAGAGGGGCAAATCAGGGAGGGAAAAGGACTAGTGAGAACTCCTTTGGCCCTATTTATAAGGTAGAGAGAATGCATTTTTTAGTCTTATTTATAAAGCAAGTCATTAAATTTTTTTACATAAATGTGCAATTTTACCTTTCATTTATTATTATATAAATAGTTATTTTCTTGGAGTGTGTGTAGTTAAATAGGGATAAAGTTAAAAAGTTGTTGAATTTTAAGGCAGAGTTAATAAAATTTAAGGTTTTCCTTTATCTGTGAAAAACATGCTGGAAGTGCATTATAAATAAGACCATATGAGTACTTATTTACTACATGAAATATAGGATTTGAATCCCATTGGGGCAATTCTCACATCACTCAATCACAAAATGATGAACTGATCCACTTATGTCTGATTTGGACAGTCCACGTTCAAAGATTGAGTGAAATGAGAAATCCTTCAATTGAAGGGATCCAAAAGCCAAGAAAATGAAGACTGGCATACCCTTCCAATTGCCTCCTGTTCCGCTGGCGTCACATTGATGGAATGAGGCATGTCTGGCTCAGGCTGGTCAAATATGTCACTGATGCAAAAGACAGGTTATTTTTCTCAAATCCAACAGTTCAACAAGGTTCACAAACTCAAGAAGAAAAAAATGAACCCTTCAACATATGGCAAAGAATCACTTTCACACAACATACTCCCTCCGGTCCTTAATGTAGGAGCCAATTGGAAAGTTGATCTCGGTTCTAAACGTAATACCTATTTCCCATATTTGTCAATCTTTTACTAATTCACTCCTATTAATGCTCCCTTAACAATAATAAAGTAAGAGAGAGAAGAAGGGAATTAAGTATGATGATTAGGATATTTAAGAAAAAAATGTCATATTAACTAAATTAACTTCCTTAATCGAATCAAATTAGGTAAATAAGACTTACATGAAGGAACCGGAGGAAGTATCATATATCACAAAGAGATCAACAATCGAGAATTGTAACTTTACGAGAGAAGTATGAGTTTGGCACCAAGTCCGGATCATACATGACAATCAATAGACTTACCCTTCAGAACCTTCCATGTGTTCATTCATTAACTGGAGAAATTCAGCATGATGCTCCTGAATTAATCTTAATAGATGAGGATTCTGTTTACCAAGCTCTTGAAGTACAGGCTGCAATGAAAAGTGTCTTGTTCTTTAGACATTGACAACAGACTTAAAGAACAAAAGACAGATAGGTAATTAAGAAAATAAATACCTGCAGAATTTGAGGATTAGAATGCACCATTGATCGCAATGCTTGAAACTGTAAAAGCACACAAAGAAACAGATAGTTAAGAACTGCCAAATCAAAATCAAAAGTTAGATAAGAATTGCAAATGACGTGCAGGACTGCAGGGTGTTTGTCCAGGCACTGCCATCCATACAAGCACACGTGATATCACTTGTATAATGACTATCTAGATTCCACCATATATTTTCCTTCTCTTGAACTTTTTCCCCAACATGCTAGAAGGGTTGAATTAGATGAAAAATCAAGGAATGAAATTTACCGCTTTTCCTATAGATAACCCTGAACTTCAATCGTCCCACTCAACATTATCTCCATGAACAAAAATGAGGTAAACTGATTATCCTCACTCAACTTTCACATTTCACATAATCTAAAAGGGAAGAATTAGAAGTCGTACTACAGTGGGTTGTGAATGGAGAAGTATTGAGGTGTTAAGGGAATGCTAGGAACTGGGCAGCAAGGTAAGTGACTGGTCTTTGTATCTGGTTGCTAGAGGAGGCCATAAAGCTGCAGATTTAGTTGCAGCTCAGGTAATGAGGGGAATGGTACCAAAAGGATGGCTGGGACAGCCACCATCTCCTCTGACTGATATTTTGACCCAGGAACTTGCCAGTTGCAGCAACAACTCGGATGAAGGAGGATGCTCAAGGCGTGAAGGTATTGGTTAATATGAGTGAACTTGTGGTCTGCTTAGAATATAAAAGCATAGAGGCTTTATTTTTTCATTCCATTTTTTCTGGTAGGTTGTATGCTTTAAATTTGCATAGGTTGTATTGTTAGGTTGTCTTGGTTTTCTTTACAGGTGAAGTGTGTAATATCTTTTTTGGAGATTAATAAAGCCTCTATGCTTAGAATATAAAAGCATAGAGGCTTTATTTTTTCATTCCATTTTTTCTGGTAGGTTGTATGCTAGGACTATTACGCTTTCTTTAAATTTGCATAGGTTGTATTGTTAGGTTGTCTTGGTTTTCTTTACAGGTGAAGTGTGTAATATCTTTTTTGGAGATTAATAAAATGATACTGTTTTAATCCAAAAAAAAAAAAAAAAACTTTCACATTCCACATAATCTCCACCATATGTATAAACATGCATGGCTAACCTCAAAGTTCAACCTAAATGTAATGCCTTAATGTCAAATTTACCAGTGAACTGTGCGAAATCTTCTTAGATTGGTATGACAAAATGCTTCAAAAGATCAGAAGCACGAACATTAACATGACAGCAAACTGACCTGGGGGTTGTTTCTAAGGAATTCCAGAGATCCAAGTCCAGCTCCAGCACCAGAAATTATTTCCTAAAAGTGTTTCAACCTTCAGCTCAAGATAGAGCACAACCAGCAGCAGCAAGATATGCAAATAACAAGGGAGCTGATGAATCATGCCATCTACCTGTGGAAACATGTTTAACGGCAATGTATTAGGTGCCCCAGAAACACCTCCAGCAGTGGCCCCACCTGTTTCAGTTGTCTGACTGGCTGGGAAATTAGGAACTGGTATGGCAACATCTGCTGCTTCAGGGATTCCCTTAGCATAGAACAACAGAATTACTTAAATTCATAAAAGTTAACAGATTAAGACATAAGCAGCAGAGACATACAGAATACAAGTAATCCACAGCACGCTCTGGGTTATTATAAGCTGCCCGTAGAGCACGTACAACTGTTTCTCTGTCCCAGTTGCCACCTCCCATGTCCATGATTTGTTGAATAGTCCGCTCAAGATCACCACCGACAGCCAGATTTGAAGCAGCTTGACCATACATATCCACAGGCACACTGCAAAATTCATCCAGGCAATCGTTTTAGCAAGCTATCACAAGAAAGGGACAATGACAAACAACTTAGATACACAAGTTCACAGGTATGACTTCCCCTGCGAGTGAGGACAGAATATGCCAATTAGTTAAAGACAAAGAAAAGGAAAACAGACACCATTCTAGAGTCATCAGCATCCAAGTTTAAACAGGAGGTATTAAAATAAGATTTTTAAGATAAAAGGAAAATGTCCCCCATCCTCCCTAACACAATAACTTGCATACTTTCTTAAAACCAAGATTTCATGTTAATAAATTTTAATCAATTTTGCACTGATGTTGTGAGGAACTCCTATTTTTGCTCAATTCATGGATATTTATACTAAACATGTAATAGAGAAGCAGAGACCACCATAAGGAGCTAGCAAATATCTTAGTGGGATTTTTGAACTGAAATCCTCAACTTTTTTTTCTTTTTGAATTAGAAGAGTAGACACTAACAACCTAAAGATACAAACTGGATTGAACCCGTGACCTCCCGCTTGCAAGGGAACTTTCATGCCACTAGGCCACAAAGCTTTTGGTGAAACCCTCAAATTTTAGTAAAGTGAGTAACCGAGTATTCATACAGATGAAACAATTGATAAAAGTATTATACTTGAAAAATGTTTGGTTAGAAGAAATATTCCTACCACCTACAAGATAAAGACAAACCACAATATTCTCAAGTTCAAATAGGTGATAATATTTACTCTAGGATGTACAAATAACCATTAAAAGTTAGTCCTTGTCAGCATTCCTTTATTAGAAACTAGTAACCGATTAATGGAAGAATACAATAACATTATGAATAGAAGGCTTGTTAGTATTAACCCAGTAGATTGGGCAGAGGCAGAGGCAGAGACAAATTCATGAACCATACCTTGTAGTTGTGACGTTTACCGCAGAAGAACTATTTGTAGTAGCTCTACAAAACCAAATTTATGTTTTAGAAAAACAATTTAAAAAGCAGATAGAACAAAAATAGGATATAAATCATCTAGAGGATAAAAAACTCACTGAGTACTTTGTACTGGAGGTTCAGGTGCAGGAGTGGAATTTGTGGTTGGTTCAGTAGTAGATGGATTGTTAGCAGGCTGACGCATGCATGAATAATCAATATCTCAAACAGTGAAGACAGGAAAGAGATATCACATGCCTAAATAAAATGAAAATGAGTAAGGAGCATACCTGAACAGATGAAGCCCCAACCGAACTTGAAGTTTTACTCTGCAAATGGAGAAGTAAAAAGCCTTTGGTAAATCATGTAAAAGTATCTTCACAAATGAACAAACCAAACACAAACACAATTAGAGTAAACAATTGAGAGGGCAAAAATATTGAAAAAGAAGTTAATTTATTGTTAGAAGTCAGAAGAGGATTTCGGTGGAAGCCTGACATTATTGACTTGCACCGAAATCTCTCCGCTGTCCACTGTCTCTGTTTTCTTATTCCCGCGCCATTTCTCATTCTTTACTTCTATAAATACCATTGTACATCTATTTTGATTAATATCAATGAAAAGCATGAGCTCTTAAGCTCATATGGTATCAGAGCACCTCACTAAGAGGTCCGACGACCAGAAAAACGAGAGAGAGAGAGAGCGACGACAGCGAGAAGCAGAGGAGGGGACGGTGTGCTCCGATCTCCCTCATGGCGGCGCGTTAGAGCACACCGCCCACCCAGACAGAAGCAGAAGGTGCCAATCGGCACAACCCTGAAGAACGACGGCGATCTGAGCTGCGCGTGGATCACACGCACCAACACAGTGGCCGGTGCGTGAACCCCACGCGCCTCCACTTCTGCCGGAGCGTGGCACCCACGCACCGCCGTCTGCAACATCTCCGGCGACCAGTTTTGAGCCAGAATGGATCCTTCAGCTTTTCATCCCCGCTTTGGCTCTTTTCCCACAAGTCCCGGAGTCAATCCTTTGGCACTAATGTCCGGTACTACTTCTGAAACTCAAGATACATCTTCTCCTTCTCATTCCTCCACTACAAGCAAAACAGTGACGACCCCAGAACTTTCCGATAGTCAGATTATGGCTATTAACCATAGGTTTAATGGACGGAATTACCTCCAATGGTCTCAAACCGTGTTAAGATATCTTCGTGGCAAGCGAAAAGAGAAGTATATAAATGGAGAAGCATCCCAGCCTGCCCCTGATGACACTCATTTTGATACATGGTTTGCTGAGAACAATCAAGTTATGAGTTGGTTGTGCAACTTTATGACTGATGACATCAGCGAAGGATATCTCCTCGCAACTACTGCAAATGAAATTTGGGATGCAGCCAGAAGAACCTATTCCTCTCTTGATAATACTGCAGCTTTGATCCATTTGAAGCGCCAACTTCGCGATTTGAGACAAGGTACTCTATTCGTCACTGATTACTATAATGCGTTGATTAAACTCTGGCAACAACAGGACCTGTTTGAAGTACATCCATGGAAAAATGTGGAAGATGCTCAGTTATACAAGAAAATAGTTGAAGAAGGACGAGTCTATGATTTTCTCCTTGGACTAAATAACTCATTTGAGGAGATACGGGGTAGAATAATGGGCCTAAAGCCTTTACCACATCTCTTTGATGTTGTCAACCATGTGCAGTTCGAAGAAAGCAGAAAGCTCTTGAATCAAGGTAGCTTAAGCTCAATTGAAAGGTCAGCCCTGGCAGCAAACCAAGGTCAACCTTGGCGACAAAACGACCACAAGACGAACGAAGAAACAAATGGTGTAGTTATTGCAAGAAGAAGGGTCACACCAAAGAAGAGTGCTGGAACCTTCATGGAAAACCAGGAGATAACAAACAAAGCCATATCTCTACTACTGAGTCAGAAGCTGAGGATAACAATTCCTTGACTAAAGAAGAACTGCGGATGTTTCGTAGAATGCTAGACAGACAGAATAAGTCTAATCCTATGCCCAACACCAACCTTGTACAATTAGGTAACTCTATTTTAGCTCTAAATATTGCACGAGCTAGTGAGAATGCTTGGATTATTGATTCAGGAGTAACTGATCATATGACTGGTAATCGCACATTGTTTACAACTCTTAATTTGATTCATGATAATCTTAGAGTTAAAGTTGCTAATGGCCTATACACAAAAGTTCAAGGAATTGGCACAGTCATACTCTCTAATACCCTGAAAATTCATAATGTTCTATTTGTGCCTGCACTCACTGTCAATCTTATATCTGTGAATCAATTAACTAAAGGCCAACTATGCCGAGTCATTTTTTATAACGATGTCTGTACTATTCAGGATTTAAAATCGAGGAAGCAGATTGGAACTTCTAAAAAATGGGATGGATTGTTCTACCTTGAAGATTCAAACCTGAAATCAGGAGATGCAAGAAAGGTAAGAAGAGCATTGGTTAGCTCCAACTCACAAAATCATTATGTACACTTGTGGCACTGTCGCTCAGGCCACCTTAGTTTTGATTATATGAAGCATTTGTTTCTAAATTTATTCAATAACAATTCTGTTCCTTTTCATTGTGAAACTTGCCAAATTGCAAAACAAACTAGAACTTTTTATCCCAAACAACCCTACAAACCTTCCTCACCATTTGCACTAGTCCATAGTGATATTTGGGGACATGCACGAATAAAAACACTCACCAATGCCAGATGGTTTGTTACTTTCATAGATGACCATACTAGAACCACATGGGTTTATTTAATGAAAGATAAATCCGTAGTAGCCAAAATCTTTCAAAACTTCTACACCTTTGTGCGCACTCAATTTAATATTTCCATTAAGGTACTACGAAGTGATAATGCCAAGGAATACATGAGCAACACCTTTAAAGAATTTCTTGACCAACAAGGAATACATCACCAAACCTCTTGCCCGTACACTCCTCAACAAAATGGAGTAACTGAGCGAAAGAACCGACACCTGTTGGAAGTAACCCGAACCTTACTAATGGAACGAAATGTTCCTACCATCTTCTGGGGCGATGCCATACTCACAGCTACCTATCTCATCAACCGATTGCCTTCCAAAGTACTCAAATACAACACCCCTATCCAAACACTACTAAAACACTTTCCCACTTGCTCCATCATCAACTCATTGCCTCCTAAGGTATTTGGTTGTGTTGTCTTTGTCCACAGAAATGATGGCAACAAGCTTGGTACTCGAGCTGTCAAATGTATATTTCTTGACTACTCCCCTACTCAAAAAGGGTACAAATGCTATTGCCCTACTTCCAAGAAGCTTATTATCTCTAAGGATACAATCTTCTCAGAAGAAGAAGCATATTATCCAAAATTACCCATTCAGGGGGAGTATACCGACAATGAATGCAATGAATGGCTAATCTTGGATGCAAAACAACCATCACCATCACAACCTAATCTCATACCTGTCATTGACCCTGTTAGGACACAATGTCCCACAGAATGAGGGAATCAGGGATATGTTAGGTGGTATGTTAGGTGACAATGTCCCACCACAAATGAGGAATTATGATGTTTGCCTTGTATATAAATAGCATAATGTATACATGAATAATATGAAGTTAAGTGAATACATTTACATGGTACCAGAGCCTTGGTGCTCTCTGTTTTTTGCGTTTTCCGGCACTGTTCTGGTTCTGGTTTTGCTTCTGTGCGTACTGTTCATCATGCACTGTGCTCCGATGGCCGGGAGATTTGGTCCACACCGCCGCACCACTGGATCCGCCGTCGCCCGACCGGTTCGTCACCGGAGTATCGCCGCCATCCTACCTGCGCGTGGCCTTCACGCGCCGCCCCCTTTCTCGCCGGAATTTCAAGCGCCGGCGCGTGACGTTGTTTTCCAGCGACTTTGCCGCCGCCGTTTGCTGCATTCTGATCGACTAAGTGGTACAGTCCTTCCCCATGTGGTTTCGTGCAGTGGGTACTCACTGTTTGCGGGTTGGTTGTTGATTTATTCCCTTGCTCCTGTTTCTGTGCTGCGTTTCTGTGCTTTTGTTTCTGGTTTGCTGCATTTCTGTGCTTCTGGTTCTGGTTTGCTGCGTTTCTGTGCTACCATTTTGTGTTCGTGGTTATTGCCTTTGGTGCTGCCTGTGCTAGTTTTTTGTTTTGAGGGGAGTTGTTTGGTTGTGCGTCAACTCCATTTGGTTATCAACTCCATTTGGTTCTTTGGTGTGTGTAGACTTGCGTGGAGATTATAAGTTTAGAAGTTATACACTTTTGGTGTTTTTTTTCTGCTTGCATTGATGGGTGACTCCAAGGCTAGTGTTACTGAAATTATTCCTGTGACTAATAAAATCACTGAGCACAAATTAACCTGGACAAATTATATGGATTGGAGTAAAACCGTCCGAATGTACTTGCTTAGTATTGAGAAGGAGGGCCATTTGACTGATACGCCTCCTGCATATGACCCTAAGATGGCTTGGGCCCGAGCGGATGCCCGTTTATTCTTGCAAATCCAGAATTCTATTGACAGTGAAATCCTTCCCTCAGTTAGTCACTGTAATACGGTTAAGGAACTTATGAGCTGTTTGGAATTTCTGTACTCTGGGAAAGGAAATATTACTCGTATTCATGATGTCTGTAAGGGATTCTATCGTGCTGAACAGAAGGGGCGCTCGTTGAAAAACTTTTATGTGGAGTTCAAGAAAATGTATGAAGAGTTGAAGATGTTAATGCCGCCTACCACTGACCTTAAGGTTCAAGCTGATAATATGGAGAAACTAGCAATTCTCAGCTTTCTTACTGCCTTGGATCCTGCCTATGAGACTGTTCGTTCCCAGGTTCTGTCTAGTTCTGAACTTTCTTCACTTCAAGATGTGCACTCTCGTGTGCTCCGTGCAGATAGTCTCTTACACCCGACTCCTACTCCGAATGCTAGTGCATTAGCTGGCCGTGGTCCCACTGATAACCGCCACCAGAATTTCTTTAACTCTGGAAATAGTACACCATCCTCGACTTCTGCTGATTCGCGAAACCAAGGTCCCCCACGCTTTGGCAACAATCCTTCGACTACTAGTTCTATTGTCTGCTACTATTGTAAGGAGGCTGGTCATACCAAACGTTACTGTCGTAAGTTGCAAAATAAGCTGCAACGTACTGGAGCTGCTCATATGGTCCAATCCACAGATCAAACTGCCAATGTTCCATCCACTCCGAGTGCGCTTGCTACAGGTAACGGTGACTCATGCCTTGCTACTTCTTCCTCGAGGTGGATCATCGATTCCGGTGCCACTGACCACATGACAGGTAACCATCATTTGTTCTCTACATATACACCTTATGTCAAACCCTCTTCCATAACTATTGCCAATGGTTCTGCTTCTCGTGTCCTTAGATCTGGCACTGTTACACCTACATCCTCTGTTTCTCTATCATCGGTCCTTAATGTTCCTGACCTTGCTTTTAACCTTCTGTCTCCCAGTAAGCTTACTCGTCAATTGAACTGTTTTATCTCATTTTTTCCTGACCATTGTGTGATTCAGGATCTTACGACGAAGCGGATTATTGGTAGGGGATATGAATCTGGCGGCCATTACTTTCTTGACGATCAGGTGCCACGTTCCGTTGCTTGCTCTGGTGGTTTCTCTCCTTTTGATGTTCATTGTCGTTTGGGTCATGTGTCATTATCATCCTTGCAGAGGTTGTATCCTCAATTTCATTATTTGTCGTCCTTAGAGTGTGAATCGTGTCAGTTTGCCAAACACCACCGTGTTCACCTGGCACCTCGCATCAATAAACGGGCTACGTCCCCCTTTGATTTGGTTCATTCTGATGTTTGGGGTCCTTGTCCTGTCATGTCCACGTCTGGTTTTAAGTACTTTGTTACTTTCGTTGATGATTTTTCTCGAACCACCTGGCTTTATTTAATGAAAAGTCGTTCCGAGTTATTTTCTCACTTTTGCGATTTTTGTGTTGAGATCAAAACTCAATTTGGTGTCTCTGTGAAAACCTTGCGCAGTGATAATGCTAAAGAGTATTTTTCTACCCAGTTTCACGACTATATGCTTACACATGGCATGCTTCATCAATCCTCGTGTGCAGATACACCTGCTCAGAATGGTGTTGCCGAAAGAAAAAATCGGCACTTATTAGAAGTTGCCCGTGCTCTAATGTTTCAAATGCATGTTCCCAAATCCTTTTGGGCTAATGCTGTGTCCACCGCCTGCTTTCTTATTAATCGTATGCCCTCTCCTGTTCTTAATGGTAACATTCCATACACCACTTTGTTTCCTTCCAAATCCTTGTTTCCAATTTATCCGAAAATTTTTGGGTGTGTCTGTTTTGTTCGAGACATTCGTCCAAGTGTCACTAAACTTGATCCAAAATCTCTCAAGTGTGTCTTCCTTGGCTATTCTAGGGTTCAGAAGGGTTATAGGTGCTACTCTCCTGATCTTCGGCGTTATTTTGTGTCTATAGATGTCACTTTCTATGAGTCCACTTCGTTCTTCTCTGTCCCTGCTCTGCCTCCTTCTGCCGTTAACCCAGATCTTGATCATCTTTTAGTGTATGAGGTTCATTCCCCACCAGTGCAAGCATCTGTGCCGGCCGCTGCTCTGCCTCCTATCCATCATGTTTATCAGAGACGTCCTAAGGAAAGTAATGCTGCTGCTCGTCTCTCTGACCTACTAATGTCCGCCTCGGGACCTGATCCGCACTTAGCCCCCTCCCCGTCCCTTGACTCTGACCCTGAACTGGTGCCTGGACCAGAGCCTGAACCAGTGTCTGAACACGTCCCTGCTAATATAGATCCTACTGTCACTTCTGCTGACCTGCCAATTGCCCTCCGAAAAGGTAAACGCACTTGTACGTACCCTATTTCCTCGTTTGTTTCATATCATCACCTGTCGCCCATTTCCTGTTCCTTCCTTGCCTCCTTAGATTCTCTCACCATTCCCACCAACCTCTCCCAAGCCTTGACCCACCCCGGTTGGCGTGCTGCGATACACGATGAAATGATGGCCCTTGATAAGGCTGGTACCTGGACTCTCGTTGATTTACCTCCTGGAAAGAAGGCTATTGGATGTAAGTGGGTGTTTGCCATTAAGACCAAATCTAATGGCACCTTGGAACGATTGAAAGCTCGATTGGTGGCTAAGGGTTACGCTCAGACGTATGGTGTTAACTATTCAGAAACTTTCTCTCCTGTGGCAAAGTTGTCCTCTGTTCGCCTCTTCATCTCTATGGCAGCTACCCACGGTTGGGATCTTCATCAGCTGGATATTAAGAACGCATTTTTAAATGGTGATCTTCTTGAGGAGGTTTACATGGAGCAACCGCCTGGCTTTGTTGCTCAGGGGGAGCATGGCAAGGTATGCCACCTCCAGAAGTCTTTATATGGTTTGAAACAGAGTCCTCGTACTTAGTTTGACCGATTCAGTTCTGTGGTTAAGAAGTTTGGTCTGAATCAAAGTAAATGTGATCATTCTGTGTTTTATCAACAGACGGATGCTGGCATGATTCTCTTGGTAGTCTATGTAGATGACATTGTTATTACAGGCAGTGATACGTCAAGGATCTCATCACTCAAGGTCTTTCTGAATTCTCATTTTCAAACAAAGGATTTGGGTTCGTTAAAGTACTTTCTTGGGATTGAAGTTATGAGAAGCAAGAAAGGCACTCTCCTAACCCAGCGGAAATATGTCCTTGATCTACTGAAAGAAATCGGGAAACTTGGAGCAACACCCAGTAGTTGTCCCATGATTCCCAATCCTTTCTTGGACATTGATGATAGTGTGCCGTTTGATGAGCTACCCGAGGATGTGAAAAAACGGATTGATCCTGAGAAGATTAAACCATTTGCCTACCCTGAGCGATACCGAAGGCTGATTGGAAAATTGAACTATCTTACTGTAACTCGTCCTGATGTAACCTTTCCGGTCAGTAGGCTTGGCCAATTCATGGTATCACCAACTGTTGCTCAGTGGGAAGCTTTGGAACATGTCCTACATTATTTGAAGGGCTCACCTGGTCGTGGTATACTCTATATGAATCATGGTCACACAAAGATTGAGTGTTTCTGTAATGCAGATCATGCAGGGTCAAAGACAACTAGAAGGTCCACTACAGGCTATTGCGTTCTTGTAGGTGGAAACTTGGTATCTTGGAGGAGCAAGAAGGAGGATGTGGTAGCAAAGTCTAGTGCAGAGGCTGAGTACCGAGCCATGTCTCAGTCCGTACAGGAGATTGTGTGGATCCACCAATTAATGAAGGAGGTCGGTCTGACCACGTCATTACCTGCGAAACTGTGGTGTGATAATAAAGCTGCTTTACACAGCCTCCAACTCAGTGTTCCATGAGCGTACGAAACATATTGAGATTGATTGTCACTTTGTACGTGATAAGATCAAGGAGAATTTTATCTCTACAGGACATGTATCATCTAGTGATCAGTTAGGTGATTTCTTGACTAAGGCCTTGGATGGCACTCGGGTTGACTATCTTTGTAACAAGTTGGGCTTGATTAACATCTATGCTCCAACTTGAGGGGGAGTGTTAGGACACTGTCCCACAGAATGAGGGAATCAGGGATATGTTAGGTGGTATGTTAGGTGAAATGTTAGGTGACAATGTCCCACCACAAATGAGGAATTATGATGTTTGCCTTGTATATAAATAGCATAATGTATACATGAATAATATGAAGTTGAGTGAATACATTTACAGACCCCTTACCTCTCACAAACCAACCTAGTCCTACCCGTAATTCTAAAACCGAACAATGTTCATCTCAACCTCCCTCATTGAATGAACTGGAAACAAATGTTGAAATCAATTCAGGGAGGGATGCAGAATCGGGACAAGAGGAAGAATCCAGACTACAAGATGAATCAAACACTAGTAGAACTATCTCTCCTATTCGAAGGAATGACCATGACTCTAATCCGGTATTAAATCCTGAAGAACTGGGTTGGCCTATTGCATTAAGAAAAGGGGTAAGATCGTGTACTCAACATCCAATTCAACGTTTTGTTTCATACGGTAATCTTTCTGCAAAAATGCAAAGCTTTGTTGCAAACAGTGCACAGATGAAAATTCCAGACACGTTTCAACAAGCTATGACTGATCAGAATTGGAAACAAGCTGCAGAAGAAGAATTAAGAGCACTTGAGGAAAATAAAACGTGGGAGATTACAACTCTTCCTAAAGGAAAGAAACTAGTAGGATGCAGGTGGATATTTACTCCTAAATTCAATCCTAACGGCACAATCAACAAATACAAGGCTAGACTTGTTGCCAAAGGATATACCCAGACATACGGAATTGATTATCAGGAGACATTTGCTCCAGTAGCAAAACTTAATACCATCCAAGTGCTACTATCGATCGCAGCTAACTTGGATTGGTCATTGCATCAACTGGACGTGAAAAATGCATTTCTGAATGGCAACTTAGAGGAAGAAGTATATATGGAGATTCCAGATGGAATTTCAGCTCCTAACAACTCTGTGTGTAAACTCAACAAATCACTGTACGGGCTCAAACAATCACTTAGGGCGTGGTTTGGCAGGTTTACCAAAACTATGAAACGACTTGGGTACACTCAAGGACAAGCAGATGACACTTTGTTCATTAAACGGAATAATGACAAAGTCACTATCTTGATTGTCTATGTGGATGACATAGTCATTACAGGAAACGACGAGGGATCCATTTCTCGACTAAAACAAGATTTGTCAACTGAGTTCCAGGTGAAAGATCTTGGACAAATGAGGTATTTTCTGGGCATGGAAGTTGCAAGAACTCAAAAGGGCATCAATGTATCTCAGCGGAAGTATACCCTAGATTTATTGCATGAAACAGGAATGTTAGGAGCAGAACCTGTAGGAACACCAATGGAAGAAGGTTGTCACCTCAAAATCAAACCAAATGGTGCATCAGTCAATCCTGAACGATATAGAAGACTTGTTGAGAAACTCATATACTTGACTCACACGTCCAGATATTAGTCATGCAGTTAGAATAGCAAGTCAATTCATGCATCAACTACAGGAAGAACACATGGCGGCTTTGTACAGAATCCTAAGCTATTTAAAGCTTAATCCTGGAAGAGGAATCTTCTTCAAGAAAGGCACTATCAGAGGTATTGAGATCTACACTAATGCAGATCATGCCAGAGACAGGGAAACTAGAAGGTCGGTCTCAGGATATTGCACATATGTGTGGGGAAATCTGGTTACATGGAGAAGCAAGAAACAGGCTGTGGTGTCAACAAGCAGTGCAGAAGCAGAATTGAGAGCTGTTAACAATAGAGTACGTGAAGGACTTTGGATTATCAGATTACTGAAGGAATTAGGAATTCCACATGAGGGACCAATACAAGTGTAGTGTGATAACAAAGTCAGCATTGAAATGGTAAAAAACCCAATCTATCATGATAGGACAAAACATGTTGAGATAGATAGGCATTTCATTAAAGAAAAGATTGAAGCAGGTATCATGATATTGTCCCACATACGATCTGATGACCAAATTGCGGATATTATGACAAAACCACTAAGCAGAGCCAAGTTTGAAGGATTTAGGTGCAAGCTGGGAATGATCGATATATATTCTCCAGCTTGAGGGGGAGTGTTAGAAGTCAGAAGAGGATTTCGGTGCAAGCCTGACATTATTGACTTGCACCGAAATCTCTCCTTCAATCTCTCCGCTGTCCACTGTCTCTGTTTTCTTATTCCCACTCCATTTCTCATTCTTTACTTCTATAAATACCATTGTACATCTATTTTGATTAATATCAATGAAAAGCATGAGCTCTTAAGCTCATATTTATCAAATTTGAACAGATGAAAGAATAGGAATGACATAGCCGTATTACTTCTTCAAAGTGCTAACAGAGAGGAAAGGGGAGAGATTTAGCATTTCATCATCATTATTTCTCCCACGACAAAGTGCAAAGAAATAGACAACTTAACAATATAGAAGTAGGGCAACATATTTATGGGTAAATAACAACAATAACAATTAATTCCATTAAAAGTGACAGAAAGCCATTAATAGTTCATTATTATTGTCCTTAAGTTATATGACACAGAGTCTTGCAATAAATAATCCACAAAACAATTAAGAGTTCAAATACAATGGTCACGTAGATAACATAAAAAAGTCTAAGTAAGGAAGTAAGGCGATCATCCAATTACAACCCTATCAAACTTGATTTCAACATCATAGAAGAATATACAAACTTTAAACTGCTATGAAATAGTTGATTGCAAACATAGAGGCTTGCTTCTCATTTCAACTTTTTCCGCTTATCCTGGTCAATCAGATTTAATGCCTTTTTGGATAAGCAGTGGAAGCCAAAATAATCATGCTTAGGAGCAAAAAGTGATTATAAAACCAAAAGAATACTGTTTGGATAAATCGGGACTTTTTCTCCTCATCCCTCGTTCAGCAAAACTGACAAGGAGATGCTTCCGTTTCAAAAATCATGATGGAGGCTTGTAAAATAATAATTACTCCATTTTAGCTCTCTCTCTCTCTCTTGTCCCTTTCACTTGCATTTTTCGATGATATTTTCAACACTTTTTTTTAATTATTTCTCAACCAAATGAACAAATTCTCAGTCTAGATTTGATAACTTTATTATCAATTTTGCTAATATTTTTTAATTTCATTATTCATTTTGGTATATCTTTTATTTAAAATGTGCTGTTTTTTATTTTTTACTGGAAAGTAATGATTTTTCTTCATTATTCTTCATTATAAAATCTAAAAAAAAATAATTTAAAATTATGTAATTCATTAAATTATATTTAATAATTTGAAATTAAATAATAATTATGAAAATTTATATAACTTTATGAAAGTCATACACATTTTATTAAATATACATCCAAAAGTGATTTTGATAAATGATATCCAAACAAATTCAATTCTTTTAAAATCATTTTTTAGAAAAAAGTTTCCAAACAGAAATTACTATTATTAATAATCACTTAAAATAAAAAAAGTTTAAAAAAATCATGATTATTCAAAATCGCATTTGCCCAACTCTAATCCAAATGAGTCCTTACGGTAACTTAATATGACTTTGACTAGGAATTACCATGTTCTACAGTCTAGACAGCTGGGTAGGCTGGCTTTACACTAGTTTTTAGCACCATACACACATGCAATGACAACATCACCACTTATGCCTTGCAGCTGCAACTGCAAGTCTAGTAGAATAACTTCATGACCACATTGGCTGATGTAACTAAAGCCACGAGAAGATGCCTCCCAAGTCCCAAAAGACTCACCCAATAGGAGTGAGTGCTAAAGTACCATCTTATATCTCGATTTAGGCACCAAGTGGAAGCATCAAATTGCCACCCACTAACTAATTAGAGAAGTCTATGATAATTGACAAACTAATCAATGAGTTGGCAATATTTGATCATCACAATTTATATTCCTCCTATTTTGGGCCTAAACAGAATGCTTTGCTATGATTCTGATTCAGTACTTCAATATTGTCATGTAATATTTCTAGGATAATGCAAAAAAGTAAGCTTTTTGGTTGGTCATGGGCCATTCCTGGAACACTAATTGACATTTTAAATTGAATGAAATGAAAAATAAAAAACAAAGCGTTAAAAAACCTATCAACCCATCAAACATTGTAAACATAATTCTAAGCAAAACAACTTACAATATTGTGCCGGAAACTCGTATTAGTAAAGACATATACCTTGCTAAGCATGACAACAAGAAATCCATCTTCAGAGACCTGATTCTCTGCCATCGTAGTTTCATCTTTCAAAACCTTGCCATTAAAAATAAGCAATTGCTGTCCACATGGGTAATTATCTTTTCCTTGTACATCTTCTATATTCTTCTTGACAGCCATGACCTTCAAGGAAAAAGGTGAAACTTCAGCTAATCTACAACAAAAACTATTATTCTATTATCAAGCTTCAATCCAAATAACCCTAGAAAGTGTCTCAGTGATGTTTAAAACAGACCAAATACAGTTCGGCATTTGCTAAACAATGACAAATTCTTAAATGGTCTCAAACTCTTTCTCACTTGCGTCATCAGCAATGATGAATGCTCTTGCAGTGCAATAAATAACACTGAATTGATTGACACTCTCAAATTCACCATTCACCAAGTTAAAAGAAAAACTTCTGCATAAATAAGGAGGCTAGAAATCAAACATGTCAACACAATAAATGCAACTTTCCATCTTAAGTACTACATTGAAGAATGCAATGCAAACAATACCCGAGCTAAAGAACAGGGGATTCACAGTTATATCGGTTTAAAACTAAAAGATAAAATATTTAGCCCACAATTAGCTAAACAAAAACAATAATGATTTTGAATTACTCAAACTCAACGAATTCAATTCCTAAATTTGGAAATAAACTAATAAATCATACAGAACGTACAATACAGCTGCGGAATTGTATTTCTAGGCGGAAAATATAGATTACAGAAGGAAAAGCGGAGAAATGAAAGATAATGGAATCCAAAACCCAGAGACAAAACGTGTAATAGATAAATGGGAGGTGAAATTACTAACAGTGTCTGAAAGTTGAACTTTGATTTCGAAATGGCTTCCTTTCAAGGTTTTCACGATGAGCTTCATGACGCTGCGTGTGACGTAGTGACGTCGGCAACAGCGGCTGTTTGAATTGAAACGCGGGGTAAGAGAGGAAAACCCTAGACACAGAAACAGTTTCGCCTCTTGCAGAGAATCAAAAACATGAGTTCAAAGCTTTCTTTTTTTTTCCTATTTTTGTAAATTTGACTATATATAGCATTGTGAAAGTATCGATGACCGAGATTTCAAACTCACGGGAAAATCATATTCACGCCCATTTCCCCTTTTTTATTTTGAATGGAGAAAAGAACAAAAAAAAAATGGAAACATGGATAGTGTAAAATCCGTCCACCCAAATTGCAAAAGGGAATTACGTAAAGCCTTGAAGGAAGGGAAAAAAATCACAAGCAAGTCCCTTTAAATTGTCACTTTATATTTAAAGTCTCATTGGATTTGCGTTAGATTGATTCGAATTGATAAAAGACTGTTTTGCTTCCATCCATTTAAAAAGGCAGAAAAAAAAAAGAAGGTAGAAGACCCAAGATGAACCATTTTCACGCTTGTATTCACTTATTGAAGAGAAAAAGAAGTGTACATAGGAAGGCACCGAGTTTGTTTTGGTACCAGCATCATCTCCATCATCCATCATCCATCATCCATCATCCATCATCCATCATCTTCACTACTCCAATGGAGCTACCTTTTTCTATTGATTGTGTGTGTAGATCTTCATGTTCATAGCTTTTGTCTCATTTGCACTCTATAATATGGACAGTTTATATTTTGGTCAGAACACTGATTAGGTTTAGGTGTTTGGGTATAGAACACTGATTAATTGTATGTCATCTTTATGATTTAAGTTGTTGTTTCATTGTGAGTGATAGAGGGTTTGAAGTGATGCTCTGTTCCAAGAGGAGATTGTGCTCTATTTTGGCATGTTTAGGTAGGAATGAATGAAAAGGATGAAGCTTTTTGTGGTTATAAATACCTCTTATGCGATTTCAAAATGTGGCATCAATACAAATCTTGATAGTTATTAATGTGATTGATTTAGTTGTTAATAACAACTTTATACTGTAAGGTAACAAAGAAGATGGCGAATATGTCTCAGAACTAGATATTATGTTTTTTGCCATGGCACAAAAAAAAGTATTAAAGTTTCTTACATATAGGGGTACAATTTTTAAATGGAAGAAAAGGTTATATGCAATATGTAAATGGGGTGGAGATAAAGGATTAGATGGAAATTAATTTTCCTTGCTCAATTCAGCAAATTATTATTCCAAGTTGGAGAAATACTTGCATACTTTAAGAATACTGTAATATCCTAACTTTTATTCCCCAAAAATCCTTGTACAGTTGTTACATTAAATGGAATAAAATGGTGGGTTTTAATGCATTTAAAATGGCAAAATATTAGAAGTAGAGGTTATATATGAAATTTGGCCAAGTTAAGACATAAAAGTTCAACATTTGTCTTCTTAAAGACTTTATTTTGTAGCCCAAATGAAGAAAGGGAAAGCATAATTCTTGGCCCAATTTAATATGAAATTTTCGGCCAAGAATAAAAAGGGAAGAAGAAAGACAAAATTTAATTCAAAAATTGAAGAAATGTAAGAGCAAAATGATCATTTGGTTAATAAATCAAGAAGCCACTTGATTTCTTCAATATTTAAGACCAAAGTCGGCCGAGAGGGAAGGGAGGAGAGAAAATGAATATTTGGGCACAAATCAAGCCATATGGACACTTATGAAGCCAAGTAAAAAAGAAGCAAAAAGTAAATACATGTGCAAAAATTCCATTAAACAATTATTATTTTAAAGAGATGGAAGGTGATATTTTAAGAAGCTATTTGACTCTTCAAAAGGGCCAAAATTTCGGCCAAATAGAGAGAGAAGAGGGAGCACAACATTTTTGAAGAAGACAGACCAAAAGAAAAGACAAGAATTCAATAAATAAACCTAGGTAAGTTTGTAAGCAAATTTCACTTGTTCTTATCTCTAAACTCTTATAAACCTCTTCTAATCCTCATATGCTTCTTGAAATCAGAGGAAGCAAGAAGAAAATCAAGAAGAAACAAGAAGGAGAGGGGACAATTGAAGAGGAAGAAGAAGAGATTTAAGTGGTAAATCATGAAACCTTATCTTACTTGTTGATTTGTGGTTGTAGTAGGTGATTTAGTTAGTAGTTTGGCTTGGTTGTCATGATTTTCTAATTTGGGAAGTATAAACCCTAAAGGGAGGTGCTGTCTAATTTTTGATTAATCATGTGAGAAGTGTAATTAAAGGGTTCAAGAAGTGAAGTAGAGTGAAAAGGAGGTGTTTTGTTCAATGAAAACATGAAACTCCAATTTCCCCAAATTTCTTGAATTTTGGCTTGGGTATTTTTCTATGTTTGGGCTGGAATTTGATGAACTTGATATTCCTATTGTGTTTAGAATGAAAAATTGTGTAGGGAACATGTGAAAAATGAAGTATGGAGGCTTTAGGGTGTGAAATGACAATTTTACCCTTAAAACCCTAAATATGTGACTGCAAGGGCCATTTGGGGAATGGAGTGTGATTTTGGTTAAATTGAGGTAAAAAATGGATTCTACATGCAAAGTTATATAGGAATAGCTAGGGTCATGATTTTTAGTAAAGTACAGTATTACCGGGTTTAAAGGGATTTAGACGAGATTCCTAAGGGCATTTTGGTAATTATGTGTTTTGGTGGAGATATTCAACTATATAAATTTAGTAATAAGACATGAATGAGTAATAACTCATTTATTGTAAATTTGGAATTTTAGGATTTAACATTTGCCTAAGCCGGACCAAGAATTAGTAGACAAGAGTAGTTAAACAGTTGGAAAGGATTTCATGTAGTAACTATATATCTTTCATCCACTATGTGATTGTTTATATGCTTTGTGTTGTCATGTTTTGTGATATGAATTGTTTGTTACAAAACTTAGCGTGGTGTGGGAAAAGCACCAGTACCACCTGATGGAAAAGTATAAGTACCATCAGGGCAAGTAGGACCCAGCTGAGGTAGTGAGACAAGTACCGACAGACAATTATCTGCTCTAAAACATTACAAAAATTGTCATTTGATCTTGAATAGTGTACACAGTATGGCTAGTAGGGACAAACAATCATTTGATCTTGAATGCTGAACAGATGGACATGTTTACAATATATTTGTTTCGTTACATTATATGGTGCATTGCATGTTTATTTATCACATTTTATATGATTGATTGTGTGTTACTAATGATATTTGTATGAATCTCACCCCTTTCCAAATATTTAAAAATTTATTCAGCGAGAGACAGCGGCTCTAAGAGTAAGCAAGTAGATACAAGCAACTGAAGATCCCGAATCTGTCCAAGTAGTAGTGTTGGTTATCTATAGTTTTTATGTTATTTTGGATTTTGTAAAAAATATTACGTACAAACCCTATGGGGATTCCTGTAATATAATTAAGTACTTTATATCAGTATGTTCATGCTATTTCTATTCGCTCGTTGAATTATGTGTTAATACTCTGATAAATGTTGAAATATTGAGGGGTTTGACATTTTTGGTATCAGAGCAAGCGGTTCTAGCAGTAGTAGAATAGTGTATTGATATGGTCTTGATTATAGGGTAGCAGAAAATATGTAAGGAAGGAGGCACTAGAGGAGTGGATCACCACCATCCGTGAATCAGCCTTCGGAGAATCAACGAATACCTAAAGGGCAACAAATACTACAATACCAGACTAAGGGTGGTACAAGGATGTTACGAACCCTGAGAAAGCGGGTACGACCAAGGCCAGTGTTTGGGCCTCATCTTAGACCAGCACGATCAGTAAGCTCATTAGTAGGGTATACCAATCAACTGTAGACTGATGAGATAGAGTCGGATCCGAATTCCGTTACTAGTTCCAGAGCCAAAACTGTATACGTGCCACATAATCTACAACCATACCAAGAGTTATGGGAGTATGTCAGAAGCATATACTTGCGGGCTTTCCATGATCAGGACACCCCAATAGCCTAGTATGCAGTGTACCTGGATGATGTAGACACATTATACTAGGATCAGGGTTTTCTTGACTTGGAGTTTCTAGATGATATTTAGGTATGCACGACGTTATACTTCTTTTCAGATACTTTTTGATCTTGGAAGAAGAATGAGATTATGGAACGGGGTCTGAATGACAATTTTGTTGTTTTCATGGAGCACATCACGAAGTACATGTTAGATTACATGTACTAGTACTAATATAAGGCCCCTACCCAGCATGTGGTAGTCCGGAGACCGTTGGCACGCCTTACTAGGACAAGGATAGTCATGGGATGCTAATGCTCGGAAACAGTTACAGCAGGTACCAGCGTTTGTACACCGATACATAAAAGTTAAGTGTGCTTGGCTCAAGGGAGTACTAGGATGGGTGACCCCTGGGAAGTTACTCGTACATGTTTAATTTATGTAATGTAAAGGAGTAGAAACATGTTATACAGTGGTCTATAGGTTGTATGTTGTAAAAAAATTTCCCTAAATTGCTATAAATGTCTATTGTATGTTATCCCTGAAGTATCTATGGATTCATAATTTTGTGAAATGACAAGTATGCCTTTTATGACTGTGAAATTTACTGCTTCCTTATTTTAATATAATGAAACATAAAGATGGTGAGACCAAGAGGTAGAGGAGCCGGGCAGGGTCAAGAAGCTGGACCTGACCTAATGCAGCAAATCTTGGGCATGCTAGCCAAACAACAAACAATGATACATAGTCTTAGGGAAGAGCTGAGAGAAATACAGCAAAAACAAAATGCAGATGGGGAAAGACAGAATAATCTTGGTGGACAGGAGAATGAAGCTATACAGCATGAGGAGACTAATCAGGGGCCTTCGCCTAGACCTATTATTGAGGGTGAAAGTTTGTAGACATGGGCGTCACAGTTCTATCAGCAGCAACCCCTATCTTGTAGGGAAAATTTGATCCTCAATTGGTAGAGGATTGGCTGTCTTGGCTAGAGAAAATCTGCAGAATTTTAGAATGCCTGGATAATATCAAAGCTTAGTTGGCTATTTACAAATTAGAAGGGGATGCAGACAAGTGGTGGAAGAATATTGAAATGATTCTTCAGGCACGAAATATTCCTATCACATGGGATTTATTTCAAGAACAATTTAATGAGAAATATTTTCCCCGATCAATCAGAATTGAAAAGGAAGCAGAGGTCCTTTCGATCCGACAAGATGAGAAAGAAAGTTTTGATGAGTATTTGGCTCGATTTATCTAGTTGTCTTGATACTCTTCTTAACTGAGGTACCGTGATGATGAAAGCTGGAGCTCAGATATGATAATTTAGGGAATGAAACCGAAATTGAAAGAGAAGCTGGTTTCTAAACAGTTTACAAAATTTAATAAGGTAGTAGAAGAATACCGGATCACAGAAAGCAATTTGTTGAATCTGTATTCTGACAGAAATGTTAATAGTAATGCTGCATCTGGCACTGAGAATTCTCCCTAAAAATTCAAGAATCAGAGAGGTCCATCTAGAGGGAATAATAAAAACTCATATAAGTTTGATAGTCGTAGTAACTAGAGATCCCCTACGAACAGAACATGTAGGCACTGTGGTAAGCCATATCATCCTAGTAAGCCATGTGGTGCCTCAGCAAAGCAGATAGTCTATTATAATTGCCAGAAACCAAGACATTTTGCTAAAGATTGTCCACAATAGTAGTGGGTAGGGGAGCCTAGACAAAGAGGTCAGGGCAGCGTCTTTGCTATAACTCAAGATGAAGCCAGAAAATCTCCTGAATTAATTTAAGGTATGGTTTTACTTAATGGTAATTTGGTACAAGTATTGTATGATTCTAGTGCTAGTCATTCATTTATTGCATATGACTCCAAGGGCAAGGGAGTAGATACAATCAACTGAAGATCTCGGATCTGTCTGAGCAGTAGTGTTGGTTATCTATAGTTTTTATATTATTTTGGGTTCTGTAAATATTACGTATAAACCCTGTGTGGATTTCTGTAATATAATCAAGTCCTTTATATCAGTACGTTTATGCTATTTTTGTTCACCAATTGACCTATGCATTAATACTATGATAAATGTTGAAATATTAAGCGGCTTGACAAGTCCCACGCCATCTGAACTTTTTCCAGTAAAGATATAGCTGTTAGAACCGGCTGACACCTAAGAGGGGGGTGAATTGGGTGTAAGATAAAATTCTTAAGAACTTTGAAAATCTTTTTGCATCTTAGAGGAAGCAATAAATATGAAGGTAATGAATAATAAATCAACAGTTTATATATGCTGGAAATATAAGAGTTTAAGGAAGAAAGTGTGCAAACTGTGATTTATCCTGGTTCGGTCCAATCTGCGATGGCCTACGTCCAGTCCCCAGGCTCTTCCTGAGATTTTCAAATCCCCTATCTTCTTGTTTAATCCAGGCACAAGAAAAGCCTTTACAACCCACAAGTTTAGCTGGGCACTTGCGAAGCCGTTTACAAATCTCTCATCGAGTTACTCCCCCTTACACCGTAAGGTTACAACCGAGTTACTCTCCTTACACACCCCGTAAGGATACAACTTTGATGATGAAAGATTACAGTCAATCTTCTCTCTCAGAAGTGAATAGATGAATACTGAAGCACAATGAAAATAATCTCTCTCTCAAATATACATGATATAGAAAATGGATAAGAATAGAGAGTAGTTGGGTTGGAGTAGATAATTCATGATCTTTGCATGTTTCTCGTTGGTGTTGCTCTTTGTTGAATGTTCCCATATTTATAGATGAGTTGAGATAGCCGTTGGAAGCATTTCAACCTATCCGTTAGAGTGACTTAGCTTCGTTTGACTGTTCTTCGATTTTGAAAACTAGCCGTTGTGAACGTTGATGCTCCGCTTCCGTAAAGTCAGTTTTTCTCTCCTCACATCATCTCTTCATTGCATTCCTGGAGAAATACATTAAACACTAGTACAATGAGGTGTAAGAATGATTGGAAGCAAGAAGAGTGAGTTTCATGATTAATCCCATGATTTTCGAAAGCTTCAGAATGTTGCTGGTATTTCTGGGAAGCATTACTCGAGTGGTCACTCGAGGGAGTAAACAAATTTACAAACCTTAGAAATACCTGTTTACTTGAGTACTCACTCGAGTAACGTTGGCAGGCCGAGAGCAACTGGAAGTGATTTCTGTGATTACTCGAGTGCTTACTCGAGTAACGTTGGCAGGATTACATGGCCGAGAGCAACTGGATAATTTCTTCTTTGGTTATTCGAGTGATCCCTCGAGTAAGCTCTTAAATAATTTTGCAGATTACTCGAGTAGTCCCTCGAATAATGTCATTCAAATCTTGGCCGAGAGCATTTTCAACTTGATTACTCGAGTGGTCCCTCGAGTAAATTCCAAATAACTCGACAGATTACTCGAGTAAGCCCTTCAAGTGAATTCTTGATTTTGATTTGAAATATGGCAAATTATATAACATCGGAAAGCTCTCATCGTTTACATTCCAACGCAACAAGAATAAGCTCCAAACTCGTTATGTACAGAAAGTTATGATCTAAAGAGTATCTACTGTTCTTAGACAATCTTTGAAATCACGAGCAGTAACTTCCAGATGGCATAGCTATTAGAATACAACCTCAAATATGTCAAATTACCTATCCATGGAAATCTCTTTGAGTCTTCTTTCATATTGCATCGATTTCTTCTCAATCCGATATGTATTTTGAGAGTTATGTCCAAAATACCAAAGCTGTCTTGGAATATGACAGTGATTCATGTGTCAACTTCAACAGATCATATCTCCCTCATCTGAACTTCTTTTAATGTGATCTTGGTGTCCATCGTTCGTGTTGGGAGTCTAGTTTCATATGTCACTGGTTTCAGACAATCCAACTTGTGGTTAGAGAGATATGCCCAAAATACCGAACCTCTGTCCTGCCACGCGAAAACAGAGCATAATAAAAATATGGCCTAGTGTCTCACCATGAGGAGCTCTAATATTGTTTGTTAAGAAGAAGGATAGGAGCCTACATTATGTATCGATTACCGAGATCTGAACAAGGTGATTGTCAAGAACAAATATTCGCTCCTCTAGATTGATGATCTTTTTGATCAATTATCTAGTTCAAGTATAAATTCTTAAAGATTGATATGAGATTGGTACCATCAGCTACGAGTAAGAGTTAAGGATGTTTCAAAGAAAGAGGAGACATCAAAGTTAATCTACAAAACCTTGTTTTTGTGTTAGGTTCAAGGTTGTTGTGGTTAATTTGTGGTTCGTTTTGCCTGGTTTTGTAAATTTGGAAAGCACAAACCCTAAGTGAAGGTGCTGCCCAAATTCACACTAATCATATGGAAAGTGTAATTAAGTGATTAAACATGGGATTACAAGTTAAAAGAAGGTGTTTTATGGATTGAAAACATAAAACTCCATTTTTCCCAAATTGTTGTTGAGTTTCGACTAGGGACTGTTCATAGGGTTGGAGTTTGAGTTTCATAAATTTGATGAGTCCATTGTGTTCTACATGAAAAACTATGCAAGAATAGCCTCTAGTTGTAAATTCTGGCCCACTGGAAATAAATATTGAAAACTGGAAATTCTGCTAGTGTGAATTCTATGCATGGTAGTTTGATTGTGTGACATTATTGAATAAGTAAATGATGTCCACAAATTTTGAAACTTTCCAGAACAATGGTATACATCTTAAGCTTTCAATGATGGGTAGAATGCATGATTTGGATGTCTATAAAGTAAGTTATGAATTGTGGAAGTTGAGGCATAGAAACTGGGATGAATTCTGGACTAGTAAGGTTGGTCAAGCATTCTGGGCATTTAACCTTTGTAATTGGCACTGGTTAATATTTTTTGCTTAAAGTAGACTTAAGGAGCTTTACTAAGGACTTTGAACCACCTTATTTGGAGTCATAGAGAATAAGTTATGATTTTTCAAAGTTGAGGGTCAAAACTGGAAAATTTGGTTTGACCTACGAAATTGTGACATTTAAAGGGAAATGTAGGAATTGAAAACATGGCTTACTTTCATGACCATAACAAGTCATATGATTATATGTCTAGGTTCATGAGGTGACAAAGAAGAAGCATCATCAATGGTTGGACAAAAGGTATAAGAGGAAGACTCAAGACAAGACGTAGTAAACTTACCTTATTTACATGTATTTGATAATTATGCTTGTGTAGTGATGTATGTGATTGCTTTACTTAATTGTGTAGAGCATATTTGAATGATGAAGCTCTATTTTTGTTTATGCTACGGCCATGAGCATAGTATGTGAAGCATTAAGCATGCAAAAATGTCATTATAGGGCATGTATCTAGTTAAACCTAACATGTCATGCAACAATATATATCTTGCATGCATTATGGTAACTATTTACTACTAAGATTCCTTCGAATCTCACCCTCCCCAAACAACCATTTAGACAAGTGAAAACAGGAGGTGTGCTGAGTACAAAGAAGAGTATTGCACGAGAGGAATGCTGTGTTGGAATGAAGATGAAAAGATGTATGAATTTCATTAAATTGGTTTAGACACCTTAGTAGCACTGTGCGGCTACATTATTTATAATTATTATGTACAATCTCTGTGGGGAATTTCTGAAATCAAGTACGCATTATCAGTATTTTCATGATATTTCTATGGCCCACCAAACTACACATTGCTACTCTGGTTAATGTACCCCCTTCATAACAAAGCCGAGATTTACATTCAAAATACATAATTTCATTGAATTAGAGACCACAAAATAAATTGAGACTTATAAAATTTTCATTTCCTAAAACAGGGTTTACAAAACTTTTCAAAAACCTGTTTAACATGGCCTCATATTTGCATTTCAAATTTACAAATGGCCTGCACAATTTGATTCCATTCATAAATATCAGAGTGCAATAAAATTTCCTGACACACTCAGGTTCCATTAAACATCTAAAGGGTTTATAAGGCATGAACGCCCATAATTAGTTTCTCATTCTAGGGGATTACATAAATACTATTCAATATCTCTTATATATACATAATTCCCAACAAAATGTCCAAAAGTCAAAAGTATGATAACAAATTATTCAACAATAGAACTCCTAGCTTGGAGCTTTATCCGCCTTTCATCACCTGCTTCTCTTTAGAACCACCGGCCCTGTTTGAAAATTGTTTATGGGAGAGTAAGATTCTAAAGAATCACCGTAGTAACAATTCACTCATAGTATGCACAACCACAAAGCATGTAAGCAAATCACAACACAACATACATCAATTACAACAACAGTTATAGTGGCAGGGGTAGGTGTAACGTGCATAACCCATATGTCTGCTCACGCTAAAGTGCTCACGCTGTAATACACAACATATTTCACTCCACATATGTTGTGTATTACAGCGTGACCATTACACATCCATGACCATTTACCCATTTGTCTGCTCACGCTGTACTAGCATGTTTCTCAAAGTGGGAATTCATAATTCCATAACACATCCATGACCATTACAATGGCAGTTACAACAGCAGAGGTAGATGTGACATACATCACCCCCTACAACTGCTCACGCTATAATGCACTATGGCACATTTCGCATTCACAATTTTCACAACATCAAGGTTTCATGGCAAAGTTTCATATGATGCATTTCACAACAACAACATAATGATAAGTCATGTATACCAAGCATCATACACAATACAAGAGAAAGGTCACTACCTTGGTCTTTCCATGCTTGCTCTGGTACTGGTCTCTCACGAGCAAGGCAAATATCGAATCCTATAATTCATAATTAGGGACAAAGTGTTATTCTCTATTCCAATAATTAAATGACTTTACAACACTTAGATTTGGTTATCATTGATGTCCCTTAAGTAGCTACAAATGTCTCTAACAAAAGCCACAAAGGGTTGGAAAACAATGGATTGAAGACCTCTTTTCAAAGCTGCAAGTGCTGATTTTTAACTAATGCACTTAAGTGTAGGAGGCCTCACTCGGGTGATGTTGAGATTTACACTCGAGCACGAAAGCACACTCGTGCGAGTGCTTGACAGAAAGTAAAGATAGACACAAGAAATGCTTGCTGCACTCGAGCATAAGAATTAATACTCGAGTGATAGCCTCATGCTCATTGAGTTTTACAAATTGAGGTACAACAAGTGTTTACCCGAGAGTAAGGAAACTTTCAAATGAGAAGTGCACTCAAGCAGAGGTCTTGGCACTCGAGTGATGACATAACACCCACGAGTGCTAAGACACAATCTTGAAAAATTGGCTGCGAGTGTATCCTAAGACGCGAGTTCATAATGCAAAATACTCCTGCACTCAAGTAGACAAGGTTTACTCGAGTGAGGACCCATATCACTTGCAAGTGAGAAAATAAACTTTTGCTATTAGTACAACTGAAAACTGAAGGAAAAGAGAAAATACAATACTGCACTTAAGTGAGACCCTAGAGCACTCGAGTGAGGCTTTATCAGAAGCCAAAACGCAGCAGAGTTTTCTTTTATAGAATTTTCCAATTTCAATTATGTGTTCCCAATGATCCCAAAATTCTAATCCAAGACTACTCTCACATAATTTTGCACAAGGAGTCCAATGGAAACATCAAAACAACTAAATTCACACTCCATTATCATGCTTTGTTTTAGGCAACATTCTACCAAAAATCCCAAAATTGCCAAACTTGACATTTCAACCTCAAACCAATTCTATCTATTCAAAACACATCCCAAGACACCAATTCCATGACAACAACATACCATACACACAATGATCCTAATTTTTGAAAATAGGGAAAAAATCCTAGAAATTATAGCCACAAGCAAATTCCACAAAACATAAATAGAAATGAGCATCTTACTCACCTTTACAACTTTCTCAAAGGGGTTCCTTGCTTCTCCAACCACTAGATTTCCTTGTGTGCTCAAAACAACGCCAATGGAAAATCTATAGCCATAAACTCAAAGCTCTTAATCTAAGAACAAGATTAAAGAAGAGAGTTTTTGAATTTGGGGTCATTTGGAGGGTCAAAATGCTTACGTTAATCAAGCTTTCTTCCTCTCTCTTGAACAACAATGGCTATCGAAATTTTGAGAGAGAAGAGAGAGATGAGAGTTTAAAGAAGGTAGAATGATGGCTCTTCCAAGCCCACAATCATCTTTGCGAAAATGAGGAGGGAAGAGAGAGAGAAATATAATTTTAAAATCCCAAATTTGAATTTTCTCACCCATTCTCTCTTCATAACAACTTGCCACATGTTTCAATCTCATTGGCTCTCATAAAGTAAGTAATTAATTAGTTACTCTAACCATTCTATAGCCATTTAGTCACATATCTCATTTCCTCTTAGTTAGTAATTAATTTCTCCATTAATCACTGACTAATTGGTTGATAATCTCTATTCTTTCAATTTTTCCTCTAATTATGACATATTAACTTAAATTTTCACATAATACATAATTAAATTATTTTCCTTCTTCCATGCGCTATTTCCCTCATATTTGCCCGAATAATTATTTTGTCACATAATTGTGATAAAATACAGGGTGTTGGGCATTTCTAATAATTATTTCGAGTCTCAAATCAACTTTAATTCACAAACAATTCTCAATAATTATCATTAGCCCTCAATCAAAATTTGGGGCATTACAGTTAATATCAAAATAAATAAGGGTGTTGACAAAAGCTATCATGCGAGTATTCAAATGGCTCCGTATGAAGTACTATATGGAAGGAAGTGTGAATCACCTCCCTGCTGAACAAAATTATCTAAGAGAAGGTTGTATGGGTTAGATCTGGTGGATCAAACCATAGAGCAAATCAAGATTATCCGAAAGAGGCTCCTAGCGGTACAGAGTAGACAGAAAAGCTATGTCGATAAAAGGAAAAGACCTCTAGAATTCAAAGTTGGGGATCATATGGTCCTGAAGGTGTCTCCAGTTACTGGAATTGGTAGAGCAATAAAGAGGATGAAGCTGAGCCCGAGGTACATTGGTGTCACCATTTGACAAATTTGATGTCACCATTGTCTTCTATACAAAAAACTATGTGGGAATAACCCACAATTAGGAATTCTGGAATATTGGAACAAAATACCTAAAATTGTATTTGCTGCCAATTAGGGTTTCCTGTGTGGCAGTTTGTTTGTATTGTGTTTTTGAGAAAATAAACAAAGTCCAATGATAATAACCTTTTCTAGAATAAAAGTAGAATAATTAAGCTTTAATTTGATCGGTCATTCATGTCATTTAGATCTGTACACTTAGAGTTATATATTTTTGAAGTTAGTCATGTAAAATTGGCATGTTTGTGGGACAGTGTCCAATAAATGGTAATTCTAGAATGCTGTGCATCTATTTAGCTAAGGGCAGTATTTTTCCCTAAAACTAGACTTAATAAGAGTCATATAACATTTAGAATAACTGCAATTGGACATTTGTACAAAAAGACATGAATATTCAAAATTGGTTGAAAATTCTACCAGTTTTTAGTAAATGTGCGAAAATAGAAAGGTAATGGCACACTGTAATTACCTTAAACTCTAAGGGTAAAATTAATCACTTTGGGATAGTCTGACCACATTAACTCTTCCTTTGACTTTGTGTATTAACCCTAATGATAACCAACTTGAGTGTTTGAATTATGAAAGAATTGGAATAAGTAATAACTCATCGTTCAAAAATTTTAATTTATAGGATTCGATATTTGCCCTGAGAACTAGAACTATAACAAGTACGACACCAGAAAGGCTAAGGTAGTAACTTTTCCCTCATATTTTATGTATCCTGCTTCGTGCATATTATTACCATTATGAATACTTGAACTGTGAACTTGGATTGGGCATAATTGCACGTTAAGCATTCATATGAGAAGGGCTTTGGCCTAGTAGAATACCTAGCCCTGTGGGAAGGAATGATGTGTTAGATTCTAAGTTTTGATGGTAACAAAAGATTATTCTGTGTTGTGGTAAGAAACTCATGTTTTATAAGTTTGACAATGGTTGAAAATGTTACCAAATGCATCTCACAAAGTTTAGAGGCATTGCTGTGATTTTAATTGATGCACTCAAGTGATAAGCAATTTTGCACGCGAGCACAGTGAGTGTTGAACTGAAAGTGTTTGATAGAAGCATTCTTTAGCTGAAAATACCTAGACAGCTCGAATAATGGACACCACACTCGAGTGATGATACCATTTACACTCAAGCATGAAGGCACACTCTTGAAAGTGTATGATAGAGAGCAATGTCAGTGACAGCCTCAAGCTCACTTGAGTCCTGCAAAGTATGGTACAGGAAGTGTTTACCCAAGAGCAAGGAAAACTTAAAGTGAGAAGTGCTCTCAAGCAAGGGTTTTGGTACTCAAGTGATGGAGCAACACTTGCAAGTGAGAAAACTCACTTTTTTAAATAGTGCTGTAAGTGATGAGCATAAGGATGATCAGATACGAGGAAATATTGATACACTGAGTGAGAGCCCACATCACCAGTGAGTGCTAAAACACACTATTGTGAAAAATGGTGCAACTGCAGTCCAGAAGTAAGGCTTGAAGCTGAAATATAGTGGAATACTTGAGTGAGACTTTGTCACCTCAGTAAGGGCCTACATAACCTGCAAGTGCAAAATCACACTCTTGAAAAATAGGCTACTAGTGTTATCCAGGGACGTGAGTTCATAGTGCAAAATACAAGTGCACTCGAGTGATACAAGATGCACTCGAGTGAGGATCCACATCACACTCAAGTGAGAAAATGCACTCTTACTTTTTCCCATGGAAGTACAACTTCAGAAGGGAAAATATACTATCGCACTCAAGTAAACCCTTAGCGCACTTGAGTGATCCTTTGTCAGAAGCCAAAATGCACCAGACTTACAACGATCAATTCAAACATGGTTTAATGTTATTTATTCATTGTATTTTCACTTTTTACTATTATTTAATATCATTTAACATATACTTCAAGTATGAAATAGAAGTTGGATCATTTGAATTAGAAATACACAGAGAAAGTCAAATAATGGCGGATAGAATCATTACGGCCAACTAAGCATGTACCTACCACGATATCTTGTTCAAAAATTTCAAACGTACGCATGCTATTCCATAATGAAATTATCTACTCCACAACATCTATTATTCAATGGAAAAAAACTACTGACTATAAATACAAAGTTTCAGAGAGCATCAAAAGAGAACTTAGAATGAGAGTACACACAAGCAAATTCATGAGTCTCTATTATTTATATTTTCTTTGTATTTATATTATACTTCAGTATTTATTATATTTGCTCTGTGGGAGAGTCTCTATACATTTCAAATCATATTTTCATTTGATCTCAAGGTATAGGGACTTTGAGAGGGTAGATATCCTTACGAGAGTAGTTGAGAGAATCCTAGTAGGATTTTCTGCTCATAAGACTTACAAGGTACAAGCCATAGAGAACGTTGCTGCTCGTAAGACCTATAGGGGTGAAGCAAGAGAGAACATTGCTACTCATAAGACTTGTATACATAAGCAAGAGAGAAAGGTTATAGGTTTGTTTCTACACGTAAGACTTATCATAAGGGGAAGAGAAATTTTTAGGTATTAGAATATTTTTGCTCATAGTCCATTCAAGGACAATTGTTGTCTTACGGCGTTTCGAGAGCCCACTGAATCTTGGAAGAATACTGAAAATATCAGTAGGTCTTGATTTCTGAGGACTAGACGTAGGCTTGGATTTTTAGCCAAACCAGTATAACTCTCTGTGTGCTAATCTTCTCAACTCTACTCTATCTACAATTAGTTTCATATCACCATATCAACCAAAAAATTTATGACATCACCCCAATCACACCCTCTTAGGTGAAGCTTGCCTCTTTCAAGTAAGCAAAATAGAAGTTGTTCTCTGCCAAGATTTTGATGCCATTACTCGAAGGATCACTCGAGTAATCTCCAAAGTTATTTAAAGTATTACTCGAGGGACCACTCGAGTAATCGGAAGTAATAGAACACTTACTCGAGGGATTACTCGAGTAAGCAAGGTGTAATATGGTTAGACAATGTTGACTCACTCTCTGCCTTATTTTTAATCAAGTTACTCAAGGGACTACTCGAGTAAAGAGCATGATCACTCGAGTAGTCGCTTGAGTAATACAATACAGAAAGCATGATTTTAATCCAATGTTTATTGATTTGTTATCTATATGATTAACCTTTCATTGTATTAGTTTCCTGAGTATACTTATAGAAAAATAATGAAGAGATCTTGTATTGAGAGATAAGTCAAACATATCATCTGTAACATTCAAAACGCCTGCCCACCGCAAACGGCTAGTTTTCAAATTCAAAGAACGGTCAAACAAAGTTGCGCGACACTAACATACATGTTTGAAATGTTTCCAACGGATATCACAATTCATCTATATGTATGGAGCATTTAAAGAATAGAACACATAAACTGAGAACAAAAACTTACATAGATCAATATATTCTTTGTGCTCTGTTTTCTTATACTCACTCTTTATACTTTAGTGATTATATATTTATTCTGTGAGAGAGGTTTTCATTACAAACTCAATATTTGTTATTGAGACAACTTAAGGTTATGGAACCTTGAGTTGGGGATTTGATTACAACGTGTAAGGGGGAGCAAGTGTCCAGTGAGGGAACTTGCTGTGTACTAAGGTGCCAAGAACCCACTGAATCTTGGAAGATATAATGAAACTCTCAGAGAAGCTCTAAGGACTGGACATAGGTCAAAATAGTTGTTGCCAAACCAATATAACTCTCAGTGTACACTTCGGTGATATTTCTCCTAGCTCTTAATTGTATTAAATTTCTAGTCAATTTTTATATACGTAACGAATTTTCTGGTATCATCTAATTCACCCCCTCTTGGGTGAAACGCTTACACTACCATTTGGTATCAGAGCGTAGGTCTTCTTGATTAGGTGTATAACAACCTAAGAAGGATCCAATGGTAAGCATGGGTGAAGGAATTTTTCCAAACAAATCTTCTATCACTAAACCACCAGGTTTCAGTGGTGAACACTTCTCTTTCTGGAAAGCCAAGTTTTGAGTATTCGTAATGGCTATAGAATACGGACTATGGGATGTGATTGAAAGTGGAAACTATAAGCTTGAAAAAATTATAGATTCACAGAGGATTCCTAAGACACCAGTAGAATATGATGAGAATGACAAGAAACTCATCACACTCAATAGCAAGGAAATTCTAATGATTCAAATTGCCTTGAGTTAAAATGAGTACTTTAGGATCTGTACATTTCTAATGGCTAAAGAAATATGGGAAGCTCTGGAAATATCTCATGAAGGAACTTTGGGAATAAAAGAAAACCGGATCAATACTCTAGTTACTGAATTTGATTTACTTCGAATGAAATAAGGTGAGTCAATAGCTGAATTTGAACTTATATATACTCATCTTGTTAATCAACTTACAGCACTTGGGAAAGTCTATGATCAACATACCCAAGTACAAAAGATTCTGAATATTCTTTCTAAAGACTGGGAGGCCAAAGTCACCACGATTGAGGAAGAAAAATGTGAATCAATGCGATCGGTTGCTTCTCTATTCAGAATTCTTTCTGAATATGAAAGTAAATTAAAGTTCAAATGAGAGCTAGATGATATTAGTGACAAGAAGAGAGAGGTCTAGTATTGAAAGCAAAAGAAGAAGATCAAGATGAAGATGAAGAGTTTGACGATGATGAAATGGGCCTAATGATAAAATGATTTAGAAAGTTTTATAAGAAAGGCCAAGGATTCAACAACTTTGAGAAAGGTGGAACAAGCAGTAAATAACACATCATCTAATATGAATGTGGAAAGTTAGGACATATCAAATCAGAATGTCAAGAACCAGCTCAGAGGAATAAAGAAAAGAGAAAAGGCAAGTTCTACAACAAGAAGAAAGCCTTTATATCTGCCATATGGGGAGATAGTCTATCTGATGAAGATAATGATAATGAGGAGGTAGCCAATATTTGTCTAGTTGCTTAAGAAGAAACAGAAGAAGAGGTAATTGATTCTGATCATACCTATGATGAATTACTTTCCAAATATAATACTTTACATTCTGAATTCATCAAAGTAGTTAAGGAATTAGTTGTTTTCAAAAAGAAAAATAAAACTCTTGAAGAAAAACTCAAATGTGGTTCAGAAAAGGATTGTGAAAATTATTCATCTTTGAAAACAAAAAACACTGATCTCATGAAGACTCTTGAAAAGTTCACTAAAAGGAGTGAGATGTTAAATGTGATTTTAAAAGCCCAACGATTTGTAAATGACCAATCTAGTATTGGATATGATCTAAAATCAGATAGAAGGAAAGGAAGAAAGAAAACAAGAGGTAAGACATACTTGAGTTATTTTCAACATTCTATACATACATCAAATCCTTTTGCATACTGCAATTACTACAATATACAAGGTCATTATACTTCATCATGCATTCATAAAAGAAAAGAAAAATAGGAACCTACAAATGGGTACCTAAAGGTTCATATGTTTAGAAAAAATTTTGTACTAACCCAAAAGGACCCAAAAAGATGTGGGTACATAAGACTTAATCGTATTTGATTGCACATATGTCTTAAAGCATCCAAAAACAACAAGAGGTACATAGACAGTGGATGCTCAAGACATACGACCGGTGATTTCAAAAATTTTACCATGATACAATCTAAAGAAGGTGGAAAGGTAAAATTTCTAGGAAATCAATCCGGAAAGATAGCAAGAATTGGTGAAATAAAAAATAAAAAGGCATACAAGTCCAAGACATATATTATATTGAAGGATTGTGTCACAACTTTCTGAGCGTGAGTCAAAGTACAGATAAAGACAACTGGGTAATATTTGACTCAGAGGAATGTCTAATTGTAAACAAGAAAGATTTACAATTAGATAAGAAGAATCTCAAAGCAAAGCTCAGAGCAAAAAGGGAGGTAACTGCTATACTCTTGATATCAGTAGAAATGATTCTGAAAATTGTTTTCTAAGTAATGATGACGAAAGTTGGTTATGGCATAAGAGGCTACCTCGTGTCAACATGTATCAACTAGGCAAGTTACTTAAAAAGGATTTAGTGATTGGATTATCCAAAGTAAATTTCAAAAACCATTTGATTTATGACGCATGTTAAAAGGGTAAACAAACTAAATCTTCTTTCAAATTGAAAAATGAGATCTCAACCAATAGACCACTTCAATTATTACGCATGAATTTAGTTGGTCCAGCAAGAGTTAAGAGTCTTGGTGGCAACTTATATTCATTGGTCATTGTTGATGATTTCTCTAGATTTACATGGACTATAGTTCTGTCATAAAAGGATGAAACCTTTGAAAAATTTATTGTTTTTACCAAGAAAGTGCAAAATGAGAAAGGTATGTCTATTGCAGGCATTAGGATAGATTATGGTAGAGAATTTGAAAATCAATCCTTTTGAAACTACTGTGATGCTAATGGCATTGATCACAATTTCTCCGCTCCAAGGACACCTTAACAAAATGGAGTCGTGGAACAAAAGAGCAGAGTACTCACTGAAATGGCTAGAGCAATACTAAATGAAAAGAACGTGTCTCAAGTTTTCTGGGCCAATGCAATAAGCTTAGCATGCTACATTTCAAATAGAGCATACATCAGAACAAAACTTAGAAAGACACCATACGAACTATACAAAGGAAGGAAGCCAAACCTTGCTCATCTGTACATCTTTGGTTGTAAGTGTTTCATTCATAATAATGGTAAAGATAACTTAAGAAAATTTGATTCTAAAATAGATGAAGGAATTTTCCTAGGCTATTCTAATTGGAGCAAAGCATATAGAGTTTTCAATAAATGAATATGTGTTGTTAAAGAATCAATTCATGTTGTATTCGATGAATTTGAATCCTCTAACAAAACAATTGACGATGAGCAGGAAGTTATTTTAAATCAAGAGAATGGTCAACCTAATTCTAAATCTTCTATCCCAGAAGTTGACCAAACCAAGGAAGAAGATCAATCACTAGGACAACCTAGAGCCTGGAAATACAACAAAAGCCATCCCCTAGAGCAAGTCATAGGAGATGTGAATGAAGAAGTCAAAACTAGAAATAGAATTTTAAATGAAGTTAGTTTCTCTGCTTTTATTTCTGAGATTGAACCTTCTAACATTGATGAAGCCCTATTAGACAATGATTGGGTAATAGCAATGCAAGAAGAGCTAAACCAATTTTAAAGAAATCAAGTTTGGGATTTAGTACCCTGACCTAAGGATTATCCGATCATTAAAACTAAATAGGTATTCAAGAACATACTTGATGAATCCGCAATTATTGTTAGAAACAAGGCAAGATTGGTGGCCAAAGGCTATAATCAGGAAGAAGGAATTGATTATGAGGAAACATATGCTCCAATGGCTAGATTGGAAGCTATACGAGTACTCTTAGCCTTTACATGAATTAAAGGATTCAAACTCGATCAAATGGATGTAAAAAATGCATTCTTAAATGGCTATATTATGGAAGAAATGTATGTAGATCAATCCCCAGGTTTTGAAGATGTAACCAAACTTGACTATGTTTTCAAACTATGAAAAGCTTTATACGGTTTAAAACAAGCTCCTAGAGCATGGTATGAAAGGCTCAGTAAATTTCTCATCGATCAACGTTTTGTACGAGGAAAAGTTGATACAACACTTTTTACCAAACGAAAATGAGATGATATCTTAATTGTACAAATATATGTTGATGATATAGTTTTCTGTGCTACTAATGAAGCTTTATGCAAAGAATTTTCTGAGATAATGCAGGGGAGTTTGAGATATCAATGATGGGAGAATTGAATTTCTTTCTCAATTTGCAAATCAAACAAAGAAAGAATGGAATTTTCATATCTCAAACGAAGTATTTGAAAGAGCTATTGAAGAAGTATGGAATGGATGAAACAAATGGAATGGACACGCTTATGAGATCAACTACGTTGCTTGATGCTGATGTCAAGAGAAAATATTACAATATCACAAGATATAGAGGAATGATTGGATCATTACTCTATCTCACCACAAGCAAACTTGACATCCAATTTGGTGTTGGTATGTGTGCAAGATATCAATCAGTACTAAAGGAGTCACATGCTGAAACCGTCAAACGTATCTTCCAATATCTTGCTGACACGGCAGAATTAGGTCTCTGGTATTTTAAAAGAAGAAGTGAATATCTAGTTGCATACTCAGACTCTGATCATAGAGGATACAATACAGACAGAAAGAATACCAGTGGACAAAGCCAGTTTCTTAGAGGTTTCACTTGTGTAATGGTTTAACAAGAAACAAAATGCAATGTCTCTTTTATCAATGAAAGCTGAGTATGTTGTAGCATCAAGTTGTTGTGCACAAGTGTTACGGCTAAAGTAACAACTACAGGATATTGGTATTTATTTGAAGGAGATACCGATATACTGTACAAAATGTTAGATGATGTTATTTATTGATGTTTTGATGAATACTAACTTAAGCATCAGAAATTCTAGCAATATGTTTTATAGGCTCTTGATATTCTATTTCAGGGTATGAAAAACAGAGGTCAATAGAGGACAATATTATTGGAGGGATAACTTCAATTAAACTTCATTACCCCAGTAATACCTTGAAGTAATTATAAAGATTACTCAAGTAACCACTCGAGTAATGACATGGAAAATGTAGCAGTGGAGCATTAATTCAAAAGGAATTCAAAAGGAAACGGTATAACGGTTGGAAATAAACTAAAGAGACAGATTACTCGAGTAAATCATCAAAGTTACCCAAATAAGGCCTCGAGTAATCATGAATGGAATTCAAAAATCAATTCAATATCCATTCAAATCGGTGTTAAATGCCATCAAATGATCGAGGGAATATACATAAGTAATTATAATATTACTTATGATAGGTACGCGTTTAAATTGCATTGATTTAAATTTTCAGAAAGCTTTACTTGAGGGAGCCCTCGAGTAATGCCCAAGATTACTCGAGGGAAACCTCGAGTAAAGTCGGGCATCTGGGTTATAACTCTGCACATCATGTCATTTTCACAAGATTACTTCAAGTAATTCTCCAAGTAACCTATCAGAAAATCTTTCCACAAACTCTTCCTCACTTCATTTTCGACAAAATCCAATGATTTTTACTTTGAAGAACATCTCAAATTTCTCAAAATCATTTATCCTTAACCTTCGACATCCGAGAGATACACTTCTAGAAAATCTTGATCTTTCATTCAAAATGGTCAGAACCAAAAACTACCACTCTCGGAACTCCTTCTAAATCTTCTAATCCTCAACAATCGCATGATTCTACTCCATCTCCTCCAGCCAAAAGACAAAAACTCACTCCCCAATCAAAAGCTAAAACTAAGCGCAAGCCAAAAACCCAAAGTGAAGGGGGTCGTGATCAAGGAACCATATACCACAAGAGCTCAATCTAAGAAGGATGTTGCTCCTGGTGGAGGAAAAGAGGCTAAGGCACCATCTCTACCTCCGTCTGATTCCTATAATACTCTAACTTTCTCTGAGAAGGCACCAAAAAAGGCTAAGTTCAACAGAAAGCTTTCTCAAGCAATGGCAAACATACTGGATGAGGTTCACAAGTCTAGAGAAGGGAAGCAAGATCAATATACAAAGGAACCTGATGTCAAAGAAGAAGAAATTACATTCCTTCCAACCGGATTCAATATGAAGAAGATTGAGGAATCACAAAAATACAAAGATCACTTTTCAAGGAGAAAAGTGTGCAAGATGTACTTCATTGACCTCAATGTTCTTCAGGAGGTATTGAAATCCAACCTTAATTCGTATCTTAAGTCCATATGCCTTTGCTTTTAGTGAAACTTCCTTTTTGTTCCAAAATAGTGAGACATTTCTATTGTAATTTAGAGCCTATCAATGATCCACTTAGGAACTCTCTGGAAGAAGAAATTTTCTCTAAGGTGAGAGAGCAAGAAATCCTAATCTCACCCTCTAAAATCAACACTTGGTTAGGAATAGAAGACTCACCTGAGGATAATTATCCTAATCTTGATTCAAACCAGCTATTTTCTATCTTAAGGCCTGGTGAGATAGTAGGACCCCTCAGTTTCAATCCAAGAGATATGTGTGATCTTCACAAAGTCCTATATCTATTCTAGAGCCATAGTGAACAAAGAGCATAATTGTACACATTTCATAGAGAGGGATTATAGGAAATTTGCCTCTTTGCTTCTGAAAGAGAAAAAGGACTTGGGAGAATATATCTTCGCTGAAATAAAAAGATCTATATATTTAAAGGAAAATCCACCACTCCAATGCCTTATCCTCAGCTTATATCCCTGATTCTCAAAAATAACAAGATTTGGTATTTGGAGAAAGGTGAGCCTATTTAGAGGCTAGTTCCAGTGGAAAGAAACCAAATTGGAAAGCTACATATTGCACTACCCCTGAAAAACCCACTTGAGACAAGTACCAAAAAGAAGAAGAAGACTGAGATCGCAACAAGCCATTTGGATGAGACACAGTCTTCTTCTCCAGCATCCACATCTTCTCCTTCCTTCTTTAGTGCCTCATTGTAGACATTTATGGAGAATATTCTCAAGGGTTTCCATATCAATATTGCCAATACAAATGCTGAGTTGGTAACCCATATGAATGTGAAGATGGAAGAACTTGTGGAGAGAATGGATAAGAGGCATGAAGAGATGTTGGTAGAGCAGTGGGGACAGGGTGAGCTTCTGGGATCACTCCATGCTAGACTTGATGCTATGGCACCTAGTTCATTTAGTCCATCTATGCCTACACCAGCTTCTGAGACTGGACCTTCTCAGCCTAGACCTTCCGACCCTGGACCCTCATCCATGCCTCCTCCAAGCAATTTTTTATTCTCTATGCATGATCCAGACCTAGATACATCCGAACCCATTCACATCACTATGGATGACTCAATTCCTCCAAACCAGCCAGTTCAACCTGAACCAATGCCCACACCTATTGCATCCCCAATCAGCACTGAGGAAGTAGTTGTCTCCTCTAGTGATCATCAATCACCTGGAAAAACAGTGGAAGTGGAGATTTCTTCTCAGGTTCGAGCCTCACAAAGTCCTTCAAAAAATCTCATTGTGGCTCCACCTCTGGAACTTCCTGACCCCGAACCTTCTAGCTCCTTTTAGATTCTTCCAGTTCAGATGACTCACATAGCTCTAGCTTCAAACCTCTTCTTGTCAACCCCATCTCTGCAGCCAATCCATCTTCTCCATCTTGATTGACCCTATCCCTTATGATGAAGACAAAAAGGGAGAGAAGAACTTGGGGTGATTTTGTGATTAATGATGTGATGATGTGATTTTGATTATGAATTATGATGGATATTGGTGTATAAGGTTTAAGGGAATCTTTATTAGTTTTTGATTATGTAATGAACTCTTTCTGCAATTTCAATTGAAGTTATATTACATTGTGGACTAATGAGTTTTTTGGTTGTATGCAAGGTGAAAAAAATTAGAATATACACAAAAAATTATGAGCCTTTGATTTTAATATCATCAAAATTGGATTCAAAAGGGTTTCAAATAATAAATTTCTCAAAGTCATTAAATTTGAATTTAATATGATCTTCCCAAAGTTATTTCAAAAGAGTTTTCAAACTTGAATTGAACAAAAGATTCCATATGAAAAGTTATCAATAAGAATATGATTGAAAACTCAATTTCAAAAGCTTTGTTCAAAATCACCAAGTTTTGTCATCATCAAAAAGGGGGAGAATGTTAGATCCCATATGTTTTGGTGATAACAATGATTGGATTAATCATGCAAAGGGTTTTCATAATAAATAAAATGATTTGAACAAAGTAACTAAGTTCTTGATTGCAGGAAAAAGCATTACTTGAAGTATCTACTCAAGTAATGAAGAAGAAATGCATGACAGTACAGGAGAAAGGAACACTATGAGAATCTTTGAAGGATTACTTAAGGGAGCCCTCGGGTAATGACGTTCATTGCTCGAGGGATCACTCGAGTAATGTGTGAAAAAATGTTCCAGAAGCTCTTTGTCAAAAATTGCATGGGATTACTTGAAGGGTTTACTTGAGTAATCTACAAAGTTATTTGAAAAGCTTACTCGAGGGATTACTTGAGTAACCAGAGCAAAAATCATCCAGTAGCTATTGGCCAAGAAATGACAAACATTACTCGAGTAAACTCATTTGAAAAGCAACACTACTCGAGTAATTACTCGAGTAACATGAAATGAAAAGATTGAATTACTTGAGGGATTACTCGAGTAATCAGGTAAGCAAAATAGAAGTTGCTCTCGGCCAAGATTTTAATGCCATTACTCAAGGGATCACTTGAGTAATCTCTAAAGTTATTTGAAGCATTACTTGAGGGACCACTCAAGTAATCAGAAGAAATGGAACACTTACTCGAGGGATTACTCGAGTAAGCAAGGTGTAATATGGTCAGACAATGTTGACTCACTCTTTGACTTATTTTTAATCAAGTTACTCAAGGGACTACTCGAGTAATGAGCATGATCACTCAAGTGGCCACTCGAGTAATTCAATATAGAAAGCATGATTTTAATCCAATTTTCTGGTATGTGATGGTTGATATGGCAAGTTTCTCTGTATGCATTTTATATAAGTGTTAACTGTTACTACTTGGATTCTTTTGAATCTCACCCCTTTTCTATAACTAATTTGCAGCACGAGCAAGTAACTCACACGGGAAAAAGGTAGCTATGGAAGAATAGAGTTGAAGATTTAAAGTTTATTTTCTATAGGTTATCTAGTTGTTAAGGATCTGTATATATTACATATAAGTATACTATAATAGTAAGATTAGTACTCATAGTGTAGTGCATTTGCTACCTATAAACTCAAGCACTAGTACGTAAAGTGTAACATATTGAAATTAGGATGGCTAGTATTGCTTGTAAATGTAATTAGTCAGATGAAATACACCGATGCCAAGCCTCTGTGTGTGTGTGGCGCCATTTTAATAAAGAGAGGACACTTGGCATGTTTTCAATGGTCAACTATATAGTAACCATTAATTAAAGTAATCATACTTTTGCAGGGACCACAAAGGATGACATCTCATAAGTAAGCCTGAGGAAATCCCCTGGCTTTCCTTTCCCTAATAAAGTGGATAGTTAGGTGGAGGAAAGAGAAAGAGCATGGGTCCCACATAAGGGACACATGGCATCATCTTATGGTGGAAGGACAAAAAAGGTGCTTTTTGACTTTTGTGTTGGTGCATTCTCCAAGTGACATATGTCCTCTCATTGATTAAGTTACTTTTTACTTTTGTGTTGGCACACCCAGAGGGCGCCTCCAGTCTCTGGTCTGGTCATTGAATTGACTTCTCCAAACACAGATTAGAGGAGCCGGGAGGAAAATCATCTGACCTCACCTTCCCTTGCCACTTAGGTAGGTGAAAGGCCCAAAGGAAGAAGGGGACTTACATTTTAAAATAAAGGACACGTGTCACCATTTTAATTGGATCACCTAAAGAAGTAGCACTACAAGATTTTGATGTTAGGATCAGCAGGCTCAGTGGAAGAATTTTAAAATTTTTATTGATCCTAATCAAGGATTTATCAACGATGTTTAAATTGAGTTAGAAAGATTCGTACCTTTTTCAACTTAGGGTTTTCACGATCTCTAGGAGCCAACACCTCAGGTCCATTCCCTCTACCGGTATCCACACGAATTCTCTCCAACAGAGACTGCGTACTAGCACCTCCAAATGGCTCCTAGGGTTTCCCTTGCAACTCTAAATTCTTATACGTGTATGAGTATATTGTTAGGATCGGCAGGTACAGCGGAAGAATTTTAAAATTTTGCCGATCCTAATCGAGGATCTATCAACGACATTTAAATTGGGTTAGAAAGAACTCGTACCTTTTTAAACTTAGGGTTTTCACGATCTCTAGGAGCCCACACTTTAGGTCCGCTCCCTCTACCGGTATCCACACGAATGCTCTCCAACAAAGACTTCGTGCTAGCGCCTCCAATGTTTTTAGGGTTTCCTTTGCGGCTATGAATTCTCATGCGCCTATGAATATATCTGCTCTATCAAGTTTATAACCTATAAGGTCTATATTCAAATTTCAAAATTAATCAACAATTAATTATCATGATAAGCTAATTAAATCAATTCAGTTTAAATTAAATCTGTCCAACAGTTTTAATTTAACCTATTTATTTAATTCAAATAAAGAGCCATTATATTTAATTTATCTTTATAAATTAAATCTGAGATACTATATCTCTATCATGTTAGTTATTAAATTTAATATATCTTAATAAATTAAATTTAAAACTAACACAATATAATAATATCATATAATATATATACATATATATATAAGATGTATTTCGAAAATATATATCTATATAATATTATTAACGAATTTTATATTATATATATATAAATATAAAATTTGTCCACCCTAAATTAAACATTATCTCGTGTTGGTACATTCTTGTGTGCGACCCTGTAGGCCCATATGAAGTTGGCAGTGGGCCAATAACTGTACTAACCCAAAAGTCACAAGCGGCCTCTAGTAAGACATTACGACTACCCAATTCATATGAGGATCGTTATCACGATGCAACCTGTCATACAACCATGTCACGTCCCTTTTGTCACATGATACATCGATCAAGGATAAGGCATGGATAATGTCATCCTCTTGTTCTTGACCATTACTTTCTCGATTCCCGAGTAGCTTCACAATAGAAATGGAAATATCTTTCCATTATAGTATGACCATACATTTCTTAGACTCACTCATTGAGGGGTCCAGTAATATCTCTCTACTAATGTGAGGGACAAATTCCATCTTCATCATTCATATTCCTCTACATGAAAAACCACCAAGCCCAATCGTAGCCTTTATCATCACCCGGTCAAAAGTGACTTTTGACTAGTTCAAAGCTTAGCAACTCTCATGTAGGAATCCATGATGACCTCAGGTCTAAGGGCATTGTGATGTGGTTATACATGAGAACAACTTATGACTTGATCCATATAGTTTTCTCATAGTGGGTCGGTCTAATACTTTGTACTCTTACAAGTGCCTAAGACTTTGATTCGTATCTCCATATCTTATCAAAGTCAAACTGGTATTGTTTCATCTCTGCTCCCGCATAGTTGACCGACCAAGGACATTTTAGGACAATCTTCATGAATTATCCAAGGATACAATTATCACAGTTAACATGCAAATAATATGATAAAAGAATGGAGAAATTTAGTTAAAATAATAATGTTTAAAGTACAATGATTGGCCCTTAGGGCACAATTTCCAACATCCTCCCACTTGCCCTAGGTCCAATCATTAATTTGCCTAATTCCCATTGTCCTAACATGACGCTCATGCTTTGCCTGTGCAAGCAGCTTAGTAAGAGGATCAGCAACATTGTCTTCTCCTACTACTTTGCATATCTTTATATCACTTCTATCATTGATTTCTCTAATAAGATGAAATCGCCTAAGTATATGCTTGGTCCTTTGATGTGACCTAGGCTCCTTGGCCTGTGCATTAGCACCACTATTGTAACAGAACAAATCTATTAGATTTGAGATGGTAGGCACCACCCCTAGTTCAGTAATGAATTTTTTAATCCAAACGGCTTCTTTAGCTGCATCCGATGCTGCTATATACTCAGCTTCTGTTGTAGAATTTGCTACAGTGCTCTGCTTGGAGCTCTTCCAGCTTATTGCTCCACCATTCAGGAGGAATACATATCCAAATTGTGATTTAAGGTCGTCTTGGTTAGTTTGGAAACTTGCATCTGTGTAACCGGTTACATAGAGTTCATCATCCAATCCACCATAGACAAAAAATAAGTCATTAGTCCTTCTTAAGTACTTTAAGATATTCTTGACCTCAGTCCAATGACCTTCACCAGGATCTTGTTGATATCTGCTAATCATACTTAAGGCAAATGAGACATCTGGTTGAGTACATAACATGGCATACATGATGAATCCAATGGCCGAGGCATATGGAACCTTACTCATGCGATCTCACTGATCTGGGCGCTAATTTATCAGAGGCTTGTTGCTTAACATATACCTCACATCCCTAGATCTTGAGAAAAGATAAACTTGGTTTCTTTCCAGTCCATATCTCATATGGTGTCTTTTCAATTGCCTTATATGGAACACAATTTAGTGTGAATGCAATTGTCTCTAGGGCATGTCCCCAAAAGGACGGTGGAAGATCTGTTTGACTCATCATAGATCGAACCATATCTAATAGTATTCGATTCCTCCATTCAGAAACGTCATTCCATTGTGATGTTCCTAGAGGAGTGAATTGTGAGATTATCCTACAACTCCTAAGATGGTCAATGAACTCTTGGCTCAAATATTCACCACCTCGATCAGATCTAAGTGCTTTAATTATTTTGCCAATTTGATTTTGTACTTCATTTTGGAATATTTTGAACATTTCAAAAGATTCAGATTTATGTTTCATTAGATAGATATAGCTATATCTACTAAAGTCATCTATAAATGTAATGAAGTAGACATAACCTCCTCTTGCAGCTGTATTTAATGGTCTACATACATCTGTATGTATGATGCCCAATAATTCAATGGCCCTCTCACTATGCCTAGTAAAAGATGCCTTTGTCATCTTTCCTAATAAGCAAGATTTACATGTATCATATGATTCAAAATCAAATGAGTTAAGAAATTCATCTTGATAGAGTTTGGAAATACGTTTCTCATTTATATGGCCTAGACGACAATGCCATAGGTAGGTCGGATTCAAATTGTTTGATTTTATCCTTTTAGTAGTTACGTTATAGATATTCCCATTATTAGGATGTTCCAAATATAATATATAATGACCAACACACAAATCACCATCAACATAGAAAATATCATTACGATAAATAGAACTTTTACCATTTCTAGTAATGGAAGTATAACCTTCCTTATCCAAATAAGAAAGAGAAACAATGTTACTACTCAAAGCAGGAACATAATAGCAATTGTTCAAGACTAACAAAAGCCTATTGGGCAGAACTAATTCATAAGTGCCTATGGCTAAAGCAGCAACTCTTGCTCTATTTCCAACTCATAGGTCCACCTCTCCCTTCTTCAGCTTTCTACTGTCCTTTAGACCCTGCACATTTGAACAAATATGAGAACCGCATGCGGTATCTAATACCCATGCAGAGGAAGTAGAAAAATGAATGTCTATAACATAAATACCTGAAGCGATAGTCCCGCTATCCTTCTTGCTCTTTTTCAGATCTTCCAGGTAGAGTTTGCAATTCCTCTTCCAATGACCAGGTTCATTGCAGAAGTAGCAGACTCCTTCCTTTGGAGGCTTGGCCTTCTTGGGTACAGGCTTGGTTTTGGGCTTGTTTGACTCTTTGTTCTTACCACCTGAGCCATTACCCTTCCATTTGCCCTTCCCTTTCTTTTCATACCCTTTCCTTTCTGAACCTTCAAAACTGTACTGGGCTTTTTCTTAATGCTCTGTTAAGCAGTTTTGAGCATCCCATGCAGTTTAGAAATTGATTTCTCCATGTTGTTCATGTTGTAGTTTATAACAAACTGGTCATAACTCTCCGAGAGTGAGTTCAGGATCAAATCCGTAGCTAACTCCTGGCTCATGGGAAATCCAAGCCTCTCATGGTGATTAATATAGCCTTTCATCTTTAACACAAGAGTACTAACTGATGCACCTTCAGATATCTTGCAGGAATGTAAGGCCTTTGTGGTATCATACCTTTCTTGCCTTACTTGTTGCTGGAACATTTCCTTGAGATGGACAATCATCTCATGAGCCTCCATAAGTTCCATATCTCTTTGGAGCTCTGGAACCATAGTGGCAAGCATCAGGCAACCTACATCCACAGAGTCATCCTTATGCTTTATGTAAGCATCTCTCTGAGCTCTTGGAGTATTGGCTGCAGGCTCCTCAGGAATGGGTTGATCTAGGACATAAGCCTTTCTTTCCTACTTGAGAACAATTCTCAAGTTCCTGAACCAGTCAAGAAAGTTTGTCCCATTGAGTTTGTCCTTCTCAAGGACCGATCGTAATGATAGTGTAGCAGTATTACTAGTCGACATAATTCTACAATTAAAATATGTAAAGTTAGTTAGTAATCTCCCACTAAGTTAACAACCCTCAAAATAATAATTAGTGGGCTAAGATCCATATTTGGCTTAAATTTAAGTCTGCTTTGGCAAGACGCTTAAATTCAAGTTATTTAGGTAAGTAAACTATTTACCAATTACATCGCATGTAACTTTTAGATGTTTATGGGATTGGACCATCATATGATCCCGCATGTTTAATCTCATCTAATGCCTTGAGATGCAAAACCATTTGTTAATCTCAATTAAGTCCAAACAATGATGAATATTATGAGCAGCACCATTACTCATGCTTGTCTCATCAAGATAATTCAAGTGCATCCACTTTGGTGGTTTCCACAATTGAGCGATCTAGGTTTTGACAAGTATTCATTAATTGACGGCATTATAACTTAAGATTTGATTCAGAGGGCTCAATTAATTAGTCTTATTTATATGAATGCAATCGTGGTCATATCTCATACAGATAAATACATATAAACATAAAAGTATTCATGCAATGATCTTATCAAAAGCATAATTTAAATGTGACACAACATGGCTTACCTAACATAAAATCCGCTCAAGCTAATGAGAGGACTTCGCTAAATAAGAAAAGAAATACATTGAGAGAAACCTTGTTTAAACATTAGAGGGGAGTGAGATGAGAAGAGAATGTACATCGAGAGTATTTAGAAAAAGGCACGGCATGCAGGTCGTATTTAAATATTACAACCCTTTGTAAAATTCTAAAGCCATGTTGTTCACCATACTCAAACAAGTATAAATAATAAACCACAACAAGAATTCATATAATATGAAAAGCAATAAATGTCGTGATTAGATTATATTGCGCTACAAACAGGTAGTCATAGCAGTCCTGCTAGCCAGTTAGTGGGCAGGGTCAAGGGGCAGCGCCCATATAGGGTTGCAAGGGGCAGGGCCCCTGGAGCTTTTGAAAAAGGCACATTTCTTTTAAAAGAAATATTTGAAACATTTTAAATTTTTAAACTTTCTGACCCAATTTTTAAAATATTTGTTTCAGTTCAGTTCTAAAGGGATTTCGACCCAGTTTCAAAAACTCAACAACGGCCCAGAACCGTTCTGATTTGGATTGTCTTCCCCATATTTTGGATCCCTAATACCCGATTAGAGACCCTAACGTGTCCGTACACCGTGATCTTCAACCGATTCGAAACCTAAACAATGAATTCTACTTCGAATCAAATCCAGAACAGAATTCGCGATGCTAGTGGCGGAATTGAAACATAGACAGATCGCATGTAATCGAAACAATGTCACCAGATCGCATAAACATACAGTACTATCCGAAAACACATAATGACGTTGAACATATTCCTTTACGAATTAACATAGTCGGACGTTTTCTTATAAACACACATATATATTGTAATATCCCAATTTTTGATTAAGGGCAAATCATGATTATTGTGATATCAGGGCTGTAGTTCCTGGTAAGGTGAGGATTTGCTAGGATAGCTCCTTAGTTGACCTTAATCCTTTGAGTTTAGAGTAACTTAATGATTGATAAGTGCTTGTTGCGTATACACATGAGTATTTCTACTAATTGTGGATTGAGATGAATTTTATGGATTATGTGTATACATTGGCTAAGGTATTGACGTAGTGAATCATTTGTAGTGATAAAGACGAAATGGTTCGCCTTCTTACTAGAGTCAGGCAACAGGACCCAGAGGTAGAGGAACTTAATGACAATCCTCTTGATCCAATGCGAGAGATGATGGATCTCGTACGGGAACAAAGAGACATGATAGCTGAGCTGAGAGAAGAGCTCAGAGAGGAAAGGGCCAAGCGAAATGAGGGAAGGGCCCAGTCAACTCATGAGGAGACTCAACCAGAGACTCATCATGAGGAGACAGCTGAGGGTTCCAATGGATCTCACGAATCCCCACCTCACACAGTGCCTAATCAAGAGTCTCAAGGGGTGCCGGTTCGTGAGGGAAGGGACTTGCATTCTTGGGTCTCCAAGTTTTGCAAGCATATGCCTCCGGTGTTCAGGGGGAGGTTTGACCCCCAAGCTGCTGAGGACTGGTTGAACCGGTTAGAAAAGATTTTCGAAGTCTTCGAGTGCCCTACAGAAGTGAAGGCAAAACTAGTTGTGTATAAGCTAGAAGGGGATGCAGACCGGTGGTGGAGGAACATCGCCATGTCATTGAAGAACCGGAATGTACCATTGACTTGGGAGGTATTTGAAGAACAATTCAATGAGAAGTATTTCCCCAAGTCGGTGAGGCTTGAGAAAGAGTCTGAGTTCCTGGCTATCAAGCAGGGAGATACGGAGAGCTTTGACGAGTATCTTTCCCGTTTCACTCGATTGTCACGGTATTCTGCCTATCTTCGGGAGAAGGATAATGAGGAGTGGAGCTCCGCTATGCTAATCCGGGAATTGAGGCGCGAATTGAAGAAGAGGTTAGCTGCTTATCAGTTTACTAACTTCAATAAAGCCGTGGAAGAGTGTAGAATTGTTGAGTATAATTTGAGGGAATTGTACCCATCTAAGGGTAGTGGTAGCCGGAGTAAGCCTAGCAAGGCTAATACTTCCCAGAAGCGGAAGAAGCTAAGTCCAAGATACATTGGTCCATTTGAGATTCTGGCACGAATCGGACCTGTAGCGCATCGGATAGCCCTACCCCCGAGTTTGAGTAGATTGCATGATGTATTCCATGTCTCGCAGCTCAAGAAGTACCAACCAGACCCTGCGCATATCAAAATGGAAACGGGTGTTGACATATATCCTATATATATCACCTGTATAAGAACATAAACTTAATTTAAACACACAATCAACTTGGCTCTGATGCCACTGTTAGGATCAGCAGGCACAGCGGAAGAATTTTAAAATTTTACAGATCCTAATCGAGAATCTATCAACGGCGTTTAAATCGGGTTAGAAAGAACCCGTACCTTTTTAAACTTAGGGTTTTCACGATCTCTAAGAGCCAATACGTTAGGTCCGCTCTCTCTACCGGTATCCACATGAATGCTCTCCAACAGAGATTGCGTGCTAGCGCCTCCAATATTTTTAGGGTTTCCCTTACGGCTCTGAATTCTCATGCACCTATGAGTATATCTGCTCTATCAAGTTTATAACCTATGAGGGCTATATTCAAATTTCAAAATTAATCATCATTCATTTCAAAATTAATCAACAATTAATTATCTTGATGAGCTAATTAAATAAATTCAGTTTAAATTAAATCTGTCCAACAGGTTTAATTTAACCTATTTATTTAATCCAAATAAAGAGCCATTAGATTTAATTTATCTTCATAAATTAAATATGAGATCTATATCTCTACCATGTTAGTTGTTAAATTTAATATATCTTAATAAATTAAATTTAAAACTAACACAATATAATAATATCATATAATACACACACACACACACACACACACATATATATAATATATATAAGATATGTATTTCAAAAATATATATCTATATAATATTATTAATGAATTATATATATATATAAATATAAAATGTTTCCACCCTAAATTAAACATTATCTCATGTTGGGCCATTCTTGTGTGCGACCCTGTGACCCATATGAAGTTGGTAGTGGGCCAATAATTGTACTAACCTATAAGTTGCAAGCGTCCTCTAGTAAGAGATTACGACTACCAATTCATATGAGAATCGTTAACACGATGCAACCTATCATAAAACCATGTCATGTCCCTTTTTGTCACACAATATATCAGTCAAGGATAAGGCATAGATAATGTCATCCTCTTGTTCCTAACCATTACTTTCTCGATTCCTGAGTAGCCTGACAATAAAATGGAAACTTCTTTCCATTGTAGTATGGCCATACATTTATCATACTCACTCATCGAGGGGCCCAGTAATATCTCTCTACTAATGTGAGGGACAAATTTCATCTTGATCATTCATATTCCTCTGCATGAAAAACCACCAAGCCCGATTGTAGCCTTTATCATACCCGGTCAAAAGTAACTCTTGACTAGTTCAAAGCTTAGCAACTCTCATGTAGGAATTCATGATAACCTCAAGTCTAAGAGCATTGTGACGTGGTTATATATGAGAAAAGCTTACAAATTGATCCATGTAGCTTTCTCATAGTAGGTCGGTCCAGCACCTTGTACTCTTACAAGTGCCTAAGACTTTGATTCATATCTCCATATCTTATGAAAGTCATACTGGTCTTGTTTCATCTTTGCTCCCGCATAGATGACTGACCAGGGACATTTTAGGATAATCTTTATGATTTATCCAAGGATACAATTATCACACTTAACATGCAGATGATATGATAACAGAATGGAGAAATTTTATTAAATTAATAATGTTCATAGTACAATGATTGACCATTTGGGCACAATTTCCAACATTTGACACATGTGAGATGAATTTCAAGACTCCTAAAGGGCCTAAAATTTCGTCCAAGCTCATTTAAATCAAGGAAAAATCAGAAATTCACCAAAAATTAGAAACAGAAAGAGAAAGTGTGGATAGTAACTTGTTCTTGAGTTCAATCCCTCGAAACACTACCTAATCAGCGTTTTCATTTGAAAAACCCTTAACAAATCTTCTTCTCCTCATCCTAATCTTCATTTCCATGGTTTTGAAATTTTGTTTTGAGGTGTTTGGTGACATCTTGTCGGACGAAGTACTGCTGAATTTCAAAACCAGTTGTAGAAATGTGTAGAGGTAAGCGTAAGCTTTAATTTGAACTGGTTACTTTGAGGTTTTGATGAGTTTTGTGGGGTCTAGGGTTTTTGGCCATATGGGGATTTTTGAGGATTGATGATGCTTTGATCATGTATATGTTGTTAGATGATTATTTATGATGATATTGGACTAATTGGATGGTTAAAATTTGCATTTTGGTTGGTTGTGGTGTAAGGGTATGTTCGGCCAGACCTGGTAGGAAGGGAAGGAGTGTGATTTTGGTGTTTTTGAGGCTTCCACTATATTCTGCACAAAAAACTGCGTGGGAGTAGGCCTTGATTATAAATTTTAATCGATAGGAATGAAAAACCAAAATTTGGGTTTAAAGTACTTGTGGTTAGTTGCTTCCAGTTTGGAACCAAACTGCTTGTGGGACGAAATTGATTAGTCAAATGTAGTCTGATGGCTGTGATATTTTCTAGAACAATACTAGACATTATAAGCTTTAATTTGACATATAATGTGCTCAATTTGGGTATGTACATTGGGAGTATTAATTGTTAAAATTTGAGATTTGAAACTGGAATTGATTCTGAAATAGTGTGGTAACTCATGGAATTCTGTATTTTTGTGGCTATAGATGGTAGTGTTAATATTTTTCCTATACAGGGGACTTAGAAAGATTCAGTTCAGATTTTGAACCAGTCCATTTGAATTTTTGTAGATTAAGTTATGATTTTTCAAAGTTGACTAACAAAATCTGGCAGATTAGGCTTTAGCTACGAAATTACAGAAATTAGTCTAAGTTAGGATAATGGTGATTATGGAGAGTTAAGGGATAATCTAGGAGACCATGGGATTACCTTAGCTACCCAAACCCTAGGAGTCAAGAGACACATAATATGCCTTGAAATAGACACTGTGTGGTACAGTACAAGAATCTTATAGATAACCAATATAACTAAATTAAAAACAATATTAAGTGTGGGTTAGAAACAGTATCTAGTACATTCACTGATAACCCTGAACTAAGTAATGACTCAGCTTGTAACTCTATATTATAGGACTTGATAGCTGTCCGGGATCTAAGATCTGCTCGCGCTCAAAGAAACAGTTGGACACCCTTCATGGAAAGCGACCAGGTAGTAACTCTTCTTTTCACATGTTATGACATACGTTGCATGTTTGTGGTTTTATCATGAGTTTTGGAAGCATTCACAATTTGCGGGGTGGCCTACTTGATCGTCGTTTCCCATAGAGTGAAAGAGAGACGGAGAGAGGGAGAGAGCGAGAAAAGGAGGGAAGCAAAGCAAGTAAGCAAGACGATGGCCTGAATGGAAAATGGAGAATAGAAGAGTAGGATCTCTGGCAAGAGCTAGGCATATTTGGGCTACTGGTTTAGGAAGACCCTTTTTTTATCAAAAGTGGAATTTTTTTTTTTAAAAAAAAAGATTCTCCAATCATGTATGCTGATATGGAAGCCAAGGAGGCAATGTTTGATACATCAACGTGATTCACTTTGACTCACCATTAGCAAGGATTGACTCGTAAAAAGAACCAAACTTTAAGGACTGAGTGAGAGTTGAGTTATAAACTCAGTAAAATTATAAAGGATTAAATACAAAAAATTGTGAGGCCTCTGTTGATGGGTTTTCTTAGTTTCTCAAAAAGCTTCTTCTATCATATAGATAATGTTTTTGGAAATCCAATATCGATGGGATACTTACCTCAAGCAATGGTAAATTACTTGGCCTCGTTAGGTTGGGATGATGGAACGGAAGATGAATTTTGCACCGTTGAAAAACTTAGTTAGCGAATTGTTTGAATTTCACTCTTTTGTTACTCGTTCAAAACCATATTTGCTTAAACAATTTAGTATCTTCAGCTCATTGCTGTTTGTAGCAAGTTTGTCTACATATGGCCTTTACAGTGATGAAGCTAAATCTATCATGTCTCAGAAGAAGCTCATGGCTGGCACAAGTGGGTGAAGGACTGAAGGGCTTTGGTATCACTTCGACGCAAATTCATTGGAATGTATGGCACATCCTAATACATTGGGAATGTATGGCACAAATACATTGTTGTTTTATCATTGCTAACAAATATTTGTAAGCCAGAAAAGTACTACATTTAAAAGGGAAAATGGTGGAAAAATATAATTTGAATTAAGAAACCCCCAAAATGTTCACTAAATTAGCAAAATGACAAATTGATCATCTAGTAGTAATATGATATTTTGAAATTTAGGTGTTAACAACTTGAATATATGAATTAGTAACTTGAGAATAAAGATTGACAACTTGAGCTCCTCAAGTTGTAATTTTGCATACCCAAATCACTAATGTTATTATTAAGTTGTTATTATCCAAACTTTAAAACCTCATATTTCTAATTTGTCTTTTTACTAATTTAGTAGACATTTTGTAGTTTTTTTTTAAAAAAAAATTCAAATGACATTTTTATGTCATTTTCCCTATTTAATATCACACCGATGGGCTATGAGCATTCGAGAGAAAGTACTTCAGACTCCTAGTCCACTGTCACTGTACGCGTGTCCATATCACGTCATATAACTTTATTAGTGTTAATGATAAAACATTTCAAAAATTAGAAAGGTCAACTTGCCATTATATTTCAGATTAAACTATTGTCTGTTTTGTGCGAGCGTTAAATCCGAATTAGGAACAACATATTAGTACAGCCTACTATAAATTCATCCATATTGAAATTTGATTTGTAACGACATAAACCCATAATAGGGAAGAAAAACTATGGATTATTGCTTTTACAAGTCCCAAAACTAATCCAATTTCAAGACCATTGACTTGTAATTCTATCAACACAGGAAGATTTATGTATGCTTCGAAATTACAAGAGTGATAATGCAGGTTTCTAGTATTCTCTCTCTCTCTGCCAGTAGGTTTCTAGTATTCTCACTCAGGAGATCAATGGTACATTTTGCCCCCTCTTGGGGATACAGACTGTTTATACGATCTTCATGGTTTTGCTTACAGTCACCCAATATAAGTCTCAAAACATATTTGCTAAAACTTGGGCACACAATAAAGCCTGTGCCTCAAATATCATTTTCCCAGCAAACACCCATGATAAAGTACAAGAGTTAATATTGATAAATTCAGCTATACAATGAAGCTTCTGCCCAGGAATGATCCTCATTGAGGTGGCATCTGATTTTCAGGAATTGTCTCCTCTGAGGAGAAAAAACTTTCAGTGGCACCAAACAAGCAGGCTAACTGCAGAATTAGACTCTCTGGTGAAGAACTTGAGGGCAGGACAGGTGTTGGAAGAGATGGGACACATATTGGAAGGAATTCCTTCTTATTGTGGATGGGAGCATAGAGTCTTAGCACTGCCTGGCAAAAGAGGAATCTGCACCAAATGGAAAGTGAAATATGAAATTGCCTAAACCACTTGAGAGAAATTCATATTATCTCCCTCAAAGGTAAACTAAATCTTCTAGTGGGATTTGAAAGGTCTAATGTCCATACTACGGAACACAGCATTTTGGTCTTGGGATTAAAAAAACGGATTAAAAAGGTGTAAAATAAGTTTTGTCAGAACTGCAACAGTGGGTTATCCATGAGCAAACTTGGGAAAACAGATACACCAAGTGCAGAAAATATGAAAATCATGCAGCTTGCTATTTATGAAACGTATCCCATGATTCCCACAATGTATCTGCGATTCTTTTCACCTTCTGTTCTGATTCCTCCTCTGATACATAGCTTAAAAGCAAATAGGATTTGAAATTATAAATCATGATTAAGTAGTTTCTTATTCTGAATTACACTAAATAGTCACTTGCTCCCATATGGTTCAAGTGCTATTTGAGTAGTTTCTCATTCTGAATTTGATGAACGTGGGCCTCGCTTGACCTACATTAGGAAAAAGCCCAAGGGCAGTTAAGGTATTGTATGCATGACAGTTAGAGGAAAGAGAGTAGTGAATAGTGTAAAAAGGGTGAGTCGGTTCCTAGAGAGGGCAGGCATGATTTTGGTGAGTCTTGGGAGAGCTTGTGTCCCTTGAATACAGTGTTGCACCTGTGACTGTTCTTTGCTTTATAGTTCCTCCTCCATTAGGCCTACACTGTGGGGGGTGGTTTTGCTATTGAATAACACTAATTCGAACTGTGTTTCATCCGAATTACAAGTGAAAAATCTTGAACGAGAAAAGCAAATCTTTTGGACATGCTCTGAAGCGAAGTGCTTCAAGATATAGATAAGCAAGGCTGTCCAGGGATCTAGAAATCCTTAATATCAATGCTCAAGCTATACTAAGTCAAAAAGTACATCAAAATTTTAGAATTGAAGGATGACATGACTTTCTCTCAGCTACAAATTGTTTAGTCAGGTAAGTGGAAAACATTACGGAGACTGGTTTGAAGAACCACAGGAGATTTTAAGGTTTTCCCCTTCAAAAGTGATCAACGATGATATCCAAAAATTAGAAGGAAAAAGATCCAGAAATAGGATTTTCAGTTAGAAGAGGTTTCCAGTTGACTATAAACATAGCTAGGAATGAGAATGATGAGAAATAAGCATAACAGCGAGCTTAATCACCCTCCAAACCTCAAATCAACGATCAACCATCAATCAACTAGCATAAATTATGAAGAACAATGAACAGGGACAAGCATAATAAGATAAAAACATTTTGTCAAAAATAATGCAATTATATGGTGATATTCCCAACAAATTAGAATAAAAGGACACAAAAGGAAGGCCTTTCTTACCTTAAAAGAAGTCGCCTTATGAAGGGATCACCTAAAATCTGTCCCCAGACAGGATTAAGTGTGTCTGATGTTGCCAAAGCCAGTCCCCAGTCATTTAATAATGACGAAAGCAGTTTCTCAGCTTTGTCGTATGTGTCCTGACAATGGAATTAAACTCCTTAAGAGACCCAGAAATTTAGAAATTTCCTACCTCCAAAAATAAGGAAGAAACCAAAAATAGTAAAAATGAAAAAAAGAGCCCATTTATTAAGCACCATATCAATATCATTGCCTGAAAGACCAAGCAGCAGACAGAAAGCTTGCAGCGGAGCTGTCAGAAACATGGTGAACAGGCTTCCATGTAAATATCGTGACCAATCAGCAGAAGCAATTGGAGGTAAACAGCTAGGAGAAAGGAGCAAAGCAACTGACTCTCCTTTCTCTTTTCCAGCTATGGCCTGCATTTGATTCTGACCAATCAATTTTCAAATGTTCTAAATGAATCCGACTTGATATTAGGATATGAAGGAACATACAATCATGATTTATGAAATCTCAAAGTAGAGACCGAGCTACCAATACAATGTTTCTTCTATTCAAAAATGTTTTTAAGATTACATAAACGTCACCAAAACAACCAATTTTACCTCTCTCATGGCTTCTAATTGAATCTGAATCAAGACAGTCAAAACTTCATGAGTGAAACAAATAAAGAGAAAAAATCAGATAAGAAATTATTGATGATAGTGTATTGCAATTTATACATCACCACAAGAAATTAGTGTAAGTGTGAAAAATCGCTATTTCCCCTACATCCAGCCAAACTTATGAGTAAAGCTGTCATTTCTACACCAGTATATGTCATGGTCCCAAAGTGATATGTATATTAAAATAAAGTAGTGCTTGCCTTGAATGCCTCACTGCATTCACTGTCAATGATCAACAGAAGTGGTCTTCTTGTAAATGGTAGAAAGTCAGATGGATAAATGCAGTTTAATCCTGAAAAGTAATCGAGTTAAATAACATACCAGTCCAAGAGAACCATACATAGCTCAAAAGATCTTTATACAAACAAGCATTCATCATATTATCCCCAGCCAAACATATGAGCAGGGGAACTATTATTGTAATATCCCAAATTTCACTTACCAAAAATCCCATGTATATTTGTGTTAGAATAAATGAAATAGAGTAGTGAATTTTGGTGCACTTGGAATGACAAAATATTAGTAATATTGGCTACACAAAATTTTGGGCCAATATAAGACATAAAGTCCAATTTTTGTCTTCTCAAAAGTCTATTCTTGTAGCCCCAATTGGAGAATGGAAGAGCACAAATTTTGGGCCCAAGTCTTATGAAATTTTCAGCCAGAAAGAAAAAAGGAAGAAGGTAGTTAACATGCCATGCAAAAATGGAAGAAACATGAGGGTAAAATAGTCATTTGCTGAATAATCAAGTAGACTCTTGATTTTTCAATAAATAATGGCCAATTTCGGCCAAGAAGAAAAGGAAGGAAGAATAAATATTTGGCCATAAATTGTGCCATTAGAGCTAAGATCAAAAAGATAAAGCAATTAGTCAAAAATCACATGACAAATTAGCAAAAAAATATTAACATTTAAGGAGGTGGAAGATGATTTTTAAGGGCTCTTAACCCTCTTCAAGAGAGAGCAACTTGAAAGAAGCAAGAACAAAGAGAAAGCGCAAGAGTTCAAGAAGCAAAATCAAAGGTAAGTAGGTTGTGAAATTCATGTGTTTTGTCTTCAAATTTCATGGAAACTCCCGGTAATCTCTAAGCCTTCTTGAATAACACATGAAGCAAGAAGAAAATGAAGAGAAACAAGGAGAGAGAGGACGAAATTTTGAGAAAGAAGAGAACTCAAGAGGTAAGGCATGAAAACTTGTCTTACATAATGATTCATGCTAATTTTGGGACACATAAAGGGAGCTGCTGCCCAAATTTTGATTAATCATGTTCAAGAGGTGTTTAAGTGATTACACAAGTGATTCAAGGTGAAAAAGATGTGTTTTGTTGATTGAAAGCATGAAACTACATTTTTTTCTAAATTTTCTTGATTTTCAGCCAGAGCTGATTGACAAGGTTAGAGCTGGAATTTCATGAATTTGATTATTCCATTGTGTTTAGAATTGAAAATTGTGTAGGGAACATGTGGAATATGAAGTGTGAAGGCTCTTGGGTGTGAAATGACAAATTCTACCCCAAAAACCCTAACTTTGTGGCTGCCAAGGGCATTCTGGGAATTTGGGTTTGAATTTGTCCAATCAGAGGTAAAAAATGGATTCTACACGTGAAATTGTGTGGGAATAGTCCGGGTCAAAAATTTTGGTAAAGTACAGCTAGATCGGGTATTACGCCAGGTATAAAGGGACTTAAACCGGGGCCCCCAGGGGCATATTGGTCATCCTGCGTTTTTAAGCAAAGATAACTAACAATATGAGTTTAAAATAAGACATGAATGAGTAATAACTCATTTATTATAAATTTGGAATTTTAGGATTTGTTAGTAGCTTGAGCTGGATAAAGGGTATTGGACTGATAATGGAGCAAAGAAAGGGCAATTCAGGTAGTAACTCCAGTGTTATTAGTATCAGAAGAATCGAGATACATCCAAAACAAGCTCCCAGCGATGCGAATCGGTGATGTGTTTCGTTTTGGCGCTAAATCGGACCTGTATCGCTCGATTCTCACCGGAATCGCTAGAATCGCGATTCTCAGGAGGGTCACACGATTTCAGAGACGATGGTTCATAACAGAACTGGGTCGGATTTGTTTTTCCTCATTTCTTTCCTTTTTCTTTTCGCAGACGTTTCAGGCTTTCAGCTTTTTTTTGTTTGGGCTCATTCTTTCCACTTTTCCGTTCCCAGCTTCTTCCCTTTTCTAATATACCCTTTTCGACTTTTTGACTTTGAAAACAAAAGTAAATATTTTTTTTAGCCAGCAAAACAAAAGTAAAAACTAAAACGCCTAAATTGAAGAAATCCAATCAAATAGGATTATGTTTTTTTAAGAAAAAAGATTATATATAAATTATTATATATAAAAATATCTAAATCTAGTATTTATCATGAATTCATGATATTTGATATATTTCAAGCCTATTTTACGATCATGAATCTGCTTTTACATTACATTGATATCATTCTAAATAATTGATCATGAATCTTACGATTCACAATACGTTTCGATTTACGATTCCAAAAATAGGCTTTTCGATTCAAGATTCGTATCCCAATTTGATAACCATGAGTAACTCTATCTTTCATACACTATGTGATTGTTTATATACTGTGTGTATGTCATGTTTTGTGATATGAAAAGTGGACACAATATCTAGTTGTGGTATGGGAAAAGCACAAGTACCATTCAGCCATATGGGACCCAGTTGAGGCAGTGAGACAAGTAGGGGTCAAACAGTCATTTGATCATGAACAATGCAAAGACATGTTTACAATATGTTTGTTCTATTACATGATGTGGTGCATTGCATATTTATTTATTGTATTTTCTATGATTGATTGTATGTTACTACTGAAATTCATATGAATCTCACCCTTTTCCAAAAATTTAAAAATTTATCCAGTTGAAGGAAGCAGCTCTAAGGGCAAAGACGTAAATACCGGCAACTAAAGGTTCTGGTCCAGTTCAAGATTTGTTGTTGGCTATTTGTAGTTTTATTTTGTTTTTTTTGGAATCCGTAAATATTTTTCAAGCCCTACGGGAATTCCTATAATGTAATCAAGTACTTAGTATCAGTATATTTATACTATTTCTGTACCCCCACTGAACCATGTGTTATTACTTTGGTAAATATCAAAATGTTAAGGGGTTTAACAATTATGACAAAGTGACAGCTAAACTGAACCAAACTTAAATGAAATCAAATGATCACGTTGATCCATCCTGTCCCAAACAATTTACTAACCTACAGCCTTAATTGTTACAGTTGTTTGGACCTTTGGGTTTTGAGTCTTCTCTCCAACCTTCCCCAACTTTTTCAACCTCCGGAAGAATGACCTTTCTCATTGAGAATTGAGTTTCGAGTTTTAGCTCTTACCTATATATTCCAGAGAACAGTTTATAAAAACTGTTGGAAAGCGTCACCCTTCTAGCTTTAGGAATTTAATTATTTATTTATTTAGGGTAAATTTGTTTAGATATTCCGTTGGTTAGAATACTACGATTTTGCATGCTAATGAACATTTGACGAAAAACGTAACAGGAATCTCAAATGAAATGTCAGAGGCATAGCAAAGGAAAGACCAATATATCATTTACTCCATAAACTTGGTTAACATTTCACAGCAACAAGCTATGAAGGACAGTGAATAAGAATCATTATAACATGAAATAACTTTATGTTACAATAAGCAATAATTAGGAGATTGATTGTCTAATAGGAATTGGCATGGGAAAGTAAAGCACATAATGTCACAATGAATCATCACTATTATGTTTAGCTATTCTCCACTACTGCATACATTCAACTTCAATTTTAAAATTGCTCCACTCAGAAAAATAATACATGGTTTCTTTGTACAGCTTGTTTGAATCCAATCAATTTGTTCTCAACTTTTAATATTATGTGAATTTATCAAGTTTTAATTTAATTTATCAAGTTTTATCTATGTGAATTTTCTTAAATTGATTTATTGATAATCAATAACCAAGACTTGCACCATTCATAAGTGTAATACAGTAGAATTTGCATCTTTGAAAGCAATTGAAGCCCTATAAAGATGTGCTATAATAACAACAACAACAACAACAACAACAACAATAATAATAAATGTGAAAGTTCGGTAGAAGCAGTTAGAATTAGCCGTTAGACACCTGATTTGTCTAGGTTTATAAATAGGATACTCCCATCAATTGTATTGAATCAGATTATAAGATGATGTGAATGAATAACATTGATGTTCCTCTTTCTCTCGCCTCTACTCTCTCTCTAATCCCTCTATGTTCTTCTCTCTGTCTCTCCCAAACTCTCTTCTGTTTCCTCTCTTTCTCTCTCTTTTCTGGGTACAATACTATAACAAGATGCTACTTGAGATTAGAAGACATGCCTATCCACTAGTTTATCTTTTGATGTTAGCAATAATTTGTCTTTAAAAGAGGATATTTTACCATGAATAATGTGGAAAATACGCAATCTAAAGAGAGATGTACGTATAAATAATTCTCTAGCTACTTATATTTATAGATGCTCTTAATAGCATTAAAAATGAGTTCATTGTTACATTTTTCTGAAGTGAATACAAGGTTTCTTAAAAAGGCAATAAGGAGAGCACTCAAGTTGGAGCAAAGGAGAATTGTACAATGACCAACATATTGTATTGCAAAGAGCTCTGCAATGTGCAGAAATGAGCTGAGGAAGTGAAAAATCGGCAAAGTGAACAGTGAAGAAAAGGTGACAAGTCAAACACCACAAAAAGGAACCAATCACAAAAGGTGAGGGGTTGAGCTATGTAGGGTGAAGACTAGTAACCAAATATGGCCAGATGAGCATAGAATGAAGTGGGTGCACATCATCACGTGCCAGTGCATAAAGAATGTAGATTATGTTGTTGCAATGCATGGTGGTGTGTGGGATATCGATTAGAGCTCAGGTCAATAGCCCATGACTCATCAACATCACTTAGGATGGTTGGTGAAGGGTGTGACAAGATGGCATACAATGATTGGAATGACATATGGTCGTTAGAGTGGGAGATTGACCAAAAATGTAAGGGAGACTTGGATATCATATACGATATGGACTGAAAGGAAGAATATTAAAATGTAGCTAATCAGCTAATGAGTTGTGACATCCATGAGGCTTCTTATTTTTTAGGGAAAATACAAGACCAGACCTTAAAGGCTTATAACTGCAAAATATCTCTATTAATTACATAATCATATCTGGCTACTTAAAGAACAAGTCAATCTACGCCAAATTATTCAATCTCCATGATTTCAGATTTCTTGGTTCTTTCTTTTCTGTCCATAACATAAACAATGAGAAAGCAAGTGTGGTCTCCTGTATGTTCAGACAAAATTCAAGCATATTTCCACATACTAGAAATAGAGTGAGACGGTAAAACTTCAGTTTAAGACTGTTTTAGAAAGATGCCTTGTTCTTCGATCTTGTATGTTCTCTCCAAACATTACTTTCTACAAAAATTAGAAAAAAAAATAAAGAAAAAAAAAGGATGCTGACATAGTATCCTACGTTAGAATATTTAAGCAGAGGATATCTGACTAAGAAAATTTTTCATCAAACGGTACAAACTGCCAGTGGCTACTGAGAGAACAATGCTCATTAGGCACTTAACATCAAAATTTCTTAAGCATTAAACAATGTTGAGTTTATAGTGGAATGGTGCATACAATAATTTATCTAACCACATGACCACAAAGTTGAGCTTAATATCATCCAAAACTCATAAAAGCACATATACAACAAATGCAAGGATTAAAAAGAAAAAACAAGTAAATCAAGAAAGTAGAGCACACAGTATAGCAGAACCAGAATTACAAGAATGGAAGTCTACCAAGATATTCTCTAAGATGTACCTCCATCTCCATGTGTACCAAACTGTAAGCAACCAGATTCATTCTCCGCAGCACCAAAAGATCCTGCATTAGAAGCACACAATAGCGTCCCCCCTTTGGCTTATGCAATTTGAAAGCATAAGAGGTACGAAATCCTACACTTTAAATGCTCTCTTTCTAGGTATAAAAGAATTAAGGGAAAATAAACCTTTTGGTCTCACTAGTTTTGACTCGATTGTAACTCAGTTCCTACACTATAACTCAATGCAACTTAGCCCCCATAGTTTTGACTTGGTTATAATTAAATCCCTGAACTTTGACTCACTGCAATTCGGTCCTCATAGTTTTAACCATTTGACTAGAGATTACATTGACTAGATATATCTTTGGATTGAAATCTTTTGGACTGAACCTTTGATACAAGATTTAAAAAAGGGCTGGAGATATCTTGATTTGCATCATCGATATCTTTGCCCTTTTCTTTTTCTTTATCAAAGATTTCTTCCATTTGGATTTGGTTTAAGATAAGAGAATGGAGATCTTGAGTATTCTTTAATTCTCTAATCTCTTCTTTTAAACCATTTATTTCCTTTTGAAGGTCTAGAATCGTAACTGGTCTTGGATCACTCTGAAATCTTTTCATTATTTCAATGAAATCGTATTTTGTGTTTAATTGGTTGTATTTTGAGGTAAGCTCTTTTCCAGCAGAGGTAGAGGCTTTCCTAAGTTTGCTAAAGTATTTAATTTTATCTTCATTGTTAGGAAGAGAATTTATTATTTCTAGAAATAAATCTTCTTCCTCTTCTATTACATTGATTTGGAAGATCTCCTCATCAGAGGAAGATGAAATATCTTCTGGTTGAAATTGATTGACTTCATCAGAAGAGGATACTTCATATTCTTTATCAAAAGATGTTTCAATCAATAAATTGTTTAATTGTTGAAGAACTGGCTCTTCAATCTGTAAAGCATTAATTTTTTGATCAAGCCTACAGTATTTCGTCATGTGGCCTTCCCTCCCACATCAGAAACGGAAAATTTTCCCTTTTGGGAGGTCAAATGGAGTTTTGGATTTAAACTCATTCTTAAGTTTTCTAGGATGACTACTCCAGGGTTTATTCCAATATCTTTTGGCCTAGTATTTTTTATTTTCCTCAATTTCTTTTTTTTCTTGTCTATGCTTAGGCTTAGACCTTTTACAGGCAGGAAAACCAAATTGCTCACAGAAAGATCCCAAATCTTTTCTATTGAGAGCCTTTTCTTTGGCAAGTTGATTCTGTATTCGATCTTCTTGACAAAGTTTTAGGGCTGTTTTTTGGACAATTGCTATGAGCTATCTGTAGGTTAAATTTTCATAATGGATTTGACCATCACCAATTTGGTTTCTAATTTTCTCTCTGATCTTATCTCCTAACAAAGTAGGAAAACCATCAGAAATTTTTCTTTCCAAAGAGGATGGTTACCATCTTCTCTAGTAAGCACACAAGTCAAGAAGGTATCCTTATACCACCTGAAATCTGCTAGGGTTTTGCACCCAAGATTTGACAGAGGATCTACAAATTTATCTTTCCATAGAGAAGGATCTCCTATAAAATGCTCAACTATATTAATTATGAGAGAGTTAACAGAGTTAGGCATTGTCTCACCGTTATTGGTAAGAGGAGTTCCATCCTGTTGAATTTTGACGGCCGAAAGAATTTGGGCCTTTTGCTCATTTGTGAGACAATAATTCCACCAACCTTTGAGTTGCCCAGTTAAACCAGAGATCAATACATGAACTATGTCATCCTCTTGACAGTGGTTATATATTGAATAGGTGTTACTAACCATGGTCGTTTGTTGGAGAGTTTCCAATATGAGTTTCTGATTTTCCATCTATATTCCAAACATAGAAGTTATTGCCATTAAATTGTTTGAGTGGCATCTCTCTCTTCAAGAGCAACATCTGGTGGAGTAGCCTTGGGATAATATAATTTTGTTGGATTTTTCCAATTCATATTGTTAATTGGGTGGTTTTTTGGGGTTTTCTCAGCCTCAGAACAATCTTCACTTCTGCTAGCTTGACTGTTTTTGTCTAAAGCATTGATTGTTGACGAAGAAGCAGTTTTTTGGGGAGTCTCAAGTACAGTGAGTTTCCTTAATTCCTCGTCAATTCTTTGTGCAAAACTTTTGGTTTTGATATTACTTACTATGGTCCTAGGGACAGAGTAAGGTTTAAAGATTGGTTGCTTATCAGTAATACTAAGGGTAGTACTATTAGATGGGGAAATTATGTGAACAATTTGTTTTTTAATTACATGTTCACCTAAAGTTTGGAGGTATGAATTGGTGTAGTTGTTTTGTTCAATAAGGCTCTGGATGTATTTTGATTTTATGTCTTTAGTAAAATCTTTGGTTTTAAAAGGTGAAGCGATGACAGGGGCTTCTCCAATTTTAACACCAGAGAATTCACAAGACTGTTTTGGAGGAAGATCAGATTCTATCTTTTCTCCATGTTTAGTTGTCCAGGAGGTATTTACCTCTTCAACAGTTTTGAAAGGATAGTCCTAAATATTTTGTTCTTCTACATATGCCTCAAACCAGACAAAGAACGGAATATGTAGCTTAAATTTTTCAAGCATTTTGTAAAACCTCTCTAGAATTGGTTTTCTTACTTTATTATCAAATTTTGCAAGAAACCATTCTCGCTTTTCCTTGTTATAGTCAGAATAAAAATCCTTTTGCAGGAATTTCTTATCTAACTGAAATTGCTCCTCTATGATGCCTATCATATCGGAGTAGGTTGGAGACTGGTTGTTTTGAACCTCATCATCCTCTTCCTTAGGTTGGAGATTGGTTGGTTTGAACCTCATCATCCTCTTCCTTTTGATATACAGGTCTTACAACACTGGATGACGTATCCAGACCTTGTAAGTGTATGGTTGAAGGAGGAGTCGAAAGCTCTTTTGATCTTTCTGAAAAGCTACAGGAATGCCTAGGAGGTTGATCTAAGGCAGTTTTAAAGCTTGCAGGGATTGAAGGAGTCCTGGAGATATTGAAGGATCTTCTTCTGTCGAAAGAGATCCCTACAGTTCCAGTTTTAGTTTGCCTAATTTGGAAAAAATCAGGTGTTGGTTTAGGAACAGAAGGAGCTAACTTTTCTAATTCCCATTCATCAGGAAGAGAGACATTTTCCCATTTTATTGTTCTAGAAACCATAACATTTGCTTGTGTAGCATCTGTTAGGAACAGGCAGGTTTCATTATTTTTGTTGAACATTATGACCATAGAGGCACTAGAGTTCATTAACTTGTATTTAACCCTATAGATCAAGGCTACTGGGGAAACATCAGGCTTCATGACAAGACCATGAAGTTTTATGTTTAACCTGAGGACGTCCATGCTACGTTTGTCGTGTAGGTAAACAGTCAGATTAGGAAAGCAATTGAAGTAGATTGGTCGATTGTCGAGACCAGCATCAACCATTCCTAGGGGAGAGTCAAAAAATACATTGTGCCTAGCGTCTCTGAGACAAATTAGGCTAGCAGCATTTAAGCTTGCTTTGATCAGAGGCTTCAAGGCTACTTGGACATATCCTATGTATAGGAATCGGTACTTCTTTTGGTGAAGTTTTATGGATTTTTCAGACAAAAGAGGTATGTCATCCATGCCTGTATTGAGAGGAATGATTTCCTCTACGGATCTGATTACATAATCAGAGTTTTAAAAAATTTATTATCAGGCTTATACAGCTTACTTTTATCAATGTCTGGAATGGTCCAGTCACTAAAGTTTTGGTTAATATCTTCAAAATGAATTTCATTTTTAAAAATATTATTTGATGAGGAAGTGATTCCCTCTTTTGGATTAGAAGGGGAGGATGACGAATCAGAATATCATCTAGAATTAGAACGGAAAGAGAAAGATTCAAACATATTTGTAAAAGCTCCCTATATAGAGATATCATCACCATCTAGTTCCATAGGAATATGTTAGATGAAATAAAAGCTCTAGTTTGTTCATAAAATTATTATCAGTGGTTAAAACTATGAAGACTGAGTTACAGTGAGTCAAAGTTCAGTGACTGAGTTACAACTAGGTTAAAATGCAGCGACTGAGTTACAATTGAATTAAAACTACAAGGACCAAAAGATTAATTTTTCCAAGAATTAATCACCTCAAAAGCTTAATGATGGAATGCACAATAGCATCAAGAAAGAAAAAATATCAACTCCCGACATTCAGGTATAATTATGATGAGGCTGATAGTAATTTTTTAAATATCCCAAGTCCTAACAACTATTTTTGAAAGGATGGCAAAAAAAAAAGACAATTATTTTGGAAAGGGGAAAGGGTTGTTATATGGTTTATCTTACATTTCAGTACTGCAGGTAATTTAGTAGCTTCCATTTTTATATTTCCCGGTCCCTCACTAGCCATTAATCAAATATCCTGATGAGGCTTAGAACATTTGCCCCATTAATTAGAAGTGTGTTAACTTTGAAATAACCTCTTTGGTACTTTGGCAAAAGCGAGATCGACTTAGTATTTTGAAAAAATTTATTTGACTAAAGGGCTTCACCAATAAGGCAGGAAACAAAGTAATGTGCCAACTTGCAGTTGATGGGATTCAATGGTTTGCTTAACTGCAGCGGATTGCCCATATCTCCAGGGGCATACCCTCACCTTAAAATCTGTTATGAGATAATTGTTGTATGGGTTCCCTTTGGTTCTCTGCACATGGGATTTTATGGAAAACACAATTTCCTATGCAAAGATACTAGAAAGTCTTTTACACTATTAAGTTTGATAAAAAAAATGTCATTTTGTTCAGTTTTTGAGAATTTTGTTGTATTGTAGGTTATGTGTAGTTTATCATCTAACAAGATGTACTCCTCTTGATGATAAAATTAAAGGGCCAGAGAAAAAAATCATCCTATATTGCATTTCACCATGCGGTCCTGGTTTCCCATATGGGAAAAGTTGGAAGCTAGGGAGGAATGGGTAAGGAACAAATGTGAAATTTTAATGAAGGGAAAATGATGTTTATTTCTCTTCTTTGCTTGGGTGTTAATACGAAACAAAGTATTAGAGGCAAGAAAATTCGTAAACCCCTTGTTTCTTCCTTTCTCTTTGCTTCCCCCCAACCCCCAAAAAACAAATTAATTCCCTTCCAACCTCCAGCCATAACAATATGAGAAACCCAGACATCAAAACAAAAGCAATAAAATTTAGTTGATTTTCTCACATGATGATTAGTTTCTTGACATCAACATTTAATATTCAATTAATTATTTGCTCATCATAAACCCCTCAAATTGGGTGAACTACAACAAACCATGAATGTTAGAGGGCTTTGAAGGATGAACTGAAAATCCCTCATTTCCGCTCACTCCTCATATGAAACTCCAAAACAAGGAGAAATTTCCAACAAATCCCTCCCCTGACCTCCATTACACTTCACTTGAACTTCATTTATTATTAACGAATACTATATGATTATCTTAAGTAAATTATAGTATCACTTATTAATTTATTCATTTAATTTATTTATATAATAATAAATATAAATTTAAAATTTTTACTCATTATGCCGTCCTACTAGCAGTATCCCTGTATTGTACCATTTTTGCATACAACAAACACACCTATGTCCCTGCATTGAAATAGACCATCGAGATTCTTCAGTCCACAATTTCTCTACCTTTGCTTTCACCCTAGAAGCCCAAATTTTCAAGCTGCTAAACACTAATCCAATTAAGAATAATTAGAACTAAGAATAATTTTGATTTATAAATGTCACATGCACCCAAATGCAAAACCCCACTAATGTTGAAGAATATACAGAGAAAAAGATCTACCCACATCATGGGCCGAGAAAGTTTATCTAGATGTGAGAATACTAGTCACAAACACAGAAAGCCACTGGATGTGCTCGTGACAAGGGTAGATCAAGTCATATGTAGACCTATGAAAAGGGGCAAAGGACGACCGAAGAAAACACTCAATGAAGTCATTAAGTGGGACCACTTGGGCAACAATTTATCCAAAGATTTGGTTCTTGATAAAGCACAAAGGCATCACGCGATCCATGTAACTGACCCCACCTAATGTGATAAAGCTTGTCGTCGTTGTTGTAAGAATACCAATCGCATGAACTAAACTTATGTTCTCCTACTCAGAAAGACTCCAATATCAACAATATCACACAAGGAACAAACAATCTTAAAAGATTTAGCTGTTAGAATAATCTCAAAATTAGATGTTATTCCCCTATGGGAGAGATGATGACTAGAAAATTTGTCAACGATTGTACTCATCATTTTAAAATTTTAAACCATACTGAAATATGTGGTGAGATATTAAAGGAATAGAAATAAAGTTGCACAAAGCCCCATAAAACAGGTGAAGAAAATTGAAAATATGCATAAAAACTGATGCACTGATCCCAAGAAAAGTCAACAGCTGAACAATGAAACAGCATACTAACCTGAAGCTGACAAATATACCAAGAGAACGCCATCAGAAGGAAGCTCCTCACAAATTGTGGCTAGAACCTGACCATAAGAAATCTCAACGTGTTCACTTGAGAAACAAAGAATGGAAGCAAAACAATCTTTATGTCAATTACAAAGCAAGAAAATTCATAAACATTACATATTACTTTTTCCAAGAAAAAAATTATTAAGGAATAGAAGGGTTACAGAATCGGAGAATAGAATCTTAAAAATAAGCACAATAATCAACCAAGACTAATAAATTGCAAAGAAGCTGCCATTATCTATTTCAATCAAAGAGGCCATGCTCTTAGAAAGACGATGAGTAGAATACAAAAATGAGGACATGAACACTATCCTATCCTTCCCTGCAACAACTCCAAAGGCAAAATTACATAACTAAAGCTCACGAGTTCCTCAGCTACCAAACACACCACAGCACAGGAAAAATATGTATTGTCATAGACTACTCTGCCTTAGCCTATTTGTTCCTTTGCAAACCCTTTGTAGTTTGAACATTGTTGCACTTGCAGGTGTTGAAAGACTTACCTAATGTTTTAAGAGAGCTGTTACAAATTAAGAGTTCTAATGGATCAGCAGTTTATTTTTACAAGGAAATCTTAAAGTGTGTTGTTGATTAGAAATCTTAAACTTCTCTTCTGAAAGTTATCTTTATGTTTCTTTGTAATTCATTTTTTCTCTAAGAGATTTCTTGCAGTCAAATTTTGTTTCCATATCAATAATCATCAACCAATTTAACGTATAAAAGGTATAGGAAGGCTGTTAGGACCACTTTTGGAAACTTAGAACAATACATAAAAAGGGAAAGATACGTTTTGTTGGTCAGGACTTTGGCTTACTATCTTGGAGAAATGAATAGAGAAGTCGGGTAGCTTTAAGGTGGCTGTAGTCAAAGTCTACGATAGGGTTAAGTTGGGGTGGTGTGTCTCTTTTTAGGTCAATATATCTTCGCTTTAGCTCAGCAGGAAAGGGGAGAAGAAATTAGAAAAGCGGCTTGGCCTTTGGGTGCAGAGTGCCACTGATAGATCATCATAATTCGGACACAAGAAATAAGAGAAAATAAGGATAGAGAAGAAGATCAGAGGGTTGAAGAAGATTAGAGGGAATTAAGAAAGAACAGTAGAGAGAGTATTTCTGAATAGTACGCAATCTTATTAACATCTATCTAGTCTGATTTACAATAGGAGCATTCCTCTATTTATAGGCTTAGCTTATAACCACCACCTTTCACTAACTACTCCTTCTAATCCCTTATAACCAACTTCAACCACAGTAATTAATTCTAACGGTAACTAACTTTCTTTTACAATTTATTATGGTTATATATCAGCCAACCTCTTGAAAGTTTGGCAAATCTATTGTGTTTTATGTGTCGTTGAGTGGTGTCTTTGTTCAGCTTCTTGTCAGTTTTTAATCGTTATTTTGATTGTAGCTCAAGTATTTGGCGCAAGAGTCATCATTCTCCTTGTAAGCTAATTTGGTTATGCAGTAACAAGAAGTTACTCACTCTCTCTGTTGTTTCCCACTTTCTTTGTTTATTTCTGTTCGTAGTCTTGTTATCATCTCGTTTGGGAGAGGGCCCCAACAAAGGCACATTATTTATTAGTGCAGCTTATCTAGGGCTTATCTTGGGCTAGATATAAATGCATGAGGCTTGTTCCAGTTAATATAAACAAAAGAAAGCGTGAAGGGCTGGTAGGAAGTGGTTTTTGTCATCATGTAAGTTTTGCCTATCCTTTTCGTTTCTTTGTTGGATGCCAAGGGTAAGGTGAAGAGCTGCTAAAATAGGACAAACCAACTGGATAATGATGCCACTTTCTTTGTTGTTTCCCGCTTTCTTTGTTTATTTCTGTTCGTAGTCTTGTTATCATCTCGTTTGGGAGAGGGTCCCAACAAAGGCACATTATTCACAAGCCACTATTAGTGCAGCTTATCTTGGGCTAGATATAAATGCATGAGGCTTGTTCCAGTTAATATAAACAAAAGAAAGCGTGAAGGGCTGGTAGGAAGTTTTTTTTGTCATCATGTAAGTTTTGCCTATCCTTTTCGTTTCTTTGTTGGATGCCAAGGGTAAGGTGAAGAGCTGCTAAAATAGGACAAACCAACTGGATAATGATGCCACTTTCTTTGTTTATTTCTGTTCGTAGTCTTGTTATCATCTCGTTTGGGAGAGGGTCCCAACAAAGGCACATTATTCACAAGCCACTATTAGTGCAGCTTATCTTGGGCTAGATATAAATGCATGAGGCTTGTTCCAGTTAATATAAACAAAAGAAAGCGTGAAGGGCTGGTAGGAAGTTTTTTTTGTCATCATGTAAGTTTTGCCTATCCTTTTCGTTTCTTTGTTGGATGCCAAGGGTAAGGTGAAGAGCTGCTAAAATAGGACAAACCAACTGGATAATGATGCCACAAATTCTGATTTTTGAAGGTTCTAAAAATAACTTTGGACGACAACATACCAAGACCAGGACTTCATTCTCAGGCCAAAAACAAACGCATCTAACAAGATATCCCCTCCTAAGCTAATACTGATAATATGGGCAACAATGCAGCAGATTACTTGAGTAGTAGATCGACATAGATTTTCATATCCCAAAATAGATTAAAGGCACCTCGTTTGCCAATGGTGAGGAATTGGTGAGGAAGATCATGCACCAACCTTAAGAAATGTGTGGAAGTACGTTGCAGCTACTATGGGGATGGCCTTTAGGAAGCCAGCAGTTTATCACCCTCTAGGCTTGAATTCTTGCTTGGAATGGTACCTTGGCCATGTGAATGTCTATACTTGAATTATGCGACCATTCTTTTCCTATGTTCATGGCATTGTTTCAGAGATTATAACCTCACGTTTGATGCTTGGATTTATCTCTGGTTTATGGGTGACAGTATAGGGATTTAGGTGTAAATATTATTAGGGGATTTGGTTTTATTTTCTCTTAACAATGATTGCGTGATTTCCAGCCAGTCCCTCTCATGTTGCTGAGGAATTTCAATATCTCATTATTTTTTATAACGTCACTGTTAAGATATGATATGAGTAGATTTGATTAATGTAAATAGGTATAGTCATAAGAGCTAATTAAGGAGTATGATATGATATGAATATAGAATTATCACATATAATGCTCCTTAATACTTCTCTTGTATATATTCGGCACAAATCCTCCTCTAATACACAAGTTATTCAGATCATATCTCTCTCTAAAACTACATGGTATCAAAAATTTCTTAGATTCTACCCTATTCTGAACTTTGTTTCATATGATCACTTGTCTCCTACTTCCAGTGCTTTTGTCGCTTCCTTAGATTCTATTGTTGACCCTAAAACTCTTCATGAAGCCTTGGTTCACCTAGGTTAGTGTTCTACAATGCAGAGGAGATGACGGCCCTTGATAGGTCTGGTACTTGGACCTTGGTGGACTTACCTACATGGAAGAAGGCCATTGGGTGTAAGTGGGTATTTACTGTCAAGACAAAGGCTGATGGTACTCTTGCACATCTTAAGGCTCGCCTTGTTGCTACGAGCTATGCTCAGACTTGTGAAGTTGATTACTCTGAAACCTTCTCACCCGTGGCTAAGTTATCCTCTATTCATCTCTATATCTCTATGACGGCTACTTATGGTTGGGAACTTCACCAAATAGACATCAAAAATGCATTTTTGCATGGTGATCTTCCGGAAGAAGTCTATCAAGAGCAACCGCCCGGCTTTGCTGCACAGGGGGAGCGTGGGAAAATGTCACCTAAGAAAATGCTGATATAGCTTAAAGCAAAGTCCACGTGCTGGTTTGACAGGTTTGGCTCTGTTGTTGAGAGGTTTGGCATAAATCAAAATACGTGCGACCATTCTGTATGTTATCAACGTATGGATGTAGGCATGATTCTCTTGATTGTATACGTTGATGACATTGTGATCACGGGTAGTAATACCTCAAGGATCACGTCACTCAAGATCTTCCTCAATTCTCATTTCCATACGAAGGATTTAGGCCCACTAAAGTACTTTTTGGGAAGAGGTTATGAAGAGCAAGAAAGGCATCTTCTTGACCTAGAGGAAATACGCTCTTGATCTGTAGGAAGTAACAGGGAAACTTAGAGCTGCATCGAGTAGTTTCCCTATGAATTCTAATCCATTTCTAGATGTTGATAGCACCATGCCATTTGAAGAGTGTTGTGGATTAATCAAGAAAAGAGAAAGAGTAGAGAGAAACGGAGAGAAGAACAGAGAAAGAAGGACTGAAACTTCAGAATCTTATTACTAATGACCAATTAATCAAATCATCATAATAGGCTTAAGGGGATATTTATAATAATCCACCCCTATCTCATCACCGCCTCTAATTATTCCAACAGTTATAACTAACTGCTGATATAACTAACTATTGAGTCACGGCTATAACTAACTACAAAATATAGCCGTTACCCCTTTTATTTTCTACATAACAAAGAGCTACCTAAAGATGTAAAGAGCAAGCTTGATCCTAATAAAATCAAACCATTTAAGAATCCTGACAGCACTAACTATTGGGTAGTGAGAAGCTTTGGAGCATGTCTTACATTACTTTAAGGGATCACTAGGTCATGGTATACTATACAAGAATCATGGCCACACCAAGATTGAATGCTTTTGTGATGCAAATCATGATGGATCGAAAGCTACCAAAAGATCCACTACAAGATATTGTGTGTTTGTGGGTGGAAATTTGGTTTCTTGGAAAAGTAAGAAGCAAAATGTGGGATCTCAGCCTAGTGCAGAAGCTGAGTACAGAGCTGTGGCACAATCGGTGTGTGAGATTGTGTGAATCCATCAGTTGATGAAGGAGGTTGGTTTCACCACATCATTGCCAGTGAAGTTGTGGTTTGATAATAAAGATGCTCTATACATAGCTTCAAATACTATGTTTCATGAACGAACAAAACACATTGAGATTGAATGTCACTTAGTTTGAGAAAAGATCAAGGAGAACTTTATTTCTACAGAGCATGTGCAATCCAGCGACCAATTGGGTGATCTATTTACTAAGGCCTTGAATAGGACCCAGGTTGACTACTTTTGTACAAGTTGGGCATGATCAATATCTATGCTCCAACTTGAGGGGAAATGTTAAGATATTATATGATTAGATTTGCTTTAATGCTCCTTAATACTTCTCTGGTATATATTCTATACAAAATCCTTCTCTAATACACAAGTTATTCAAATCATATCTGTCTCTAAACCTACAATCACTAACCTTGGGTGCAAGTTCATCCAAAGGCAAAGGCATGGAAGTGGAGAAATATTTTAGAATACTCAATTACGCCAATCCTGCAAAGTCTTTGGAGATGGACTGTATAAATTATTTTGATAACTAGTGCTGTAAAGAAATGATATTGGGGTTGTATAACTCAACTAGAACTTGTTTGTAAGCTCAAGCAAAGGATACCAGTTCCTACATATATGAACATGGCACCTCAAACGAACCTGGCCCTGTACTTTGGAACAATCAAAATGAGTCCCGATTCATGTTAATTGGATGTGTATGCTATGAGATAAGATTTTTCAAAGCTTGGGTTAAAACTCTGGGTGAAATTCTTTAAATATGCTTTTTTTCTCAACAGGCCAAAAAATGACAGACTTGTGACCGTAGTTTCAATTAGATATCATGGCAAACTATTAAAATGAAACAATAAATAGAAAAGAAACATAATTTTAACATATTTTGCATACTTACTGCTATATAGTTTGTAAGTGAAGGACGATATAACACAGCTTTCCTTGGGTTAGCTGGTAATGTAGGATCAACAATATCCTGAGGAAACCCAGTGCGGCCAGACCCAGGAGCCCCATTCTGACTAAGTTTTGAATTAGATTGATAAAAAGAGCCACCAGGTTCCCACTCCAAACATTGAAGCATTCTAAAAGTGTCAATACTGAGCTCTGAAAATTTTACCTGCTTAGGGATAAAATTTTAAAATAGATATAGAGAATCAAGGAAACATTTACAAAACATCTTATGTGCAGTGGAAAAAGTTACTTCTTCGATTGAAACATTTTTCACAAATATTAATTTTTTCTTTACGAGTACTCTTCTTTATTACAAGCGGAAGAAAAGAGATCCTGAAATATCTCACCTCATTATGATGGAAGCTGCTCAATAGAGCATCTTGTAATTTGAGATGTCTTTTTGAGATTGATGGAGCAACATGTGGTAAAGTATCTGAATGAGGATCCAAAACAAGACTATATCTCAAAGGCCTGATATTCAAGAAAGTTGTGTCAGCTTTCAAAAATCTGATTGCTTCTTGAACCACCAGCTTCCATTCTTTAAAGTCATTTTCCTGCCACCAAAAATGTTTTCAGATTATTTCCAAAATATCTGCTAATTTATGTCTATTAGAACAGGTTCCATAAAGCAACAGGTTACTGTTCTCACTGATTGACTTTTGGTTTTGCATTTTGGATGCTCTAAAGATGCATTACTATGTCACTTTCGTGCAGCTCTGAAACTTAGTTTGGAAGGTTTATTAACAATAAGTTAACCCAGTCAAGTGTAAAATATAAACATAAGCAAATGTGAAAGAAGCAACTCATCAGAACACGAAAGCATATAGGTAAAATTATACAATTGAGAGTAATTTTATCTGCATGTCAATGACAATGGACATATTTGCACAGCTTCTAGCAGTTTGGTAAACACATGTTAGCTATACAGTGTATGACATATATGGACTCTTTAGCATAAGAATCCTACTTTAGGCCAGCATCTTCTACATTATTCTGTTGTATTTAGCATAACCACATGTTCTTTGATTCATCAAATTAATAAATCACCTTACATATTCAAACAATCTACCTCAAAAATATAAAGTCTTCTTAGAAGAATCTTGCATTAATTTAGATAACAACACTTCATATTTAAAGAGAAGAATTAAATTCAACATATTCCAACAGGAACTTGTAAAAAAGCCACTGTGTTTAACAGAAGGGCTAACGCAAAGTTCGGAAATAGTACACACAAATTTTACATCACTTTTGTGATGAACATCCTGTTGACAAACAGAGTAGTGATGTACAAATATATCTAAGATAAAGAAGCTGATCTTCTGTAAAAGAGAAGACAAACCAAATATGAGAAAAATATATCAATAATCCATTAAATTACACAGAAACATGTGCACATTAGAATTTTACAAACCTGGAATGTCCGCTTACATTCATCAGCTAATAATTTAATCTGATTAACCAATTGCTGCACCATTTCTCTACGGTTTGAAACAAAACAAACCATCAGGAACCGTGCTAGAAACCTCAATTGTTTGTTTGCAATATTCACATCCTGAAATAATCCCTCTTTAAAATACTCCCGAGTCAATATGGCTTCATAGAATATATATGACTCAGATAGATAACTCCCATCACTTGTTCGCATGTACTGCCCAAAATATAGTTGCCCAATGCGAGATGCAATTTCACCAATCTCCCACCTCTTAAGCCCAGATTCCACCAGCTTCTGTCGATTCTCCTGTTGAAACTTCCACAACTGTGTGTAAACCTTAAAGACCTTATAAAAGTACGTGTCATACCTAAACACAAAGCCACTAACAAATGTTAAGACTTTCATAGATGGCCACACATATCATACAGGGCAGATCCCTATCTATCATCAAGCAATTTGCTTTTGATCATCATCAAGCTATCGCTAGGCAATGAAAAGTGTTTATGTTCCAACTGAATAAAAATAACGATAACAGAATGACTATAGATCGTTAAATTACGGTTTAGTTCTCAAATTTATTATGCCAAAACTTCTAATAACAGAACAAGTAAGAAAAGCTGGCAAGTTAAGCATGGTGAAAAAGGAACAGCACAATCTTGTAGTCATCCAGAGAGAAACCATTCAAATAGGAATATAATTTTTAATATCCCAGAGTTGCCCAATGCTTATTTTTCATCTGATTTATACAACAAATTAATTTATAATTTATTCCTATCACAACAGTTCTCCAGTGATGAAGACAGAAATTTTCCCAGGTGCGAATCTTCCCCGGAAGCAAGCAAAAGAAAGATCATACAAGAAAGAAGAATGGCAACAAATTGACATTGAACAGAACCTGGTACGCTGGTAATACGGCAAATCCCTGATCTTAGAGAACTTCTTGTCAGCTTTATCAACCAGAGTCCAGAACACTTCGCTTACTGAAATGTTGCTGCTAGTGGTAGTGCTTTGTTGATGCGACATTTTCGAGCTCCAATGGTTACATAACGTGATTCATATTGCGAGAAACTTACGGTGGTGAAGGCGATGGGGGCGAAGCAAAGAGAAAACAGACGAGAAAAACAGCGAGTGTCACGACGGCAGACAAAATCACCGGAATGTTGGCCCGCGGCAAGTTGGGGTTTTTGTTTCTACAGTTGGGGTCAAACGGAGAATTTGCCCAGCAATTATAAAAACTAGCTTGTTTTCCTGATTTCCGGGTCTGGGCGAATCCCCTTTTTTTTTATCCCTACTTGATCTTGTGAAATCGTCAAAAGTTATTAAAGTCCTAAACCCTGAACCAGTTAAGGTAAGGGTTTTGTTATACTGGAGTAAAATTGGAATAATAGAGTAAAATTGGAGTTAACTCATAGGCTAAATAAATAAAGAGGTGAAAATTTCAGGGTTATTAATATAAAATTCTGATAAAATAAAAAAAATAAATGAATTTTTAAAAAAATAAAAAATACTAACTGAGGGTTGGGATTCATTTGGACTGGGTTAGCGCCTGATGTGCCAATTTCCTACTTGAATTGAATTGGCCAATCCGATCCAAGTTTAGTGCTCCTAGAAATTGTTATTAAAACCTATCTAAATCACTACCCTTTTTCTTTTTTATTCCATTTTTCTTATTATGACATAACTTATTGAGATCTCTTTATTACTTTTTAGATACATGAATCTTTTCTAGGATATTACAAATAGTTATATCTCAACCTCTTTTTATAATACTTGTCATCTTAATTATTTACTTCTTTCTCTTTTATGTTGAAACCGATTATTCTCTCATGCTTCTGATATGTCTCTCTATTTTTTTTTTTTTTTTGATAACTAAAGATGAGGAGAACCTCATTACAACTTAGCCTATATTAGCACTAAGAGCTTGCTTGGCTAACCAATCAACCACCTTATTTGCATTTCGTGGAGTATGACTAAGAGCTTGCTTGGCTAACCAAAACCTTATTAGTGCTCATTTGGGATAGCTTATTTTTAGGTAATAAGTGCTTATAATTATTGATTCACGGTATATAAGATAAGTATGTGAGATGAGTTTTGTCTCGACTTATGTAATAAATGCTTATTTCCCAGAAATAAGCTATTCCAAACACTCACTTAGTGATAATAATTGGACCACCCATTCTCGGCTCAACATCGTTTTTGCTTCTAAGGTGATAGTAAAGTTTTCATGATTACCCTACTACAAATTCGCACATAGTCTCCATGCTAAGTGGTTTTTAATGAAACCGTGAAATATAAAAAGGCAGAGTTATGAGAATAAAATAGATAATGGTTATTTTACACAACCGTTAAATATATGAGCAAATATTTGGCAGTTTTATATGACAACCATAATATATTAATCTCTTTTTTGGAAAAAATGGTATCGTTTACTTGATGGTTGTATGTGAACAACCGTAAAATATGGTTCACATATATTCGACAATTTTTTTATAAATAACCGTAGACTACCATATATTTCACAGTTTCTAATAGCAATCGTTAAGTATTATGGTCTTTAACAAACCCTTGTGAGACCCATTTTTGTTCAGCATTTGAAACTTATAAGTTATAGAGAGGTCACTCCCAACGCCTTTGACAACTCGATTCCAGCTTCTGCACCATCATTTCGCTCTCCTACGTAGCTCTCCTTTATTGTTCATAGGTTTATGGCTTCGTGGGTTTCATGGTTTCTAGAGTTATTATGGGTTTATGGGTTCTTCTACTAGTGGCGTTTGGGTTGGTTTCGTCTTTTGGGGTTCGTGAGTTCGGTTTTTGACATCGTCTCTTTTTCCTAAAGGTGATTTTAGTTTAGTTTCTCCTACTAGTGGTTTTTGAGCTCATTTTTTTGATATTGATTTGAATAATGAGTATGTAAAGATTGTTTTTTGAGTGATTTTGTATGTTATAGGGTCTTGCCACTAATTTTAAGTATTTATTGTTATTAAAGTTGTTATTTGTTAGTATTAATTTGAATAAAGTTTTTGAAAATATTTTTTTGAATGATTTTGTTAAGTTGTTATCACATTTCCCGCTACATAAATGATATGCTCTAGATGGGGAGTGCTAATAAAGAATGGATGTCTATCAATCGTTATCAAATGAGTACTAGGATAGGATTGGCGATTTCATAAGGTTTGTGGTTCCTAATAGTGTTGATGATCGTGGTATGATTATTTGTCCTTATTATGAAGCCTGTTGATCCAAACACTTATGAGTTGCAATTAGTGATATGTGGAATTGATTAGAGTTATATGTGTAATATACCAAATTTTGTAATACTGAAAACGTGTAAATATGGAAATAGTGGAATAAAATAAGTACTGATATTTACAAATTAAAAGTAGAGTTACTTTCAAAATTCCCAAATGTCTATTGTGTCATTTGTGAAAATCGAGAAGTCAAGATTGTAAAAATACAAGTGTAAGAAGTCGGAGAAAAATTCGTCGGTGACTGTAAGGCATAGAGGACTCAGTTGTGAGATCGGAGGAATTTGGGAATTGCGTGGAGTGCCTCGATATGCATGCCATGGTCCCCACGTGGGTCCCGTATGGGAGTTCCGGGTAATGCACCGATAGAGCAACTTTATTAAAAGAACTTCAGTAAAGTATGTAATGACGGCTCATTATGACTCATGATGACACATTTTTTGTGTTGCCCAAGTAAGGAAATGACAAGTGTCCCGAAATCATTACAAAGTAAAAATATGTTTTTGTGTTGGCCAAATGAGGAGGTGACGTGTCCCTCATCATTACACCCACTTTAAGCCTTTCGTGTTGTTATCTCCGAAGTACACCACCTAGCGTATGAGTCCGGGGAATTCACCAGTCTCTTGCCGGGTCGCTTACTTTATGAGTCGAGCACCGAACCTAGGAGTCCGGGGAAATTGTCAGGCCTCCCCTTCCCCTGACCATTTATACCTCACTAAAGCAAGAGAAAATGAAAGACCAATGGTTGCATGACACATGGCACTCTTAAGCCTTAAACTTGTGACACTTGACAAGATGAGATGAGATCATTTATGTGATTAAATCACAATCATCCATGCCTAATTAAATGGCAAAATTTCATGCAAGCAAGGAAAGAGAAAGAGAAATCAGATTTCTTAAGCTTCAGAACACAAGAAGAGAGAAAGAGGAGTGAATAGTGAGTTCTCCTGACTACCAGAGCCGATTTCGACCCCGAATTGCCGTTATCATCCAGTAAGTCCTTAAGGAAACTTCATGTACTCACTATAAGCTTCAATTCTATGATCTTACATTTCTCATCTGAGGTGTTTTGTGCTAATTAGTCAGTCGGAGTGCCGCTGGAATACCGAACCACCTGTAGAAATGCGAAGAGGTAAGCGTAGGCTTCCTTTTTAACTGATTACTTCGTGTTTTTATTGAGTATTTCTTGACTCTTGTGCCACCTTTGATTTTTGACCAAGGGGAGTTTTTGAAGCAAGACGATGTGTTTTTAATCATGTTTAAGGTGATATATGATGTTTGTGGAAGTATTAGACTTGTTGGTAGTTAAAAACACAAAGTTGGATTTTTGTTATTTTGGGAGGCAGATTTCGGTTAGAGGATAAATCTGGTAGAAAGAATTTGATTTTGGTATTTTTGAGCTTTCCGTTGGATTCTACACAAAAAATTGTGTGGGAATAGACTCTTGTTATAATTTTTGATAGACTGGTTTAAAGATTCAAAGACTAGAAATTAAGTTAGCTAGTGTAACAAAGCTACCATTGTGCGTTTTTGTCTAGCAGTTTTGTTGTGGCAAAAATTTCACTGCACAAACTTCATCTAGTGATGATGAGATTTTCCAGAATTAAAGTAAACTTAAAGACCTTTAATTTGATAGGTATTATGAAGGATATTTCGATCAGTGTACAAGGAGTTATAAGTATTTGAAGTAGACCATTAAAACTGGTCAGATTTTCTGGCAGCAGGGGAAAAAGAAAAACTGGGAAGTGTGCGCAGTCAGATGGCTACTGAAAGTATTTTTTCCTTAAAATAGATTTAATAAGGGTCATATAGAATTTTGGATCACCCCAATTCGATTTTTCTAGAATTAGTTATGATTTTTCAAAGTTTAGTGAAAAATCTGCTAGCTTTTGGTAATTGTGCGAAAATTCAAAGTGAAGTGTTTTTATAATAGAATTGGACATTTAAGAGTTAAGTTAAGTATTTGGAGTAGCTTGAGCTCATTAGCTACATATTGGGCCTAATGTAGTGACCATAATGATAACCAACATAAGAGAATAATTTATAAAGAATTGGACTAAGAAATAAGCCATTGCCGTAAATTATAATTTACAGGACTTAACACTTGCCCAGGGTATTCAAAGCACATCAATCAAGATCAAGATTTGGAAAAATTGTCAGTTAGTAACTTATCCCTCACGTACTATGTGATATGTTATATGCATGTTTGTATCACTGTGAATTTAAAACATTCAGATGAGAAGGGCTAAGGCTCAGTAGAATTTCCCCGCTCTGTGGTAAGGGACGGTTGTCCTTGAATTGGTAACTTGATGCTTTCTGCATATTGTGAATTTATCTCTGAATGTTGAATATGTTGATTGTACTGTAACTTTGGTTGATATGGCATGATATATGTGCGTTTTATATGAGTGATATATGTTACTATTGAGATTCATTAAATCTCACCCTATTTTTCCAAAACAAATTTTCAGCTCAGGCAAGTAGTTCCTCAGGCAAGAAGGTAAACACGGGTGAATGAAGTAAAAGACATAGAATTTAATTTTCTATTGGTTATCTATTTTGGAGATTGTACTTAATTTGTATTTAAGTGTGGTTAGTGTCGTAATGACATGTATGTAAGGCCTGTATATAAGCAAACGCACAACGACTTTCGAACTAGTAGTGGACAGCAGTCCATCTAGGGCCATTAATTAAACATAGTAGTTTGGGTTTCAGCAGAGAACTTAGTAAAAACTCTTATATGAAGAAATGAACTGAAAACAGATAGCTTAAAATGAATTGTAAAATAATATGAAACCAAATCTGAAAATGATTTTTGAAAATATTTTGGAAAACCTACTCAAGTACAGCTGCACACTCTTCTTGTAGTTGGAACTTCCACTGTTCACCAAAGATTACCGGTCTCTTTTGTAAAGATATTACTACACTTATGCCAACTATATGTTTTCAAAACATAGTTTTTACATTTATTGGTATCAAAGCATATGTTCTTGGCTCTAGGATAAAGTTCTCTGCTTATGTTAGTACAATTAGTAAATTCTAACCCCTCATTAGTTGCTTTATGCTAGGAAACATATCTGATAGAAAAAGACAAAGAAGTCGTTCATCCCTATCTGTTAACCAGCCTCTCCCAGAGCATCATATACCAGAGGGTAAACTTAATGTAGTCATTAATAAAGGGGAGGGTAGTGGAGGGCATGGACCAAGAGTGCGGCGTATGGCAAGGAAAAGAGTTCCCAACCTTATGACAATAATAATAAAGGCTAGGCAGGCTAGTCCTAGCATAGAGCCATCTATAGGCGATACTAGTGATCTTGAGAACAATAAGATTTTTCAGGGCGTCGATTTTGATATTAAGTCTAGAGCCTCGGTGGCTCAGTTATTCTTTGACCCACACCCAGACCATGAGCTATGGGAGAGCTTTAAGGAATTATACTTACTACGATTCGATGAATTTATTTCCTCCAAGATTCGATATATAGCATTCTTCGAGCAAGTAAAGAACCTGTATGGGCGAAGAGCCAAGCTTAGGTTAGTATTAACCGATGATATCTGGATCCAAACCACACTAGCCTACCTTCCCGATTTTACTGCTTGGATCAAAAAGAAGAATGAGATCATATTTTGGGGTCCTTTCGAGTTTGAGACTTTTCTGGATCACATAGAATCATATGTGGTGCAAAACGTAGACTGGTAATGGTAAGGCTAGTTGGATTGGTTATGGCAGCACAAGAAAGGCTACTTTTGTGTATATATTAAGACAATTTAGTTGCTTTGTTGTAAATATGACTCTTTAATATTATCATATGTATATCCTGTTGTGCAATAGTATTTGAAGCTTAAGGAGTACACACATATATATATATATATATATATATGATAAGTGTCATATTAATGGTGCAAATTTTCTTTGGTAATAGTGAAAAGAAATAATGGTGAAGGGTAGACCAAAGAAAAGACTTGCAGTTCCAGAAGTTGAAGAAGTAGGAAACCCACCAGACCTTATGCAGCAAATTTTTGAAATGATTCAGGGCTTACGTGAGGAAATCCGAGAAGTGAAAGAAAAGCTGAATGAAGATAGAGTACAACCTGAAGACACCAATGTAAATGAAGACACTGAGGTGGATCCGGAGGAGGAACCATCTGAGAATGCTAAACGATCACAGACACTGGAATCTAATAAGGGATTCCTATTGTTCAGGCCCGAGAAGAAGACCTCTAATACTGGATGCCTAAATTCATTAAGTACCAACCTCCGGCATTCAGGGGAATATTTGATCCACAAACTGCTGAGGAATGGTTGACATGGTTGGAGAAAATATTTGAGGTGCTGGGGTGTCCTACAAAGATGAAAGCTAGAATGGCTATATACAAATTGGAGGGAGACGATGACCACTGGTAGAGAAATGCAACAATAATACTGAATACACGAAACATTCCATTGACCTGGGAGTTATTTCAACATGAGTTCAATGAGAAATTCTTCCCAAGGTCCATGAGGCTTGTAAAGGAGAAAGAATTCCTGAATATACGACAAGGTGATACTAAGACTTTCGATGAGTACTTGTCTCGGTTCACTCGGTTATCCCGTTACTCCTCTTATTTGCAATTTAAAGATGATAAGGAATGGAGCTCCGATATGTTAATCGGAGGACTAAAGCCCAATATGGAAGAAAAGCTAGTTGCTAGGCAATTTACTAAATTCAACAAGCCAGTGGAAGTATGTCGGCTGATAAAAGGTAACTTGTGGAGGGTGTATATGAGCAAAAATGCAAACAACCAAAGTAGATCTAGTCAGGGGAATACTTCTTAAAAACGAAAAGGGCAAGTATTCTTTCCAAAGGGAAACAAGAAGAAGCCCTTTCTATCTGAGAAGAAAGGCTACCAAGGTCCTCAAACATAGCAACCATGTCCTCGATGCGGTAGGACACACCTGGGTAGGTCTTGTGAAGGGCAGTTGATTTGTCATGCTTGTAGAAAGCCCGAACACTTTATCAAAGATTGTCCACAGCGAGCAGCTAAGCCCAGGCCACAGAACTAGGGTATAGTTTTTGCCATGACACATGAGGAGGCCCAAAAATCACCAGAGATGATCCAAGGTACTATCCTCCTCTATGGTAATACTTTACATGCATTGTTTGACTAGGGTGCTAGTCATTCTTTCATTTCATACGATTGTGCTAAACGATTAGAGCTAAGCATCTATGAATTGCGGTATGACTTGACTGTATCGACGCCTATGAGTTTCAAAACTATGACTGCTGATGTATGTCTAAGTTGTGTTATAAATGTTGAGGGGTATGAATCTGTAATAGATCTTATTTGTTGGCTACTCCAACAACTGGAAGTCATACTGGGTTTAAACTGGTTGACGGTAAACAATGTGTTACTGGATTGTGGTAATAAGAGAGTAGTATTTCCAGAACCACAGACAAAACCCAATGCTAGTCCAAAACTAAATCTTTTCTCTGTGGCTGAAGCTGAAAAATGCTTAGAGAAAGGGTGTCAAGGGTATATAATGCTTTTCTTTACACAAGCAGAGACAAATTTAACTCTTAAAAATGTACCCGTTGTGAATAAATTCCTTGAGGTCTTCCCAGAAGATATTATTGGGTTACTTCCAGAAAGAGAAGTATAGTTCACCATTGAAATCGCACCAGGAGCTGAATCTATATCCAAAGAACCTTATAGAATGGCACCAAATGAAATGATGGAACTGAAGAAGCAAATTGAAGAACTTCAGGAGAAAGGGTTCATCTGACCCAGTGTTTCACCGTGGGGAGCACCAATACTATTTGTTAGAAAGAAGGATGGAAGCCTAAGGTTTTACATTAACTACAGAGAATTGAACAAGGTAACTATCAAGAACAAATATCCGCTTCCCCTAATTGACGATGTCCTTGATCAATTGTCCAGATCTAGTGTGTTCTCGAAGATTGACCTGAGATCAGGTTACAATCAGCTGCGAGTAAAGGCTGAAGATATTCTAAAAACAATTTTTAGGACCAGATATGGCCACTATGAATTTTTGTGATGCCTTTTGGCCAGACTAATACATCTGCCATGTTTATGGACTACATGAACTAGATCTTTTGTCAGTACTTGGATTAGTTTCTGGTAGTCTTCAATGACGACATCCTTATTTATTCTAAAAATAGAGAAGAGCATAAGGAGCATCTAAGGATTGTGCTAAGCATTCTGAAGGAAAAACAACTCTTCACCAAACTTAGAAAATGTGAATTATGGCTGTCAGAAGTCAAATTTTTAGGTCATGTGATTTTAAAAGAAGGGGTCTATGTTGATCCTAGTAAAGTAGAAGCAGTGTTAAACTTGAAGAGGCCGAAAACTGTTACAGAAATACGTAGTTTTCTGGGTCTTGCTAGTTACTATCGCAGGTTCGTACAGAATTTTTCTAGAATTGCCTTACCATTGACAAAGCTCACAAGAAAGAACTAATCATTTGTGTAGGATAAACGATGTGAAAAGAGCTTCACATAGCTGAAGGAGAGATTGACGACCACTCTAGTATTGATTTTCCCAGATCCCCGTGAAACCTATATGGTGTATAGCGATGCTAGTAAACAGGGATTGAGATGTGTCCTTATGCAATAGGGTAGAGTAGTGGCGTATGCTTATCAACAGCTGAAGACTCATGAATTGAATTACCCCACTCATGATCTAGAACTTGCATCGATCGTGTTTGCTTTGAAGATATGGTGGCATTATCTGTATGGTACCCCTCTAGAATTATACTGCGATCACAAAAGTCTCAAGTACTTACTTGACTAAAAATAACTTAACATGCTGCAGCGGAGATGGATAGAGTTGCTGAAAGACTATAACTTGGAGATTAAATATCATCCAGGAAAAGTGAATGTTGTCGCCGATGCTCTTAGTAGGAAGGCGGTGCAGGTGGCAGTCATGATGGTATGAGAACAGAAATTACTAGAGGAATTTAGGGATCTGAATCTGTCAAATCAAGTATTCCTGAACATCAATGTACCAAATAAAGTACTCATTGCTAACTTTAATGTTAGTCAAGAGGAAAGTGGTCTGAGGACAGAAATAAAAGAAGCTCAGAAACAAGATGAGCAGGCCACGTTAATTTGCGAAATGATCAAAACAGGTGAAAATCCAGACTATAATCTTTTGCCCAGTGGGTTAGTCAGATACCAGAAGCAAGTTTATGTTCCACCAAGGCTGACCTAAGGATAAAAATTTTGGATGAGGCACATAAGAGTAAATATACTCTTTATCTAGGAGCAATCAAGATGTACCACAACTTGAAATCAGAATACTGGTGGCCAGGACTGAAAAGTGATGTAATCAAGTATGTTGCACGATGTCTTACCTGTTTTAAGGTAAAATTGAACATCAATGACCATTAGGACTTCTGTAAAGCCCCAAAATTCCAGAGTGGAAGTAGGAGAGCGTTACTGTGGATTTGGTGGTAGGATTACCCAGGATTAGAATCTATGATGCAATATGGGTAATTGTTGACCAGTTTACAAAGTCAGCTCATTTCCTACCTATCAATGCTAGTTATTCTCTTGAGAAACTAGCAGAAATTTATATAAAGGAGAAGATAATCTGATTACATGGTACGCCAAAGAGTATTATCTCTGATAGAGATCCTCACTTCACATCTTGATTTTGGAAAGCTCTACATGAAGCATTGGGTATAAAGTTGAAATTCTGTATGAATCACTCTATGGAAGGAAATGCCAGTCACCTCTCTGCTGGACAAAATTATCGAAAATAAAATTATATGGGCCATATCTGATTGATCAGACTTCAGAAAAAATAAAAATCGGTAGAGAGAAAGAAGTATCTTTAGTTACTAGAATCGGTAGAGAGATAATGTATATTGGAGATAATGTATTCCTGAAAGTATCTTTAGTTACTAGAATCGGTAGAGAGATAAAGAGAAAGAAGTTAAGCTCACGGTATATTGGTACTTTTAAGATTCTTATGAGAATTGAACCAGTGGCATACAAAATAGCCCTACCCCCAAACTTGAGCAAACTACATGATATATTTCACGTCTCTCAGTTAAAGAAGTACTAACTGGACCCTGAGCACGTGATCAAGTATGAAGAAATCGAGGTACGAGAGAATAATACCTATGAAGTAGAGCCAGAGAAAATCATTGACCGATAAGAGAAAAGGCTCAAAAATTGACGTATACTCTTCGTGAAGGTGGTCTAGAAAGGTTTTTCTCCAAGAGAGGCAATATGGGAAGTAGAAGAAGATATGAAGAAACATTAACTGGAATTTCTGTCTTAGGACGCGTGATAAGTTTCGGGGACAAAATTTCTTGTACGGAGGAAGAATTGTAATATACCACATTTTGTAATACTGAAAACATGTAAATATGGAAATAGTGGAATAAAATAAATACTGGTATTTACAAATTAAAGGTAGAGTTACTTTTGAAATTCCCAAATATCTATTGTGTCATTCGCAGAAATAAAAAAGTCAAGATTGTAAAAATATAAGTGTAAGAAGTCTGAGGAAAATTCGTCGGTGGTTGTAGGGCACAGATGTGTCAATTGCAAGATCAGAGGAATTCAGACGTTGTATGGTGTGCCTAGATATGCGTGCCACTATCCCATTTGGGTCTCGCATGGAATTCTGGGTAATGCACCGATGGAGCAACTATATTAAAAGAACTTAAGTAAAGTATGTAATGATGGCTTATTATGACTCATGATGGCACATCTTTCGTGTTAGCCAAGTAAGGAAATGACAAGTGCCCTTAAATCATTACAAAGTAAAAACATGTTTTTGTATTGATCAAATGAGGAGGTGACATGTGTCCCTCATCATTACACATCATTACACCCACTTTAAGCCTTTCGTGTTGTCATCTCTGGAGTATACCTAGCGTCTGAGTCTAAGGAATTCACCGGTCTCCTGCTGGGTCGCTTACTTTACGAGTCGAGCATTGAACCCAGGAGTCCAGGGAAATTGTCAGGCCTCCCCTTACCCTGACCATTTATACTTTACTGAAGAAAGAGAAACCGGAAGACTAATGGTTGCATGACACGTGGCACTCTTAAGCCTTAAACTTGTGACACTTGGCAAGATGGGATAAGATCATTTTATGTGATTAAATTACAACCATCCATGCCTAATTAAATGACAAAATTTCGTGCAAGTATGGAAAGAGAAAGAGAAATCATATTCTTAAGCTTAAGAACACAAGAAGAGAGAAGGAGGAGTGAATAGTTAGTTCTGTTGACTATCGGAGTTGATTTCGACCCCGAATCGCCATTATTGTCCAATAACTCCTTCTGGACTTCAATTCTATGGTATTAGATTTCTCATATGAGGTATTTTGTACCAATTAGTCTGTTGCAGTGCTGCCGAAATACCGAACCACCTGTAGAAACGCGAAGAGATAAGCATAGGCTTCCTTTTTAACCGATTACTTCGTGTTTTCGTTGAGTATTTTTTGACTATTGTGCCACCTTTGATTTTTGACCAAAGGGAGTTTTTGAAGCAAGACGATGTTTTTTAATCATGTTTAAGGTGATATATGATGTTTGTGGAAGTATTAGACTTGTTGGTAGTTAAAAACACAAAGTTGGATTTTTGTTGTTTTGGGAGGCAGATTTCGGTTAGGGGATAAATATGGTAGAAAGAATTTGATTTTGGTATTTTTGAGCTTTCCGTTGGATTCTACACGAAAAATTGTGTGGGAATAGGCTCTGGTTATAATTTTTGACAGACTGGTTTAAAAATTCAAAAATTGGACATTAAGTCAGCTAGTATAACAAAGCTACCAGTGTGCGTTTTTTCTGACTGTTTTGTGGTGGAGAAAATTTCACCACACAAACTTCATCTGATGATGATGAGATTTTCCAAAGTTAAAGTAAACTTAAAGACCTTTAATTTGATAGGTATTATAAGGGATTTTGATAAGTATACTAGGAGTTATGAGTGTTTGAAGTAGACCATTAAAACTGGTCAGATTTTCTGGCAGCAAGGGAAAAAGAAAAAATAGGAAGTGTGCGCAGTCAGATGGCTAATGAAAGTATTTTTCCCTTTAAATAGACTTAATAAGGGTCATATAGAATTTTGAATCACCCCAATTCGATTTTTCTAGAATTAGTTATGATTTTTCAAAGTTCAGTGAAAAATCTGCTAGCTTTTGGTAATTGTGCGAAAATTCAATGTAAAGTGTTTTTATAATAGAATTGGATATTTAAGAGTTAAGTTAAGTATTTGGAGTAGCTTGAGCTCATTAGCTACATATTGGGCCTAATGTAGTGACCCTAATGATAACCAACATAAGAGAATAATTTATGAAGAATTGGACTAAGAAATAAGTCATTGCTGTAAATTATAATTTACAGGACTTGACACTTGCCCAGGATATTCAAAGCACGTCAATCAAGATCAAGATTTGGAAAAATTGTCAAGTAGTATCTTATCCCTCACATACTATGTGATATGTATATGCATGTTTGTACTACTGTGAATTTAAAACATTCAGAAGAGAAGGGCTAAGGCCCAGTAGAATTTCCCCGCTCTGTGGCAAGGGACGGTTGTCCTTGAAGTGGTAACATAATGCTTTCTGCATATTGTGAATTTATCTCTGAATGTTGAATATGTTGATTATACTGTAACTTTGGTTGACATGGAATGATATATGTGCATTTTATATGAGTGATATCTATTACTATTGAGATTTATTGAACTCACCCTATTTTTCCAAAACAAATTTTCAGCTCGAGCAAGTAGTTCCTCAAGCAAGAAGGTAAACACGAGTGAATGAAGCAAAGGACTTAGAATTTAATTTTCTATTGGTTATTTATTTTGGAGATTGTACTTAATTTTTATTTAAGTGTGATCTGTCTCGTACTGACATGTATGTAAGGCCTGTATATAAGCAAACACACAATGACTTTTGAACCAGTAGTGGACAGCCATCCACCTAGGGCCATTAATTAAACATAGTAGTTTGGGTTTCAACAAAGAACTTATTAGTAAAAATTCTGATATGAAGGAATGAACTGAAAACGGATGGCTTAAAATGAATCGTAAAATATGAGACCAAAATCGACCTAAGTTTGAGAAAGCTTACAAAAATAACAGTAATCCTGTGAATCTCAAACCAAAATCGAACCCTCTGCCTTCACCATATTCCCTCTCTAATGTTGTTTGTACAAAAGCCACCAACTGCCCTAAGCTCATCATCACCCCACTTCCTCCTCCTTCTTCCAGGAAACTCTTGCAGTTGACAAACTCTGAAGCAAAGCCATTTCATCAACTCATGGACAGAGTCATTAAGAGAATTAGAAGAGGAAAGCAGCATGGTAGGGGAAGAGAGATGGGAGGTGTGGTGACAATTTGGTGATTGAAATTGCCCCAATTTGTAATATTTTTGTGTATTTTTGCACCCTTAAAAACTTAATGGAGCCAATGCCCTTAGCATAAAACATTGTTCTTAAAATTGTACCTATGCCCTTATAATAATCACCTTAACTCTTTTCCTTATGACATATTTATGACACTTGGCTCAACCAGACTTAATAGTCTACTTAATTCATACTTATTTTTAAGTTTATAGGCCCAAAATTTGGGATGTTACATAAAATATGTTGGAGCTAATATTATCATGATATCTTAAGTATGTTGATAATCTTATGCTAGTTTCATTATTAGATATATGAGATTGTAGTGTTAGTTAATTGCATGTATCATGCTAGTAGTGAGCATTCTCTATGCTTTGTTGTACCTGAGAAGGAAGTAAAAATTTCATCAAGCATTTCTATAAGTAATACTACATCTTTGGGGTCTCTGGAAGTCAAATCTTAGTTTGATCAGCTGGTCCACGCTAGGCTCCTCCAAAATTTTCAACCAAGTAAAGGGAGAGCAGCATCAACCCTCCCTCTCCCCCTCTCCTTTCAAACTAAATGCACCTTAACTCAAGAAATGGACAAGATGAGAGGATAGCTATAACTCATGACCTATAGTTTGACTAACTCAACGCATCCCCTTCCAAACAAGCTATTAAGAAACCTATGAGCATTTAAAATAAGGAAATAATTTTTTCTCTTTTTTTAAAAAATAAGGATATAACAAATGGAGTGTTATGATAAGAAAATGAAATAAATTTATGGAGGGTGACTTACCATAAGATAGATGAAAGAGGAGGTCATGATGGTGGAATAGTTGTGGCAATAAGCATCAACATTAGGTGCCACTAGCAATTACATTATGGAGGTGAGGCCACATTAATTGTTCGCCATCTTCACTGCAAACGAGTTACCTAGCTTCATAACATCAATAAGATATGTCACTAAATTGGATGCCACCCTTTTGAACTCAAGCCTTTTTATCCCAAACATTGTTTCTGTTGAAATTGGCAGGCACAACGAAATAATTTTAAAATTTTCACCAATCCCAATTGAGGATCTATCAATGGCGTTTAAATAGAGTTAGAAAGAATCGTACCTTTTCGAAGTCAGGGTTTTCAATTTCTAGGAACCAACACCTCCAAGAAGCTCCCTCTACCGGTATCCACATGAATGTTAGTCCAACACGGATTGTGTGCTAGCGCCTCCAATGTCTGCTAGGGTTTTTTTGCGGCTCTGAATTCTCATATGTTAATAAGTTTTTGTGCCCTATCAATTTTATAACCCATAAAGGCTATATTCAAATTTCAAAATTAATCAAGATTAATTTCAAAATTAATTAACTCTTAATTATTTTGCTGAGCAAATTTAATAAATTCGGTTTAATTAAATCTTTCATATAGTTTTAATTTAACCTATTTATTTAATTCGAATAAAGAGCCAATAGATTTAACTTATCCTTATAAATTAAATCTAAGATATTATATCTCTATCATGTTAGTTATTAAATTTAATTTATCTAATAAAATTAAATTTAAAACTAACACAATATAATAATATTATCATATATATATATGTATTTCAAAAATACATATATATAATATTTTTAATTTTCTTTTCAAAAATTTTATATTATATATATAAATATAATATTCATCCACCCTAAATTAAACATTGTCTCGTGTTGGGTCATTCTTGTGTGTGACCCTGTAGGGCCATACGAAGTTGGCAGTGGGCTAATAACTATACTAACCCACAAGTCGTAAGTGGCCTCTAGTAAGATATTATGACTACCCAAGTCATTTACCATATTTGGATTCAAAATGGATACATCACTTGAGTGATGTCTTAGAATTACCCGAGTGACCACTCAAGTGATGAAGTTGACAAAAGCCTCTAATACTCTGCCAGATTTTGAAAGGAATCACTTGAGTGACTACTTGAGTGATGTGAAAAACAATGTTTCGTAACTTCAAAAAATCATAGGAATGATTGTGTAACTCACTCTTCTTGCATCTAATCACTCTAACACTTCATTGTTTTAGTGTTTAATGTATTTCTCTAGGAATACAATGAAGAAATTATGTGAAGGGACAAAAGGTGACTTTACGGAAGTGGAGCATCCACCAAAGGTAACGACTATTTTTTCAAATAAGAAGAACGGTCAAACGAAGCAAGGAGACTCTAACGGACGAATGCTTACAATGGTCATCTACTACAATTCAACCATAAATATGGAAGAATTCGAAGAAGAGATATACACACAAAAACAATGACAAGTATGCTAAGACATGAAGCATCCACTCCTACCTGAATACTCTATATTTATCTTCCTTTGATATCATTTACCTTAGAGATGGAGATTATTTATAGTGTACTTCAGTGTTCATCTTATTTACTTCTAAGAGAGAAGATTGACTGTAATCTTTTATCATCATGGATGTATCCCTACGTGTTTAAGGGGGAGTAACTCGATTGTAACCTTACGGTAAGGGGGAGTAACTCCATGAGAGATTTATAAAAGGCTTCACAAGTGCCTGGCTAAACTTGTAGGTTGTAAAGGCTTTTCTTGTGCCCGGATTAAGTAAGAAGATAGTGGATTGGAAATCTTAGGGGGAGCTTAGGGACTAGACGTAGGTCATCGTGGATGGATTGAACCAGGATAAATCACAATTTGTATACTCTCTTCCTTAAGCTCTTATATTTTCAGCATTTATTAAATTTTGATTTATGATTCATTACTTTCATACTTATTACTCTCATTAAGTTGCAAAAAGATTTTCAAATTTCTTAAGTTATTATCAAACACCTAATTCACCCCCTCTTTGGTGTTCGCTAGTTCTAATTGATTGGCCTCACCTTGTCATTCAATACAAATGACTAATTCTTTATAATGAGCATTGTTAATGGCAAGGCAATTCAAGGGAAGTTTTAAATAAATCGTCTATAGCCAAGTCCAAGAAGCTTTTAATTTGTGTAATTGTCTCAAGCCTCTTCTATATTAGTACTACTTCATATTACTAAGATCTACAATGACCCCATCTTCTGAGATAACATGGCCTAAGAGTTTATCTTCTGAATGTCAAAACTCTCATTATTAGGCTTAGTATATAACTACTTCTCTTTTAGAATTTCCATCTTTGCTTTACTATTCGAGGAGCATTCATACATGAAAGTTATTTTCTAGTCTCAATTCATACTTAACTTGCTTAAATGCATGTTGTTAAGGACTTGTAGCTTTGATCTCTGCTAACTTTTACTATCATGTATTGACCATGTAGAATTGAGCTTGGCCTAATTAACAACAAGGTCAACTGAAGAAAAATCAAGGTGCAATTGTTCGTTAGATATAAGAGGTTTCTACATTCTAAACCTATCTTAGGTCATTGTCTTCCCTAGAGAACTATTATACTTTGTGGGTTAGTAACTTTCCTTGAGTTCTACTATAATTATGAGATCTAACTTCGATATTGAGATCTACTACAATCTCACTAAGCCCACTTCCTAGATCTAATTGTGATCCCTCTCTAAGAAGTTCAAGACCCAAGAATAAAGTTATCAAATAACTTGACCTCAGCTTAATCTAGCAACTATACTTATAATTCTCCAAAAGTGATCATAGATGCTAATATTGCCCTTTTAGGCCTTACTTATTTCTTTTGGTGACTTTAGAACTATTTTTTAGCTTTTCAACTTCCTCAGGCCTTCTTTTCTTTTCACTATTCTTGGCCACCCTTTGCTATTTATTTTCCACTTGAATTAGAGTAAGGTTGCTCTGCTTGTCTTGCCTCGACTGCTTTTCTTTCTTAGGGAGGACATGTTCCCCTTGTTTGAATAATGCCAACTCCATTATTCTAGCCTTGGCAACTCTTGGAGGACTGTTGCTTTTACTAAAGAAATGTCAACTCTACTTGTTTTGTTGTATCTGTAACTCTATTCTATTGAAGGACCAATGCCATGATCTTTCTCTAGTCAGGTCTAGAAGTTATCAACTTTCAGGTTTCTTATATATTTTTTGCTAACTTGTCATAACTGAATCCTCAACTATGGGAAATTTATCTACTGGATTCAATACAGGCCTGAGTACTCTAATCATGTACCATATAGATGTTATAGGTACATTGACTAAATCCCAATTCTACTAAGTGTCTAAACATCATTAACTTTCTCATTTCAACTTTGTAATAACTAATTTCCTCAAGTTAATCATGTGATACCACAAACTAAGCATACACAAAAAGCTATAAAGGACAACACATTGCAATAATTTGAGCTATATAACAAATTGATGCACAAATATCTAAGCTAATTAAATAGCAAGCTAGTTCACAAATACTGGAGCTAATTAAATAGCAAGATGGTGCAAAAATACTTGAGCTAATTAAATGTAAAGCTAGTGCACAAATACACGAGCTAATTAAATAGCAAGCAAGTGAACATATATCATATTGATAACTTAACCAATTGTTAACTAGTGTTCATACATAATTAAATGAATAAATAACTAGCAGACATTGCAAAGGAAACTTACATGTCCTCATGCACAATCAACATAATGGCACAAACAAACATGCAATATATAAATACACCTTCACATGAAGGGGGACAGTTACTATTGTTGTTGCTTCTCTTTCTTTATCTTGTTTAACTTGTGCTGCCTTTATCTCTTATATCACATGTCATTTATAAGATGGTCCATAACCAACTGTAGGAGATCTACAGGAGATCCCCTCCTTCTTATATGCCCATACTCGCCTACCTCTTTTAGTTAGAGTCGAGAAAACGAGCTAAGCTCGCTGAGCTGGCCGTCTAGTCCCTTTTATTATGAGGGCTGGGCCTGTAAATTTGCCCCTCAAATTGCAACTGGGCCTAAAAGGGCCAACCCATTAGGCCCTTTTATTTTATTTTTGTTTAAAAATTGTTCAAATAATACTAGAATATCTATATTATTAATGATGTTACAAATATTTAGTTTTTATTATCTTTTTAAAAAATTAAATTTATTAAATGGTTTGATTTATTTGGTTTTCTATAATGATTTATTCGTTTAAACTTTAAAAAATAGGCTAATTTTAGCATTAGATAATGATTTTAACTGAAAATTTATGAATTTTAAAAATAATGTATCTCAATTTAAAGCAAAATAATAACTAAATTGTAAAATTTGAAAGTGAATTTTATTTGAATTAAAATGAGTTTAGGCCCGAGTCCGTGAATGGCCGATCTTATAGGGCCAAGGACTTCATAAATTAGGGATTTTACAGAGGTTGGGCCTAAAAGGGCTGGCTTATTTAGGCCTGAGCCCGTAAAGGGCTGGCCCTTATTCCCAGCTCTACTTCTATTTGAACCATCTTTATACTATTCAAAAGAATAGCTTAAAACAACATTAATCCTATGACCTTTCGGCATAACCATTTGTCAGCATAACATGACTATGCAACTGATAATAGCACTTATCATTTAATCTATGAAGATAATCATATCATTCAACAGTCTAAAAAATCACATAGTCATAATACAACTTCAAAATAGCTTATTGGAAACATAAAAGCAAGCTTTAAACTTAAGCTTGAATTAAACTAAAATTGAAATCTAAATATAACTCAGTAACAAATTCTAAATAACTTGAAATTTAATAATTTCTCTTGAAACTTGAAATGCCTATTACGTCTACCAGAGTGTTTTCCTTAATGAACTTCTTTAGTTCACTAATACATACATAATACTTGTATGGACTTGACTTAAGTTTTCAAGCCTTCTCTAAATCCATTTACCAGTGTTAATGAACACATATAAGAGGATTTTAATTCAAATTGAATCATCATATCTGTTACTCTTTAAGTTCTTTCTAACTTTAACTCTAAAACCTCATTACTGCGGGGTACAGAGTTCAAATCATCTTCAGGATCAAACTCTTATAGGTCTTCTCTTCATAATAGCTAAAATAAAGCTATCTAAAGCAGGGAAGTGAGGAAAAATTAATACTTTTCACTTTCATTTTTATATCACACATTATAGAAACCTCTTGGTATGTCATATATATGGTTTGGCTATTTAGGATACTTGTTCCATATCATAACACTTTGAAATAGTGACATTTCTTAAACTTATAGCTTCAAAAGTTTCAAGCTCCATAGCATTTATCTTCATACACTTATTGGTGCTTAAATCATGTCATTCCATTAACATATCAATGCTTAAACTTCTCTAAAATTCCTAGATAGCATTCCTTTTTAATTTAGATATTTTCTAGCTTCTATGACAAGTTTGAACCTCAATTTTAAAGTCTCTATGAAAAGCTTAAGAATCTAAGATAGTTATTTAGCAAAGGGAGGCATCAAAATAGTGGCTACTCTTTAGGTTTTACTTTTATATTTTAGTCTAGACATGAAATCAACATCATGCCCAAACTAATATTCATATTTCATGTTCTATATGTATATACACATCCTTCTCCCTTCCAAATATGCCTCCAAATTTTAGCAAAGGAAAGCATCAAAACAGTAGCTACGCTTTAGTTTTTACTTTTATATTCCAGTCTAGACATGAAATCAACATCGTGCCCAAACTAACATTCATATTTCATGTTCTATATGTATATGCAAATCCTTCTCCATTCTAAATATGCCTCAAAAGTTTCACTTCATAATCTGGAAATTTTTTCTAGAATTTTGAAAGTCACCCCAAAGTAAAAACTCAATATGCAATGACATTTAGGCAATACATAAGCATTTCTTACATATACACCCTTTAATCTAGGTCCACCTCACATGTCCTTCCATTTCTCCTACTAAACCAGATTATTAGCTTCCTTTTCCTCCCTAAAGATGTCTTAAATAGAAGAAATATTGGTGGTAAAATGTTTAGGAGGCTTACCTCAATGCAAATCCAAGTTTGCATGTGAGATTTGCCCTTCAATTTACCTTTAGTTTCAACTTTACTTCTTCACAGTTTTGACTTCCCTTTACCTCCTGGGAATCACTAGAAAACTTGTTTTCTTCTAATTTTTTTAACTTTCCTATAGAGAATAACTATCAAGAGCCAAGCAATAACTTTTCTATCATAAATAATCAGAGCTTTGGCTAAACAACTCTATCACACGAGTAGAGCATTTTGGCCTATTGCCAGAACCTCTGCTTTGATACCAAAAATGTAACACCTTACTTTAGGGTCACTTATCAGAGTATTTAGCCATTTAAGAAACACATGTGACCCAAAAGTACCCTTGACTAAGCTAGAAACTTAAAACTAAATATCAAAGCTTAAGTACTATGAATAATGAATTTACCTGAAACTTTGAAAATTCACAAGTAATTCAATACAACTCCAATATTAGTGGTTTAAAACTCTATTTCTAGCTCTTGGAAATCTCTTTGGTAGAAAAATAAACCTAGGTTTGTTTCTGTTTCATTTGGTCTAGACACACTCATTTATCAAATCTGAATAGGGGAAATTGCAGGAATTTTTCTAGATTTCTCGCACAACTTTCAAAAATTAGAACTTGTGATCTACACATCCAAAAATTATAAATTAGGACTCCTTTTAAATCTCAAGATGTGTATTATGTTTTTGAAAAATTCATTATCCAACTCACACTTTTTCCATGTCTCTAAGTAGTCAAAAATTTATGTCTCAAATGAACACTAAAAAAACATATTTTTAAAGCTTTTCTCATGTAGCACTTTGACAAAACCACTAAAAATGTATGAACTTATAATGGTTATAGGTTAACCGCTACAAATTGTAGAGTTTTGACTACGTGCCAAGTGGTGTTAGCATTAGTGTTGCTAGATGTAGTGTTTACATAACGTAACTGCCACAAATGGAAGGCGCCAAGTAGTGCGAGCATTTATAGCGGTTACATTGTAGCGATTAGGGGACCCATTAATGCTGCAACTGGAAGTGTGATGCTTGGGTTTAGACATTTGTAGTAGTTATAAATATTGACTGCTACAAATGTTCACATTTGTAGTGGTTCAGACAAGTTGCTACAAACACACACAAAAATGAGGCAAGGGCGGTGCGTTTGTAGCAGTTTTTTTAGTGGTTTAAGGTGAACTGCTATTAATGCAACACCTATAAAAGGCGTTGTGTCTTTCACTTTTGGCACTTTTGACAAAACCACAATCTCTCTCTTGGGGTTAATTCAAAAAGCTTCACTCAAGAAGAAGTATAGGGTACAGATCCAAAGTTTAAAATGAATGAAGATGCTAGAACTATTTTTGACCTCATTCATGATAGAGAGAAGCCTTTATAGCTAGTGCGAAATATTCTAAATTGTCATTTTTGATAAAATTGTACCATATCAAGTACTTGTGTGGCATTTCTAACAAGGTGATGTTGATGATACATTTTGGTCATACCAGGATGAAGAGTATACTGGCTCTTATGTGCCTCATCAAGAATCTTCTGTCTCAACTCTGCCTTAATGGAACACAAATTCTCTTCTGATAACGAACCAATCCATTAGGCAACAGATAATAGCCCTGAGCTTTTCCCCATTCAATTCTAGCCAAATTACACTGTATCCAGCCATCTTGGCTCTTAGCTTCTTCAATCTCAACTCTCAAGTAACTTTTCCTTTAGGAAACAGTATAATTGGCACAGATGATCTGGTTTGACAAATTCAAGTCATGAAAATCTTCTATCAATTTTCCCTCTTGTATCATCATCGTTGCCACAAAGATCGTCTTTCGACTAAGAGCATCCACAACTACATTGGCCTTACCCGGATGATATTTAATTTCCAGGTTGTAGTCCTTAAGCAACTCCATCCAACGATGCTGTCTAATATTCAATTCCTTCTGGTCATATAAATACTTGAGACTCTTGTGATTGTATTATAGTTCTACAGTCACACCATATAAATAATGTCGCCAAATCTTCAAAGCAAACACAATGGTCGCAAGCTTCAGATCATAAGTTGGATAATTTATTTCATGAGGTTTGAGCTGTCGAGAGGCATAGGCTACCACACGTCCCTATTGCATAAGGGCACACCCTAATCCCTGCTTACTCGCATCACTATACATAACATAGGTCAAGCTTGGATCAAGTATAATCAACATAGGTGTCGTAATCAACCTCTTTTCAGCTCCATAAAGCAATTTTCACAATGTTCATCCCACACAAATGGCTGATCTTTTCTCGTGAGCTTGGTCATCGACAAAGCAATACATGAGAAATTCTGAATGAATCTTCGATAGTAACCAGCAAGACCCAGAAAACTGTGTACCTTTGCAACAGTTTCTGGCCTCTTCCAATCCAGTACATCTTCCACTTTACTGGGATCCACAGAGACCCCTTCTTGCGAGATAACATGGCCTAAGAATTTTACTTATTGTAGGTAAAACTCGCACTTACTCAATTTAGCATAGAGCTGCTTCTCATGCAATATGTTTAATACAATTCTCAAATGATGCTCATGCTCTTCTTTACTCTTAGAGTAATTCAGAATATCATCAATGAACACAACTATGAACTGATCCAAATATTGTCAAAAGACACGGTTCATGTAATCCATGAATACCGCAGGTGCATTAGTTAGCCCAAATGGCATCAGTAAGAACTGATAATGACCATACCTGGTTCGAAAAGCATTCTTCGAAACATCTTCTGCTTTCACTCGCAGCTGATGATACCCCGACCTTAGATCAATCTTTGAAAACACACATGAACCAGATAGTTGATATAAAAGGTCATCGATTCTGGGGAGAGGGTACTTGTTCTTGACGGTAATCTTATTCAGTTCTCTATAGTCAACACACAAACGAAGACTCACGTCTTTCTTTTTCACGAACAGAACTGGAGCTCCCCATGGTGACACACTAGGCCTAATGAACACTTTCTCAAGAAAATCCTCAATCTTCTTCTTTAACTTTGCCATTTTATTTGGGGCCACATACGATATGGGGCCTTAGATATAGAACTAGCTCCAGGTACAATGTCAATTGGGAACTGAACTTCCCTTTTAAAAGGAAATCCACTAAGGTTATCTGGGAATACCTCATGGAATTCATTTACCACGGGTGTACGACTCAAAGTTTCGCTGATCTCCCCTTGCATGAAGAAGAATACCATATACCCTTGGCCACCCTTCTTCAAACACTTCTTAGCTTTAGCTGTTGAAAGGAAGTTCAAACTAGTAGTCACATTCTTAACACTCTGAGGTGCAAAATACACAATCCTCTTATTCCCACAATTGAGCAACACATTATTTGCGTTAACCAATCAAAACCCATAATGACTTTCAATTGGTAAAGCAGCAAACAAATCAAATCGATAACAGATTCATGCCCCTCCACAGTAATCACACAATTTAAACAAACTTCTATAGTTAAGGCCTTGAAACCTATCGGTATTGACACAATCAGATCAAATGGCAATTTATACACATGTAATTCCAGGCGCTTCACATAATCATAGGTAATAAAGGAGTGACTTGCACCCGAGTCAAACAAAGCTTGCAACAAATAGCCATTAAGAAGAACTTTACCTTGTATCAAATCGGGGGATTTTCGAGCCTCCTAGTGGGTCATAGCAAATACTCAGCCCTGAGTCCTCGGTCTCTACTCTAGCTGGGGTTGTTTGCACTTAGAGCAATATGGCCAATTTGCTTATAGTTAAAACATATCACCCGACCTTCACAAGTCTTGCCATGATATGGCTGATTACAACGAGGATAAATCCATAGTGTAACATGAGTTCTCTGCTGATCACGACTTCTAGACTGATAGAGCTTTTTACCACTGCCCTTTGATAGAGAGAATCCTTGGCCTTTCCATTTCTGAGAAGCATTACCCTTACTGGGCTCACTGCGGTTGCTGATAGCTTTGACAGGATACAAATCTCTTAAATTGTTTTATGTGATTCTGCATTCTTCAACTGCTTTATTGAACTCAGTAAATCAGTGGGTAACTAGATGTTTCTTTATCTCCCATCTTAAACCATGGATGAGCATATCATAATTCCATTCCTCATCATCCATTTTTCGCAAATACGAGGAATACCGAGATAAATGGACAAAATCAGACAAATTATCATTAAAGGTCTCCGTGTCCCCTTGCTTAATGGAAAGCAATTCAGTTTCTTTCTCCAGTCGTACAAACTTAGTGTAACCCCCTTCGTAATTATGATTCAAAATATGTATTTTAAAATGAAATAGAGAGTAATAATAATCAAATTCATTTACAATCCCTTCCTTACGGAAGGGTTTTCACAAATATTTTCAAAATTTCTGCCTTACCTTGGTCTCAAATTCCACAACTCGAATATAATTACCCTGTATAGTTACATCACATTTACATATCAGCGTGTACAACAAAATCCCGGCAACCCCCGGGTTTCATACATAAACTAAAGGTTTATAAATTCCCATTAGGGGATTGCACCACATCTCCAAAGCAACATTTATAAGATATACCGTGATCTCCCAACAAAACATGATAACCAACACCAAAATATAAATCTCCCTAAGGAGCCCTATCTGCCCTTGGTTGTCTCCTTTCCCTTGGAGCCACTTGCCCTATTTAAAGGTTAGTCAATGGAAAGAATGAGATTCAAAAGAATCCCAGTAGTAACAAATCACTCATACCACATGTAATCACAAAGCATGCAAGAAAATCATCAAGCAACATCACAGCATAAAGCACAGCACGCAGGCTGCCACATATACACATAATCACATAATCTCATCTCCCGTATTCCACTGCTCCGAAGGCACAGTCCTCCTACCGTCAACACCGATGGGCCACGGGTGAAGGTTTCACAAATAGCCTTTCGGCTTTCACAGAGTCTCATCCCCCATATTCCACTGCCCCGAAGGTACGATCCTCCCACTGTCAACACCGATAGACCACAGGTGATAGACTCATAAACAATAATCAAACAAACATACCATGTATCATATATAGTATAAGGGAAAAGAGTCACTACCTTATTCTTTCCTATTGTGTTCTAACGCAGGTGGATCACGAACAGGGCAAATATCGAATCCGACAATTCCAAAAGCACCATTTAGACACTTCCATAGTGTTTCATGGGGTTATATGAGTCTATAATGAAAATTTATAAAAATGCCCCAGGGACCCGGCCCAGGCCCACCGTACCCGGTCCGGTTGCACTTTTCCTGAAATTTTAATATGAGCTATCCTAACTTATTTTCTCCTAAGAAATCCATTTTTAGATTCGGAATTATCAAATTCAATGTCAAATTATAAATTTACCCTTGGCAGCCCTACTTTAAGGGTTTGAGGGGCGTTTTCGTAATTATGCTTGTTCGGCCTTTTCCAGAAAAGTGACTAACTGTAACCCCACCTAATTTTCGTTCCTAAACTCAATGGAACCATCAAATCATTGAAAATCCAACTCTAATACCTCCAAACTAGCCTTGGTCAAAATTCTTAGTTCCCCAAGAAAAATTGGGGTTTTTCGGTTTCGGCTTCGCAGAAGTGTTTCTTTCTACTCTTAATCACTTTATTAACCATTACATTAGGTTACAACTAACATTAAGACCCAATTTGGGTAGCATAACCCCTAGCCCATATCATTTCCAAACTTTAAAACCAATGGCAATCCGGTAAAATTTCACCGATTAAATTGCCCACAGCAGCCAGAATAAGCAATATACGAAAGTTTGGAAGTTACCTCAAGCCCCACTAGCTTTTTCTCGAGGTGGCTAAAAACCCTTGCCTTAGAACACCCAAATTTGTGCTCCACAAACCTTGAAGAATATATAAGAATAGCTTAGGAGTGGAGTTATACGCGTTAGGTAAGGATTTACTGAAGAAATCGACTTACCGTACAAGTTCTCTTCTCCTTCTCTCTCTAGAATTTCTCACACCTTTTCTCTCTTATTGCAGCTGAATGGCACGGTTTTGGGCTGATGGAGGAGGTGGATGATGATTTAATATGATATAATATTATTTTCTAATTATTTACTAAATTTCCATCAATTTCGGATTTTTACAAAAATTTGGCAGATTTCTGCCCAAACTTTAAAAAATCATAACTAATTCTTGAAAAATCAAAATGGGGTGATCCCCAAGCCAATAGAAAGCTATTTAAGTCCTCTTTATTGGAAAAATATGGATCACTGCAGCTCATAACCTCAAAAATATAGAATTGCACAAAATTCCATACTGCTCAAAAACAGATTCCAGTTTCCATCCCAAACTTTGGAAAATCTTAACTCTTAGCTCACAAATTGAAATGACACAAATTATGTGTCCATTTTGAAGCTTGGCATGTGAAATTTAAGACTGGAAAATATCAGAATTTTTAGACACCATTTGCCTATTTAAAACGTCCATACAAATCGATAGAGAGTTTCAATGGATAGAATTTCCAACTTTTACACAATTGTTCCCAATGGTTCCAATTTCACAATAAACACTCTCCCCACACGAATTTTCACATGGAAGCCAT